>JAUMJL010000790.1:50000-650000 GCA_033558185.1 Dromococcyx pavoninus
TAACCCTCTCCATAAACGAAAACCTAATCCTAACCCTAACGCTAACCCTAACCCTAACCCTAACCCCTAAATCCTAACCCTAACCCTAACCCTAAACCTAACCCTAAACCTTACCCTTACCCTAACCCCTAACCCTAACCCTAAACCTAAAACCAAACCCTAACACTGACCCCCTAACCCTAACCTTAACCATAACCCCCTAACCCTAACCCTAACCCTAATCCCTAACCCTAACCCTAACCCCAAACCCTAACCCTCACCATAAACCTAAACCGAAACTTAACCCCAACCCTTACCCTAGCCCTAACCCTAACCCTAACCCTAACCCTAACCCTAACCCTAACCTTACCCTATACCTAACCCTAACCCTAACCCAAAATCTTAATCTAATCCTAACCCTAACACAACCACAACCCCTAACCCTAACCCCAACCCCCTAACCCTAACCCTAACCCTAACCCCTAACCCTAACCCTAGCCCTAACCCTAACCCTAACCCCTAACCCTAACCCTCACCAGAAACCTAAACCTAACCTTAACCCCAACCGTTAACCTAACCCTAACCCTAACCCTAACCCCTAAACCTAATCCTCACCATAAACCTAAACCTAAACTTAACCCTAACCCTAACCCTAAACCTAACACTAACCCTATCCCTAACCCTAACCGTAACTCAAAGTCTTACCCTTACCCTAACCATCATCCTAACCCTAAACCCCTAAACCTAACCCTAACCCTAACCCTAAACCTAACCGTAACCATTACGCTAACCCTAACCCTAAACGTAACACTAACCCTAATACTAACTCGTAACCCCAATCCTAATGCCAAATCTAACCCTAAAACCTAACCCTAACCCTAACCCTATCCCCATCCCCAAACCCCCAACCCCTAACCCTGAACCTAACCCTAAACTCTAACCGTAACCATAACCCTATACTCAACACTAACCCTAACCCCTAATCCTAACCCTATCCTGTGGAGAGTCAGGAGTCAGCAATTAGGAACTGGTTACTAGACAAAGGCCATAGTCAGACAAATCTGCTTGAATTAGAAGATGTGGCATGAAACAAGGTCAGTCTGTCCTTGGTGGTAAACAAAGGAAGCTGGAAAGTCCCTAAAAGAAGAGGAGTGCAGAACAGAGAGCACAGAACAGGATAAGCGATAACTGCAGGAATGTAAACAATATGATATAACACAAATAGCTGAGCGACCAATAATGAGCTTAGATTTTGCAATATGTATGAGCTAATTATCACCATTATAAAAGTGATTGTAATGCTACTAATAAACGAGTTCCACTGATGAACCATCTGGTGTCGGTGTCTCCCTCCGTTTTCAACAAAATGGTGACCCCGACGTTGCCCCGTTATTAAAGATAACGGGAAAAGAACACCATCGGTGGACGGAGTTGGGTTGGGCTCTGAGGCGGCCAGAGCGGTGCTCAACGCTATTGGAAAAGGCAGGAGCAGCACCCCCAGGGATCATACAGGTGGTACTGGGCCATACGTGCTACCGGAGCCGGAGGACCGCAACAGCGCTGATATGGATCAGCAAGTAGCATATGATTTATTTTTAGTTAACATAGAAAAGCGAGGGTTGAAAGAGCACAGCAAGAAAGATATATTGGCATTGTTAGCTTGGGGACATGCCAAGGGCTGCTTTCAGAATCCTCATACAGTTCATGAACTTTCGGAGTGGCGTAAATTAGGAGATGAACTTTATGACGCTATCCTTAAAGATGATAAGACAGCCAAGAAATTAGGTAAAATATGGCGGGATATCCATAACGACCTTTTAAAGCAGCAGGCAGAACGTAGGGCTGCTGCCGCAGCTCTGCAAGCTTCTCGTAAAAATGCTGGGTATGGCCAGGAGGGTGAGCCGTTGGCTCCTAGAGTGTCTGCTGTAGTGATTCCAGCTGGAGGGACAGAGAGTGCGTCCTCAGATTCCGTTAAACCGTCAGCACCTCCATTAGAAGGAGGGAGTGAAAGCGGGGATACGGGAAGCGATGAGAATGAAGACGAGAGCAGTGGGGGGGCTACGCATATGCTTAAATTGGCCTTCCAAAAGCCTGCATCGCTAGCAACCAAGCCGAATCGCTATGAACCCACCCCTCCTGTCCCTGGGGCGCTCAGCGACCTGTGGGAGGAGACGGCTAGAGAGCGTCGTGAAGCATGGGCTGCTATCGCCCGCAAGGGGGCAGAGGAAGGCGATGAAGTGTTGCTGGAGGCTGCCGGCTCCCTAGTCTGCCCCGTTACATACACCCCCGTTATAGATCAGAACGGGCAAGTAACACACCACGTTGGCAATTATTCTCCTTTGGACTGGAAGCTCCTTGCACAGCTGCGGCAGACAGTAGCACAATTTGGCCCGAAGAGCGAGCCAGTTAAGCAAATGCTAGATTATCTGTTTAATACCACCCTCTTGCTCCCAAATGATTTGCGAGGCATAGTTAAGCTAATATTTACACAACATCAGCAATTGCTGTTCAACGCACACTGGCAGGCAGAGGTTCAAGAGGCAGTGGCAGTTCAGAGAGGACCAGGTGATCCACTTCACGGGCTCACTATGCAGGAAATGATGGGATTAGGACCGTATTTGAGAACCGAGGCACAGATGTTAATGGAACCTGACAAAGTTCAGGAAGCGATGAGGCTAGTAAGAAATGCCATGGAACGGGTTAAAGATGCTGGTGGCATCCCTATGTATATGAGTATAAAGCAGGGTCGAGGAGAAAGCTTCGGGGGGTTTATAGACAAAGTGGCTGCTACAATAGAAAAGGCAGGAGTACCAGATTACATGAAAGGCGCACTGTTAAAGCAATGCGCCCTGCAAAATGCAAATGAAGAGACAAAAAAGATATTGTTAACATTAGGAGCAGACTGGTCAATTGAAGCGGCATTAGAACGAATGTCACTACAGCCGACCGGATCGCAGGTGTTTATAGTTAAAGCGCTGCAAGATTTAGGGTTGGGGCTGCAGAAACAGGCAGAAGCCAGTCAGGCTCAAGTATTAGCCGCTCTTGCGCCCCTCCAAGCCGCCGCTGTAGCACCGGCTAGCACGAACCCAAGCCGCCTATTGCCTCCAGGCATTAAGTGTTACCGTTGTGGCAAGCCCGGACACATGCGTCGACAGTGTCGTACCTCCGGGATCTGGTGCCAAACCTGCCAGTCCAGCTCTCACAACACGTCGGCTTGTCGTCGGAGGTCGGGAAACTCGACAAGGAGCGCGCAGAGCAGCCGCGCCCCGACACAAATTGCTGCCTCAACGACCGCAACATCAGCCTCCAGCCAGCCACCGCAGGCAGCTTGGGACTCGACCTGGCAGCCAGTGTAGATGTCACCTTAGCTACAGCTCGCCCCGAGAAGATACCAACTGGAGTGAGGGGGCCGCTCATTATCAACGGGCAAGCCTATGGAGCTTTGTTATTGGGAAGATCCTCGACAACTATTATGGGACTTTTTGTGCTTCCGGGAATAATAGATGCAGATTACTCCGGTGAAATTTATATTATGGCACATACCCCATTTTCACCACTGAGTGTCGCTGCGGGACAACGTATTGCGCAGCTTCTACGGTTACCACAGTTAACAAAGGGACTAACCCCTTTAACGCAAAAGAACCGCGGAACCCAAGGCTTTGGCTCCTCCGGATTGGCTATGTTAACCATGGATCTATCTACTCGACCCACTAAGGGCGTTGCGATATCGTACCAAGGACACTCTATACAATTGACAGCCTTATTGGACACAGGAGCCGATACTAGCATAGTGCAACCGGAATGTTGGCCAAGCCAGTGGCCCCAGCGAGCCACAATGGATACAGTAACTGGAGTAGGGGGATATACATTGGCGAAAAAATCTCCACTGGTAACGGTAACCCTGGATGGACAAACAGTCAATACTGTGCTGACTATAGTACCACTACCACCTACGGTACAATGTCTCATCGGGAGAGACATTCTCGCACAACTCAGAATAGTATTGTCCAATGATCAGCGCCCTTTAGTTTAAGTGCCATTGCTTGGACTTTCCCGATTCCACTCACCTGGAAAACTGACGAGCCGGTGATGGTAAAGCAATGGCCTTTAAAAAGGGAAAGCCTTGAACAGGTACATGCCTTAGTAGAAGAACAACTTCAGCAAGGTCATTTACAACTCTCGACCAGCCCGTGGAATACTCCCATATTTGTAATAAAGAAGAAATCAGGCAAATATCGTCTACTCCATGATTTACGGAAAGTAAATGAACAAATGGAGCCTATGGGGGCCCTTCAGCCCGGGTTACCTAATCCTGCCATGCTGCCTGAGGCATGGCCCCTCCTAATTATAGACTTAAAGGACTGTTTTTTCACTATAGCACTACATTCTAACGACATGAAAAGATTTGCATTCACATTACCAGCAATTAATAGGGGGGAACCGGATAAGCGATTTGAATGGACTGTCCTTCCGCAAGGAATGCGGAATTCCCCCACTCTGTGTCAGCTTTATGTGGATACTGCCTTACAGCCCTTACGGAAGGCATGGCCTGAAACTATCATCTATCACTATATGGATGATATCCTCTTCGCTCAAAGGGAACAGTTTAGCGAAGATCAACTGCAAACAATTATAACTACTCTTAAGGCATCATCACTACTTATTGCGCCTGAAAAAATACAGCGAACTAGCCCATGGAAATATCTTGGTTGGACTATAACTACGCAGACAATTACTCCACAAAAACTACAGTTAGACACAGATATCACTACCTTGCATGAAGCTCAAAAATTTATGGGAGAAATGCAGTGGTTAAAACCAGTTGTAGGCATCCCAAACAGCCTACTCAGTGCACTCCGTCCTCTGCTAAAAGGAACGGACCCAGCTTTACCCATCCGACTCACCTCTGCACAACGCCGGATCATCGACTCGATCGTTCAATGTATTGGTAATCACTATGTACAGCGTAGAGACCTTGATAGCCCTATAGATTTGACTGTTTGGTGTGCCCAAAGCCATCTGTTGGCAGCCCTGTCTCAGAATCTAAAGAAAACGGGGGAGACAAGGGTATTGGAATGGCTCTCCCCTCCGTTACAAGCAAGAAAAACTGTATATAGTAAAATTGAGCAACTCGCAGATGTAATAAAGCGGGGCCGTCAGCGTATCATTGATGTCACGGGACAAGAACCCACCCAAATTCAACTACCAATCCAAAAATCGGACTTGGACTGGTTTTTAGCTAATTCCACGGAGCTGCAGGAAGCCCTATTGGGAGCGGGTGCACTTATCATGACAGGCCCGTTGCAGCCAAAAATGCTCCAGTGGCTAGCAGAATGGCAGTGGATAGTGAAACCGTGGCGATCAGCCACACCCCTTGAAAATGCTACCACAGTTTATACTGATGCCGGAAAGAGGTCAAGAAAGGCGGCCATGACGTGGAAGGAGGGCAAGCAATGGAAGCACAAAATATGGGAGGCAGAGAGTCGAGACAGTTTGCAGACCCTGGAGCTGAATGCAGTCATACAGGCTTTTATACAATTTCAGGGACCATTGAATGTGGTTACAGATTCCTTGTATGTTGCGGGGGTACTACAAAGAATAGAGGATGCCAGCATCAAGGAAACTCACAATCCGCGACTGTATGAACTTTTACTGCATCTGGTCAATATTGATCCTGACTATTTTAACATTATTTTAAGAGATTTGAAAAATTTGACAGAATGGGACGCATACACCACTTATGCCTGTCCCTTATGTAAAACTAACTGTAATGCTTTTATAGATTTTTATTGTGCTTATTGTACCCAAGTAGTGCATTGTAGAAGAAAAGACTTGCAATCTTGGTTTTGTCCCACTTGTAACTATCAAATTAATAGACGAGGGGCATCTGCTTTGTATTTTTTAGCTGAGTCTAATGGTTTTAATATTGACTCTCTAGAAGAAGCTTTGCAATTATATGAATCACCTGAACAATTGTTTTTAGCCGAGCAGCGGGCAAGATTGACCTTTTGGGTTAAGGTCGCTAGTAAATCAATAGAGTCGCATATATTGAAGCATTATTGTAGGAATTATTATAAGAAATGTTGCAGAAAATATTACAGGCGTTGATTTTGCTTTGCAAGATAGAAGTAAGTTTTGCCTTTTTTCCAATACAATCCAAACAAAATGTATGGGTGACTTTGGCCAATCTTACAAAACAAAGTGCTATTTATCTTTCGGTAGCAACCCCTTCTAATCCCTTCTCAACGTGCCTTGTAGGAGTGCCTGATGTCGATTGGCCATGTCCAGCTGACACGCCGACCTGCAATAGTTCTGATTTAAAACTTACAGTAGATTCCTGGGATTCATGGGTGCCTCATCACCCTATTGCAGACTTAGAACCACAGGAATTGGAAATCTTAGGCTCTCTGACAGCAGATGCCTGCATTTACTTTAACCACTCCTCACGCCAAGCGGGCCACGGTTATTACACGACGGTCAATGCCACTATACCCTATTATCGCAATGCCAGTTTGTGGTGTAATTATGCCTCCGCGAACCTTTCTAAATCTTCAAACAATCCGATTACTCTCCCACCGGGATATTTTCTCATATGCGGGGATCGTGCGTGGCCCGGAATCCCATCCCATATTAGAGGAGGTCCCTGTACCATTGGCAGGCTAACCTTATTAACTCCTAATGATAGCATGATTCTTAACATCTCCCGAAGTTCACGAATTCGGCCAACTCGTTCCGTACGGCATCGATTTACACAAGATTGTAAGGACAATGTCAATTTTTGGTCCGTTGAGCAAATCATATTTGGTTCCTTTTTTACTCCGAATGTTGCTGTGGCTGGTGCTCTTAGTCAGCTGCGCAACCTCGGATGTTGGCTGGCAAAACAGACCAATGCAACCTCCCAAGCAATATCGGACCTACTCGTAGATGTTGATTCGGTAAGGCACGCCACTCTTCAAAATCGTGCAGCCATAGATTTTTAGTGTTAGCACATGGTCATGGCTGCAAAGAATTTGAAGGCATGTGTTGTATGAATCTTTCTGATCATTCCAAATCTATAACTGCCCATATACAAGAATTGCATGACCTCACTGGCCACCTACAAGTTAATTCAGGTTTTGGATTGGAAGATTGGCTTAAGTCGTTAGGCCTTGGTCCTTGGTTAACTAGCTTGTTAAAGACAGCTTTAATAATTTTGTTTATGTTTTGTTGTATTTTATTCCTTTAACCATGCTTTTGTAGTTGTTTGCAGCGCATGATGGAAAAAACAATGCAGTCTATGTTATATGGGGTATATCCTGCGGTTAAAGAAAACGGGGGAGGTGTGGAGAGTCAGGAGTCAGCAATTAGGAACTGGTTACTAGACAAAGGCCATAGTCAGACAAATCTGCTTGAATTAGAAGATGTGGCATGAAACAAGGTCAGTCTGTCCTTGGTGGTAAACAAAGGAAGCTGGAAAGTCCCTAAAAGAAGAGGAGTGCAGAACAGAGAGCACAGAACAGGATAAGCGATAACTGCAGGAATGTAAACAATATGATATAACACAAATAGCTGAGCGACCAATAATGAGCTTAGATTTTGCAATATGTATGAGCTAATTATCACCATTATAAAAGTGATTGTAATGCTACAAATAAACGAGTTCCACTGATGAACCATCTGGTGTCGGTGACTCCCTCCGTTTTCAACACTATCCCTAACCCTAACCTGTACCCTAACCCCTAACCGTAACCGTAAACACTAACCCTAACCATAACCCAAACCCTACCCCTAACCCCTAACCCTACCCCAACCCTAACCGTAAACCTCACACTAACCCTAAACCTAACCCTACCCCAACCCTAAACCTACCCCAAACCCTAACCCCAACCCTTACCGCAACACTAACTCTAACACTAACCCTAACCCTAACCCTAACCCTAACCCGACCCCTAACCCTAAACCTAACCCTAACCCTAACCCTAACCCTAACCCTAACCCTAACCCCATCCCGAAACCCCCAAACCCTAACCCTAAACCAAACCCTAAACACTAACCGTAACCATAACCCTAAACCCAACACGAACCCTAAACCCTAATCCTACCCCTATCCCTAACCCTAACCCATACCCTAACCCCTAACCGTAACCCTAAACCCTAACCCTAACCCTAACACAAACACTAACCCTAACCCCTAACCCTAACCCAAACCCTAATCCTAACCCTAACCATAAACCTCACACTAACCCTAAACCAAAACCCTACCCCTAACCCTAAACCTACCCCAAAACCTAACCCTCACCCTTACCTTAACACTAACTCTAACACTAACCCTGACCCCTAAACCTTACCCCGACCCCTAACCCTAACCCTAACCCTAACCCCTAAACATAATCCTCACCATAAACTTAAACCTAAACTTAACCCTAACCATAACCCTAACAGTAACCCTAAACCTAACCCTAACCCTAACTCAAACCCTTACCCTAACCCTAACCATAATCCTAACCCTAAGCCCCTAACCCTAACCCTAACCCTAACCCTAAACCTAACCCTAACCCTAAACATAACACTAACCCTAACACTAACCCGTAACCCTAATCCTAACGCTAAATCTAATCCTAAACCTACCCCTAACCCTAACCCTCACCTAACGCTAACACAATCGAAACCCCTAACACTAAACCTAACCCCAACCCACTAACCCTAATCCTAACCCCTAATCCTAACCCTCACCAAAAACCTAAACCTAACCTTAACCCCAACCCTAACCCTAACCCTAACCGTAACCCTAACCCAAACCCTAACCCTAACCCTAACCCGAACCCTAACCCTAAACCTAACCGTAACCCTAACCCAAACCCTAACCCTAACCCTAACCCTAACCCTAACCCTAACCCTAACCCTAACCCTAACCCTAAACCTAACAGTAACCATAACACTAACCCATAACCCTAATCCTAATGCTAAATCTAACCCTAAAACGTAACCCTAAACCTAACCCTAACCCTAACCCTAACCCTAACCCCATCCCGAAACTCCAACACCTAACCCTAAATCTAACCGTAAACCCTACCCGTAACCATAACCCTATTCCCAACACTAAACCTAACCCGTAATCCTAACCCTATCCCTAACCATAACCCGTACCCTAACCCCTAACCGTAACCCTAAACCCTAACCCTAACCATAACCCAAACTCTAACCCTAAACCCTAACCCTAACCCTAACCCTAACCCTAACCCTAACCTTAACCCCAACCCTAAACCTAACCCTAAATCTAACCGTAACCCTAACCCAAACCCTAACCCTAACCCTAACCCTAACCCGAACCCTAACCCGAACCCTAACCCTAAACCTAACCGTAACCCTAACCCTAACCCTAACCCTAACCCTAACCCTAACCCTAACCCTAACCCTAACCCTAACAGTAACCATAACACTGACCCATAACCCTAATCCTAATGCTAAATCTAACCCTAAAACGTAACCCTAACCCTAACCCTAACCCTAACCCATAACCCAAACTCTAACCCTAAACCCTAACCCTAACCCTAACTCTTACCCTCACCCTAACCCAAAACCTAACCCTAACCCTAACCCTAACCTTAACCCTAACCCTAACTATAACACTAACCCCAATCCTAACCCGTAACCCTAACACTAACCCTAACACTAACCCCAACCCCTAACCCTAACCATAAATCTAACCCTAACCCTAACCATCACACTAATCCTAACCCTAAACCCTAACCCTAACCCTAAACCTAAAACCTAATCCTAACCCTAACCCCTAACCCTAACCATAAATCTAACCCTAACCCTAACCATCACCCTAACCCTAACCCTAACCCTAACCCTAACCATAACCATAACCCTAACCCTAACCATAAATCTAACCCTAACCCTAACCCTAACCCTAACCCTAAACCCTAAACCCTAACCCTAACCCTAACCCCAAACCCTAAACCTAACCCTAACCCTAACCCCCCCCCCATGTTCACATTCATAATGTGGCGTGGCATAGCAGAAAAATGTTCTTCACAGAGCGAGTAATCAGACATTGGAATGGCCTGCCCAGAGAGGTGGTGGATTCACTATACCTGGAGTTTTTTAAAATAAGGCTGGATGTGGCACTTAGTGCCATGATCTAGTAATCATGATAGTGTTGGATTAAGGGTTGGACTTGATGATATTGGAGGTCTCTTTCAACGCAGATAATACCCACATCCTGCCCCATATCTTGCCTCCCTTCCTCGATAACTCTGTCCCTTCCTTGTAACTCTGCCCCCAAAATGGGCTGGAATAAAAGTGTTGGGACACAGTGGCCACTGGTGGGACAAAGTTGCTGCTGCAGGAAGGAGGAGGGACCAAGGGATCAGGATGTGCCTCTTCATAAAAAAAAAATTGGAAAATGTGGAAAAACGGTTAATTTACATAAAAAGGTTGGGAGAGCGGGAGCTGATGGGAGTGGGGCAAGAGGTGCCATATGTTGCCGTGGCTGCTCCTGTAGTGAGCTCTGTGGTCCTCCAGTGCCCCATTGTGATCAGTCCTCCAGACTTTGGGGCTGCCTGGGGCTGCTGTCCCCCAGTCCCTCCCAAAGCCCTCTCAGTGCCCCCATTACTTCTTCAAGTGCGCCCATCCCCCCGACTCCCTTCCCAATGCCTCCCAATGTAACCAAGTAGCCCCCAGTCCCCTCACCGTAACCACACTTCCCTACCAGTCTCTCTCGGTCTTCCCCACTTCCTTTCCAGCCCTCTCAATTTCCCCCAGTCTCCTCCCACTCCCCTTCCAGTCTCCTCAATGCTCCCTACTCCCCACTCCCCTCCAATCCTCTCTGTCTCCCTTTCCTAGTCACGCACGCTTCCCCCCATTCCCCTCCAAGCCCCCCTCGGTGCCCCCAATTTCCCTCCCCCTAATTCCTCCCTGAGCCTCCCACACCCCTCCCAGCGACCCTATTCCCACTCCCAGTGTCACCCACTCCCCTCCCAGCCCTACCCAGAGTTCCCAGGCCCCTCCCAGTCTCTCAGCGTCCCCCATTCCCCCCCAAGTGCCCTACACTCCCTTCACAGTGCCCCCCAGTCCCCACCCACTCCCCTCCCAATCCCTCTCAGGGTCCTCAGGCCCTCTTCCAGTGCATCCATCCCTCCCCTCCCAGTGCCCCCTCACTCCCTTCCCAGTATCTCCCGGTGTCACCAGTCACCTCCATTCCCCTCTCAGTGACCCCTATTCCTACCCTAGTCGCGTTCCAGTGCCCTCATGCCCTCACCCAGTTCCTCCCACTCCCCCCTCATTCCCTTGCCTGTGCCCCCCTCCCCTTCCCAGTGCTCCCAGTTCCCTCCTGGTCCCTCCCAGTGTCCCACACTCCCATCCCAGTCCTCCCCAGTGATACCATTCCCCCTCCCAGCGACTCCTGGTCCCCCCCAGCAACCTCAGCTCCCCTTCCAATAAACCCCAGCGCCCCCCACTCCCTCCCAGTGTCCCCTAGTGCCCTCTCAGTGCACCTTTTCCTTCTTCCAGTGCCTCCAGCCCCTTCCCACTCCCTTCTGTGAGAAACTATGGACTATGGTATTGTTTATTAAGATTTATGTTAAATGTAAATGTCAAACTGTAAAAGATATGAAATCGCTTACGCAAACAAAAACGACTACCAGATACCGCTTGTGCAAGATAAGATAACCGCCAGATGTCCCAGGAACCAACAGAAATATGACAAACAACCCCAAATAAGGACATAAGAATGAGGGGTCAACCATGGGGCAAGGGAGGAAGACGTCTTACTTCAGCAGAAAAAGACCTCTTGACAACAACCGAAGCATGCGCAGAGTGCTTCCACTATACCACGATTGCGAAGGAAAAAAACGTATAAAAGGAACTGTATGAAGTGCCTATGGGCGGCAGTTGGCGGAGTGCAGACTCCCCTGCCGTCCAGCGCTGCTTTTGCTCATATTCTACTTGCTATAATTAATAATATTTAATTGGATTTTGATCCTTTGTGGTCTCAATTTATAACAATTCTGGTGCCGTGACTCGGATAAGGAAAGATGGGCTTCGGTCCTCCGGGGAGGCGCCCCGCGTCCATCCGCGGCCCCGCGACCGGCAGCTTACCTCAACCTTACCGACAAACCCAAAATCCTAGAATATTGAGCAAAGGAGGAACCGGTAAAAATCCCATAAACATTCTGTGCACGGGAGTCCGGATGAAGACGCAGGACGCGTAAGTATATTGCGAAATTGTTCGCAGGTTTGCCGTTCGGGCGGGATTGGGTTTCCTGGAATATAACGGACGAGAGGTTCGACATACTGAACCAAGCGAGTGTGGACCCTTAAGTACTGCGTTTCCCATATCCCGCGAGGGACTGGGCCAGAAACAAGGGGAGCGAGTGAGTGTGTGTTTGTGGATATTCCAGAAGATGGGGGCGAAGAGCAGCAAGCCTTCGACTCCCATGGGAAGGGTACCCTCTATACCCAAGAATACCCCTCTGGCATATATCTTAGATAATTGGAAACATTTTCCTGGGACTGCAGGGAAAAGTAAGCCAAAAATGATAGAATATTGTACTAAGATATGGGGAGGGAAGAAACTTTCAAAGAAAGTTTTTTGGCCAGTTTATGGATCAGAAGAAGATTGGGTAAGGCAACAATTGAATCTCTGGGTAAACACTAGAAAACCCTTTAACCCAGAGGAGAGCCGGTACGCTGCGGTCTGGCTAGAAAAACCCTATCCAACACTTTATCCACTAAATGAAGTTAAAAATAAGCGAACTAAGAGGAGAGAGGAATTAAACGAAGTCCTCCTGACCCCTCCTCCTTATGTCCCTCCGCAGCCACCCACTCCCCCGTCCCCTCCAGTAGTTCCCAAAGCACCTATTCCGCCGTCAGAATTGGAGCAGGAGGAATCTCCCCCTCCTCCTTGACGTAGAACTAGGAGTCAAAAAGGGGAAACTAACATGTACCCTCTGAGGGAAATGCCCATGGGGGGACCCCAACCTGTTATTGGATATATTTCTGTAGCCCTAAATTCGGCTGATTTACGAGATTTCAAAAGAACCGAGATGGGTAGTTTAATTGAAGATCCACTCGGGGTAGCAGAAAGACTAGACCAATTTTGGGGACCAAATCTCTATACCTGGGATGAGATGCAATCCATTCTTGGGCAGTTATTTACAACCGAAGAGAGAGAAATGATTAGGCGGGCTGGAATGAGACTATGGGATGCCCAACATGCCCAGGGACCCCAAGCAGATATTAAATGGCCACTCCAAAGACCTAACTGGGACAATCAGGATCCACTGCATAGAACTCATATGCAGGACCTGAGAACCATCGTAATCCAGGGAATTAGAGAAGCATTACCCCGTGGCCAGAATATTAATAAAGCATTTAATGAGATGCAAAAGAAGGATGAAAGCCCTACTGAGTGGCTGGAACGGTTAAGGAAAGCACTCCAGCAGTATTCAGGAGTAAATCCTGATGATCCTTTGGGACAGGCACTCCTCAAAACTCAGTTTGTGGCAAAGGCATGGGAAGACATTAGGAAGAAGATTGAAAAATTAGAAGATTGGCATGATAGAGGTTTGGATGAATTGTTGAGGGAAGCACAAAAAGTGTATGTGAGACGAGAGGAAGAAAGCAGTAAACGGCAAGTAAAAATGATGGTGGCAGCAGTTAGAGAGGATCTCAGAGGGAGGTCTAATGAACACAGACCTGCTAGAATAAGACAAGGGAATGGAGCAGTGAAGAAGGAACAAGGATGTTGTTTTTATTGTGGAAAGAAAGGACATATAAAAAAGAATTGCAGAGAAAGGATTAGAGATGAGGAGGTATTGAAAGCAGAATAGGAGAGTCAGGGGCTCTATATCTTAGGGGATCGGAGTCATTGTGAGCCCTTGATAAAACTAAAACTAGGTCCCCATAAACAAGAGTTCACCTTTTTAGTAGATACTGGAGCTGAGAAATCAACCATTAGACAGATACCAGAAGGATGTACAGCGTCCTCTGAGAAGGTGCAAGTAATCGGGGCTAAAGGAGAACCTTTTAAAGTAAGTAAAATTAAAGATGTGATATTTGAGACCAAAAATAAATTCGGGGTAGGTGAACTCTTGTTCGTCCCTGAAGCAGAATTTAATCTGCTAGGACGAGATTTAATTGTTGAATTACAATTGGAAATCAAGGTAAAAAATCAGGAGTTAGCAGTGATATCTTATCCATTGACTATAGAAGACAAGAAACAAATTGACCCAAATGTCTGGCACTCTCCGGATGCGATTAGCAGATTAGAAATTTCGCCGATTAAAATCCAAATTACTGAACCTCACATACCTGTGAGAGTACGGCAGTACCCAATATCCTTAGAGGGACGAAGAGGATTAAAACCAGAGATCGACCGATTATTAGCACAAGGGATTTTAGAACCCTGTATGTCACCTTTTAACACCCCCATACTGCCTGTAAAGAAACCAAATGGAAAGTATCGGCTCATTCATGATTTACGAGAAATAAATAAAAGAACTCTTACCCGGTTCCCTGTAGTGGCAAATCCTTATTCATTATTAAGTAGGTTAGGATCTCACAATTCTTAGTGTAGTGTAGTGGATTTAAAAGATGCCTTTTGGGCTTGCCCATTGGCAGAAGAGTGCCGTGATTATTTCGCCTTTGAGTGGGAGGATCCTGAAACAGGTCATAGGCAGCAATTGAGGTGGACTGTACTTCCACAAGGGTTCACAGAATCCCCTAATTTGTTTGGACAAGCTCTGGAAGAAATCCTGAAAGAATATCAGGTACAGGAGGGGAATGTCCTGTTACAATATGTAGATGACCTGCTTATAGCAGGAACAGATAAAGAAGAGGTCAGAAAGGAAACAATTAATCCCTTAAACTTTCTTGCACAAAAAGGGTTACGGGTATCACAGGAGAAGTTACAATTTGTGGAGGAAAAGGTGAAATATTTGGGGCATTATTTGTTTAACGGAAAGAAAATACTAGACCCAGAGCGTATTGAAGGAATTTTGGAATTACCTATGCCTGTTACTAAAAGGCAAATCCAGCAGGCATTGGGGCTATTTGGGTATTGTAGACAATGGATAGAAAATTATAGTTTTAAAGTAAAATTTTTATATGAACAACTGTCAGAGGATAAGATACCTAAATGGACCTCTCAGGACCAAGAGCAGTTTGCCAGTCTAAAAAGGGAATTAAGTCAAGCACCCGTATTAAGTCTCCCGGATTTACAACGACCATTCCATTTATTTGTTAACATACATGAAGGAACAGCATTTGGAGTATTAACGCAGGAATGGGCTGGACAGAAGAAGCCGGTGGCATATCTATCGAAGCTTTTAGACCCCGTAAGCAAGGGTTGGCCAAGTTTTTTACAGATCATTGTTGCTGCTGCTTTATTACTTGAAGAAACAAATCGTATTACCTTTAATGGGGAGGTTGTCTTATACGCGCCTCATAACATAAGGGGAGTGTTACAACAGAAGGCAGAAAAGTGGCTTACAGATAGCCGACTATTGAAGTATGAGGGAATACTTATAGAATCTCCAAAGTTATCCCTAAAGACTTTTGGGGCGGTTAACCCTGCTGAATTTTTGTACCCAAGAGAAAGTGCTGATTTATTGCATGATTGTTTTCAAACAATTGAACAACAGACACGCATTAGGCCAGATCTAGAGGAAGAAGAGTTACAATGTGGAGAGGTTTTGTTTATAGACGGGTCATCACTAATAGTAGAAGGAAAATGATTGTCTGGATATGCCATCGTAAAATTGGAAAAAGGAGAATTTAAGATAATAGAGTCAGGCCCTTTGAGCGCCAGTTGGTCAGCTCAAGCCTGTGAGCTATATGCATTATGGAAAGCATTAGTGCTATTAGAGGGAAAAGATGGAACTATATATACAGACTCACGGTATGCATTTGGGGTGGTACACACCTTTGGGAAAATATGGGAAGAAAGAGGATTTGTAAATTCCCAGGGTAAAGAACTGATCCACCCGGAATTAATTCGACGAGTCCTGAAGGCATTAAAAACTCCAAATAAAATAGCAGTTGTACATATTAAAGGACATCAGCGAGGTACGAGTTATCAAGTAAGGGGAAATAATGCAGCTGATACAGAAGCCAAGCGAGTGGCGGGCAACTATAATACAATCTTGGCTATACAACAGACACAGATTGGCAAATCTTTTAGTTTTGAACCTGTAGAGAAAGAGAAATTGAGATAAATGGGAGCTAAAGAGCAGAATAGTAAGTACCTATTACCAGATAGGAGAGAAGTTTTACCTAAAGGTATGGCATTTGAAATATTTTCTAAAATACATAGTAAAACACATTGGGGAACCCAGGCATTAGTTGATCACTTTAATCAACTGTTTGCCTGTGTGGGTGTATATAACGTAGCGAAAGCAGTTACAGCAGCTTGCAAGACTTGTCAAAAAGTAAATCGGAGCAATATGAGGCAAAAGCCTTTTGGAGGACTTTCCCCAGCATACAGACCCTTTTCACACATACAAGTGGATTTTACTGAACTACCCAGAGCAGGGCGTTACAAATACTTGTTGGTAATGGTGGATCATTTAACCCATTATGTAGAGGCTTTTCCTACCTCTAGAGCAACCGCTAACCAAGTTACCAAAGTGTTACTCGAACATATTATACCTCGATACGGAGTAACTGAAGTAATAGACTCAGATAGAGGAACACATTTTGTGTCAAAAATAATTAAAGATTTAACAGAGAGCTTGGGTGTAAAATGGGAATACCATACACCATGGCATCCACAAAGCTCAGGTAAAGTTGAAAGAATGAACGGAGAAATCAAAACTATTTTAACTAAATTAATGATAGAAACCAAATTATCATGGATTAAGTGCCTACCCATGGCGCTGTTGGTTCTAAGGACCAGACCTCGAGCATTTGAAATGGTGTATGGAATGCCCTACAGAATTGAAAGTCCGCAAACAAATGTTTTAATTCGTGACCGTGTGATTAATGAATACATTTCGCAATTAGCAGAACATCTCAACAAGCTTTGGGAAAGTGGACTGATTGTACAACCGGCCCCCGTTGGATTTAAAGATTCACAATATTAAACCTGGAGATTGGATATTAGTCAAAGTGTGGAAAGAGGAAACCCTGAAACCCAATTGGGAGGGACCTTACCTTGTTTTGCTCACCACAGAAACAGCCATCCGAACTGCCGAACGTGGATGGACACATGCTAGCCGTATAAAGGGACCCGTAAACCCACCACAGTGGAAAGTCGTCAGCTCACCTGGAAACACCAAACTTATACTAAAGCGATAAGTAATGATACAAACTGTATTTCAGTATTTTCTAGGATTACCTTTTGGGGTACAGTGTGTTATAGGACTAATATTTGCATTTATTGTATCGTTGATCGTGTATTATTTGTGGAAAATTGTTAAGTGTGAAAAAAGGCTATGTTGAATTAATGTCAGTTTCGATGTGTGAAACTTCCTGGGACTGGCCACGAAGGTTTTGTTATTTGAGGGAAACATCGACCATCGACCCTGCCAACACTCTCTATTCCTCTGACGTAATAGTTAAGTGTGGAAAACCAGGTTGCAATTGTTACCCGTTTGTATGTTTTAAGTGCAAAAAGTGTCAAGAAAAGTGGTGGCAACACTGTAAAGAAGGATATCCTCCTCGAGGGGTGTGTAGCAGTTGCTACACGAAAGAACGAGAATTTACTAATTGGGCATTGAAACAATTGGGAGCCAAGTTTCCAAATTGGACCGCTGAACATTGGTATTATTACGCCTATGGTATTAATCCTGAGTACTATTGTTACCACCCTCAGGAACGGATACCATTGATAATTGATATTGTCACAGTCCAGTGTAGACTGGAAATCAAGGCTGTAAAGTGTAACGTTCACTGTCTAACCAAGTGTAAGAGGCATATTCCTGACAGGGACTCTTGCTGCCGAGAAGATGGTAACCCCCATGTCTGGCTGCAACCCAGTTGACGGGCGAGGCAGAGGAGGAAAACCCACCAAAGGAAAGAGCCTGCAACTTGGAACGTACAAGCAGCCTTGGCTGAACTTCCACAGGACTGGAAAAAATTCAAATTTAAACCTTTTCCTGTACACTTTTAGTGCATTAATCCTACCCACTATGGCAGGGAATCCACATGAACCTATGGTCTGGAAATTACATAACTTACAACAACCACAAGCAATTCAGAATATTACAACCCCAGGGGAAATAAATTTCATAGTACCGTTAACCAACATGATCTTTGGAGGCCGCAGAGATAGAGCAGATCCATGTAGAGCATTCTATATATGCCCAGCGTCAAACCCTGGTAAAGGATACTGCAATTTTCCAGGCCACTATTTCTGTGGCCATTGGGGTTGTGAAACTTGGGCTTCCGATTGGGTAACTACAGGAGATAAATATCTGAACCTCGGATGGAAACCTGAGGGATGTACAAGACCACGCATTGGGAATGAGGGGCATGTATATGGACATTGTAATTTACCAAACTCTTGTAAAAACATTAGCATCGAAGTAAAAGACCCTAATGATGATTCCTGGTTAGTTGGGAAGATGTGGGGAATTAGGTTTTGGGATCTGGGAGCAGATAGAGGAAGTATGTTTAAAATAATAAAAGAACGACTCCCCCATGATCCTCGGCCAATAGGACCAAATCCGGTCCTAAATCCGTCCAGTCTCCCTGAAGAAAAAGTGGTTCCTGTCATGGTCCCAACCGCCTATCCAAACTCCACTTCAGAAGTATTAAAGTATACTGGGACTGAAGCGCCCCAGTCCAAGGATCTAGATTTGGCTGAGTCTAAAGATCCCTTGTGGAACCTAATGCAAGCCTCCTATCAAGTCCTTAATGAAAGCAAGCCAAATTTGACAATAGACTGTTGGTTATGTTATAATGTTAGGCCACCCTATTTTGAGGCAATTGGTAAACCAGATCAGATTCGATGGTCTAATGGTTCCAATCCACAAGAATGTCCATGGGATGACCAGAGAAACCATACGCAGGGGATTACCATTCAACTAGTAACAGGTCAAGGAAGATGCATTGGTACGGTGCCTAAAAGATATCAATTCTTGTGTAACGAAACAATTCCTAACACCAGAATAGAAAAACATAGGAATAGAAATAACAAATGGGCTATTCCAACATCGGGGGCTAAATGGGTTTGCTCAGATATCGGAATAACTCCTTGCCTATCTCTAAACGTGTTTGATCAATCTCAGTTTTGTGTAGAAGTAGTTATTGTTCCTCGTCTAATCTATCACATCTCTGAGGAGATATTACCCCACTTCGAAGGAGACCTGAACAGACAAAAACGAGAACCAATTACAGTGGTAACCTTAGCTACGCTATTGATAGCGGGCGGAGTTGGAGCAGGTACAGGCATAGCCTCCCTAGTAAAAGGTCAGGAATTACAAAATTTGCAGATGGCTGTAGATGAGGATTTAGCAAAAATAGAACAATCTATCAAAAATTTAGCCACTTCAGTAAAGTCCTTATCAGAAGTAGTGCTGCAAAATAGAAGGGGATTGAATCTACTGTTTTTAAAGGAAGGAGGGTTATGTGTAGCTCTAAGAGAGGAATGTTGTTCTTTTGCTGATCATACGGGAGTAGTCCAGGACACCATGTCCGAACTCTGGAAAAGGTTGGATCAACGTAAGAAGGATCGTGAGGCGGGTAGGTCATGGTATGAAAATTGGTTTAATGTTTCACCTTGGTTGACCACTTTGTTGTCTGCTTTAGCAGGACCGCTTATTATATTGATTTTAGGACTTATATTTGGGCCTTGTGTATTACGCTATATTTTACGTTTTATTAGGGAACGGTTTGACATTGCTAAATTGCTTATTTTAACTACAGAATCTAGAACAAGATATAAAAATGTACCTACTAATGAGGATGAAGATTATTGTGAATGCGATATGCGACGTGAAAACTATTGTAGTTGTGAGGTACTACATTGCGAAAGTTATGATAAATGTCGGGATTGTGGAAAAAGGTTTGCTTGCAGCGCCGAGAATGAAAGCAGCGTTTAATAAACAACAATAGGATAAAAAAGAAAAAGGGGGGATTGTGAGAAACTATGGACTATGGTATTGTTTATTAAGATTTATGTTAAATGTAAATGTCAAACCGTAAAAGATATGAAATCGCTTACGCAAACAAAAATGACTACCAGATACCGCTTGTGCAAGATAAGATAACCGCCAGATGTCCCAGGAACCGACAGAAACATGACAAATGACCCCAAATAAGGACATAAGAATGAGGGGTCAACCATGGGGCAAGGGAGGAAGACATCTTACTTCAGCAGAAAAAGACCTCTTGACAACAACCGAAGCATGCGCAGAGTGCTTCCACTATACCACGATTGCGAAGGAAAAAAAACGTATAAAAGGAACTGTATGAAGTGCCTATGGGCGGCAGTTGGCGGAGCGCAGACTCCCCTGCCGTCCAGCGCTGCTTTTGCTCATATTCTACTTGCTATAATTAATAAATTTTAATTGGATTTTGATCCTTTGTGGTCTCAATTTATAACACTTCCCAGTGGAGTCAGGTCCCCTTCCAGTACCCCTACTCCTCTTCCCTCTCAGACTCCCCCGCTTCCTTCTCAATCCCTCCAAGTGACCCCCACTCCCCTCCAAGTCTCCCCCACTCCCCTGCCAGTGCCCCCCATTCCTATCCCAGCCATCTCCCAGTGCCCTCATGGCCCTTCTCAGTCCCTCCCAACCCCTCCCAGTGCTCCCCACTCCCTCCCAATCCACTCTCAGTCCAGTTCCCCCAATTCCCCCTCCCACTCCCCTCCCGGCACCCGCAATTCCCCCCCTGTTATAGTTGAATAAAGACAAATAGAGTCCCATTAGATTCACTAAATATTTATTAAGGTAGGAAAGCAAAAGCAGCGCGGGGCGGCCGGGGAGTTGCAGTTCCACCAAAGCTCGCAAATTCACGCACTTTAAACAGTCCCTTTTATTTTCTTTCGGAGGTCTGTCGCAACTTCTCAAAGATGCCTCTTGGCCTCTTCCTGTGTACGTGGCTTTTTCCAGCTCACTTGATTCAGGCAGTTTCAAAAAGTTTGGTTACACAATTAGCTGATACCATCTATATACAAAGCAGACATTGTCAGGGGAACAAAAAACCCACAACACTATCTTGGGTAAATGCCAGGCCTCATTCTTCTTGTCAAACAAGATGTTCTCAGGTCTGGAACAGTGAGACCATTTATTCTTGCCCAACTCGTTTGATCATCAAATTATTCTCTGTTACCTATTACAAATTTCCCCCTTCTGTTATTTATTAGTAATTTGCTGATTAAACCTGTTCACTATATCATGTGCCGCTTCTAATTCAGGATTTTCATTTGGCAAAATTCTCATTTCTAGTTCTGGATTGCTTTAACACTATCAGTTGTACCTTCTCCAACCTGCTTTTGACAAAGGTTACAAATTTGTTAATGATACAAGGTCCAAAGGTTAAGGTCAATAATAACATTATGACAGGTTCTGCTAAAGTAGAAATCAAAGTGGTTAGCCAGGGAGAATGATTAAAGCAAGATTCATACCAAGAGGTCTGAGCCTCTCGTTCTAGTTTCTTTTTTTTCTAGTTCCTCTCTTAGTTTCGCCAGCCTTGTTGTTGCTGGACTAAGGAGGCCACACCAGTGGCGGTCCCAGCAACTCCTAGACCAAGCAGGGTAGCTATGGTGATTGCTGTTATTGGCTCCCTTTTGTTGATTTTATGTCCTAAACTGCTCCAATGCAAATACATGGCTTCTTCTCCATGTAGGAGAATTCCAGGCACTACTGTAACTTGAACACAAAATTCTGAGGCATTCTTTTTAAGGATAGCAGTAGATAATCACGGTGTTAAACCAGTTAGGGAACAGACCCACCAGGCCCCAACTTTAGGTAACACCCATTTAATATCTAATGTAAAGTTTTGAGTATGGTTAGTACACAGAGACTTTTTCCAATTCGGTACCTTCCCTACACACCAACCACTCCCTCTAACCTGTTGGGAGAGTTATCCCTACTTTCCGTTCTGTCCAATTACATCTGGAGGGATTATTTTCAGTAGAGGTATTAAAAGGAGAGGTCACAGCTATCCCCTCGTAAAAAAGGAGGCTTAACGTCATAACACAGCCAACAAGAACTGGGTTGGTTGCATTTAAAGCCTGATAAGCTGCTTGCATTACAGCCTATAGGGGTTCCTCATCTTTGAATGTTTCTTCTATCTTAATCGTAGGGACAGGAGATGTCCCTGTGGTGACCAATCTTCCAGTTGAAGGACTGTTAAATATATTTTATTGCAACTACTACTACCTACCGTTCCTCCTGTGTTATCATGCCGTGGCGGGTTTCCGCACCCGTCAGGGCCCTATCGAGATTTTAAAAATTTATCCAGAGATGAGGGAGTCCATGAAGAGGCAATCGTTTCACAACCCCAATATGCACAATAATAATGATTTGGAAAGTTACAATACGTTTTCCCTGGATTAGAGCTTGGACACAAATAATGGCCTTTTTGATCAAGACAAGGCTGTATCGTGACTAAATCACAGAGACGTACTAAAAAACTTGGAGCACCCGCCGTAACATTATACTGTAGCTCGATTGGACCCTCCCACCGCCCTAGGGTCCAGTTGAAAGGCTGATGTGGATAGTTGTTCTGCACTAAGCCCACCTTTACCAATATCCAGGTCATTAATAGGGTGCCAGTTTTCATTTTCCCCACTGTTCAGTACCTCTCTGCCTTCCTCGTCTACTCTTTTGCAGAGAGCAACGAAATATTAATACCTTCTCAGCAGCAGTAGGCAGTCTTCAGGGGAATTCTCCTGGCTCTCCCTAAGCACTCCCGCAAAGGTGGGAGCCCGTTCTATGACCTGGTTCCTTTCCAGGCAAATCTTGCCACACTTTTTAAGGCTTTATGCCAGTCTGCTTCATATATCTCCCAAAGCTCAGGTATCCGCAGTTCCCACCCACAAAATAGCTTACAAACCTCTGCCTGCCTCCTCCCTTCGGTATGCACTGAGATATTGCGGCATTTCATACAATAATGTTGTCTCTTAAAAGAAATACAAGACCATTTCTTTTTACAAGTTAAACATTGACAAATAACCCAACATAAATGTCCCGAAAAGGGATGTTTCAGGCAAATATTCTAAAAAGTTCTTCTATCCTAAGTGTTTCAGGTATCTCTGTTTCTATTTCCCAGCAAAAGGGGAAGACCTGGGGAGCTCCCGATATCTTATACAGTCCACTCTCCCCCGTTTGATCAGGTATCCTTTCCTCTCTCCAAGGTGCAAAAAGTGTTTTTCGTAAAATTTTTCCCAGGTGGTATCTGGAACCATGGATATGAACTATCTCTTACTTCTCTCCTGGGGTAATTCATTCACTGGGTTTGTCTCTCCTTATCTTTAATCGGAGATCTCCTGGTTCGGATGTCACAGTCCACCTCTCTGGGAGGAGAGGTCCTTTAACTCTGCTGGCATGTGTCCATCCTTTTTCCACTGTTCGTATTGCTGTATCTGTGGTAAGCAAAATGACAAAGGGTCCGTCCCAACGAGGTGTTAGAGAGGTTTCCTTCCAAGTTTTGATTAACACTTGATCTCCAGGCTGAATTCGGTGTATCAAAATGTCTAAAGGAGGCCTCTGCACTACCAGACCCTTTTTTCTCAATTCTTGCCTCCTTCTTGTGAGTTCTGAAATATATTCAGTTAGAACTTTATCTTCCACTTTTGGGTGTTCCACTAATATCCCGAAGTCATAGGGCATTCCATACAACATTTCAAAGGGGGATATACCAGTATCTGTCCTTGGTTGAGTCCTAATATGGAGCAAGGCTAACGGTAAACATTTCACCCAATTCATTTTTGTTTCTACCATAAGTTTGGTCAAGTGTTTCTTTATTTCTCCATTCGTTCTTTCTACTTGCCCGAGCTTTGTGGGTGCCAGGGGGTATGATACTCCCATTTTGTGCCAAACAACTCAGTTGTTTCTTTAATTATTTTTGAAGTAAAATGCGGACCTTGATCTGAGTCGATCACGGTAATGGTCCCATATCTCGGAATAATTTCTTCAAGGAGAATTTTTATGACTGTCCTTGCAGTTGCACTTACTACTGGAAAGGCTTCTACAAAATACGTAAGGTGATCAAACAAGACTAATAGATACTGGTACCTCCCAACCTTCGGCAACTCGGTGAAATCCACCTGTATTTTCTCAAAGGATCTCTTCGCTAATTCATGTCCCCCTTGAACCTTTTCCCTAAGCTGTCATTTATTATCCCTATGACAGGTTAGACAGCCTTCTAAGACCTTTTTAGCTAAACCATATAATCCCACACAGGTATAATTTATTTTAAACTGATCCACTAACGCCTGAATTCCCCAATGAGCTTTGTGGTGTAGTTTGTTCAGTATTCCCCAAGCTAACCCCTTCAGAAGGATTTCTCGACCATCAGGGAGAAGCCATTTGTCCCCATCTCTTTTTGCCCCAATTTGTCTCAATTTGTCCAATTCTTGAGAGGTAAAAGTTTTGTTTAACTTCATAGGCTCTTCTTTTAAGGCCTGAACCATTAATAACGCAGCTTGTTTTGCCTCTGCGTCAGCTAAATTGTTCCCTCTTACCGTATAAGTTAATCTTTTTTGATGTCCTCTTACATGGACGACTGCTATTTTTAACGGATCCCTTAATGCTTTTAAAACCTCCAGGATGAGCGTCTCATGGACTAAACCCTTCCCCTGGGTGTTAATTAAGCCCCTCTCCTCCCAAATCTTTCCAAAGTATGCACTACTCCAAAGGCATATTTTGAATCTGTATATATAGTTCCAATTTTATTTTCTAAGAGTTTTAATGCTCTTAACATAACATACAACTCACACGCTTGTGCGGACCAAGTTTTACTTAATGGTCCTGATTCTCTTATCTGTAACGTATGCCCATTCACAATAGCATATCCGGATCTCTGTTGTCCCTCGACTACTCATGAGGACCCATCTATAAATAATTTTTCACCCTCACCTAATTCATCTTCCTCTACATCTTCTCTTATTTTAGTTTGTAAATTTATTAACCGAAGACAATCATGTGTCAGATCCTCTCTTGGTTCCCCATACAAAAATGCAGCAGGATTCTGAATAGAAGTGGTTTCCATTTCTAACTTGGGGGAGTTTATTAAAATTCCCTCATATTTTAACAATCGGCTATCCGTAAGCCACTTATCAGCTTGTTGTTGTAATATTCCCCGAATGTTACGGGGGGTATATACTTTTAATTCACCCCCTAGGGTGACTTTTCCGACTTCTTCTACCAATAATGCAGTAGCCACGATCGCTTGTAGGCAAGTGGGCCACCCACGGCTTACAGGATCCAATATTTTTGAATAATATCCCATGGGCTTTCTCTGGCCTGCCCACTCCTGGGTCAACACTCCATAAGCAGTCCCGTTGTCTACATTGATAAAGAGTTGGAAAGGTTTACGGATATCAGGTAAGCTAAGGACGGGTGACTCTACTAGGTTTCTTTTTATCATTTCCCAACGATCCTCATCTTCGGGGGTCCATTTCACTAACCCATTTTTAGTTAATTTTTCATACAGAAACTTCACCTTGCTGCTATAGTTTTCTACCCACTGTCGACAATACCCTAAAAATCCTAACAATTGTCTTATCTGCCTTTTGTTACTGGGCGCAGTTAAAGACAAAATCCCTCTCACCCTTTCAGGATCCAATTTCTTATGTCCCTTTGTGAGCCAATGCCCCAGATACTTCACCTCCTCCTCGGTAAACTGCAATTTGAACTTAGAGACTTTCAGTCCCCTTAATCCTAAAAGTTCAATAATTTGATACTTTCGTTTCTAACTTCCTCCTGGGTCTTTCCAGCCACCAATAGATCGTCCACATACTGTATTAAAATCAGTCCTTGACCTAATTCATAGGACTCTAATAGTTGCTCTAGAGCCTGTCCGAACAGATTTGGGGATTCTGTGAATCCTTGGGGCAAAACAGTCCACCGTAGTTGTTGTTTCCTATGTGTCTTGGGGTCCTCGCACTCAAAGGCAAAATAGTCCCTACACTTTTCTTCTAAGGGGCAAGCCCAAAAGGCGTCCTTCAAGTCTATAACACTATACCATTTATAATCTGGACTTAATTGATTAACTATGGTGTGAGGGTTGGCTACCACAGGGAATCGAGTGATGGTTTGTTCATTTACAGCTCTCAAATCTTGTACTAAGCAATATGTTCCATCTGACTTCTTTATAGGTAATATAGGTGTATTGTGGGGAGACATGCAGGGTTCCAATAGCCCTTGAGCTAAAAGTCTCTCAATAACCGGCTGCAAACCTTCTCTCCCCTCCCTGGGGATAGGATACTGTTTTATCCTAATTGGGTGATCTGGATCTTTTATGGAGACCGTGATCAGTTTGATATTTAATCTTCCCACCGACCCTGGACTGTACCAAGTGTCTGGGTTAATCTTAGCTTCATCTTCCGCAGTTAATATGCGTATTTTGACTTTCAATTTTTTTTTATCTACTTCTAAATTGATTCCTAACTCTACCATTAGATCTCGCCCCAAAAGATTATATTCCGCTTCTGGGACCAACAAAAATGTTCCCACTCCATATTTATTTGGGGTTTCTACAGTTACATTCCTGATCAAAGGTACTTTAAAGGGTTCTCCCTTTGCCCCTATTACTTGGAGCCTATCCTATTCAACACATCCAGATGGTAATTTTTGGACAGTAGATCTTTCGGTGCCTGAGTCCACAAGGAACTCGAACGCTTCATGCTGAGGACCCAGTTTCAATTTTATCAAGGGTTCAGTAACCTTAGGGGCCCCCAGCAAATAGAGCCCCTGACTTCTCTAATCTTCTTTAAAAATCTCCTCATCCTGCATTCTTTTTCGTCAGTTTCTCTGCAAATGTCCCTTCTCACAACAATAAAAAACACTCAACCTCTTGCTAGTCAAACCTCCTCCTCGGGTCTACCAGAGTCCTTTGAGGACTGTCCCTTCTCCTGTCCTGATAAGGTCTCTTGTCTTCCATAGGTCTCCGATCCTGATTAAATTGCCTGCCCTGATTCTGTCCTTCCCTTACAGCTTCCATCAGAATCCTAGCTTGTCTCTTCTAGTTTTCTTCTTCCCTTCTTAAATACACTTTCTGAGCTTCTCGTAATAGCTCATCTACACCCCTTTCCTGCCAGTCCTCTCTCTTTTTGAACATCTTCCGTGTATCTGTCCAAGATTTGGCCACGAACTGGGTTTTCAACAAAGCTTAACCCACTTGACTATTGGGATCTAATCCAGAATACAACTGTAGACTTTTTCTTAACCTTTCCAACCACTCGGTAGGAGTCTCGTCTCTTTTCTCTTGTTTGCTAAAGGCCTTATTAATATTTTGTCCCTTAGGTACAGAATCCCTTATTCCTTGAATTATCATGTCTCAGAGATCAACCATATTATTTCTATGTGCTGGGTCCTGGTTGTCCCAATTGGGCCGCTCTAAGGGCCATTTGACATCCCTGGCAGGACCGTGTTGGTGTCTTTGGTCCCAATTCCTCATGCCCAAGCCGCCCCCCCCAACTCCTCTCCCAGTCGCTCACCCCAGTGGCACAATCATCTACTTTAAAGGGGAAAACATCCACTTGGGGGGGAAAATAATGATGCTTGGGGGAAATTGACACTTTGAAAGGAAAATCTGATGATTTAAGGGGAAAAAAAAGGACACTTTGAGGGGAAAAATGACACATTTTTGGATGGAAAGGACCATTTTTGGGAAAACTGAAGGAAAAAAATGACCCTTTGTGGCAATACCAGCCACTCCGAAGAGAAAAATGACCATTTGGGGGGCAGAAAGGGGCATTTTTGGGGGAAAAGGGCCCTTTTGGTGAGGAAAACTGACACATTGAAGGGAAGAAAGGTCACATTGTGGTAAAATCAGCCACTTTGAGGGGAAACCCAGACGATTTGAGCCACCCAGACGATTTGAGCCATTTCGGGGTCAAAACCAGCTGGTTTAGGATGAAATCCAGCTGTTCTGGGCGAGGTGCCTCTCCCCATCCAAACCCCACGATTTCAGCCCTTCCCACCCCCCAGCACCTTCCCGCTCTCAAACCATCCCCGGCTTGGGTCCAAACTCCACCTTTTTCGCACCCGCCCCCCCTCAGCAGCACCAACAACCCCTCCCCCAGTCACACTGGTTTTGGGTAAAAAGTGCCAGGAAGAGGGGGAAAAGGGAGGGGGGTGATCGTTACCTGCGGGGAGGGCGCGGGGAGCCGGTGCCCCCGTCCGGGGGAGCCGTAGCGGCGGGGCCAGCGAGGGGGCGGGAGAAAGGGAGGTGCAGGGGCGGGGCCTGACGGGGGCGTGGTCACGGCTGGGGCGGGCGGGACTGAGGCGCTGCCCCGCGTGGAGGCCACGCCCCCTCCTGTCAATCAGAGACTACCTCAGCATCTAATGTCGATCAATGCTCCCTCTCGCCAATCACCTCCCCCTCCTGTCAATCAACGACCTCAGGTTCCCTCCAGCCAATCAGCACCTCCTGCCAGCCAACACCACCCCGTCCTGCCTGTCAATCACCCCTCCACACCTGCTCCAGCCAATCACCGCCTCGAGCAAGCGAAGTCTCGTCTCTCTTGTCAATCAACACCTCCCCCGCACCGCCTGTCAATCAACGCCCCCTGCAACCAACCAGCGCCTCCCGCCAGCCAAGCCTCTCCACTACTGTCAATCAACATCTCCTTCAGCGCCTCCACACCGGTTTCGGTCCATCAACGCCGCGTCTCTCCAATCAGTTCCCTCTCTTGTCAATCAACGCCCTCAGGTAGCCTCCAGCCAATCAGCGCCTCCCGCCAGAGAAATCCCGGCCCTTCCTGTCAATCAACGTCCCGTCCGTCCAGTCAGCGCCTCCCGGCAGCGGCCCGGCTTCGGCTCCGACCCATCCAGCCACTCAGAGGCTGCCGTCAGCGCGGCCACGCCCTCTAATCCGCCCCTTTCCGGCCGCGCCAGTGGTGCACGGCAGGCGTCATGTTCCTTTAGTGCTGCTCGGACGAGCCGGGGGAGCGCGTTTACATCCTGAGGGTACCGGAACGGGAGCGCTGGGGAAAGCGATTGGGAGAGGAGTCAGGGGGTGGGGGCGTGGGGGAGGGGAGTTGCGGGCGCCGGGAGGGGAGTGTGGGGGGGAATTGGGGGAACTGGACTGAGAGTGGATTGGGAGGGAGTGGGGAGCACTGGGAGGGGTTGGGAGGGACTGAGAGGGGCCATGAGGGCACTGGGAGATGGCTGGGATAGGAATGGGGGGCACTGGCAGGGGAGTGGGGGAGACTTGGAGGGGAGTGGGGGTCACTTGGAGGGATTGAGAAGGAAGCGGGGGAGTCTGAGAGGGACTGGAAGGGGAGTAGGGGTACTGGAAGGAGACTTGACTCCACTGGGAAGGGAGTGGGAAGGGGCTGGAGGCACTGGAAGAAGGAAAGGGCGCACTGAGAGGGCACTAGGGGGCACTGGGAGGGAGTGGAAGGGAATGGGGGCACTGGGAGGGAGAGTTGGGCATGGGGAGGGGAATGGAGGATACTGATAGGGACTGGGAAGGGGAATGGGAGCACAGGGAAGGACTGAGGTAGGAGTGGAGGCACTGGGAGGGGAACAGAGGAGACTGAGAGACTGGAGGCACTGGGTAGTGAGCAGGAGGGGAGTGAGGGCACTGGGATGGGGAATGGAGGCACTGGAAGAAGGAATGGGGGCACTGAGAGGGCACTGGGGGACACTGGAAGGAGTTGGGTGTGGAGACTGGAGACACCCGAAAGGGCTTGGAGGGGAATTGGGAGAACTGGGCGTGACTGAGAAGGAAGTGTGGGAGACTGAGAGGGACTGGAAGGGGAATGGGAGTATTGGAAAGGGATTTGGTTATACGAGGAAGGGAGTGGGAGGGGGGATGGAGGCACTGGAAGAAGGAAAGGGTGCACTGAGAGGGCACTAGGGGACACTGGGAGGGAGTAGGAGGGGACTGGGGGACAGTGGGAGGAGAGTGGGGGATGCTGGGGGTTACTGGGAGGGGAGTTGAGGATTACCGGGAGGGACTGGGAGTCGCTGGGAGGGGGAATGGGATCACTGGGAAGGACTGGGAGGGGGAGTACAGGACATAGAGGGACCAGGAGGGGAGTGGGGGATGCGGGTAGGGGGTGAGAGGTGGTATTGGGGGAGCTGGGAGGGGACTGGGGGCACTGGGAAGGACTGGAAGCTCTGGGAGGGAATGGGGGTAGCAGGAAAGGAAGTGGGGGGGAGTGGGAGGGGGAATGAGAGCACTGGGATGTGACTAGAGTAGGAACAGGGGGTCACTGAGAGTGGGCTGGGGGGACTGGTGACACTGGGAGGCACTGGGAAGGGAGTGAGGGGGCAGAGGGGGCACTGGGAGGGAGCGATGGAGGCACTGGAAGAGGGACTGGGAATGCTGAGAGAGATTGGGGGGGGAGTGGATGGGGACTGGAAGGCACTGGGAAGGGAATGAGGGACACAGAGACTGGGAGGAGAATGGGTGAGACTGGGAGGGGAGTGGGGGGCTCTGGGAGAAATTTGGGGGAGGGAAATTGGGGGCAGCGGGAGGAGCTTGGAGGGGAATTGGGGGAACTGGATGTGACTGGGAAGGAAGTGGGGGAGACTGAGAGTGGATTGGGAGGGAGCAGGAGCACTGGGAAGGATTAGGGGGTACTGGAAAGGGAGTGGGAGGGCCTGGAAAGGAACATGAGGGCACTGGGAGGTGACTAGGATAGGAATGGGTGGTACTGGTAGGGGACTGGGAAGGAAGTGGGGGAGACTGAGAGGGAGTGTGAAGGGTCTGGGAAGGGAATGAAGGGACTGGGAGGGGAGTGAGGGAGCTGGGAGGGACTGAGAGGTGCAGCGGGGAAGCTAGAAGGGACTGGGAGGGGACCTGGAGCACCGGGAAGGACTGGGAGGGAAGTGGGGGACACTGGGAGCAGACTGGGAGAGGGGATGGAGACACTGGGATTGGGAATGGGGACACAGAGTAGTGAGGAGCACTGGGAGAGCTGTGGGGCTCTGCAGTCCCATCCCACCCTCACACTCCCCCTCTTCCCCAGAAGGTGACCCCCACGGGACAGCCCATCCCGCCTGCTTCTTGCCCGCTTCTCGCCCGACGACCGGTTCTCGCGGCACCGCCTGGCCCTGAAACGCCGCTTCGGCCTCGTGCCCACCCAGCATCCGTGGCCCCTGTTCTGAGCCTGGAGCCCCGGCCCAGAGCCCCAGCTGCTGCTCTGACAATGGTGACGGCTGCCCTGATCCTGGGAGCATGGCAGCTCCGAGCCTGGAGCCTCAAGCTCTGACCGTGAATCCCCGTCAGCTGCTGGGACGGGATCCTGGAGCCATGGCTTGGAGCCCTGGCTGCGCAGAGTCCCAGGCTTCCATCACCAGTGAGCTTGGAGCCCTGGTCCATGATTGTGGCTCCGAGTCCTGGAGCCCCAGACAGTTGCGACCCCCGGGCTCCAATTGCCACTCTGAGACCAGAGCCCCAGCTGCTCTGAGACCGGTCCCAGCTGCTGCTCTGATCCTGGCTCTGGTTGCTTTGAGTCCTGAAGCCCTGAGCCTGGAACACCAGCCAGATTCTGGAACCCCGGCTGCTCCAAGCCTGGAATCCGCGGGGGCTCGTGGCAGCCACACTGGAAGAGCTGCGGGCACAGGTGAGGAGCGCGACCACCAGAACTGCCCCTGGGGAGGGGCAAACACCCACCTGACTGCCCCCCATGTGTGGGGCAGGCGGGGCTGGAGCAGGAGGTGAGGCTGGTGCTGGCGGAGAATGGGACGGCAGTGGAGACCGAGGGTTTTTTTCAGGGTGCTGGCACCTCACACTGCACTTGTGGCACTAGAGCCGGGGCAGAACTGGGAGCCCCCCAAGGTATGACCCCTAACTGTCCCCTTGCCCCCTGACTTCCTCCCTGATCCTTAACTGACCCCGAACTGACCCCCCGTCCCCTAACTAGGGCAGCACCTTCTCCTGCCCCATTGGAAGCCCCGTTGATCATCTATTGACCCCTCTCCCTAAGGGGGCTGAGGTGGGGCAGGAGAAGGTCTTGCCCTACAGGGTCTTCTCATGCCCGTGGGGTCTTCCCTTGCCCCATTTGAAGTCTTGTTGGCCCTGTTGACCGCTCTCCCCAGGCAGATTCTCGTGGAGCAGGAGAAGGTCTTGCCCCACAAGGTATTCTCTTGTGCCGTTGGGAGGTTTCCTACCCCATAGTGTCTTGTCCTGCCCCACAGAAAGCCCCATTGGAAGCCCCGTTGGCCCTACGAACCCCTGTTTTCATTGGGGTTTCAGTGGAGCCAGAGAAGGTCTTGCCTTACATGATGTTCTCCTGCCCTATGGCATCTTATCCTGCCCCATAGGAAGCCCTGTTGGCAGAGCTGTTTGCCCTGTTGACCCCTGTCCCCATGGGGGTTCCAGTGGGGCAAGAGAAAATCTTGCCACACAGGGTGTTCTCCTGCCCCATAGGAGACTGCATTGATCCTGTTGACGCTTCTCCCCGAGGGTTTCAGTGGGACAGGAGAATGCCCATGGGGTGCAGATCTTCCCCACAGTCCCCCCACGGTAGTAGAAGACGACCCATGGGGCAGCTCTGAGCCCCCTTTCTGCACCTTCTGCTGTGGGGCAGAGCCTGCTGAGCTTCTCCACTGCCATCCGATCTGCCGCCTCATCGATGGCACCGCACCCCACAGGGTTGCCTATGACCGCTGATCCCCACATCCTGCCCCATATCTTGCCTCCCTTCCTCGATAACTCTGTCCCTTCCTTGTAACTCTGCCCCCAAAATGGGCTGGAATAAAAGTGTTGGGACACAGTGGCCACTGGTGGGACAAAGTTGCTGCTGCAGGAAGGAGGAGGGACCAAGGGATCAGGATGTGCCTCTTCATAAAAAAAAAATTGGAAAATGTGGAAAAACGGTTAATTTACATAAAAAGGGGTGTTGGGAGAGCAGGAGCTGATGGGAGTGGGGCAAGAGGTGCCATATGTTGCCGTGGCTGCTCCTGTAGTGAGCTCTGTGGTCCTCCAGTGCCCCATTGTGATCAGTCCTCCAGACTTTGGGGCTGCCTGGGGCTGCTGTCGGCACTGCAGAAAGAGGTCGAGGCTGTGGGTGATGCTGCGGCCGTGGGGTCGTGGTGCAGGACGTCACGCTGTGGGGCTGGAAAAGAACTGGGGGGAGGTGTCATAGTGGGCACTGGGGTCACTGCCAGGGTCTGCAGCGCAGGAAACTCACCCAGCATCAGCGGTGTGAGCGGAGGGCGAGGACAAAGCCTCAATGTCAGCAAGGGAACGAGCCATAAAGGTTGGAGGTGGGGTGTCAAAACCACCACCCTCAGCTGAGCTCCTTCTTCCCCAGGGGAACCAGGAGCCGTGGGGCAAAATGGGGGAAAAAGAATGAAAAATAGAAAAAAAAAGATAAAAAACCCGAAGAATAATAAAAAAAAAGAAAAATGAGAAAAAAAGATAAAAAAGAGAAATTTCTGGAGTCATCAGCAGAGGAAGGAGGTGGATCTGTTGGAGCGAGTCCAGAGGAGGCCATGGAGATGATCTGAAGGTTGGAACGCCTCGAAGAGAAGGCTCTTTGGCGACCTTAGAGCAGCCTCCCTGTACTGAAAAGGACTGCAGGGAAGCTGGGGAGGGGCTCTTGATCAGGGAGTGCAGAGATCGGCAGGGGTGAATCAGGGAATGGTTCAAGTTGGGAAAGACCTCTCAGTTCATTCAGTCCAACCATCAGTCCAACCAGCCTTTTCTCACAAGTAACAAGTAATGGGATTAGAGGAAATGGCCTCAAGTTGTGTCGTGGTGGTTTAGATTGGATATTGGGAAAGATATTTTCCCTGGCAGAGTGGAAGAGCCTGGCAGAGGCTGCCTAGAGCAGCGATGGAGTTCACGTCCCTGGAGGGGTTCAAAACCCACAGAGAAGTGGCACCTGGGGACATGGTTTAGTGGGCACAGAGGGTCTGGGCTGACAGTTGGACTGGGTGACCTGAGAGGTCTTTTCCAGCCTTCCTGATCCCGTGGTTCTCTGTGGGCTGTGGGTGTGAGCTGCTCTGTGCCCAGTCGGGGGGCCTGGTGGTGTGGCCATGTCTGCTGGCATTTGTCTGTGGGGTGCCTGGTTTGGTTCATCTCCCAGGTGGGAGGGAGCCAAAGCACCCTTGTCCTTCTGTCCGTCCTGCTGTCAAACCAGCGCTGGTTTCTGGTTCTGCCTGGCCCCTGGAGAGCTGTGAGCGCCTCAGGCAGCCCAGGAGCTGAGCCCCAGGGTTTCTGAGAGCCCATGGCTCTGCCCTTGGCCAGGGTTGTTTAAAATGGCATCGCTGTGCGCAGGTCACCCCAGCTGAGGTGCTTTGGCAGTGGTTCTCCCTGCCCACCTGTGGGCTTTTCCATGCTGTGACTGCACAGATCCCTGGAGCTGGAATGTGCCTTTGGCAGGATCTGAGGAACCTCTCACTGTGCTGGAGAAGGGAACGGGGCAGGGCAGCATTTTAACCCATTGCTGCTGGTGTTCAGTGTGAAGATGGGGCTTCGGATTTTGTTCTGCGTTTTTGTTGGGGATTGCAATGTATTTTTGTTGTTCAATCCCATTGAACATTGTTCCATTGCCCACCCTGTTGTGTTTCAGGAGAAAGAGCTCCAAGGTTCTCCCCCTGCGCTGCAGAAGGAGGTGACCGGAAAACCTGCTGCCCCGAGCATGCTGCTGTGTGGGCCCCGTGTTCCTCCAGAGATGCCACTGGGGATAAGAAGAGGTGATGGTGAGTTTGGTCTTAGGAAAGCCCAGCTGGGTGCTGGGGAAGGGTCCCAGGCCTCTCTCCCTGGCTGAGCTGGGGATGGGAGCGTGCTCCCAGCAGCTCCTCTCCCGCCCTGCAGTCCCAGTGCCGTGCAGACGGGAGCTGTTGCTTCGTGCTCTGCTCTCTGATGGCTCTTGGCATGTTTTATCTGAGCAGAAGGCTGAAGGGGAGCAGTTCTGCTCCGGAATTTCTCTGAGACCCAGGAAGGGAGCTCCTTGTCCCTCCTTGAGCTACCAGGAGCCTGGGGCTGTGTTTCTTCCCTGCTCCCTTGATCGGACACTGTACGGAACGCAGCCAGGGCGCTGCTGCTCGCTTACTCGGGATGGGAAACACTGCGTCGAGCGCTGGGTTTAGAGCTGTGGGGTACCGGCCGTAGCCCCCAGCCCTTGGATTCCAGTTGCAGGAGGTGGCAAATGTCACTGACGGCTGCTGCCTGGAGGGGGACAAAGAGCTTGGCCCCAAAAGGGCAGGAGGCGGGATTGCTTAGGATTATTGTGGCTGTGCCGGGAACACGGCAGGTGGAAATCTTGCATCGAGGAAATGATGCTCACGGGTAGCGTGGGGCAATGCCAGGGGAGAGAGTGATGTACAATAGTCAAAGAAGTATTATAGTGTTGAATTTTATTATCAGTAATTAATTTCAAGTTTTAAAATATTTAAATTACATGCTGTATAAGGAATGGCAAATAGTTTCCATGTCTCCTCAAGCAGTGGAAGCACCTACTGAGAATACTTTCAAAGTTATTTTGAGTGTGCATGGAGACCATCTTTGTTCTTCTCACTAACCAGGTTATGTCAATGGGCTTGAGAAGGTGAGCCCGGAAATTTGCTGTTGATCTGGCAAGAGTGGAGCATTTGACAAGCAGATGCCACAAGTGGTGCTACCTTAATTTACAGCAGGGAGGAAAATAGTGCTTCAGTCTTGCTTCCACTGAAGACAGCAGAAAAAAGATCTGTAAAGAGTCCGACCCAGCTTTCATCATCATGACACATCTGGTGATTCTTATTTTCATGTTTTGCTCCTTCCATAACAGCATAACTTGTACAGCTTCCAAAACCCTCAGATACACATTAAGATACTGTGATAGAGCTGAACACTAGATAAAACCAGAACAAGTGACAGAAGAAGATGATGAGACAAATGGGTCAATATGATAGGGATGACCAAATTATCATCCGGTCTTCTGCAAGCACTGTAACGAAGGATAGATTTGAGGGGCAGAGCAAAGGAAGTTTGAAAATAGAGCTTGGAAACCCTATGGATGCTGGGTTAGTAAAATGGAAAAAGCACACTTATTTTTCTCTGGTAATGATGCTTACATATTTTCTTGCACTCTGCTGCTCCTCTGACTGTGCAGACGCTGGAAGGGGAGCTCTACTAAGAACTTCCATCTTCTCCCTGAGTTGAAAACCTGGAATATTGGCTACTGCTGAGTGTAAGTGCTGTGTTTCATGATTCATTTATTCACCCTCAAAGATAAGAGAGGAAGGCCCAAAAGGACCAGTTCAGTAGCTTCCCATCTTCCATGGCTCACGTGCCCTTGAGACCTGAGGATGGGGGAGGAGTTCAGCCCTGCCGTGTAGTTTCCCTCTGGTGTTACCTGCACTTACCCTCCTCACATGCTTCTATTTACAGAGAAAGGATGCCAGTACTAAAAAGCTACTTTTCATCTAATTAGGTAGCAGTGACCAGCACCAGCAAGCCTTTAGCCACCACATGATGACCCTGATCCTACCATCCTTGCAGAGCCATCAGCAGAATTTGCCTGGATTCAGCTGCTGGAGATCAACACTGCATCCTGGAGGCAAGGTGAAAAGCTCTCCTGCATGCTTGTTCTGTAATTAAAAGATGTGTATGGTGAAAAGGGGATCACATTAATGGGCTTTTGTTTTAGATGAGGAAGCAGAGCTTTACCCACAGTGACAGCACACGGATGTCACCCTCCTGCTCCTGGACAATCATTTGGCAGCCACATACGGAGACTTCAGCAATGCAGAAAACAGCATTGCCTTTCCTGGAGCTGCTTAACACTGTTTAATTGGGCAATTTAACCCAGGTGGTCTCTACAGCAGCCTCTGTCTGAGGCCTGGAGAAAACCAGGGAGGAGAAAACAGTGATTTTTCTGCATCTGTGCATGGGAAAAATTCAGAAAACCCAGCTGAGACCTGCAGAAACCAGGTGTGGCGATTGCAGGCTTCACATCAGCTCCTGTACCAGCAGGAGAAGGTCTCGATGTGGGCAGCGTTCCGGGAAGTGTCCACCTCTGTGTGATGCTGTGCCCATCAGAGCATGGAGAGGCACCATGGGTGCTGATGGGAGAGTTAAAAAGATCTGTGGAGGCTGGGCTGGGGACAGAATGGAGAGGTTTCTTCTGCGAAGACCATACTCAGAGTCTGTCTTTGGATAGCAAGGTGTGTTTTACAGGCAATGCACTCATCAGTGGTGCATCAGACTTTGAGGACTGGGATGCTGTAAACTGTGGGGGTTTATTTTGCTTGCAGGATTTTGAAATGGAAAGGACTGGGATTGTCCTTAATTTCTGAAGAGTCCAGGTGACTGTTGTGTAACATAGCTGTGAAGTAACCACTGGTACATCAGTGAGGTGCTTTTTCCAAGTAGATGTGTGTGTGAAAGTGGAGAGGTGTGAATGTTGTGCCAGAGGTCTTTTATTTGAACAACTGTGTGAAGGAAAATGGGTGCCCTCAGGAGGGAGGCAGTAGCACTGCCTGGAGCTATGTGGAGGTGGCTGATGTTGCCAGACCTGCTGTATCCCTGGCTTGTGAGTTGGAAATTGTGCTGCTGAACTAGGATGGCCTTGTTTAGTCTAAATGGAGCCACTTTTTCTGCCCCCAGATTTTATCCAATTGTCTGTTTGGCACCCTGAGCAGAGCAGTGTCTGCAGCGGGACTGCTGGGTGTCTGAAAGACCGAGACTGTCTGTGAACAGATAGGAATGTTCTGTATTCCTGTCTCCAGCTCTCAGGGACCTGACTGAGACTCACAGACCTCAGAATGCTGAAGAGGGATGCTCACAAAATGCCATAGCAAATACAGCTGGAAAGTCATCTCTTTTTTAACTCCCTTTGATTTCTCAGGCTGTTTCACAGCCTGAAACCCAGGTCTGAATCTACTGATGTGCAGAAAGGCAGGGTTGGGTGCTTGCTTACTTCTGTGGCTCCCTCTGTGCCCTGCTTGTCCAGCAAGTGGGACATCTGGGATTTATGGACATTATAGTCTCAGGGTTCAATCTCCCACCTTCAGCAACAACTCCAGCTCTCAGAACAGGCTGAGCTCCAACTCAGACTATGCACTTTTAAACACTGTAAAATCCCTGAAACCAGGTGGAGAAAATGCAAAAAGAATCATGTCTGTGTGATTCATTGCCAAGAGCACCACCAGGACAGGGAAATGCTCAGCTGTGATTCCTGCTGCACTCAAAAGTGGTATCTTCCAGTTACTTAGAATGTATCTGTCTTGGGAGTGGTGAATTGAAATTTCCCTGTGCCCACAACTGCCCTCACAGTCCTGTTCCCTTTCTGTTGTGCTGTGCCTCCACCAGCCACACTTGAGGCCAGAACAGACAGAAAACTGACTGAAGAAAATCAAGCTGCACCTTGATGTCCCACTTTTCTCAGGCTGTGTTTTTGCAGTTGGTAGCAGATGGCAAGTATCGCTCTGGAGGTGCCAAGTGATGTGCAATCTATCAGTGCCTTTATTTAATGCGGAGGGAAATTTTGCCTCCTGCTTACACTTAGGAAGCTGCAACACAGAGACAGGTGTGATGCTGTTTCATGCTGCTGTGTCACCTACCCAGAGCTCTTAATAGCTATTTTTAATCTGGACACTTGTCACAAGGGACCTAATAATGGGTCTCACAATATGGGTCTCACATTATGATCTGAGCTGTTTATTGAGTGTGCTATACAATCTTATATACTCGAATAGCTATATGTCATGATTACATTGGTTAATTGGAATTAGTAATCATTATAAAACTGTACTGTTCATGCACAAGTAAAATTCTTTTAATTGATACATTATTGCTTATCACGTGTCTCTATTCTGGTGCTGAAAGCAAGCTTGTTCACGTAGCGACTTGCGGTTTCTGCTGAACTTTGCTTCTTGTTTCTTCGTCTACAACAGTCTTGTTCTTCCTTCAGGTGTTGTTACAATATTCTTCTTCCCTTTATCTGTAGCCTTGATTTACTTCATTTCAAATGCAGGATTGCTCATGTACATCTCATACAGATGTCCTTTGTCTTGTAAAAATTCCTAAATAGGTCTGGGTCCTGGGTTAGTGGTTCGGAACTGGGTCCAGGTTAAGAGTGCCATTAGGGTTTAGGGGTTAGGGTGCCATTAGGAGTTTGTGTTTGGGTCCGGGGTTAGGGGTCCGGGTCTGGGTCCATAGTTAGTGGTTTAATGGTGTCCATGTCTTGCAGGGTCTGTGAGGAAGACAAAGCGTTGTGGAGTGTTTCCTCCTGTCCGTCTCGCCCCTGGGAGGCTGATCCCGAGGACTCCCATGCTGCATCACAGTGCTGGCAGAGCCCCACGGGCACAGCCTGCTCTGTGCAGTGCAGCCGGTGGCACTGGACGAGGCCAGGCCCATGGGTAGGGGGCGAAGGGATGAGGGTGGGCATACAAAGCTGAGCCCCTGCCCTGCCTTGCACCCATGGTGATATAACGGCATTGCAGGGTGAGGGAGCAGCCCGGGGGGACTGGGGGCTCTTGTAGCTCACCCAGCACTTACCCTGGAGTAGAGGTGAACATCCAGGTCCTGCACATCCTCCCTTGAAGGAAGACACCAGACCCTCATGATGCAGGCTTGTAGGAGGCTTTTCTCTCTGCCCACCAGCACCGTCTGCCCTGAGCTGAAAAGAGAGGAGCCAGTCGGGCACTGGTGCTGGGAGCAACGCCTCGAGGCCTCCTGTGTGTCCCCTTTAGGGATGGGCAGGAATCTCAGTTTGGTGATGGCAAACATGACTCTGCCACACAATTATGTTCAGTTGGTTCCTGGGCTCCTCTTCCAGCAGAGCACGATCAGGATGGGACCTGGCAGCCACTGGCACCCAGTGCCACCAGACCCTGGCCCTGCCCAGGCACTGCCCTCACAGGGTGCAGGTGCCAGGAGGCCTTGCCCTCTCTCTCCCAGCTGCTCGGTGTCCTTAGTGGCATCTAGTGGCCATGGTTTAAACGACAAGTAGGTGTTGGGTCATAGGTTGGACTAGATGATCTCAGAGGTCTTTTCCAACCTTGTGATAATGTGATACTGTGATACTGCGATCTAATAAAGGAGAGGAGCAGGGAGGGCACCTTGATGGTTTGTAGCAAGAGCTCTTAGCCCAGTTAGGGAACAATTTCCCACAGGATACTGTTATCATTATATGGATGACATTCTGCTTGCAGCACCACCACAAACAATGCTAGCAGAAATGGAAACAGAAGCACGAAAATCATTACAGTGTCAGGGGCTGGTGATTGCTCCAGAAAAAGTACAACACCAACAACCTTGGTTATATTTGGGTATGAAGGTGTTAAACTGCACAGTAATGCCACAGCCAGTTCAATTGCAAATACAAGTTAAAACTCTCAGTGATGTACAAAAATTGGCTGGAGTACTTAACTGGGTTTGGCCCTATTTAGACCTGACATCTTCTAAACTATAACCATTATTGGATTTGTTACAAGGGGATTCAGTTAACTTTATTTTCCTTTTCACAATGAATTTTTTTTTTTTCTGAGAGCTTGGACTTATGTTTTAGTGAAACAAGTTTCTTCTGTATAGGGAGTTGACTATCAAGTCAGCTGACATCCTGTCACGATTTAGCCTTGACCTGGCTAAATTTCCAGCTGAACTCATGCAGTTGGACTCCCAAATTCCATCCCCTACCCCCAGGGGAAGGGAGAGGAAAGAGGCTTGTGGATTGGAAACTAAAGCTACAGCTTTAATGAAATGATGATAATAATAGTAATAATGATTAAAATAGTCAGAAAGTAATGAAAATATGTACAAATATCTGAGATGGCACCCCCCCCCTTCAATGACTTTACATCACCACAACTGCTGTAGAGCAGACAGGGGGTTGGGTCCACAGCCAGGAGGGAGCTGAACTCAGGAACTGGATTTGGAACACACTGATCCAGGGTCAGGAACAATCAGACAAATGAGGTCCTCACTGGACCATCGCAGAAGAGAGCAAGACTTTCATGATCTCTCAATTTTATGCCGAGTATGATGTATATGGAATGGAATCCTCTGTTGGTCAGTTTGGGGTCACCTGTCCTGTCTGCCCCTCTCTGCAGATGTAGCCATTTTTTTGCCAGCTGGAGGATGACCTTGGTTACAAGAGGAATAAGCATAAATATTGGCCCCTCTGTACACCAGTGTTCTGTGTTATCACTGCTAGAAACCGTCTGAAAAACATGCAGTTAGTTTTTCAGAAAATGCAGTTACTTTAGACCAAGGCCGAGACAGAGTCAGAAGCTCCCCGATTAACTCAAACCATAACACATCCATAAGTGGTTATTGAAGATGAAATATTTATCTCTTAGCTCTCACATTTTGATTAAAAGGGGGAAACTTTCCCTCTGGTGCAACGTGGATGAAGTTCATCCTTGTCCTTCTAAGAAAGCTGATGTTAGTACTGTTCTTATTGGGCCTCTATAAACAACAAGTGAGTAAACTCTTTTCAGTGGGTGCGTTTCATATTAGAAAAATGTAGCAGAAAGGGCAAAGAATGTAAAGAAAAAAGGACAAATAGGAAAACATTAAAAGGTAGCAATCAGTCGAAAGCGCTGTGTGAAGAGATTGTGCAGCTGATGACCTTAAAAAAAGACCCCAGCACCACAGTCAAGGCCACTGCTGCCATCATTGAATGTGCCTTTCAATTCCTCTTCCCCAAAGCAGAGTTCAGGCCACTTGGGTGTCAACCAAAACCATCAGGCTCTCTTCTGCTGCTGTGGGTGGGAAAACCCCCTTGTGCTGCACAGGCCCTCACGCAGGGGCCGTTGTGACCGTGTCCTCGTGGGAAAGAAAAGGAGAAGCGGTTGGCTCTGCCTGGGCTCCTCGGAGCTCGTGGGGTGCTGTGGGGCCAATGCCCAAGAGGGTGTCTGAACCTGTGGGACAGCGTGTGGGGAGGGCTGTGCCACTCCTTGGGGCATCACCCGGGGCCAGTGCTTCAGCCCTGCGCCTTTTAACATTCACGTCAGCTCTACAACGGTAGAAATGGGTTTATTTTAAATTAGGATTTCCCCAAAACAGATTATTCGTAACTTTGCTTCATTAGGTTTCTAAATGTACATGAGAAAGCTGATGAATGAAGGAGAAAATAGGCTCTGTCTGAGGCTGTGGCCCCCATTTCCCTACCCTTTAAGAAAAATAACATAAAAATCAGCAAATGCGTTGATGTGATGGAGACTCTTCCATAACAGAGCCAGAGTGACCGGCCCACACTCTGTTTTGCTGCTGGGAAGGCCTGGGCCATCGCTCTGCCCTCGCCTTGGCTCGGTGCAGGAGGGAGCTGGGAAGGGGCAGCAGCAACCCAGGAGCCTGCAGAACCCCACTCTCTGCTTGGGAACCGGGGCAGGGGGTAGTGGAGGAGCTGGTGGGCTGTGGCCGGAGTCAGAAGTTCTCAGTGACATTTAAAGAGGTTTCAGTAGTCCTCTCTCTGCAACCTGGTCCTGGGGTGGGGAACTTGTTCCCCGTACTTTCATGAATGCTTGCAGAGGGATATGGCTTAGACTCCGTGAATATTAGAGACTTGGTATTGTGTTTTAAATTAATTCTTCGACCTGTACCTTCATCTGCCATAGTACACATGCACATTATGGGCTGAACATTAGATATTTATGTTCATTTAACAATCTGTAATAAGATACTGGGGCTGATTTTGACAAGTGCATTGAAGTTATTGCTTTTTTATCAATATCACAATACATTTGTCAGCAGAGAATGATAATTGTATTGCTATGTGTACAACCAATCTTGTGCTATGACATCCTCTGCGCACAAATTGAATACATTTCATTTTAAATACAAACCTATTAATTAAAATCAGAGAGAAGTAGAGAATTTTAAACGGCCAACTATGGAACATCTCTGGGCAGCATCTTCTCCAGTGTCATTTTCTCCTGTGAATAACTTGGAGTCTCACATGATCACCTACTCATTTATTTGTTTGTTTGTTATAGGATACCAGAGGAAATGCGAGGTCAGAGGTCTGAAATCCAGGTCACAAGAGGTAGGATAAAAGGGGCTGACAAGGCTGCTGCAAAAGAACAAGAGCGTATTTCTATATTACAGCAGGCAGCATCTCTTCTTTTCTTCTGTTCCTTGCTTTTCACAGGCTGGTAACTCGGGCAAAGGCACTGCATGTGGGGACACTGATTGTCAGCTGCACTTTCCAGAAGTGTCCAGCCAGCTCTGAGCTTTAATTACTTCTAACTTCTACACTAATTTCCTTCCAACCTGGCTGCTTTTCTTGCAGCCAATGATAAACTAAATATGAGGTTAGGGTTCTAGAAAAAAGTAAGTTTAAAGCGGGAAAACCTTTTAAAATCACAAATGTTAACTCACATGTACTGGAATAAACAGGATTTTAAGCACAAGGAAGAGAAGACTTCCATAAACCAGTAACAGGACTGAAGATCAGGAAAGGATTTCTCTGCCATGGTTTAATGGAGATCATCAGAGTGAGAATGAGTCTAGCTATACTTGAAAACCAATTAGTTAATATCCCAGTGTGATGATGGTTAGCACTAAGATTTTCTGCAGTTCAGGTTACAGAAGCATTGACATGCCTTTCTTTTTATCAACTGACCAAAGTGTAATAAAACTGGAGAGAAAAAAAAATCACTGGGAGAAGTTGCAACCATCAATGTTTGCCTCTTCTGACAGAGTATAAAGAAGAGAATATGGGACGGTACCTTATGCCAAAGTAAATGCCATTGCTCAGGAGGTTTCTATGGTGTATAGAATCTTTGTCCTACAGCATAAAATAGGGCAAAATTAACTCTGGTAAGAATGAGGCTGAGCAGTTCAGGATGAGAGGCCAGGAACTCGGGAAGCTCCAGCCTTGCAATCAACTCAAGGCCTAGATTTCACATTGCAGTTAAAAGTAAAAATGCAATATCAGTATTAAGACCAGAGATGGGGCAAAAAATAGCACAGAAGTAATTGCTGGTAATCTTACCAAACTTATCAGGATTTTCTCTTGGCAACAGGAGATGGACCTGCATGAATACATTCCTGAAGCTTCAGTAATTTTGACAACAAGCAACAAGGCAGAGCACAGTTCCAAAAGGGATGGGGAGGGCAGGAGCAGTGTACAGAGAGGATACTTCTCCATTGGATGTAACCAACACGCAATGCTGTGAATGTAAGTATTTCTTTCCTGTTTGTGTAAATGTCTTATCATGGTATTTGCCATAATAAACATTATTTTCCTTCCCTCTTAGTAGTTTTCCTTGTTTCACATGTAAATTCTCTTATTGCAAAATTTCCTTATTGCCACAGAAGATAAAAGGGTTGCCTTGTCTCAGCTTTGGGTATATTTAGATTAATTGATGTTTATTAATTTCTGAAGCATCTCTTGTTATCAAAGTCTGCCCACCTCTGCTTTCAACAGCATCTCTCAGAGCAGTTGTGTGAGAACAGTCCCAACCATTGCATTCAGCATCTTGCTGATTCCTACTGCAACAAGTTTTCCGTTTACTAACAACAATACCATTGGGCAGCAGCTGGACAGGTTAACAAGAGAGAGGCAGATTTTTCTGCCCTCTCATTCCCATGCACAGATGGAGACAAGCTTTTAAGCATGACAGGGCAGCTAAAGCTGCTTTTCAACTTAAACTGACCATATCCCTTCTACATATTCTGCAAATTGATGTGACCACGCTTCCACATTGCTTCGTAACATATTCTGTGCTAATAATGTAATCATTTACAAAACACTCACTAGTTTATCATTATTAAAAAATAATCAAAAGACAGGCATAATCTAGGAAAAATCTTGTTCCACTACCAACTCCCCAGCCAGCCACGTGTAATTTTTTCCAGGAACGACTCAAAAGATCACCTGCTCATCCACTGCCTGGTACCAAGTAGTTGCCTTCATAGGAAGAAGCTCCAAAAGGGCACAATCTTGGAAACCACCTTGGGCTTTGCTTTGAAACCTTTCTTCCTTCACACCTGCTAGGCTGGCACAGCTGAATTTTTCCATTCTTATCAAATCTTTCCATTTTAACATGAGTAATAGTGCCAGATTAATGAAAAAATATACCCTTTAGAATCGTATCATAGCATCATAGAATGGTTTGGGTTAGAAGGCACCTTAAAGCACCTCCAGTTCCAAGCCCCTGCCATGGGCAGGGACACCTCCCATTGGATCAGGCTGCTCAAGGCATCATCCAGCCTGACCTTGAACACGTCCAGGGATGGGACATCCATGACTTCCCTGGGCAACTTGTGCCAGGGCCTCCCCATCCTCATTGTGAAGAATTTCTTCCTAATGTCTAATCTAAATCTTCCCCCTTCCAAATCAAAGCCATTCCCCCTCATCCTAGCACTACTTGTCCTTGCAAATGTCCCTTTCTCCCCAGATTTCCTGTAGCCCCTTCAGGTACTGGAAGGCCTTTATAAGGTCTGCCTGAAATCTTCTCCAGGCTGAACAGCCCCAACTCTCTCAGCCTGTCCTCACAGCAGAGGTGCTCCTGTCCTCGGATCATCTCTATGGCCTCCTCTGGACCGGTTCCAACACTTCCATATCCTTCTTATGTTGGGGATTTCAGAACTGGACACAATACTCCAGGTAGGGTCTCACAAGAGAGAAGCAGAGAGGCAGAACCCCCTCCCTCCCCGGCTGGCTGCGCTGCTTTTGCTGCAGCCCAGGACACATTTGGCCATCTGGGCTGTGAACGCACATTGCTGGCTCACGTTGAGCTTCTCATCGATCAGCACACCCAACTCATCCTTCCTAATATCTCATCTAAATCTCCTCTCTTTCACCTTAAATTATGTTGTATTAGTGTTGTATTCTCCAGTAAAGATCCTCTTAAATGCTCTTATTTGCTAAGGTTTCTACGACAGTTTTTTGGCTGAACATATTTTCAAAAAGGGTGTTTATGTTCTTCCACAGCTATTTGAATTCTTCTTTTTCTTTACATGTTGTATCTAAATTATGAATTTTATGAAATTTGAAATGTGATTTGTTATTGAATTTTTCAGGACCATTGTATTTAATTGCTACAGTTCACCTCATCTTCTGTAGGTTAGGCACATCTTCCATCTTCAGTCTTCAATTGGGTGCCGTTTTCTTTGCCACACCTATTTCATCTTATCTTAATTGATTGTGCCATGAGAGCTCCCTTTGAAATACTGGGCAGAAAAGACACTGTTTCCAGAGATTTCGAGGCCACCGTGGTTCTCCAGCCCCCCCCCCCCCCCCCGAGTGAAGCAGATAGACATTTACACTGTCTGCCTCAATGTTGAGTACTGCAGCCGGGTGCTCAATCTGGGCGGGTGGAGAGTTCCTGGGGAAAGGCAAAAGCTCAGGAGAGGACCCCGGCAGGGCGGCTCTCTCTGAACCCTAGAAGCGGCAACTGTCACGTGGGCCGACTGCGTGGCGGTGGGGCGGTCCCGGAAGAAGCCGCGGGGCATTTAAACATCTCCCTGGGAGCGCCAGCGACCGGAGCGTGGTGAACAGGAGCAGGCAAACAGGGTCACGGAATAGGCAGTTCGCGCAGGCAGGGCAAGCAGGCACTCTCTGACAGGTGGTTGACTTCCCACTCCCCTGCAGCAATGGTGATCAGGCGTGGTAAAGCCTCTGCCACCAGGAGTGTCGGCATCCAAACGGAACCGCTATTACGGGACGCAGCTGCCCAGACTCGAGACTGCAGGGAGTGTCTCAGCCTACTTGTGGTTCCTGAGGACCATACCAAAAATGCTTGTCTGAGGTGCGAACAGATTCAAGATCTGCTCCTTATGGTTGCAGATCTTAAGGATCGGGTGGAGAGGTTGAGGAGTATTCGTGAAAGTGAAAGGGAGATAGACTGGTGGAGTAGAACCCTCTCTCCTCCCAGTAATCCTCCCCAGGAGGCTGAGGAATGCCATATTCCTCATCAACAGGATAAGGGGAGTGACCTGGTTGGTGAGGAGGACTGGGAGCAGGTCTGCTCTCGTGGGGGTTATAGACCTCCCTTTCAAATGCCACCTTTCCAGCTGCCCCTACAAAACAGGTTTGGGGTGTTGGAATTTGATGCTCAGGTGGAGGATAGTATGACAGAGAACTCACCCGAGGAGGCTGTTAACCTCACATTGCCCATCAGACAGGTCAGGACTTCAAGTAAGAAAAAGAAAAGGAGGATCATTGTAGTGGGAGACTCCCTTCTGAAAGGGACGGAGGGCCCTATTTGTAGGATGGACCCAACTCATAGGGAAGTCTGCTGCCTTCCCCAAGCCCGGGTACACGACATTGCCAAGAGACTCCCAGACCTAATTAAACCCTCAGATTATTACCCGCTTGTGGTGGTACAGGCTGGTGGTGATGAGCTAGCGAAAAGAGGGTCAAGGGTAGTTAAAAAGGAATTCCAGGAGCTGGGACGGTCAATAGATAGGGCAGGAGCACAGGTGGTCTGCTCGGTTCCTCCGGTGGCAGGGATGTATACAGATAGGAACAAGAGAATATATGCACTTAATAAATGGCTTAGGGGCTGGTGCCAGCAGAGGAATTTTGGGTTCTTTGATCATGGGGAAACCTTTACAGCACCTGGCCTGCTTGACTCAGATGGGTCTCATCTAACTCCAAAGGGTAAGAGGATTCTAGCTCAGGAGCTGGCAGGACTTGTTGAGAGGGCTTTAAACTAGGCATGAGGGGGGAGGGGGGAGTTACTAGGCTCACCAAAGATATTCCTGTGGAGGATGAGCCACCTCAAAGGGTGTTGTCAGTAACCCAACTGAAGTGCATGTACACAAACACACGCAGTATGGGGAACAAACAGGAGGAGCTGGAAGTCCTGGTCCAGCGGGAGAGCTATGATATACTTGCTATCACGGAAACGTGGTGGAATGACTGTCATAACTGGAGTGCTGCCATGGAAGGCTACAGGCTCTTCAGGAGAGACAGGCGTGAGAGGAGGGGTGGAGGGGTGGCCCTCTACACTAGGGAAACCCTGGATGCTGTTGAAGTTGAGATCAGTGATGACCAGGTTGAGTGCCTATGGGTAAGGGTCAGAGGGGCAGTCAGGTCTGACCTCCTGGTTGGAGTATGTTACAGACAGCCCGACAAGGAGGAGGATTTGGATCTTCTATTGTTTAAGCAGCTGGAGGCTGCCTCTAGATCGGCTGCCCTTGTTCTTTTAGGAGACTTTAACCTTCCGGATATCTGCTGGGAACTTAACACTGCTGAGAGGAGGCAGTCCAGGAGGTTCTTAGAGTGTATTGAGGACTGCTTTCTGTCACAGCTGGTGAGTGAGCCCACCAGGGGTGAGGCTCTTCTTGACCTGCTGTTTACAAACAAAGAAGGGCTGGTGGGTGATGTTGTTGTCGGAGGCTGTCTGGGGTGTAGTGATCATGAGATAATTGAGTTCTCTCTAAACAATGTAAAAAGAAAAGCCAGGAACAGAACATCGATGCTGGACTTTCGGCGGGCAGATTTTGGATTATTTAAGGAACTGGTCAGGAAAGTACCCTGAGAAATAGCTCTTAGTGGCAAGGGGGTCCAGGAAGGCTGGATACACTTCAAGAATGAAATCTTGAAGGTGCAGGAGCGGGCTGTCCCCATGTGTTGTAAGAAGAGTCGTAGGGGCAGACGGCCGGCCTGGATGAATAAGGAGCTTCTGAAGGAACTAAGTAAGAAAAAGAGGATGTATTGTCGTTGGAAAGAAGGGGACGTAAGCCACGTCATGTTCAAAGATGTTGTTAAGTCGTGTAGGAGGAAAATCAGGGAAGCAAAAGCCCAGCTGGAGCTCAAATTGGCCACTTCTGTTAAGGATAATAAGAAGAGTTTTTATAAATATATCAATGGTAGAAAGAAGGGTGGCAGCGACCTCCACTCCTTGTTGGATGTGGAGGGAAATATAGTAACCACTGATGCAGAGAAGGCTGAGGTACTTAATGCCTTCTTTGCCTCAGTTTTCAACAGCAAGGATGTCAGCTCGCTTGACAGTTGGTCCTCTGAAGTGGTTGATGGGGACAGGGTGAAATATGGCCCTCCTGCAATCCATGAGGAGGAAGTTAGAGACCTGCTGAGCCACTTGGACCCTCATAAGTCTATGGGGCCGGATGGGATCCATCCTAGGGTCTTGAGAGAGCTGGCGGATGAGCTTGCTAAGCCGCTCTCTGAAGAGGACGGAAGAGTGACACCTAGATACTAGATGAGCAGACTTCGTTTATTGAGAGTAGAGTACACACTTTTATACATGTCGCAACTATGGTTATACATATTCATTAAACAAAAGAATATATTGGTTCTTCAGCTAAATGTCGACCCTGCCTTGTTTTTCTCATTACCCGTTATCAGTTCCGAATTCTGTGCATTCTTTCTTAACTGCAAGTTCCGTCTTCTGAAGTCAAGGACAGGGCGCCCCTGCTATATATCTCTTGTTTGTTATCCTAGCAGTTCTTGTGTGCTGCCTACATGTCCTTTCTCACGCAACCACATCTCTACAATTCCCCCGTTTTCTTTCTGTACCAGCAATGCACGATTCATAGTATTTAAGATTACAGATTTAATCATTGAGAATATACAAATAATCACTATTATGCCTATCAATAATAAACATAAAATAAGAAAGCCTTGCTTAACTACTTCGCGCAGCCATCCAGACAAACCCCATCTGCTGAGTAGTTTATCGAAAGGGCTCTGCCATTCTTGCAATTTCTGCATGTTATCATTAAGTTGCCTTAATCTCTCATGAATGGATTGTGATTTATCAGTAAGATTAAAACAACACATTCCCTCAAACTCATCACAACCATGACCATGTGCAAGTAACAAAAAATCAATGGCAGCACGATTCTGCAGTGTCGCTTTTCTAATACTATCACTCTCTGTAACTAAATCATATAATATATGTGATGTTAGATTAATCTGCTTACCGACCCAGCATGTTAAAGCCTTTATTGTTAAAGCATTATGGATTGAGCTAAGCGAAGGTAGAAATATAGAAGCAGCAATGATAGTGGCTGTGCCCCATAACTGGACAGTGTCAGTACAATTCTCCTTTATTTCCTTTATTTCCCTTTTATGTCGGTGCGGACGTTCCGCCATTTGTATAATTTGCTTTAGGTGATGTTTCCCTGGGGTGAGTAAAGTTAATTGTCCAATATAACATGGGCCACCAAAAGGTTTGCATGGAATTCCTGGCCATGCTCTATCCCCACATATTAAAAAAATAACCAGAAGGTAGAGCCTTAGCCCTTGCCTGTGTATACTTGATGTTGTGAGTAGGACAATAGGATTGGTTAATATACTGCATGTCAAGTGGTGACACTACGGTTTCAATTGGCCCTTGACCGTTTGAGGGAGAGCTAAACCTAATGCATCCCTCTGGGGGTTTTTTTTGTTTTTTTTTTTTTCGATTCGCAACATTCTTTATACTTGATTCATTCAGTGATATTGATAAATTTACCCATTCTTTGGTAAAATCAGACAATTGACCACAGGTCTACCTATCAGGCATGTTTTAAAAGGATTTCCCACTTGATGCAAAGATAGGCAAAAGTCATTCACCCCTGTCCTGTGAGCCCAGTCCACCCACATATTTTCTCGTCGCTGTCCATCAATCAGTTCCACAGGAAGAGGAGGCTGAGCTGCCGTTAGAAAAGAGAGTATGTACACCACTAACAGTCCATTTACGATGAGGGTGATGACACCTGTCGGCATACTCGTGCTGGTAGCCATTTTGGCCCTCCGGCTGTAGAGACACAAAGATAACCTCTGCCAGTGTAAATAACCTTAACAGGTCCTAACCACTGACCCGACTGCAAGTCCTTGTACTTAATCCATAAGTTCAGTTCTTTGTCTTCTCGTTGATTATAATGTCTAACTACTGGCGGGACCTTATCTTCCCCAAATACACACAAATGATTGAGTACAAAGAATGTCACTAATAATCTTTCAGAGACATCTTGTATATCCTTTTGTTTAGCAAGATATTCCTTCAATGTTCTATGCGTTCTTTCTATAATACCCTGCCCTGTTGGTGAATGTGGAATCCCAGTTATATGTTTAATTCCCCATTTGCTCATAAAATCTGCCAAAGCTTTACTAACATAACAAGGTCCATTATCTGTTTTTATCTCTTGAGGTACCCCCATAACTGCAAAAGCACTATAAAGGTGCTTCTTCACATTTCGTGTCCTTTCACCCGTTTGAGCCGTAGCCCAAATCATATGACTATTAAGTATCAATTGACACATGAACATATTTTAACCTGCCAAACTCTGGTATATGGGTAACATCCATTTGCCAGATATGATTCGAAACTAAACCTCTAGGATTTACCCCAATACCAAAACCCAGTCCTTGGTTATGGTAACTACAAATTGAACAGCTCTTTAAAATTGCCACAGCATCATCTCGGGATATGCCAAAACTATGCATCAGCCCCTTTGCATTCTGATGGAACATGTCATGAGCTTCTCTTGCTAAAGTTAATTTTGACACAGGCACAGCTGCCACCAGTTTGTCTTCTCTGGCATTGCCTTCACCTAAGCCTTGACTGAATTTGTGGCTTCTAATATGCGTTATCCAATAATGTTCTGTTCTGAGCATAATTGCTTTCTGTAATTGCAATAACAGTTGTCCTAATTGCTCATTTGTCACCTCCTTAATGATGTTATTCTCAATCCTCTGTACTATTCCTATAACATACATAGAATCCGACACTACATTCAGGGCCTCATTTAACCAAGTAGTAAATACCCATACTACAGCTTTCAGCTCTAAAATTTGCACAGAATCCATTTCAGTTCCCTGCAACACCTTCTCCTGCCACTTCCCATTTTCCAACCATACTATTGCAGCTTTTCTAGTACGTTTTCCCGCATCAGTGTATACTGTAGGAGCATTACTTAATGGCTGTTGACTAAGCTTTGGTACGAGCACCCAATCTGTTTCCCCTACCCATTTTAATAATGGAGGCACCTGCGGCAACGGCTGTACTCTCGCTAGACACCCTAACATTGCTTCCTGCAAGCGATCTGAATTAACCAAACACTGATCAAGTGCCTTGGAATTCAACGGGACATAGATTACTTCTGGATCACTACCATCAATTTGCCTAACACGCTTCCGACCTTTTTCAATAAGGTCAGCAAGTTTATCAAGTTTCTCATCAATTGTTCTAATTTGTCGTATTGATGGGAAGATCCATTCTAACACCCGCCATTTCCCCATTTTCTTTAAATGTTGAAGAAGAACAGCTTTAAGATGCTTTTGAGTAGCAAAAATTGCAAGGGAAATAGGGGTGATTTCGTCACGACGGAAAACAAGTTGTGACTGAATTTGAGAACTGATTTGGTCCAAAACATCCAACTGTGATGGGTCAAGGGCGACAGATTGAGCAGGATCAGTACCCTTTAAAAGAGGACATAGTACTTCAATCTGTTCATTTGTGATGCCAATTATAGGCCTCAGCCATTGTAAGTCACCTAATAGTTTCTGTGCGTCATGTACGTTTGTAATCCTTTCATTGATGCAGAGTTTCTGTGGCCTGATCGTTGTCTCAGTTATCGTCCAACCTAAATAGTGCCATGGTGCTTGTCGTTGAATCTTCTCAGGCGCTATTTGTAGTCCCCATGTGTTCAAATGAGCTGTAATCTGTTGAAGATGATCTATAGTTATGTTGTCTTTAGACGCCAGTAAAATGTCATCCATATAGTGATAAATGATCCATGTGGGAAATTGCTGTCGAATTTGACGCAACGCAGCATCGACATATAATTGGCATAAGGTAGGTGAATTTTTCATACCTTACGGCAAAACCGTCCATTCATACCTTTGAGCAGGAGCTTCTTTATTTAGAGAAGGTAAAGTAAAAGCAAATCGCTTTGTGTCTTCTGGAGCCAATGCAATTGTGAAAAAGCAATCCTTAAGATCTATAACGCATAAATTCCAGTTCGCTGGTAACATAGCAGGATTTGGTAACCCAGGTTGCAAAGCACCCATAGCTTCCATTTGCTGATTAACAGCTCTTAAATCATGTAATAGGCGGAATTTTCCAGATTTCTTTTTAATAACAAAAATAGGTGTATTCCACGGGCTAACAGATAGTTTGAGATGTCCTGCATTAAATTGTTCCTGAACAAGTTGGTTTGCAGCTTCAAGACTTTTCTTTTTCAAGGGTCATTGCTCAATCCACACGAGTTGATCAGTATTCCATGTTATCGGGATTGGGAAAGTCCGTGCAATGGCCGCTATTAAAAATTTTCATTGGTAAGTTTGAAACCAATCTGTTGAAGAACATCCCGGCCAATCAAAGCCATTACTCCTTCTGGCAATGGAAGGATGGAGGCCACAACAAATAGAGTCTGACCATCAATTACAATTTCAACTCTTGGAGATTGTTTGGCTGTAGTCATTCCTCCTACACCTGTTGCAGTATCATCAGTTTTTCGCACAGGCCATGACTTTGGCCAATATTTTTCAGAGATAACAGTAACATCCGCTCCAGTGTCCAGCAAGCCCTTAAAATGACAAACTTCTTGCTGAAATCGAAGTAGAAAATCAATGGTCGGCCGCTGTTTCATTGGAATAGTCAACATGGTTATTTGTCCTGTAGAACCAAACCCTCCAAATCCCCTATATTGAATATTGGGGCTACCTATATTAAGCCATGGTAAAGGTAATAACTGTGCAATCCGTTCTCCTTTCTTGATTTGTATCGGAGGATACAGAGTCATCAGCATAATTTGAATTGTCCCTGTGTAATCAGCATCAATCAGGCCAGGAATAACAGATATTCCTAGCAAAGCCACCGATGATCGTCCAAATAATAAAGCTCCAACAAGTTTATCGTTGATCTTTAAGGGTCCTGTAATTGTAGACGGTACCTTTTGTGGCTTAGAATCAATTAAAATGATATCTATTGCGGTTTCCAAGTCAAATCCCAGGCTCCCTCTGATGGCTGGCTGCAGCTGCTGGGTCCCGGCTGACAGTCCGGTTGCATTGCTGGGCAAGCATTCCAAGTTGTTGTGGTTGCAGCGCCTACTTGTGTCGTCGCGTGGGCAGGCGCGCTGCTCCGGCCGTTTTCCGACTTTCGCCGACAAATTGATGCGTCATGGGAAGCATTTTGACAAGTGGGACACCAGACTCGTTGTACTTTACATTCTCTTCTCATGTGACCCTTGCTACCGCAACGATAACAAGTAACTTTGCTGCGATCCATTGTCGGTGACCGACTTTGTAAGGGTGCAAGAGCAGCACAAACATGCAGAGCTTGTGCTTGTACTGACAACTTTTCACCTAATTCTTTACCTAAATCTTGAACTGCTTTTACCAAAAAGGCAGCTGTTCCAGTAGGAATTTGGGCAGCTTTATCCAATAACTCCTCTATACTCCACGCTCCATGCATTGTAGTTATTAATTGTCTGGTGGTTGCATTCCTATTTTGCAATGCACACTGTCGCAACAATGCTCCTTTCATATATTCTGGGACTGAAGCTGAATCTAAGGCTAACGATAAACGATCCACAAACTTTCCTAAAGGTTCTTCTCTTCCCTGCTTTAAACCCATGTAAGAGGGGATCCCTCCCTCTGGTCTAATTTGTCCTAAAGCCTGTTGAGCAGCTCGCATACTTTCTCTGATTTTATCTGGTCCCAGCATTGCCTGTGCTTCCTGCCTTACATAGGCTCCTATTCCTAACAATTCTTCTAACGTTAAACCATACAGAGGATCCCCTGGCTGCCTTAAAACGGCTACAGATTCTTAACAAATAGCTTGCCAATGTGCCATAAACAACATTGTCTGACTAGGTGTAAGAATCAATTTCATTAAATTTCGTATATCAAATGACAGCAAAAGATTGCCTGACCAAATAAAATTCATCATTTGTCGTGTGGGCTCACCGTGTAAGCCTGATTCTGAAATAGTAGCCCGCAACTGTGATAATATTTTCCAATCCAATTGTGTAATAGTGGCTTGCATTCCTCCGTGTCCATCAGGGGTATAAATCATCGGACACGCCACAGCTTCTGCCACATCCCAATGTCCTTCTCTTGCTGCCTCTCTGGCAAGCTCACCCCAGTCTACCCCAGTCCTTTCCGACGTTTTTGACGACCCCTACTGAGCTCCCCCAGGAGGGCCCTCACTACCGTCCATCGGGGAGATTTCTGGCGGTGCACTAGGCATAGAGGGCTGTGGCAGCGTTGCTGTACTGGAGAGTACAGATGGAGGAACATACACTGTCTGTACTGAGGGTGGCATCGGCCCCTCCTCCACCCCGGGTACCTCTGTTAACCGTTTTGCCGTTTCGGCAGCCACCTTCTGTTCTACCTGATGTTGTTTTAAAGCATTAATGACTGTTAACCAAGGGATCCCTAATTTTTTGCATTCTTTATCTTCCTGTAATGTTCCGTGCCACAACTCATCTACATATTTACGCCATTCTTCTATTTCAAAAGCACTAGCCGAGGTTGTGAAAAAACCCTTTTTCACACCATGAGATAATAATAACTGTAATTCCTTATCAAAACCTTTATGCCACGCTCCCCGCTTTTCTAAAAAGCATTTTAGGAGACTAAAAGCTGCTTCCTTTTCCATTTTAATTCCCTACGCCCTATAGCGCTAGGTTAATAAATACCTGATTATGGCCGTTGCACCCTTTCAAAGTCAGCTTACGTTGCAGCGTCCTCACTTTGTCAGGACAGATCCGGAGTCCAGCTCTTTGATCCTTGTGCCGGTGCGAACACAGCTGCGCCCTCCTTATAGTCACTCTTCCGTGGCCACGTCCGTATGCCAATTGCCGTACGGATTTAAAGGGGGCCCTGTTCGGGCGCCATTTGAAGAGGACGGAAGAGTGACACCTAGATACTAGATGAGCAGACTTCGTTTATTGAGAGTAGAGTACACACTTTTATACATGTCGCAACTATGGTTATACATATTCATTAAACAAAGGAATATATTGGTTCTTCAGCTAAATGTCGACCCCGCCCTGTTTTTCTCATTACCCGTTATCAGTTTCAAATTCTGTGCATTCTTTCTTAACTGTAAGTTCCGTTTTCTGAAGTCAAGGACAGGACGCCCCTGCTATGTATCTCTTGTTTGTTATCCTAGCAGTTCTTGTGTGTTGCCTGCATGTCCTTTCTCACGCAACCACATCTGTACAGCTCTCCATCATCTTTCAGCAGTCCTGGCTCACCGGAGAGGTCCCGGAAGACTGGAAGTTGGCCAATGTGACGCCCATCCACAAAAAGGGCCGTAAGGATGATCCAGGTAATTACAGACCTGTCAGCCTGACCTCGGTCCCAGGTAAAATCATGGAGCAGATAATCCTGGGTGAAATCATGCGGCACCTGCAGAACGGTCAAGAGATCAGGCCCAGCCAGCATGGGTTTAGGAGGGGTAGGTCCTGCCTGACCAACCTGATCTCCTTTTATGACCATGTGACTCGCCTGGTGGATGAGAGGAAGGCTGTGGATGTGGTATACCTGGACTTTAGCAAGGCCTTTGACACTGTCTCCCACAATAGACTCCTAGGGAAGCTGGCAGCCCGTGTCTTAGATGGGAGCACTCTGTGCTGGGTTAGGAATTGGCTGGATGGCCGAGCCCAGAGAGTGGTGGTGAATGTTGTCTCATCCAGTTGGCGGCCGGTCACCAGTGGTGTTCCCCAGGGATCGGTGTTGGGTCCAGTCCTGTTTAATATCTTTATTGATGATCTGGATGAGGGGATTGAGTCCATCATCAGCAAGTTTGCAGATGATACCAAGCTGGGAGGAAGGGTTGATCTGTTACAGGGTAGGATGGCCCTACAGAGGGACCTGGACAGATTGGAGAGATGGGCTGATTCTAATGGGATGATGTTTAATAAGTCCAAATGTTGGGTACTTCATTTTGGACACAACAATCCCATGCAGAGCTACAGACTGGGGACAGAGTGGCTGGAGAGTAGTGAGGCAGAAAAGGACCTGGGAGTGCTGGTTGACAGGAAGCTCAACATGAGCCAGCAGTGTGCCCAGGTGGCCAAGAAGGCCAATGGCATTCTGACCTGCATCAGGAATAGTGTAGTGAGCAGGACCAGAGAAGTTATTGTCCCCCTCTACTCGGCACTGGTCAGGCCTCATCTTGAATATTGTGTACAGTTCTGGGCCCCCCAGTTTGGGAAAGATGTTAGGATACTGGAATGTGTTCAGAGGAGGGCAACGAAGATGGTGAAGGGGCTGGAGCATAAGCCCTATCAGGAGCGACTGAGGGAGTTGGGGCTGTTTAGTCTAAAGAAGAGGAGGCTCAGGGGAGACCTCATTGCTCTTTACAACTACCTAAAAGGAGGTTGTAGTCGGGCAGGGGTTGGTCTCTTCTCTCAGGTGACCAGTGACAGAACAAGAGGGCATGGACTCAAGCTTCGTCAGGGAAAGTTTAGGCTTGATGTGAGGAAGAAGTTCTTCACTGAAAGGGTGATCGGCCATTGGAATGCGCTGCCCAGGGAGGTGGTGGAGTCGCCGACCCTGGAGGTGTTTAAGGGGAGATTGGATGAGGCACTGCGTGCCATGGTTTAGATGATGGTTGGTGTTAGTGTTGGGTTATAGGTTGGACTTGATGATCTCAGAGGTCCTTTCCAACCTTGTGATACTGTGATACTGTGAGTTAGTGAATCTGCAACTCAGTCATTTGTAGTCGAGCTACAACATATCTCTTAGGAAGTTTTCCCATTTCAAAGACTTCAAGTGACAAAAATTATCCCACATGCATTGTGTAGTATCCAAATGTTAAATTGTTCTAAGAGATAAATTATGTGCAATGTTAAAAATTTACACCTCATCTCTGATATAAATTTTTCAGCTTCAGTCTGCAGACAGATGACCGTTTTCTGCCTGGATTGATCTTGTGATTAAAAGGACTTTTGGAATGGTGTATCTTCTCTGATTCATTTAATGGACTCTGATGTGGGCTGAAACAAGTGGTATATAAGGGCAAGGGGATTTTCCAAAAGACATCTGAGTGCTCACTGGAAAGTTATATGGCAGTGAGCACACAGCTGAGGGGTTTATATATGTGTGTGTGCACACATATACGAGGGTTTATATAGGTATGGAGAAGAGACCAGATGCCCAAGTGGTAATTTGTGAAAGAAATCTCCCGTGCCAACACAATTGTTTAAAGTCCAGTCAGTGCAGAGCATGATTCAATGACTAACTGTGCTTCCTTTCTCTTCTTTGTCTTCTCAGGGGCTTCCTGGAAATCCATCAGGGTCTCAGATGCGTGAGGCATTGCTTGTCAGCACAGAGGTAGCAGAAGTATGGTCTGTGACGGCACAGGCAGCAAAAGAAATTACCAAACACCTCATGGAAACTCTTTCTTATTTTCTTTAGTAACGTGGCAATATGTAATTCTCCAGTCTCCTGAACCCTGTCATCTAAATTCTGTTAGGATTCAAACAGTGTACAGACTGCAAACAGGGGAGATTCGTCATCCTCAGATCCCCAACAATACCATTTTGGAGAGAGGGAGAGTGGTTCCTCTACGCCCTCGCACTGTTTATGTTGGGGTAGCAGGAGGGAAGAACGTGGGAGACTCAGATATGAGCGGCACTTCAGAAAAAAATGGAAAACATTGGCCAACACTGTGACCTACTATGTCCCAGCACATGAGGGGTGCTTAGCGCTGCCCCACAGGTGCCCCTCAGTAGGATGAGCTGGAGCATCAGGGTCTCATTAGCAGGAGACCCTGTGCTGCTCTGTTTGAGCTGGGCTCCCTCTTCACCATGGTGACCAGAGAGCTGTATCTGATCTGCTGTTCTGGCAGGGGCCTCCATCATTTTTCTGTCTTCCCATCACAAACATCCTCATCACAAACATCCTCATCAGAGTTTTCCAGGGAACCTCAATCACTACACCTGACCGAACCAGAGTTCTTTTCAGCAAATGAACACAAGGATCCAACAGTGTCTTTGGGAAAACATGTTCTTCCCTTCTGATAGACTTCCAAAGGGCAAACTACCTGGGAAAGCCACCTCGAGAACAGATACCCTAAGAGCAGCTCATCCGAGGTTGTGTTTTCAATTTGCACATTAGCAGTAAAACAGAGTGTGCCAGTGGGGTGGGTGAAGATATGGCCTTTCAGTACTTAAAGGGGGCTTATAAGAAGGATGGGGACAAACATGTTATCAAGTCCTATAGCAATAGGACAAGGGATAATGGTTTTAAACTAAAAGAGGGCAGATTCAGACTAGATACAAGGAAGAAATTTTTTTTATGAGGGTGATGAGGCCCTGGCACAGGTTGCCCAGGCGGGCAGTGGAGGCCCCACCCCTGGGACATGAAGGGGCTCTGAGAAACCTGACCTTGTTAAAGATGTCCCTGCTCATTGCAAGGGGTTGGACTGGGTGTCCTTTAAAGGTCTCTTCCAACCCTAACCATTCTGTGATTCTGTGGTTCTATGGTGCCATTTCATTATGCATTTGAGCATCGACTTTACAAGTCCTCAGATCATTTTGAAGTCGCCAGCTCTGACACTGCGTAAGCTGGAGTGAAGTTACCTTTAGCTAAGACAGCCTGGCCTTGGAGGTCCTGTAAGAGTCGTCCAAGCCCTGTGTTATTGTTCCTGCTGCTGTGTTTTGTCTGGGCAGCTCAGACTCTTATAAACAGGAAACCAGAGATGTCAGATGATTTCTCTGCTTGAATATAGATTGGTAAAAATATTTGAGGTTACCGCCCTCCTTCTGAACAAAATTCATTCATATGAATATTCATAGGCAATTAAGTGTTGGGACTACTTAAGGAAATTTCCTGGACTTACACCTGGATTAATGTGTGTGGGTGCTCCAGGAGTTACAGACATCAATCCACTGTTCAGTTCTTAAGCTGCTGGCAGGCGTGTATTTTCCTGAAAGTCTTCTCCCAGAAATACCAAAGGAAACTCTAGTTGGTGCAACAGTCCCAGAGTTACCCACTGACCCAGACTGTATCTGTTTGCATGAGACATCTTTATGGCACACTGGGGAAAAAACAGGGTGTCAAAACTGGAACGTTTGTCCTCAGACAAATCTACTGAACTGCGGAGCCTCATTTCCTGACTTTCAGGTATTTCTTTTGGACAAGATGCAGTAACACTTGTCCATCATTCTGAATCACTCCTTGTGCTTATGCACGTATTACACCCATTGTCTCCTTCCAAATGATTTAGTTTACACAGAGCTGGTTCTTCAGCATAAGTTTTCACACACACTTTTCAGCGCACTGAAAGCTGAATTCTGATTTGCAACATTTTTGGAATTTGTTTTTCACCGAGGTTTATGCCAAAGATGGTTTATTCATATAAAACAAATGTCTGATATTTGTTTCCTTAATATATTAAACTTGCACTCCATTTGCTCTCATCGAAGACACCAGACATATAAAGGATTGCCAGGCCAGGCCCTGCCATGGGCACAGCTGAGGGACTCGGAAAATGGCATGTGAGTTCATATTTTGCAGCTCTGACTGGGCAGGTCCTGTTCAGAGCCCTGATTCAGTGGCAATTTAATAAGCCAGAAAAGCACCCAACCCCACCCTTTGTAGCTGGAACTCTGTCTGACTGTGATAAGAAATCATTAAATTTCAATTTGACCTCAGCCTATGTTATAAATTGAGACCACAACGGATCAAAATCCAATTAAAATTTATTAATTATAGCAAGTAGAATATGAGCAAAAGCAGCGCTGGACGGCAGGGGAGTCTGCACTCCACCAACTGCCGTAAATAGGCACTTCATACAGTTCCTTTTATACGCTTTTTCTTTCGCAATCGTGGTATAGTGGAAGCACTCTGCGCATGCTTCGGTTGTTATCAAGGGGTCTTTTTCTGCCTCCTGATAGTCGTCGGGGCTGAAGTAAGACGTCTTCCTCCCTTGCCCCATAGTTGACCCTCATTCATATGTCCTTATATGGGGTTGTTTGTCATGTTTCTGTTGGTTCCTGGAACATCTGGCGGTTATCTTAGCTTGCACAAGCGGTATCTGGTGGTCGTTTTAGTTTGCGTAAGCGATTTCATATCTTTTGCGGTTTGACATTTACATTGGGCTTAACATAAATCTTAATAAACAATACCGTAGTCCATAGTTTCTCACAGCCTATAATGTTCAAGTGGCCTCTTTGTTCTCATAGGGATGCTACAGGTTTTCCTGTAGTTCTCTTGTGAACCTCAGCTCCCTTTTGTTGTATCAGAGCTCAACGTTCCCAGCAAAGGATGCTGAGCTGCCTTGCACATCATCTTCACGTAAATCCCTTTGGTGACTCTGGGAACAATGCTGACAACATCCGTCCTGGTTTGCATCTCGTCCAAACCTCGAAATAACTGTGAGAGCAAAGGAGAACCCCTGTAGAACTCACTGCCATTGTCTGATCAGGGGCTGGGTTATGTTTTGTGATGCTTATTTTAAAATACTTTTCAATAGTTTTTCAGTCATCGTTGTAGAAACACAATAAAAATTTTGATGTGAAAATGTTCCACTTTAATGCTCCTAAATTCTGGCAAGTGCAGGCGAGCTGGGCAGTCACAGTAACATGAAATGGGGTTTTCTCTCTATTTTTGTTTGTTTGTTTGTTTCTTGGTTGCCTTCTTTTACATTTTTTGAGGGACTTGCTGCTCAGTTCTTGGATCTCTGTGCCAGTTTGAAGTGAGTTCATACTTCAAATGCTTTTAAGTGCTCAGCTGAAAGAAGATTTTACGAACACCTCAGCCTCAGTTTAGTGCTGGTCATAATGAGATTCTCAGTCATTTCCTCTAAATTAGAAGGTGACTGTATTGATAGCTAATATTCCGAGCTCATTTCAGAAGCAAATGAGAACAATACTGCTAAAATTAGCAGATGCAAACTTACTCCCTTCAGTTATTGCACCGATGTCATTGAAAAATTGGACCTGGGGCTTGAAGAACCATTTTCAAATTTAGAATGACAACTGCTAATAAATTCTCATAGCTGACTTCACCCATTAGCAACTGCAGTGTCTGATGTGTAGAGTCATAGAACTGTAACAGGGTTTGGAGTGGAAGGGACCTAAAAGGTCCATACAGTGCAACCCCCTGTGCTGGGCAGGGACACCTTCCACTGGATCAGGTTCTGAAAGCCCCATCCAAGCTGGCCTTGAACACCTCCAGGATGGTGCATCCATCGATTATGCATTGGGAAGAAACTCTTCCCGATGGGGTGGGGGGGGCACTGGAACACTGCCCAGAGAAGCGGTGGCTGCCCCATCCCCGGAGGTGTTCAAGGCCAGCTTGGATGGGGCTTTGAGCCCCCGGATGCAGTGGGAGGTGTCCCTGCCCGTGGCGGGAGGGGGGATGATTTTTTGATTCGATGCCATCAGGGCAATGTTCTTCCCGCAGGGGGTGGTGGATCGCTGGCACAGTTCCCCAGGGAAGCAGGCACAGCCTGACAATATTGCTGAAGCGTTTGGCCGATGCCCTCAGCCCCACGGTGTGAGCATTGGGGTGTCCTGTGCACGGACAGGAGCTGCGTTCGATGATCCTCGCGGCTCCCCCTCAGCCCAGGCCACTCGGATGCAGTGGCAGCGGGGAGGGGAGGGGAGGGGAGGGGAGGGGAGGGAGGGGCCGGGACGGATCTGCGGGTGGAGCGAGGAGGGGAGGAGGAGGAGAAGGCGGAGGAGGTGAGCTCAGCTCCCCCGGGGAGCGGTGCGGAGCGGCGCGGGTAGTGCTCAGCGCGGAGCAGGAGGAGGGGGAGCGGCGCCTCTCGGCGTGGCGGGCAGGGAAGGCGCGGGGGGAGCGGCGCTGCGGGAGGGCCGTCACCGCGCATCCCCCACGCTAAGGGGGACCGGGGCCGCGCCGCGGGAAGCGGGGCCAGCGGGCACCCCGGGCTGCGGGGAGCGGGGCGAGGGCCGTGCGGCCACGGGGAGCCCGGTCCGGCCCGGCAGGGGAGGGCCCTGAGCATTGGGAGCCCCGGCCCCTGAGCATTGGGGTTCCCCCGACCCCAGCCCAATGTGTGCGTTTACGACACACTCTGCTTTTATTTTTCAGCTCAAATGCACCGCTTTTGGTCAGAAGTTGGTAGCGAGCTGCAAAAATTTGAACCCAGTTTCATTCCAAGTGTCACTACAGCGCAATTAAAGTGTCGATTCATATAAACAGTTCTGTGCGAATAGTTGTGTCACCTTTGTGGTGACACAGTGTCATGCTGTTTAGAAAAAGGGAGGAAAAACTCAGAGACCCCTTCAATTTTTCAAAACGTTTAGATTTTAGTATTTTGATTTTAGTCCTTTAAGGCAGAAATACCATGTGACAACGCTTGATAACAGAGGAGCTCCTGGAATGCGCTTTGCAAGTGGATCCCAACTTCAGGAAAGTGTGGCTGAGATGAATGAGACATGGCCGGAGTTCTTTTCACGCACGGTTGTGTGATGGTTGGAGTAGCAGATGGGGGAAGAAACCATGGGAGCTACAAACACATGCACTTGTTTTGAGAAGCAGGGGAAAGAGTTGGAAGCTTCCCTTGGTGTAGGATTTTCTGGTTGATGAGAGCTGGGTGTGAATTACCTTGATTGGGAGTTTAGCCCAACAGTCAGGTAGAGATGAGTAGTGGATTTTAGTGTGGTTTATAACAATGGTTTGGCATAATTAAATAGAGCTATTATATTGGACTCTGTTTACATGGTTAACCTTAAATCTTAACTATGACAGGGTTTCCACGTAAAGAGTCACCCCATGCAAAGTACAATATGATATTTTAATTGGAGCTTTTGAGACCTAATGTAGAATGTATTCTTCTATTCTTTTTGCTTCGTCTTTATTTTTTTTCCCTTGGAAATCCAGGTGTACATTGGAATAATATTTCCTAACATCAGTTTAAATGCTGTGAATCTGTTTTGCATAATCCAATTAAAGTTTGAATTTTTTAATACAGTGCTGTTTGTTTGTTTGTTTGATGTGCCTACGTTGTATAGAAAGATGAAGGTCATTCTCAGTAGTGCAATATTTCATTCTTGACAAACTTTCTGAACAGTTTGCCAGTGGAATTATTAGCAGGTCAAGAGGAGTGGTAAAACCCAGGAAGCAAGCTCACTGTCCAGCTCAAGGTGTTGGTGCTTTCCAAATATGGTACAAAATTCTTCCTCCACTGATAACTTAGTTAAGGTGTTTCCCCAGAGTTCTTCTGCCCGTTCTGAAATCCTTTCATCAAATGTATCGAACCTAAAGCAGGTTGTAGGGAGGTGGGTGCTGGTCTCTTCTCCTGAGTAACAAGGGATAGGATCAGAGGAAATGGCCTCAAGTTGTGTCAGGGGAGGTTTGATTGGATATTAGGAAAACCGTATTTACTGAAAGAGTGGAGAAGCCCTGGCGACAGCTGCCCAGGGCAGTGGTGGAATCACCATCCCTGGAGGGATGAAACACCATGTAGATGTGGCACTTCAGGACATGATTTAGCAGGCTCGATGGTGCTGGGTTGGCAGTTGGATTAATGATCTTAGGAGTCTTTACCAACCTCAGTGATTCTATAATTCTGTGTTAGCCCTTGCCTTTAGATATTGAGCAACCTGTAAGTAGTGCTCAAGCTGAGAGCTTTACAGGGTTCCTAATGCTCTGCTTGAATTTGAAGGTGATTTTTTTCTTTAAATTTTGCAAACGTTTTCTGTAATGATGTTCCTGCGGTGCTTTTGGCCATGAATCAGCAAAGTACTTTTGTGCAGGCTTAAATTGAAGCGTGGAGTTGTCTCGCTGTGCAAATGTTGGAGTCCATGAGACTATTTTACAATTAAGTATCTGTATAAGTGCTTTTGTCTAAAAGTAAGTTGCTTCATAACAGCTTTGGGCCGAATCTGGGGAGGAAGGGGTTATTTTTTTCAGACTTTGAAAATAGGTATAGAATTCTCTCTGGATGACATGATGGTAAAACATAGCAGCAATACCAGAGGGCAGGATGTTCACGGGGTAGAGTGTGAACTTTCTGCCTCATGAGGTGTCACCTAAGCTGCTTTATATTTATTTTAAAGTAGAGAATAAAACTATTATGGTTTTCATATTGTGCAGAGGGTGGTGTCAAGGAAAACGTCAGGAAAAGTTCCTGCTTAAGTGACCCCTGTGGTGGAAGCACATGAGCTCTATTTGTAGGAAACAGTTGATTTGTCATCTTTTTTAGTGAGTGCCAGATTACAAATCCGTTTTGGTTCCATCGAGTACAACCTCACATCATTTAGTTGAAGTCAGTGCTTATCAGTGGGAGGGTCCTTAGCCAGGTGTGTGTAAGTCACTTATATTTTCTGTCTGTGGTCAGTGTTAGTATTTCCAGGGAACTCTGAGAGCTGTGCTTTTTTCCTCTACATATTAAGCAATTCACTGTATAGATTTACTGTACAATTTACTTTACAAGATAATCTGGTTTTTAATTCTCATGGCACTTTGGTGAAATAGTGATCTTTTATCTCCTAGGTCTGGCTCTTGACCAGACCACTGTTTTCAGGTTTCCTGCTTCTCACAAGCCCAGGTATTCCCCACCTGCAGCAAACCCATAAACTGATAGTGGAGAGAAGAAATCACTGGAAACATAGGAAAGAGGAATGTGTATCAAGCTTCTGGTGCTGCCAGATTTGTGGTTGCCACACTGCTTCCTCTTCTTGCAATGTTGAATTTTAATGTCTTCCAGCTGTGCCTTTTTGCAGGTGTAAAGCACTGACCACGTTGTTACACAGGAAGCAATGAGACCCGACACACGTGGTGCGAGCTGGAAAGCAGCATCGTTTGCCTGAGGTCGTACAGATACTTGGGGTCAGGTGCAGAATCAGTGCAGGTGTTTTCTGACCAGAAGATGATACTTCTGAGGGGCTTCAGCGTGATGTGTGGTGACATCCACACGCTGTTGTGTTTTTCCTGCTGCAGTTCTTTATCATTATCATTTAATCTTTTGTTAGTAGTAGGAACTGAGACTCACGCTTGCCTGTGAATACGGTTCAGATCCTTACTGAAAATCACATAATTGTTTCTAAAAACTGGGCTCAGAAGGTTCCTATTTGAAGTCCTGAATTAATATCAAGGGGGCAGGGAGTTCCATTTGTTTATTGTTGGTGCTGGATGTCTCTGTAAAGCAAACTTTACATTGTTTGGGGGAAAAATGCCAATGTTGCCATCTCTACTCCAAGCACGTCAGTGACTGTTTATTTCTTTTTAAATTTGGTTTCACTGTAGTGCAATGAGCTGTTCAATGAGCGCAGGGGTTTCATTTATATAACGCTAGAATTGTTGTTAATGCAGTTTCATACTGCAGATTACGTGTGTAATACTGTGTCTTGTGGGATCCTGCATCACAAAATTTGCATAGTTATAGTGCTGGTGACATCGTATCTCATACAAAGAACCTCGGGACCTGATGCAATGTCAGTAAAAGTGTCTCGTCTGTATGCTTCAAACAGCTTTATTAGCAACATATGGGGTACGAAGAGGGGAGTTTTGAGTGTAAGGGTGCTGGACAATCTTCTTCACCCTGTGATCACAGCAGTCCTCTTCCATGGCATTATTTGTTGCTGCTCTGGGATTGCTGAAAAATAACTGCTAATATGGTGACACAAAGGATCAGAATAAGTTATAATGGTTGACTTTACAAGAAATTCCTTGGCAAAAGGCTTAATATCCTAAGCTTGGATGTCATTTCCTGTTCAGCTTTGGAGCTAAGCCACATATAGGAAATAATATCTTTTTGGAAATCTTAGGGTTTTCTGGCAACTTATCCTCCTGTATTGGATGCTCTTGTGATGTGACAGATAGGAGGCATAAACTTCTTTTGGCTGCATGTTAGTTTTCAACCTTAAAGTAGGGGATGAATTGGTTTAATTGGTATTAGGATATTGAACTCTAGATCCCCAAATGGAACACATTATCATTAATCAACTTTGAATAAAGAGTTTATCATTGAAACATTGAGGCATTAAAAAGTAGTAAAAAAAACCCTAGAAGATTGTAGTAGAGCTGTCTTCAGTTGTACATTTAAATATCATGTTACATTTTAAAAAGATCATTTCTACATGTCAAAAATGATGAAAGTCTGGAGGTTTAATGTTTTTTTGAGGGGCTTAATTCTCTGTTTTCAAATAGCTCTAATTATTTTCTGAACACTTGAACACAGCCAGGGCAATAGGCTGGTTCAGTTCTGTCAAATGCAGCCCTGCTGCAACACCTTATTTTTCTATTTAAAAAAAATAAATATATTTGTCATTTAAAGGAGGTGCTGCTGGAAGCCTCATAGTTTGCCAGTTTTGTTAAAACTGAAACATTTCTACCCACATTTCTTTTTGCAGCAAGGTGTTACAAGAATAACACAGGAAATTATTTGCGATATTTCAACAAAATAATTTTCTGACTAATATTATTGAATTTAGTGAGATTGATGTTGTATAATCTTGTTTACCTTCAGGCAGAAATAAGGAAAATTTACAAGTGCTATGGTTTACGTGTGCAAAATATAAACTGCACAAAGATAGCTGATGCCTTGAGCAGCTTGAACAGCAATTGGGCTTCTCACAGTTCTGTAAGAAAATGCTATTTCACAACTGTGAAATGTGAAGAAATGCTCTTGGTGTAGAGTCCCACCCAAAGCCGATAAGAGGGATTTTTTTTCTCCTGCAAGAGGTGAGCAGTTGCTGCATGGTGTTGCTGCTTCTCTTAGAGCTGGTTCATCCCTTTGCTGTGCAAATTTTAAACATACACGGATTCATATTTGTCTCCCAGCTGAACTAAATGCTGCTCTTGTTCACCCTGTCACATGTCAGTCTGCCTAGAGCTTGGTATGGGGTTTCCAGCAAGGAAAAGCCTTTAATGGATGTCTCTTGTCAAAACCTTGATTTTTATGCTCTTTGTTTCTGCCAGTTGTTGCTGCACACCCATCCGAACAGGGCGAAGGTACAAACGAGGACCCGTTTCTGGTGCTGTTGGTGTTGCCTGGAGGCTGCCTGAGAAGCGATGGCCTCGCGCAGCTGCCGGGGAACCACCAGATAATGGCAGTTGGGGGTGGAAACCATAGAAACCATTTAGTTGTGGTTCTTCTGCTGATACCGGTGTCCAAAGAAACGATGCACTTGGTAAGGGGTTAGCAGCAGATTACTAAAATAAAAGTACAATACCCATCAGGTGCACATGGAGTAGCTTCAAGGTGTGGACGTGGAAAGCGTGACAGGGTTTATGTGCCTGCATGGGGTTTGATGTACCATTTTCCCAACAAGTTTTTAACTGTTTTTTTAATTGACATCTCATGTAGAAGCAGACAAATGAAGAAGAAAATAAACTATCTAGTGGGAAGCATATGGAGGGGTCCTCCTAGGCCTGTTTTCATTATGTTTCAAAGCCCTTTGGACAGACTTCTGAAAAGCAGGATGTCTGGCGGGTTCCAGGGATGGGGAAGAGTGAGGTGCTGGGTTGCTCTTCCTGGGCGTAAAGGCGTAATGCTTTGATCAGATGGAGAACGATATTATCTAATTCTTCTACAAGAGTTCTTTTAAAGTCATAAGCTGGTTCAGCTACTGTCCTCAACAGTTTTTGTTTAAAAAAGAAATGAATTTATTGAAATGGAAAGACGTCACTAAACAACATGAAGGAAACTTCCCTGTGTATCCTGGCTGGTCATGATCTGCTTTGCTGCATTTTCAGTTTCCAGGAATAAAAAAAGCAATGTTTTTATTATTTAGGAAAGAGGAAGAGCAGAAAATGGCATCTTCTATAAAAGCTGCCTGTCTGCATCATGGACTTTCCATGTGTGATGCTTCATGCCGTTGCTCTTCTTTAGCTGTTGATTGTTCTTTAGCATTTCTGTACTCATTTCACGTTTCTGCCTGCTGATTTTATCTGCTCTGAAAAAGAGTGCACAGAAAATTGCTATAATAGAAGTTAGCAGAACAGTTGGGGTCTTTTTTTGTTTCTGACCTTGACAAAATTGTAGTCCTTCATTGATCTATCCTAGTTCTCTTAGGCAGTACTTTCCTTCTGTGTGTAAGTTGTTGCCTTCGCGAGGCGTGGCGACCTGGTTCAGGAACGGCACGGCGACCAACCCCAGGCCGCTCGGTCCATCAACACACAGACACCAATATGGTGGATGGCAAATGGCGTTTATTGATGAGTGACACAGCCTTATGTGGCAAATATTTACAACATCACTTCCATCTGCTTAAGTCATGAACTTACAAACTTCTCCCCTTTCCGTTTGCACACGCATGTTAGTTTTAGCGCTTCCTCTCTTTTCCCGCCGGTGGTATTCTTGCCCCGCCCTCCTCCTTGCTGCTCAGCGCCATTTTGGGGCGCATAGGGCAGTGGACTAGCCCCGACATCTTGAGACTCTGATTCCTCCGCGGCGCGCTTGGCCTCCTTGAGTAACCCACCCCAGAAGGATTTCGTTTGTTCCTGTCCCTCCGTAAGGGGGACGGGGTTCGGGGATTGAGGGGATGTATCACCCTCTGGCAGATCTTTAGGCCCAGCAGAATCGTCATCACCTGGGCGGTGCAGAGTCTGCGTGGCTTCCCCGACTCCCACTTTCGGGGTGACCATCAAACAGTTTCTTGCTGCCACCCAGGTCTCCTGCTCTTGTATAGCCTTCTGCAGGGCCTGCACAACTTTCCCCCAAGACTTAAGGTTTTTCCCACAACCTGAGGACATCGTCTCCTCAGCTAACGCTTTAGTACACTTATCCCATATCTCAGTGTAATAAGTAACCTTGAAGTATTTGTTAATCAAACCTAGAGAATAATGTCTTGTTCGCTCAAGTATGTTTAATTCTAATGTTATGCTGCCTTGGTAATTTGAATCTTTGTATATTTTTTTAATCAAGCATGAAAACTGGGAACTGTCTTGCTTCATTGTAATGAGTAGCTAGGAGTAATTTGCTGATCAAGCCTACTGAGCAAAGGGAATAATGTAGCTGCCCCAAAGATGAGAACAACCTGCTTAGCAGAATGTGTTTAGCCATCATATTATTAAAATGTATTGTTTTAAGCAAATGTTAAACTGTAAATATTATATTACTATGGCGGTCTTTGTCTTTTACAAGGAAAATCTGGTTTAGCTGACTCTGCAGCAAAGTTTTCAGGAGTTGCCTGAAGCCAGCAGCAGTGTGTGAAAAGATAAGATAAAGGAAGAAGGAGTCACCAGGCTGGAGTTTTATGGCCTTGCTGGTATCTGGTACTGGAGGGGCCATCTGCCTTTTGCAAGAGATGACATAACCCCCTCCTGTTAAACACTGAGGTGCCAGAAATCTAGGCCAAAGGGGGGGCCACAGACCCCCCCGAAAACCTTTCCAGCGATAGTACTGGAGATAAAAAGGACTGTTTGAATCATCTGTGGTTGCGAGTCGTGGTGGAGCTGCTAGCCCCCCCCCGGCCGCCCAGCGCTGCTTTTGCTTTCCTACCTAAATAAATACTTAGACAACTTGATTGGGATTCTGTTGCCTTCATTCGCTTATAACATCAGGGTGGAGAATATCCACCGTCCGGTCAATGGCCCCTATTTGTAAAAGCCTCACAACAGCGAGTAAAATCTTTGGGTTTACAATCAATACCCCACTGCTTATGTAATTGTGATACGACCTTCACAAGGGCTTCCATCCTCCTTGTTGGTCCGGGAGCGTCCTCCCCACCGGGCTGGTCCTGCCGCTCCAGCCGCCGTTCACCCGTCCAGGTGATATTCCTGGGTTTTGGCACCACTTGTTGCCTTCGCGAGGCGTGGCGACCTGATTCAGGAACAGCACGGCGACCAACCCCAGGCCGCTCGGTCCATCAACACACAGACACCAATGTGGTGGATGGCAAATGGCGTTTATTGATGAGTGACACAGCCTTATACGGCAAAGATTTACAACATCACTTCCGTCTGCTCACGTCATGAACTTACAAACTAAATGCTATTGGCTATCAGGGGAGAGGCTCTATCTTTCCGTACATCACGAGATCTTCCGGCCGCCAGACCTTAGCTACCTACACCCTGCCTTTTCAGTGTTTTTTTTCTTTTGTTGCCAGTGCTGTGTAAAGGTAGAAAAATCAGGAGAGGGGTCACAATATATAGGAAAATCAGGAAATACATCTCGGTGTGTGCTTGGAGAGCATTCATTAATACTCATTTGATATGTTTATATAAAAATATCTTCTCAGGGATAACTTGGAGAATTTTGGGATTCTAGCATTTTCTGGATTGCATTGATATTCAGGCTGTTGTACTTTTAATGTAATGAGTCAGTACAACAATGTGGCTTTTGCATTCTTCTTACATAATATGCATCAATTCTATGGCTCACCTCTAAGTTTTAAACTCGTTTCACTTTGAGAAATACTGGGTATTTTTGAAATTTGCTTTCCATTGAATGTATACTACAGAATTATACTGAAATATATTTGATTAAATATGCTCTTTTAAATATTAGTATTTCATTCCAATATTTTAAATGTTGTGAAGCTTGCAGAACTGAATGTAATTAGTTTTAACTGTAATGGACTCGTTTATTGAAATCCTGTTGTATTATAATGATTTTGTACCACACTGAAATACTGACAATAGCAAAGGGCATTTTTGCTTTCTTTAAGCCCAGCGTGGAAGTTCTTGGAACCCTTTCTGATGATATTGAAACTGATTCAGTAGCCCCAGGTGAAAATCTGAAGATCAGACTGAAGGGAATTGAAGAGGAAGAGATCCTTCCAGGACTTATTGTCTGTGATCTCAATCAGTTGTGTCATTCTGGACGCACGTTTGATGCCCAGGTAGGATAACTGGCATTTAATTGCTGTATAGATGGGTAAAAAGCATTAAAATATTTTGCTTGTGTTTCACCCAATCTAAACTCCACTGGTCTGAAGTTCCAGTTCAGATTTCTTATTTCCTCTCATCTCTAAATTGACAATAACAGATATATCTGGCTCTCTGCCATCATTCACTTTGAGTTTTCCAAGTGTGGTTTGTCCGTGGCTGCATCCCTAACTTGCATAACCTGTGTGTGTCGTCAGGTGAGGATGGACAGAGGAGGAAATGCCCACACGGTTCTCCTCCGGACCAGCACCAGTTCTGTTTGCACAGCTCAGCCCATGTTGCTGTCACGGGTGCCCTGTGTCCCCGTCAGCTGCTCCTGCACTGACAGCAAATCCAAAAGGCTTTGGAGATTGATTGGGAGGGAAATCTTGGAGGTGCCCTGCCTGTCCTTTGCAAATTCCTCTTCTGCTCCATTCCTTCTTTTACCTTAATGCAAGGTAGTTAAGCTTGATTTTTCTTGTGGTGTTGGCTTTGTCAAAACAATCAGGAGCAAAGCATAAAAACATAATGCAAACCACAAATCCCAAGGGGACGATTTAGCCCGGCAAATCTTGTTATTTACAAAATCATAGAATGATTTTGTAGAATCATGGAATGAAGGGACTTCAAAGCCCATCCAGTTCCAACCCCGATGCCATGGGCAGGGACACCTCCCACCGGATCAGGGTTCTGAAAGCCTCCTCCAACCCGGCCTTGAACCCCTCCAGGGATGGGGCAGCCACCGCTTCTCTGGGCAACCTGGGCCAGGGCCTCCCCACCCTCAGAGTGAGTCCCTGAGAAAGACAGAGGAAAGGTTTTTCTGAGTCACTTCAGGGAAGTAACATTTGCTTGTAGATGACTGTCTTGGTCAAAGTCAGCTTGAAATTCTCTTACCATACCCCCTCCTTTCAGGTGAAAAGGGAAAGCAGGTAAAGTGGTTCCACACCAAAGTGTAAAAGAGAACTGCTTCTTTGTATATTCCCCATTGCTCATCAAAGCCTGAATTCTGTGTGTGTGTGTGTCTCCTGCAGCACCACTGATGAGCGGTGCCTTGTGTGTGTGGTATTTCATTTTCTTTGGACTTGGCCTTCAGTTTGAGGTAACCTCACTGCACTGTTCCTGTCAGCAAAAAGCCAGCAGATGTCTGCAGGTGTTGATGGCAATTCAGCTTTCCCTGCCAGTGGGTGCCGCTTGCTGGGATCCTCCAGGCTTTTATTTCTGAGAGCATTTTGGCATTCAGGACAAATTAGTTAACAGCTTGTTGAAAGAGACATCAGTCGCAGAGGGCCTGGGCTGGTGGCATTGCCGGTCTACCTGGGGCTGTTTGGTGCCATGCCTTGGTTTCCCTGTGTGTAGGACAGAGATGAAGATACTGACTTGCTCAAAAATCTGGTTTTGTGCTTTCAAAAGAGCTTTGAGCAGATGACTTTCTACTATTTATATTTGTGCAATATAGGTGGAAGATCTCAAGTTCCATTCCCTGTTCTCCTGTGCCGCTTGGTGGGGAGGAGGGAGGGAAACTGGGAGTGAAGTTGAGCCTGAGAAGAAGAGAAGCGTGGGGGGAAGATGTTCTAAGATTCAGTTTTATTTCTCATTACCCTCTTCTCATTTGATTGGTAATGAAATCAGTTCAGTTTCCTCATGTCAAGCCTGTTTTGCCCGTGGCAGCAGTTGGTGGGTGATCTCTTGCTGCCTTTATCTTGACCCAGTAGTCTTTTGTTCTATTTGTCTCTCTCCTGTCCAGCTGAGGAGGGGCAGTAATAGAGCAGGTTGGTGGGCACCTGGAGGCCAGCCAGGCTCAGCCCCCGCACTGTCCCCCCGCTGTCCCCTGTATAGAACACGCTGGGTGCTTGTGGCTCTGACTGGGGAGCCTTTTCCTTGGGCTGAGCAGTGATGTTTTGTCTAAGATGTTAGAGCTGCCCCTGGAGGGTTGCTGGAGCAGTGTCGGTCAGTACCTGACTATCGGAAATGTTTCCCACTCCTCTTTCTCCTGCAGCTCGTAGATGCACGGGGTAAAATTCAGTTGCCAGTGTGAGTGAAACAAATCATGGATTCCTGGACATGCCAAAATGGATTTCCAGTTTTAACATTAAATCAAACCTCTGGCACAATCAGCCAGGAACAATTTCTTAACAGGAAGAATGAAAGCAGTACTGATTCATACAGGTATGTTTAGTTGGGTTGTTTTGTTATATGTTCATACCCTATTTTTGAAGGAAACTCCTCAGTGAGAACTCTGTATTTGGACCATCTGATTTTTTAACCTGATGCTTTTTCTTTTCATGACCTGTCAAGTAAAATCTGTTTGAGACTGGAGTCTGCAGTAGTTCTGCAAACCGGTTGTTTTGCTAAAGGTTTGCTTTCCTCTGGAGCAGTCACTTTTCCAGCCATGGAAAGGACAGACACAGGCCATGACTAGGTTGCAGCACAGTTTTGCTGGCATTTTCTTCTCCCCTCAGCCCTCACTCGCATGGAGCAGCAAACTGGATGAACCATGCTGTGACTTCTTTGCAGTGCACGTGGTGCCAGCCTCTCCTGCTCGACAAGGACAAAGGGTTTGCGTTTAAGTAACTGAACCCTTTCTCAGAGAGGGCCAGGTACCTGACACGTGGCTCTGACTTTCCTGTCAGTGAGTATTGCCAGTTGCCTGGTGCTTTTGAAAGCTGTGCTGCTTCCTTAGAAGCCTAAAACCAGGAGCTGCCTTTGGCCATGCCCTTTAGAAACTCCTGGATAATATTTGAACTTCCATAAATTCAGCAGTTGTCAGCAGTGCCAGGATGCATGGGCAGGACCCACAAGATGGGTTCTTGTGTGGGCAGAAAGGACAAGTGAGAGCAAAACCCAAAGCAGTTTTCCTCTGTCTGCTATCGCAGAGCCAAGAGAAATTTTGAGGAACCACAGAAGCGTTCACAGAGTTTCTGTTGCTCCCAGGCTCCAGAAATTGCAAAGCATTCGTCCATTTGGCATTTTTGGTTAGCTCACATAGGGAGTGCCAAGTTACAAATGCTAATCCTCTCCTGTAGTTTCAGAAAGAGACACCACCGTGTGAATGTAAGCAAATCCACGATGTGTATTAAGGCATTTTTCATTTTTGTAGGGAACTTCATGGTTTTGAAGCTTTCATCTGTTCTCACTAGGAGTTTTACAGTCCTCCAGAAAGAAGATTACAGTTGTCAGAACTACAGTTGTATTGCTTTTCTGGAGCTTTTTTTACTACACACCCTTCTGAAAGGGAGTTTCACCTTCCTCAGAAATAGAGTGAAGTGTAATAGATTTTTCTCCCAAGTAGCAAGGGATAGGATGAGAGGAAATGGCCTCAAGTGGCACCAGAGGAGGTTTAGATTGGATATTGGGAAAACTTTGTTTTCCAAGAGAGTGATGAAGCATTGGAACAGGCTGCCCAGGGAGGTGCTGGAGCCTCCATCCCAGGAGGTGTTCACAAACCACGTAGATGTGGCACTTCATGACATGGTTTCGTAGGCACGGTGGAGCTGGGCTGATGGTTGGGCTGGATGATCTCAGAGGTCCAAGGAGAATAAATTTATTGCCTGAAGAAGAAGAGCCAGAGCACAGATGCAGTGGTATTAAAACACCCAGCATCGGATGATACTCTGGATCCGAGTGACTATTGGAAGCCGTGCTAAAACTCTCTTATCTTTGCTGAATCGAAGTGTTGATCCAGCATAAGTACCACCATCTGATGAGTTTTTGTGCACCAGAAAGAAGGAAACTCTTACAAGAGGGAACTCATCTGCAATCTAGTTTAGCACAAACTGAGAAGGTTATTTTTAATTGTAAGAATTAATTATATTTTTTCTGCACTTGTTCACACAACCAAGCTGATAAAAACACACCCAACTCCTCTGTATACAGAAGATAAAATTGAATTCAATAGGGAGATAAAAACTTTAATACAGATATGTGTTTATCTGCTGTGATAATTTTATGTTGCAATAGCAATGGATTTTCAAATACATTAATTTATTTAGGTCTTTTCTCTATGTTGCATCAAACTTCAGGATTCATGTTTGATAATGTGGTAGAATGCATTTTGTGAGCAGAGATTTCCACAAGAGTTTTGATTTTGTCATTTTGTACATGAATCCAAACTCCTAGTTCCTCATGCTCCTGGATTATTCTTACCACAGCAGATCCCACTGATGCTCACGACAGCTTTTGAGCACAGGTAGGATCTCTGCTGTGATACCTCAGGAAAGGGTCAGCCCAAGGCGTAGATGCAAGACAAAAAATTGAAAACAACTGTGTGAAGGGACCTGAGGCTACAGCATCCCGTAGTGCTAGCACAGAGAAGCTAGTAATGGAGTCTTTCAACCACAAACCCTGGAACACAGAAAAAGCAGGCCTTGGACTCCATTAAAGCACAGCGAGAGCAGCATGTACGAGGTCATGGAAAGGACACTTTGTGGGAAGTTGGAGCAGCTTGAAACCGTCCGATAAGGAGCTGACTGGCAAAGGTAGAAGTTGCTAACAAGAGACTTGATAAGGCCTATCGGACTGTAGTGTCATACCGTAAAGACTTGAGAACTGCGCAAAGCTTTCACTAATATCCAATTAGCTTGTAATGTGATGTATGTAATAATGTAATCATCCAATCAGTAGTGAACACGCTTGTTTTAGCCTTAGCTTAATAAGTATATATATCGACCTTTTGCAAAAATAAAGTTGGACGTTGTTTGCATCAAACTGGTCCCCGTCTCCCACTGCGACAAATGGTGACCCTGACGTGATTCGGCTAATGAAGATTCCGGTCGCAGGTCTCCAAGGACTGCATTAAAGAATCGGCGGCTGAAAGAGAAGCCGGCCCTGAGGGAGCGCGCCCCTCACACACCTCCTCGCGATTGGTAGGTGAGCTTGGAGAAACTATCCTACTATGGGTTCTGTTAACTCTAGTGAGGAACGAGACGTATATAATACTTTAAAGAGCCTCCTTAATAGAGATGGCAAATCCGTCTCTGGCCATGACCTGAAAGCTCTTTTAAGATGGACTAAGGAAAATTTCCCTGATGTTAATGCCTTGATAATTTTTGAACCAGACTTTTGGGACCGTGTGGGAATTAAATTGTGGGATATTAGCACGAAAGACGACTTAGATGTTGCGAAACTACTACCTCCGTGGCGCATAGTTTTCGAGAGAATTAAGGCAAAAGACTCCTCTCCTACAACAAAAACAGATAAACCGCCTGTCCGCGCTTCCCGAGCCAAAGGTGTTAGCCGCATCGTACCCCTCTGAGCCTGATCCTTTTGACCCTGGTCCAATTAATCCATCAGAAGAACCTAATCTTTACCCTGACGACTGTGATAATGACCCGAGAAATGTTTGGGCGGCAATTAAAGCTGACGCGGAAAGGGCAGGAGAAATGAAAATAGCATGCAAGATTTATATTCCTCCGAGACCCTCGGCTAATGAATCCCACAAAAGCAAACGCCATGTAGTCGCTCCTGTCTTGTATCCAGGGAGGGGGGACCCACAATGGACTGCCTTAGGTTTTTCTATTGTTAAAGAACTCCGCAGGACGGCTGCCGATCATGGTTTAGGATCGCATTATTTTCAGGGACTTTTCACTTCTATATGTGAAAGCCATACATTTACTCCATACGATTTGAAATCGCTGGCCTCATTACTATTTAATCCTTCACAGCAACTTTTATGGGAATCGAACTGGAAAAGGGGGGCAGAAAGATTAGCACAGCGATATGCTGCGGGAGAGAATCCAGCATTACGGGCTGTTACTATCGATCATCTTATGGGAACCCGACAGTTTCTTCAATTGGCAGTGGCATGTAACCGGTTTGGAACTGCCGAGCATAAATAAACAGGCACCAATTCGACCCCCAGGAATAATCTCTACATGTTACGAGTGTGGCAGGACTGGGCATTTGCAAAAGAACTGTAGAAGTAGACTTTCTGTTCCTGTCTGCCCAAGATGTCGCAAAGGTCGACATTATGTTAATCAATGTCGTTCCCGGTGGGATCTAGATGGTAACCCTTTGCCAGCCCGCCAATCTACAATACAGGGAAACGGGAGACAGAGCGCGGGGCGGCGCCGCGCTCCGACAACAAATTACTTGCCGACATCCAGCCCTTTCCCGACACCAACGCAACAACCATCACGACCTCCACAACCGATGCCGGCTACTCCAACACCAATGTCTTATACCGGGCAACAACCGGGAGCGCAGGCTTGGATCTCTCAACAGCCAATGATGTTACATTGATAGACCCCTCAGTTCACCTTATACCAACAACAGCAAAGGGGCCATTACCTAGAGGACTTGTAGGGCTTATAATAGGAAGATCGTCAACAACCCTGTCTGGTCTTTTTATCCTCCCGGGAGTCATTGACTCTGATGCGATAGACATTGTTATCATGGCCTGGACTCCGACGCCACCTTGTATCGTCCCGAAGAATAGTCGTATTGCACAACTTCTATTAATACAAGGAGAGGCGGATCAAATTACTTCCTCTCAATTAAAAAGACAAGGAGCATTTGGCTCCACGGGACCTCCACAAATTCTATGGACTCATTATATTGGAAATGATAGACCTTTAATTACGTGCAATGTTTATAGTGGGTCTGATCGAATCACCATTTCTGGAATTATTGACACTGGGGCTGATGTTACTGTTTTATCTAAATCTAAATGGCCACCTAGCTGGCCTCTTACACAGACTGCGTCGTCACTTGCAGGAGTGGGGGGCACTGGAACAAGTTTCCAGAGCCAACAGCATGTTCAAATAATAGGGCCTCGGGGGCATGCAGCAACCGTCAAACCTTTTATTTGTCAAATCCCTTTGAATTTATGGGGACGAGATGTGTTGTCACAATGGGGTTTGCGACTTGAAACGCCTTTTTGATTATGGCCACTGATGATAGACACAGAGTCCCAAAATTAAAATGGAAAACGGAGAATCCGGTATGGGTAAATCAGTGGCTGTTACCAATGGAAAAACTCTGTACACTCAGACAACTTGTACAGGAACAATTACAAAAGGGACATTTAGTCCCCACATTTAGTCCATGGAATACCCCTGTTTTTGTAATAAGAAAGAAAAATGGGAATTGGCGGTTGTTACATGATCTCAGACGAGTCAATGCTGTAATGGAATCTATGGGAGCATTACAACCAGGCTTGCCTTCACCAACAATGATACCCAGGGAATGGTCAATGATAATTATTGATCTTAAAGATTGCTGTTTTGATATTCCATTACATCCTGATGATGCACCTAAATTTGCCTTCTCAATACCCTCTGTTAATATGGGAGAACCTTTGCTTAGGTATCATTGGACTGTATTGCCACAAGGTATGAAAAATAGTCCTACTATCTGTCAGTGGTATGTAGCCCAGGTTTTGGCTCCGGTCCGAGGCAAGTTCCCAAGGGCCCTGATCTATCATTATATGGACGACATTTTGCTCGCAACAGAAAAGGAGCCAGAGTTAGAAAGCACATTTAAAGAAATGACTACTGCACTAAGTGCAGCTGGACTAAAAATATCACCCGAAAAGATACGACAGGATCCATGGAAATATTTAGGCTGGAAAATATCCAGACAAAAAAATCTCTCCACAAAATTTGGCGATTGATGCATCCATCACTACTCTCCATGACGTACAGAAATTATTGGCACTATAAACTGGTTATGTCCTTTATTAGGAATCTCTAATTCGGATCTATCTATCTCCGTTATTTAATATGTTGAGAGGGGATACGGATCTTACAGCTCCCCGATCCCTGACTTCTGAAGCAAAAGAAGCCTTGGACAAAGTCAGACAAATTATTATGCAAAGACAAGCAATGAGATGGGAGCCAGACTTACCCCTCAATCTCGCTATTATTTGAGATGATATCAAATTTTCAGGCCTCATTTTTCAATGGGACACAGCGTTATCAGAACCATTGTTAATGTTAGAATGGGTTTTCTTGCCTTTCCAAGCTTCAAAAACTATCTCTCAACAGATTGAAATGATTTCTGATATAATAATGAGAGCAAGACACAGAATTTTTACTATTGCTAGTAGAGATTTTTCCTTTATTTTTATACCATTTACTGAGACCTATCTTGACTTTGTTGTTCAACACAGTTTTTCTTTCCAGGTGGCTATCTTGAATTTTACAGGACAATTTTCTAATCATTATCCGCCTTCAAAACTTTTGCATGCTTTTCTGCCACTTGTCGAGATTCCACGACTTTCTTCAACTCCTTTACAAGCACTCACTGTTTTTACAGATGGATCTTCTGCATCCCATAAAGCCGTCGTTACTTGGCAGGATTCAGGAGGAACCTGGAACTCTGATATCACATATCACCCTGGATCCTCCCAAATAGTAGAACTTGCGGCGGCAGTCCGAGCCTTTCAATTATTTTCAGATGTTTCATTTAATCTGATTACAGATTCAGCATATGTGGCAGGAATAGTTCAACGAGCAGAACAGTCTGCTCTGAAACAACTTTCTCACTCCCTTTTATATTCTCTGTTGCTGCAATTAATCTCTTTACTCAATGTTCGTATACATTCCTATTTTGTGTTACATATTCGATCGCATACTTCTCTTCCAGGTTTTTTGGCAGAAGGAAATCGGAGAGCAGATAGGCTCACGTTACCTGTTACTGTTTTACCTAACAATTTTGCACAAGCTCGGCTACACCATTCCTTCTTCCATACTAATGCAAGGGGACTTCGCAAAGAGTTTAATTTATCTAATCAACAACTGTTTCTTCTTGCCCAGATTGTCAGCATCATACTATTGTCTCTAATGCACATGGCACTGTACCCCGTGGCCTTAACAGTCTGGAAATCTGGCAGACCGATGTAACACACTTTCCTGAATTTGGACGCCAGAAATATTTACATGTTTCCATAGACACCTTTTCAGGCGCTATTTATGCCTCTTGCCATACTGGGGAAACGGCTAAAGATGTTAAACGACATTTTTTACGAGCTTTTGCTTCTCTTGGTGTTCCAAAACAAGTAAAAACGGATAATGGTCCTGCATATCTTTCTCGTTCACTGCAAACCTTTTTTGCCGAGTGGGGAATAAAACATGTTACAGGAATCCCATATTCCCCTACTGGCCATAGTAGAAAGGGCTCATCAAACACTCAAATCTCTCCTACTTAAACAAAAAGGGGGAACTGGAGTCTTAACAATACCGGAAGAAAGAGTACTCAAAGCTCTGTATACTCTAAACTTTCTCAATTGCACATCTGCGGACATACCTCCAATTGCTAAACATTTTGTTAAAAATAACCTTTTTCAATTTCAGGAACGACCCTTAGTTCTGATTCGGGATCTAGAAACAGGACTCAATAAAGGTCCATGCGAACTAATTACATGGGGAAGGGGATACGCTTGTGTCTCTACAGACTCAGGACCCAGATGGTACCCCGCAAGAAACATATGCCCCTACAAGAACTCGTCGTCAGAAGCATTATCTTCCCTTTCATTATCACTTGTTTCCAGGAAGGTATGGCATTTACACTACCAAAAGAAAATGTTTGGATCACTTTGGCTAACACATCGGGACTACAGTCTATTTGCATTGCAACAGCTAATCCTCAAAACCCTTTCTCTACATGTTTAGTGGGGGTTCCCATTGATCAATGGCCGATACCACAGAATCAAAAGGTGATAGCAAATGGCACAGGTTGTGTAGACAACTGGGATGGCTGGGTTGCATACTTACCTCCATCCGATTTGGAACCTCAAGAATTAGAATTATTAGGTTCTATAAAAATGGATTACTGCTTGCAATTCAATTACACGGGAAAAAATCAGTCTAGAGCTTGGAGTGTAAATCCCATACATACTATCTTTACTAATGCATCTGCTTGGTGCAATTACATCTCTCCAAACATCTCAAAGTCAGCAAACTTACCCCTTCTCTTACCCCCGGGGATCTTTTTAGTTTGCGGAGATCGAGCATGGCCGGCCATTCCTTCACACATTAAAGGTGGACCATGCTCAATAGGTAAACTTTCCCTATTAGCACCAAATGATAGTACAATTCTACAATGGCGGAAAATATATCGCCACCGTAGAAGTGTACATGCCTTTTCTAGTGATTGTGATGACAGTGTTAAAATCTGGAATTCTGCTCAGATCATTGCCGCATCAGCATTGGCAACAGGGGTAGCCTCAACACAATCACTAGTGACATTAAAAAAGTTAGGTTGTTGGCTTGCAAAACAAACTAATGCAACTAGCCTCGCACTAACAAGCTTGCTAATGGATGTCGATAGCATTAGGCATGCAACTTTGCAGAACCGTGCAGCAATAGACTTTTTGCTTTTAGCGCATGGTCACGGTTGTGAAGGTTTCAATGGAATGTGTTGTATGAATTTGTCTGACCATTCTGAGTCCATCCATGCAGCCATCCAGCAGCTGAAACGAGGAGTGAAATGCCTGCAATTGGAAGATAATTGGGACTGGTTTGACAAGCTGTTTTCTGGGTGGGGGTTGACTGAATGGATTCGAAGTTTATTGAAAACCGTTTGTTATGTTTTGCTTGTATTTTTGTTTTTGTCAATATTATTACCCTGTGTTTTGCAATGTTTTCAACGACTGATCGATCGCGCTGTTAAGAGAGTCTTTATGGTACAAACGGAAGGGGGAATTGAGGCTACAGCATCCCGTAGTGCTAGCACAGAGAAGCTAGTAATGGAGTCTTTCAACCACAAACCCTGGAACACATAAAAAACAGGCCTTGGACTCCATTAAAGCACAGCGAGAGCAGCATGTACGAGGTCATGGAAAGGACACTTTTGTGGGCAGTTGGAGCAGCTTGAAACCGTCCGATAAGGAGCTGACTGGCAAAGGTAGAAGTTGCTAACAAGAGACTTGATAAGGCCTATCGGACTGTAGTGTCATATCGTAAAGACTTGAGAACTGCGCAAAACTTTCACTAATATCCAATTAGCTTGTAATGTGATGTATGTAATAATGTAATCATCCAATCAGTAGTGAACACGCTTGTTTTAGCCTTAGCTTAATAAGTATATATATCGACCTTTTGCAAAAATAAAGTTGGATGTTGTTTGCATCAAACTGGTCCCCGTCTCCCACTGCGACAGGGACCCACTATTGTCACACATGGCTATCTGTAAAAACAGCAAATTAGTACTGGCAACACTGCGTAATTTAATTTGTTTGTGCAAATTAGATGCAAAATACTTCTGTAGAAAGAGTGGGATTTTTAAAAGTTTTAGAGACTTGTAATAGTAAAAAAAGGAGTTGCTGCGCCCTTGCAGTTCTATTGGTCACTGTCCCTGAGTGACACCGGTCTGCACAGCAAAACAGAAACGTGAGTTTATGGGCATCTCCAATCAAATAAAACGTTCAGTTCTTTCCCGGCACAACGTTGGCTTGTGACAAGCAGAGCATTTCCAAAGACTTCTGGGCATTCTGGAGCTGGCACAGTCATGGGAGCTCTTTGTGTGCAGTCAGCTTGGAGAATGAGAGAATTCATTGGCCTCTTCCCTTGCAATTAGTCTTCGGCCACCTGGATCCCTTCACTGTCCTGCAATCCACTGTGTGGCTTCCATGGTGGCTCAGTCTGAGTCCTCCCCTGCACACAGTGGGGTAAACATAACACTCTGAGCAGTGTTCTTCCCCTTGAGCTACGAACCCTAAAGAGAACCCCAATGCCCTCCATAGGACTTGGCCTGCATTTGGGGCAGCTGGAAGTGCCCACCCACCTTGTCAAGGCAAAGCCTCTGCCAGACTCTCAATCAGGATTCACAGACACAGATTTGTAAAGCGTCAGCTGGTTGGGATGAGACAGATACAGTGGGTGCTGTTGGGTGCTGACTTTGAGAAGGCCTGGCCAACACGCTGCTCATAAATCCTGTGGGGCTGCTGCAGGGCTTTTGTGGGGCTGGAAAGCGTGGTGGGAATGGGTGTCCTGCACTATCCCTTGGCCCCAGCAGCCAGGGTGTCTCTGAGTCCCTCTCCCCACAGGGAACAACCCTCCAGGCTGTCAGGGGTCAGGACCTTTCTCCTGGTGGAGCCATCTTCAAGAGCATCGTGACCACCTCGGTGGGGCACTGCCTGGCCATCGGGAGCAGCAGTGACTCCACGCTCTGACTCCGTGTTGATGAATTCCAGGTTTTTGTGGATGCACTTCATGACCTCGGCACCTGGAGGGCACCTGGTGCTGCCCCTGGAGCACAGCCATCTCCTCAGCTGCCCTTTCCTTAGCATCAGCCGTGCCTTCTTTGGTCCGTTCACACTGAGGCCCCGCAAGGTACGCTCAGGCTTGTCAGCCGGCTCCTCCGGTGCCCCCACACTAACGCGGGGCAGGGCTCTGCAATTTGATGTCCCAGGCTCAGCCCATGCAGGAGGCTCAGGCTGGGGCCTCCGGCTCTCCTCTTTTTTATGCCCAAAGTCCTTGTGTGGAGACTTCCTTATCTTGGACGGAGGCTGTGATTCCTCCTCCTGCTCAGATCCACAAACTGAAATAAACTCCTCGCTTCCAGAAAAAGGCTCCGACTCTGACTCCTCATCTGAGCGACTGTCCTGTTTGGACTGTGAGGCATCAAAATGTGTCTCCTGCAATGAGGCCTTGATAGCAGCTACCAGTTGGCTGTCCTCACTGGCACCCCTGAGGCTCTCGGAGCGAGACTGTTTGTGGGGAGGGCTGCTGGAATGGCCATCCAGCTCGCCATGCTCACTCAGGAACCCAGTCCCTTGGTCCACACCACTCCACGAGTTTCTGGCCTCTCCTGGGATCCAGGATGGAGATGTAGGGGAAGTCTGCTACTTGACAGAGCTGTATATATCGCTGTCCTTCCTCACTGTCGTGGTACACCTGCCAAAAAATGAAGTGGCCAGGGCTCTGCAGGGCGATGCCGGCTGCGGCTCCCAGAGAGCGGGGAGAGCTGCAGGCTCTGGTGTGCAGGAAGGGACATGGCCTGCCTGGAGGGTGTCTGGCTCCTCACCTGCCCTGTGCGACTGTTGGTCAGCAGACAGCTCAGCATCCCTGGCCTCCCCAGGGCCCTCTCCTGCACAGCTGCTCTCTCGGAGCTGCTCAAGTCAGGCTGAGGAGGCGCCCCTCACAACACAACTCGTTGCACACACAGACCTGCAAGATATTCTGCAGCTCCTCGCTGGCTCTGGAGGCAGGAATGATGGGCACCAACTTCTCCACCATGGTGTCCATGTCTTGTAGGGCCTGCAAGGAAGACAGAAGAGTTGTGGCAGTGTTTCCTGCTGTCCCTCTCACCCCCGTGAGGCTGATCCAAACTCCCAGCACCATCACGGTGCTGGCAGAGACCCATGGGCAGACCCTGCTGTGAGCAGAGCAGTCAGTGGCACCGGACGAGGCCAGGCCCATGGGAAGGGGACAAAGGGATGAGGGTGGGCAAGCAAAGCCCCTGCCCTGCCTTGCACCCATGGTGATATCACAGCATGGGAAGACCAGGGAGCAGCCCTGAGGGACTGGGAGCTCCTGTAGCTCACCCAACACTTATCCTGGAGCAGAGGGGAACTTCCAGGCCCTGAACATCCCCTCTTAAAGGAAGACACCAGACTCTTGAGATGCAGCTTTGTAGGAGGCTTTTCTCTCTGCCCACCAGCACCGTCTGCCCTGAGCTGCAAAGGGAAAGAGGGGCCCTGCAGGAATGGGCAGGGATCTCAGTTTGGTGATGGCAAACATGGCTCTGCCACACGATTGTGTCCAGTTGGTTCCTGCGCTCCTCTTCCAGCAGAGCACAATAGGGATGGGACCTGGCAGCCACCTGCACCCAGTTCCACCAGACCCTGGCCCTGCTCAGGCACTGCCCTCACAGGGCACCAGGAGACCTTGCCCTCTCCCTCCCAGCTGCTGGGTGTTCTCTCCCCCTGATATTGCCTACCAGCTTGTGTTCATGGCAGAACACAGCCAGGCCGTGTGCCAAGTCATTGTCCCTGGCAATGCCACACGGCAGGGAGATGCCACCAAGAAATGCCACCTCCCGGTGCTCCTCCTGGTAGCTGGGGCAGAGAGACAACTGGGGAGCGTGAGATGGGGACACCCATGGCCAGCAGGGCTGGAGCAGTGGGGATGCGGTGCCGTCTGGGAGATGTGGTAGAAGCAGCTCTGCCCAGGCAGCAAAGCTCCAGGAGCCTGGCCGCAGAGCCCCTGGAGCAGAGGCCACACAGCTGCCTTGGCAATGGCCGGGGGCCCTGTTCTGGGCGCCTGACAAAGGCCCGCGGGAAGCCCATGGTTTCCCATCCCAGTTCAGACACAGGTACCCACCTGGAATCTAAGAAAGGAGGGAAGCAGGGGGAGCACCTTGGTGTCCTCTTCTGGGCAGGGGCATCGGTGGGAGTGGCAGGAGCTGCAGCCCAGCAGGGGCTGTCAGGAGCCTGGACCAAACCGTGGCCCCAAGTGCCACCACTCCGTGTTTCTCGAACACCTGGGACCCCTGAATCGTAGAGGCATGGAATCGCCTGGTTGGAAAAGACCTTTGAGATCATCAAGTCCATCCCTACCTGTCCGCTACTAAACCAGATCCCTAGGAAACTCATCTGCCCTTCTTTTAATCTCCTCCAGGGATGAGGACTCCAGCACTGCCCTGGGCAGCCTCTGCCAGGACTTCACCACTCTGTCAGGGAAGAAATCTTCCCCAATATCCCATCTAAACCTCCCCTGATGCATCTGGAGGACGTTTCCTCTTGTCCCATCGCTTGTTACTTGGGAGAAGAGACCAACACCCACCTCAGCACAACCTCCTTTCCAGGAGTTATAGAGATGGATAAGGTCTCCCGTCAGCCTCTTCTTCAGACTAAACAGCCTCAGGCTCCTCAGTTGCTCCCAGAACCCCTGGGCTCGAGACACTTCCCCAGCTCCGTTCCCTTCTCTGGACATGCTCCAGCCCCTCAGTGTCCTTCTTGGAGTGAGGGGCCCAAAACTGAACCCAGGATTTGGGGCACAGCCTCAACAGTGCTAAGCCCAGGGAGATGATCCTGTCCCTACTCCTGGCCACACCGTTGCTGATCCAAGCCAGGATGCTGGTGGTCTCCTGGGTCACAACACCCTCAAGGTCTCTTCTGCTCGGCAGCTTTCCAGATGCTCTTCCCTAAGCCTGGAGCGTTGCCTAACCTTGTTGTGACCCAAGTGCAGGACCCGGTACTTGGCCTTGGTAAACCTTATACGCTTGCCCTGGGCCATCACTGCAGCCTGGAGAGATCCCTCTGCAGAGCCTTCCTGCCCTCCAGCCCATGGATCCAGCCTGCCCAGATCCCTCTGCAGAGCCTTCCTGACCTCCAGTCCATGGATCCAGCCTGCCCAGATCCCTCTGCAGAGCCTTCCTGTCCTCCAGCAGATCAACACTTCCACCCAGCTTCGTGTCATCTGAAAACTCACTAAGGGTGCACTCGATCTCCTCACCGAAATCATCAATGAAGATATTGATCACCCGCACTCATGCAAGCACACGGGCAAGCACACCCTGACACCTCTGCAATTCTCTTCTCCCCTCTGGTTTCCAGGCTGGAAGGATCCCGCTCTGTGCCACAGTAGCGAGGCACCTTCAGGCCATCCGGGGGGATCTCAGTATCCAAACAGAGCCTCCCACCCCACCCCAACGAGGCACAAACAACCTGACACACCGTCCATGGAACTCCCTGTCCCGGGCCAAAGCTGCACTGTCTGAGGCTTTGGGGAAGGAAGGAATTCCCTGGGAAGGCACTGCACACACACACAGGGATAGATCCCCATCTCTCTCTGCCCTGGCATTGCCCCACGCTACCCGCGAGCATCATTTCCTCGATGCAGGACTTCCACCTGCTCTGTTCCCAGCACAGCCACAACCATCCCGCCTGCCGCCCTTTGGGGGACACTCAAAATGACCACAGCTCTTTGTCCCTCTTCAGGCAGCAGCCTTCAGTGACATTTGCCACCTCCTGCAACTGGAATCCAAGGGCTGGGGGCTACGGCCAGTACCCCACAGCTCTAAACCCAACGCTCGACACAGCGTTTCCCATCCCGAGTAAGCGAGCAGCAGCGCCCTGGCTGCGTTCCGTACAGCGTCCGATCGAGGGAGCAGGGGGGAAACACAGCCCCAGGCTCCTGGCAGCTCAAGGAGGGACAAGGGACTCCCTTCCCAGGTCTCAGAGGATTTCCAGAGCAGAACTGCTCCCCTTCAGCCTTCTGCTCACATAAAACATGCCAAGAGCCATCAGAGAGCAGGGCACGAAGCAACAGCTCTACCTGCACAGCAGCGGGACTGCGGGGCGGGAGAGGAGCTGCTGGGAGCACGCTCCCATCCCCAGCTCAGCCAGGGAGAGAGGCCTGGGACCCTTCCCCAGCACCTGGCTGGGCTTTCCTTAGCACAAACTCACCGTCACCCCTTCTTCTCCCATCAGCACCTCTGGAGGAACCTCTGGGGGTCCACGCAGCAGCGGGCTCGGGGCAGCAGGTTTTCCGGTCACCTCCTTCACAGCACAGGGGAAGAACCTTGGAGCTCTTTCTCCTGGAACACAGCGGGGTGGGAAATGAAACCGATGGGATTGAACAACGTAAATACATTTCAGTCCTCACTGAAAACACGGAACAAAAGTCTGAAGCCCTGTTCTCACACTGAATACCAGCAGCAACAGGCTAAAACACTGCCCTGCCCCATTCCCTTCTCCAGCACAGGGAGAGGTTCCTCAGCCCCTGCCAAGGGCACATTCCAGCTCCAGGGATCTGCACAGTCACTGCCCAGAAAAGCCCATAACTTCTGCTTGACAGGAAGGGCCAAAGCACCTCTGCTGAGATGACCTGCACACAACAATGCCATTTTAAACAACCCTGGCCAAGGGCAGAGCCGTGGGCCCTCAGAAACCCTGGGGCTCAGCTCCTGGGATGCCTGAGGCACTCACGGCTCTGCGGGGGCCGGGCAGAACCAGAAACCAGTGCTGGTTTGACAGCAGGACAGACAGAGGGACAAGGGTGCTTTGGCTCCCTCCCACCTGGGAGATGAACCAAACCAGGCTCCCCAAAGCCAAACGCCTGCAGGCACAGCCCCACCACCAGCCCCACCCCCGACCGGACACGGAGCAGCTCACACCCACAGCCAGCAGAGAGTCAGGGAATCAGGAAGGCCAGAAAAGACCTCTCAGGTCATCCAGTCCAATCATCAGCACAACCCCCTGTGACCACCTGGGGACATGGTTCAATGTCCCAAGGTGTCACATCTCCACGCGTTTTGAACCCCTTCAGGGATGGAGACTCCACCACTGCACTGGGCAGCCTCAGTCAGGCTTCTCCACTCTGTCAGGGAAGAAATTGATCCCAACATCCAATCTAAACCATCCTTGGCACAAACTGAAGCCATTTCCTCTCATCCCATCGTTTGTTACTTGGAAGAAAAGACCAAGCTCCTGCAGAGCTGGCTAGGCTGACCTTGGACTGGATGAGCTGAGAGGTCTTTTCCAGCTTTAAGGAATCCACGATTCCCTGATTCACCCGCGCAGCCCCTGCCCTTCTCCCAGAGGAGCTGGGGGGGAGAGGCGGGCTCGGGCCGCATGCTGAGGGGGGAAACCCCGGCTGGGGCAGAGGGAAAGGGGCAGCGGAAAGCGGAGGGGACCGTGCCGGGCCGGGGGGCACTGGGGTCCCCACGGACACCTCCCCCGTCCCTCCCGCGGGGCTCTCCCCCCCCCGCAATCGCCGACCCCTCCCTGGGGAGTCTCTCGCCACGGGCGAACCTTCTCTGCTCAGGGCTGCGGGAGCCGCGCACGGATCCCCCCGCAGCCAGAGCCCCCGGCCCCACTGACCCTCGGCCACAAGACCTTCCCGGCGGGGCCGCCACCGCCTGAGCCCCCCGAGCCCCACAAATCTCGGGGCGGTGCGGACTCCGCCTGCTTCTTCGCAGCGCCCCGCAGCCGGGCTGCCCCCGCCCGCTCCCGGGACCCCCGCGGAACCCCTGTGGTGCGCCCCCACATCCCCCCCGCTCCCGGGACCCCTGTGCTGCTCCCCCCCCCGCTCCCGCTCGCCTCCACTCTGTGGTCGCCTCACGAGCCTCTGCAGCCTCCAAGCGTCCCCCGGCGTCCGGGACAAGGGGGAACCCGGCTGCTGCACCGACTCCACACTCGCTCCGGCTATTCCCCGCGGAGCTCCACAGCCCTGACGCGAGCGCGGTGCGGCCGCCCGGAGCTCCCGCGCACCCTCCCCGCGGCCTCCCCGCTGCCGCCATTTTGGTAGTTTTTAGCTGCCCGGGGCCGCCTCCCACAGCACGGCCGGGCGGGGCGGAGGAACCACGATACCCGTGATGCCTTGCGCGAGCCCTGGGCCCGCCTCCCGGCAGAGATGGGAAACGGAGTGGAAGAAACTCCAAGTGCCGTCAGCCTCTGCGCTCGCCCCCTCCCTAGTGCCGCCCATTCCGATTCCGCGGCGCGGGGCAGACGGGCGGGATTCGCAGTGGGCGCGAAGGGCTCGGGCGGGGAATGAACCACCCGTCCCGGGGGTCCCTGAGAAGCGTGGGGACTGGAGGGGAGATGGACCCACACGACAGCAAGGGCTGCAACGCCTTGGTCTTGGCCATGAGTAGTGTCTCCTGCAGCAGGAACTGGGCTGGGGGCAAAGCCCTGTAGAGTCTCAAGACAATCCCGCCCTTCCTCGGCTTCCACCGCACTCAGCTCTGAGCCTGCCTGGGACTCTTCCCGATGTCTGGCTGCGGGAATCACGTCGGGGTCACCATTTTGAGGAAACCAGGGCACGGACTCCAAAAACTATTTACAAAATGGAGACCTTTATTGTCTAAAAATGTCTACTTTTATATCTTGTTAAAAAAAAATCACACATTCCTTTTTACAACTTGATTGCTTCAAGCAAGCAAGGCACGAGCTGTCCACATGCTTAACTTTTAATACTATTGGTCATTCTTCACTGTCCACGTGCCCACCCCTCAGGTTCTTTTACTGGGTAACACAGTTCCAGGTTTTGCTGAACTCAGCAATTCTTTTGTTCAACTTCAAGGTTGGCCAGTTCCCAGCTCATTATGAAACTCTGTCAAGGCCTCTGTGTTCCCTCCCAGGGGCCGATCATGGTCGTTCTGCAGTAAAGTGTTCTTTTTCTAAAAAGAAGCTCTCCACAAGGAATGCTCCGGGAAACCTTATTGTGCCCATTCACTGTATCTAGGGGGCTTGTAAGAAAGATGGAGAGAGACTTTTGAGCAAAGTCTGTAGTTACGGGAAAAGGGGCATCGATTTTAAACTGAAAGAGGGCAGATTCCACCGAGCTCTAAGGAATAATTCTTTTCTGCTGAGAGTGATGAGACACAGGTTCCCCAGAGAAGCTGTTTTCTGCTCCGTCCCTGGAGGAGGCTCTGTGCAACCTGGTCTGGTGGAAGGTGTCCCTGCCCACAGAGACCGTGTTGGAACGGGATGGACTTTTAAAGCCCCAGCCTTGCTTTCCAAGGTGGTGGGAGGCTGGTGGGCAGGGTGGCAGGGGGACAGTGGTGCTTTGGGTGTGGGGCTGTGTCTGTGAGTCCTGCAGCGCCCCATCTGTCCTGGTTCCCCCCCCAAAGGGCTGCTTCCCAAGCTGGGTGGTGCGGTTGACCCGCCTGAGGGGTGGGATGGCATGCAGAGGGACCTGGAGAAGGTTGTGGAGTGGGCCCGTGTGAAGCTTCTCAAGGCCAAGGGCAAGGCCCTGCAGATGGGTCAGGGCAACCCCCGGCATCTGTCCCAGCTGGGGGATGAAGGGATGGAGAGCAGCCCTGCCGTGAAGGACCTGGGGGTGCTGGGGGATGAGAAGCTGGTCATGGGCCAGCAAAGTGTGTTGGCAGCCCCAAAAGCCAAGCGTCTCCTGGGCTGCATCTCCAGCAGCGTGGCCAGCAGGGCAAGGGGAGGTGATTGTCCTTCTCTGCTCTGCACTGGTGTGGCCCCACCTTGAGCACTGGGGGCAGTTTTGGGTGCCACAGTATAAAAAGGACATCAAACTACTGGAGAGTGTCCAGAGAAGGCCATGAAGCTGGAGAAGGGTCTGGAGGGGAAGTCGTACGAGGAACAGCTGAAGTCACTTGGTCTCTTTTCAGCCTGGAGGAGAGGAGACTGAGAGGGGATCTCACTGCCTTCTCAAAAGGGAAGGAGCTGAAACGGGTGCTGAGCTCTTCTCTCTGGTGACCAATAACAGGACCCGATGGAATGGAAGGAAGATTTGCCAGGGGAGGGTTAGACTGGATATTAGGATATTAGGGGGTGCAGTGGGATGGTGGGGAGTAGCCAGAGCCCCCTTCTAAAGGCCCAGCATGGGAAGCTGGTGGGAAAGTAGACAGGGGTGACAGCGGTGCTTTGGGTGTGGAGCCGTGTCTGTATGTCCTGGAGGGCCCCATCTGTCCTGGCTCCCCCAGCAAAGGGCTGCTTCCCCTGGGGCAGGGGTGAGGGGAGTCCCTCTCCCCCAGGATTGCCTGCACAGCTGTGGGTGGCTGAGCCCTGGGCATGGCTACGAACCCTTCGGGCCCTGGTGAATGGGATGTGGGGCTAGGCAATGCTTTTGGCCCCTTGGCTCTTTGTGGTGCCCCTGCACTCCTTGCCCATCCCATACAGGCATGGAAATGTTTTGGTTAACAGTTTTAATGGAAAATTTAACAACATAGTCACTACAACGTACCCATTCCCACTCCCCCTCAACAGATCGAATCCCTCACTATCCCTAATTCCCCCCTCCCATCCCAGCTGCGCCATCCAGAGCCCTGCGCTTGGCCGGGGTCTCTGGCTTGGACCTCAGGCGTGGCTTGTGCCGCCTCTTTCCCAGCAGGGACACGTGGCTCTGGGGTGCAGACCCCACACCCCGCTGTTGGGGGATGTTATGTGCTGGGAGGCTGCCCTCAGCCATGTTGACACCAGTCCTAACGGAGATGTCCAGTGGAGCTCTGTTGTCCTCTTGCATCTTGATATCATTGGGGATGGAGATATTCAGGACGTAGCTGGGGCCGATGTTCATGGGCTTGGGATTGTCTGTGGGGGCAGCGGCTGCTGGAGCGGCGAGGTGGTGGCCCATGACAGAGGTGGATACCAGAGGCTGGGCTCTGCTCGTCTGCTCCTGGGGCAGCTGGAGGGCTTGAAGATGCTGCTGGTGGAAGCCACTTGCTTTCAACCCTGTTGGGGGAAGAAAGAGATGTGCTGGGCTGGGGGCTGCGGGGCATCTAATGGGGCACCCACTCAGCTGCACCTCAGCCCGGCCGTGCCCCTGCTCTGCTGCAGGACTGTGGGGTGCCTGCAGCATGGAGCATCCCTGCAGGGTGACGGCCAGCAGGGAGGGTGAGCAGGAGAGATGGCCCCGAGATCCTGGGCAGCACTGGGTACATTGTCTATGCCGGAAAGGCCTGGCCCAGGTGCCAGCAGGACCGCTGGTTGCCCTCACTGAGCCTCTGGGCCCAAGTGCTGAGGGCACGGGGGTGCTGGGGTGTGAGCACAGACGTGACAGGAAGGCCGGGAGTGCCAAGGGGCCAGGGGACACAAGGGGACACCCTGATTATTTCCCCAGTCCATGACAGGCAGGTGTGAGCTTGCTTTGCCTGCGCTCAGGGCTGGCAGAGGTTGTGTGTTACAAGCCACAGACTTTCACCTGGGAATTCCTCCACCACACTGGGGAACATGTGGCTGTTAAAAGAATGGGCTTTCCATGGAGAGCAAGGTGATGAAGAGCTCAGGAAGCGTGGGCTGGACCCCTGCTGTGTCTACACTCAGTTTAGCCAATGCCAAAGCCTCCCTGTTGTTGGCATGGCCTGCTGGTTTCCCAGTCTTGGACTTGGCCATCTCATCCTGCAGCCTCTTCTGAACCTCACCATACTTCAGGACCTCTGGGGGATGCTTCTCACCTGGGGCCCGTGAAGGCAGCAACGAGGTGTTTTGATAGTTGGGGTCCTTCTGCATTGGCGGGATCTGTGTGCACAGGGAAGAGAAGCCACGTACAGGATGGGTTTCTTGACCTCCATCATATGCACAGCCTCCCCAGCCAATCCTTCTGCTTCCACATCCCTTCCTCCCAACAACAGGGATCCTATGAGCGTGCCAGCTGCTCCACACAAGGGCCCTGCAGCCTGCAAATGCACCTGCACAAGGAGACGAGAGGGAAGAGGCAGAGTCCCCCTGTGTGCAGAGGGAGCCGCCCTGCAGCCCCCGGGGACTCTCTGTGCCAGCTCCTCGCGGGGATTTCAAAGCACCTCTCAAAAGAGCGTGTTGCAGGAGAAACTGAGGCACAGTGGGTATTGGCCTTGCCAAAAGCTCCGGGGGATGGAAGCCCTCATCTCCTGCTCCCTGCACTGGGCTCCCATTGCCACAGTGCCCTGCCAGACCTCCTGGGGTGACATCGCAACCATGGGTGAAAACCTGACTCGTTTTGGTGAGGGGCCTCCAGCTGAGGGCAGAGCTGTCAAAATGTCCCTCTTTCTCTTCAGAATCCCGGGAAGCTTCTGTCGTGAGTCCTCTTGCACATGTTTTCTCACCTGAGCACAAAAACAATGGTGTGAGGTCTCCTTGGTCTGGGAGGACAGACCCTCATTCCTGCAGGCTCTGACTGAGGAAAGGAAAGACAGTGCCTGCTTAGCAAGGGCCCTTCCCAAGGCACAGGCTGGTCTCTCAAAGAGGATTCCAGCCTGCTCCTGTTGAGAGTGCTGATGGAGTCCTCCTGGCTCACTGCACAGTGCCTGGGACACCTCCTACTCCCTCCCTTTATCTCAAAGGAAAAGAACTCCAAGGAAAACTTCAACTTCCCAGTGACTCTTATAACAGCTGATCTGGCAAACAGACAAAGAGATAGACAGACAAGCCAGGAACTTTCCAGAGCTCCGAGTTATTTGCCTGCCCTCAGCCAATGTCAAGGCAGCTTGAACAGAAAGCCTTTTGAAAATGGAATCGCGATAAAACTGGTGCTTCTTGGAGGTAAACATTAAGAGGGCAGTCCCAAGGCACAGTCAGGTGCTGCAATTAAGCTCTGTCAACCTGGCAGGGCTTGGGCTGTGAGCAACAATCCAGAGGGAAACCCATGCCCTGTCAGGAGCAATGGACTACATGGTTCTCTTGATCTCCCAGAGCTCCAAAAGCACGATCGTCAGAGTTAAACACCTTCCACCAAATAAAGGGAGAGCTTGTCAAAACGATCCAGGCTATTTCTGCTCTCACACCCACACAAACTCTCTCTTTTACTGAGGGCTGTTCCAGCTAAAACTGCCCCCGGAGCCCAGGCTCCTCTTGCCCTGTTGTGATGGCACAGCTTGCTTTCTCTCTGACAGGACTATGGAAATGTTGTACATGAAAATCAAGTCACGGGCTGCTATGGACCAGTCATTTTTATTTGGAAAATAGCCCCACAGGTTCTTACAATCTCTGCCCGGGAGGATGCAGGGATGACAGTTTGATTGGACAGGTGGAGAGCTCGGGAAACATTCCATAGACCTTGCATACTGCCGGAATTTATCGTATTCACTTGGACGTGGACAACTGGTTCTTTTCCGATGCTCACCAAGTGGATTTCCTGCTCCAGGAAGCAGGTAGGAAAGATCAAACAGAACAAGGAAAGTTTAGAAAAGGTTAGAGAGCTCTAAGAGTGCTCCTAGACTGAGGCATAATTACAGCTCCTTGAAGTTTGCAGTGTTCTAAGCCTGAACCACAAGGCCTGGAGCAAGCGTGGGACCCGGAACGATGTCATCGGAAAGGCACAGGCTCCTGTTATCAGCAGATGAAGAAACCCAGATTCTCACGCTTGCTTTTCCACAGTTCATCCATGCGTTAGCCTTCCTTCCCCTACCCTGTGTCTGTTCCCAGCTCTTTTCCCACTCTCTCTTGCTCTAAACCACCCTCCCTAACTTCTGCATCCAGAAATGTTCATCCCTTGGCAGGACACTGAGCAGGACCAAGCCAAAATTCACTGGCGTGCAGTCACTGGCAAAAAACCCACCAGGGAACAGACCCACAGAGGGACCTCTCCCAGCCTGGATGAAAGATCCCTGTGACACTTCACCCACTCTGTAAAGACTCGGCATCGATACCAGATGGTGTCACCTAAGACAAGAGCAGCCTTATGTTTGGCTGTCTCGGAATACATCGCAGCAATGCCCCTGAAGTCAGAATTACATCAGGGGACCCATATGGGTAGGATTTGCTCCCAGTGCAGGAGGTACAACAAGAGGGGTGGCTCTTCTGCCAACCCAGAAAGCTCTGCACCAGGGGTGACTGAAACACCCAGACTGTGGAGCAGTCCTGTAGAAAAGGCAAAGAATCCCACCTGGCAGTCAGAAACTCCTCTCGGTGCCATCGCCGCACCCAGCAGGGTTTCCAACAGCACTCGCTGGGTGCTGGCAGCAACGGAGTGCAAATACCGCCCCATAAAGATCACTCGATGGGTGCACACACTGCTCAGTCTCATGCCAGTCAGTTTGTGGGGGGCAGCTGGGATTCTCCAGCTGAAACGCTTGCCCGTCAGGACAAAAACTGACATCTTCATCCCCAAAGAAAAAAGATTAAGAGAAATCTTGAAACTACAAATTATTAGCCCAGGGGTACCAGTTTTGCAAGAACACTGCTGTTAAACAAGTTAACAGCAAGGTTATTCCAGTGGGGAGAAATCCTTTTTTAAGGGAAGCATGCCTTATATTGATGAGTAACTGCTCTGCCAAACCTCAGACTCCCCTGCCAGCCCACCCTGCTTGGCCTTCCCGCTGGCTGGTTCCCAGGCACACCCACAAAGGCCTGGCCTCAGATATTCAGGGGCATCCAGGGCACTGAGCAGCACCATTTCAATTCAGTTTAATGAAAGTTTAAATCCCTTGGACTACTTTCAAAATGTCAGCCTTGTTTCTGCTGCAGAAAGCTTAAGGTTCCCAACAATCTTCTGACAGACTCTCTCGTGCCCAGAGAGATCACCAGACATTTTAGAACTGCTGCTTCATGTCAGTATCATTTTAAATTAAAGTTCAATTATCTACATTTGTTCTAGATTCCGGCCAGATGAAGCCAGGACACGACAGACAACCTTCCCTTGCCCACATTTTGTTCTTGTCCCTGCTGTTGGGTGTGCCAGAATTCAAAGGTCTTTCAGGAGGCTTTAGTCCAGGAATGCTTGGCCTCATCTAATGCCAAGCTTGGTAGAAAGAAATAAAAACCTCTGTGCTCCAGATGCACACGTTGTGAAGACTCAGTGTCTTTGGCTGGGGCTTTTGGCACAGAGATGTGATGGATATTTCTCAGATGGGATGGGCCTGACTGTCAGCACTGTTTCTTACACAGCACTTGCTTTAGCAGGATTCAGGGATGTCCCCGTGTGCTCCTGAACACAAGTTCCACAGAAGCAGCAGTTGCTGCTCATCCAATAAAGTAGCAAAGTGTGAGACGCAGGGGCTGTGCTGACTTTCAGACTGGGCTTGTTATCCCGTATCCCAAACCTGTTGTTAAATGCCGTGTCAGACACTCAGATCGTCACTGCAGAGGATACCATTCCTCCCTCTTCTCCAAGCACTGCCCGTTGCTCGTGCCATGAATCTCTCCGGTCCTTGTCCACACCAGCTGTGTGTTACAAGTCCTTGTTTCCCCAGGAAGACCCCTCTGCACCTCAGCCTCCCAGCAAGAGTCACACAATGTCACCCATCTCCCCGAGTACTCACCAGTGGAAATCCTTCATTCCCAAACATCACGACATGAGCGACAGTGTCCTGCTGTCCTACCACTTGGGCTTGCAGTGTAAACGGGACCTCCACAGAGCTGCCAGGCCGGATGATCCCACACAGCCTGGGGCTGTAGTACCGCACAGCAGCAGCATCCTTGTGTTCCTATAAGAGACAGAATCAAACACAGCTTCAGAGGAAACTTTGAACTCCTTGACATCTACCGCAGTGGCAATTAACACATTTAAAAAGCCCTGACAGAAGGCAGAAAGGCACAAAGCCAGATGCAAGACCAGCATGGGCTTAGCACCCTTGGAGGGGGGGGGGGGGGGGAGAAGATGCTGCACCCACAAACACCCACTCTTGTGCTGGCAGCCTCTCTGCAGCAGCTGCTCACAACCCTCTGAGTTCCCCTGCATGAAAGCATCCGAAAGATTAGGAGATAAACTTCCTCCCAAAGAGTTTATATTCAGGTAGGAATATGAACTCGGGAACAACCTGGATATAATTACCAAGGTTTGATCCAAGACCCTTCTTATTTTTTTCTCTACTAAACCCCTTGATGACATTTGAGGACAGGGGGTGGATGCAATGCCAAATCTGAGGAAGAACCCTGTAGCAGCCTGGAAGGTTGCTGTTGTTCACCAGGGTCAGCACCCGCCGATAGGGGATGTTCAAGGAACAAATTCCAAACATCAGAGCAGGGTTGAGCACTTGCAGCCAAGGAATGACACATCTGGGCAGAGAGATGACCAAAAGGGAATTAGGGAATTAGAGATACTGAGAGAAGGTAGTCTGTTTACTCCCCCAATAGTGTGAAATGGAGCATGACAAGTTTGTCACTGCCAAACAGACAATTAATACCCCTACAGCGATAAACCACCTCTAACCTCTTCTTGCTCAACAACCTCTTGTAAAGGAGGAGCAAACCCTGAGACCCAGCATCCCAGAGGCTGCCATGTGCCCAGGCAGAGCATGGTGCCCCGTGCCAGAGCTGTCCGAAGGGCACCTTTGCTGCAGGAGGCTTGCAAGGACCCTGCCAACAGTCCCAGCAAGAAGTGAGCTCTGAGTGAGCCTTCCCAGAGGGGCCCAGTGCTTGCCAAGGCTGAGGGACCACAAGACTCCAGTATCTCAGTAAAAATGATGCCCTCCTCTCCCGTGTTGCTGCTGCCCTTCCTGGAAACTCAGCCACTTGTCCCAGCAAAGGAGGGCACCAGCCCCCACCTGCCTTATACAGTGGGGATTACCCTCTCCCAGTCCCACTGGGGTGGGCAGAGCTGGCTCATTAGGAAGAACTCCTCATTTGGAGATGGGGCCAGCAAACCACGTGCAGGACCGCGTGCTGGTGGGGGATGCACGAGGAGAGACGACGAGCTGCAAGGAAAGCGCTGATACCTGGCTGTGACGGGCAACGCCAACACCTTCTTTTCAACACCCGCCATGTCCACCATGAGTTCCAACTTGTAACTCTCCACGGTGTTGGAACACAGGGTCACCTGGTGGAAGGGAAGAGCAGCAATTACTTCATCACTGCCAAAAACCATCAGCCATGCGTGGCATCCTCTGCTTCTCCTTCCATGGTAAGGAAAGGGAGCATTTTGCCCTAATTCTTCTGTGGGTCCGCATGTAGAGCACAGTATCTGGGAGTAATTAAAGTCTTCTGACAATATCTGCTTTGTTAAATACACTGCAGTTATCAGAGCACGTGTGAGCTAAATCAAAGCACAGTTGGACTAATGCTCTGCTCATCACTGTATTAGAATTAAGGGATCAGCTTTTAGTCTTGACGGCAATAGTGTAAATCCTGAGGAAAACTGTTGATGCCAACAGAATGAGTCCAGCCTTAAAATAGGATGCTGAGGACAAATCATGGCCCAGCAGATGCTGTGCAGTTCACAGATGCCAGAGTTTTTCCAGCCTGCAGTGAACACAGCTCCTTCTGCTCAACAGGAGAGGCAAAATCAGACTGAGAAGCAAAGCAAACTGCTTTATGCAATGGCATCTATTTTAACAGCCACCTTCTGTCCTCATCTTTTCTCTGCCCACTGGAAACCAAAGAAATCACTCTAAGCAGCTCTCAAAAACACAGCAATGTTTTCTGTCCTTGACAATATGGTACAAGATGTTCAGCTTATGGGTTTGGAAACAAAACTGTGCTTCTTCAGAAATGACCCAGAGTGACCCAGCCAAGAAAAGCCTAACACTAGTGCAAATATCTTACTTGTGTTATGCAAGGGTCACTAAACCCCTCTTCTAAGTCAGCAAAGCTTCAGCTCCGCCTGCTGAAGCACCTGTGGCCAGACTGTTCCCCTACCTGGATATCCATGAATCCCTGGGGGGGGGATGGTCCCTCTGCGGGGAATTATGGTAAATTCAGTTGGTTTGATGTGGCCTTGAGCTCTCCTTGTCCAGGATTGGTGAGTATTGTCTGACATCAGAGCAGAAATGGTGACACTGGGCTCTCCAAAGCCGTCCCCAGGAATGCGAAGGTTGACGGTCCTGGGCACCCAGGAGGTGTTGATGAGGCGACACCACAAGGTGCGAGGAAAGCCTAGGAAAATGACACAAGTATGAATTCATGCACCAATTATCCCACCATTCCTAGTGTGAATACTCTGTTAAGATAAAATTGTACCTGGTGTTCAGCTCTTTTCAATCTGAATCACAGCTAATTTGAGAAGCTGAGCAAGGAATTAATGGTCATTGAACTTTTATGCTGACCACAGAGATGGCAATGCCTGCTTTTTGCAATGTTCTTAGCAACGACCAACACAAGTTTTTCTCCCTCTAACTGAGGAGCTTTCTCATACACTCCCAAACCAGCACCAATGAACATTCCAAGGGTACATCCAGACAGACCTCTTATTCTAAACATTCAATCCGTAAAACGCCCTGTTATGTCCATGAATAATTAGTGTATTGGCATCAAGGAGAAGATACAGGAAGATAAAGGACGAGTGAAATCGGGAGCTACAGAATCATGCCAAGCAATACAGTGCCTTTTCTCTAGGCAGGCTCCTTAAGGCACCTCCTGGTTTGGGACAACCAGACTGAGCACAAGACACCTTGCAGCCCACGCCACAGGAGGCGAGCCTGATGCTGGCTTTGGAATTAGCAGGAACTGTATTGCATCTGACCTAACAAATGGGGACATCGTGCCCACACTGCACACTGGCTTTGGTCACTGCATGCAAAGGGTTACATCACTCGACCTTTGATACCTTGCAACAGGAACATTCACCCATGGAACCTACGAGCTCGTATGTGGCATAAACTCCCTTCTCCTGCAGCCCCATCCCCTGGGCCCTTCTGGCACACAGACTGTCACAGTAATTCTGCTGCAAGCATGAGGAGGCTGGGGCTGGGTAGACTATGAGGGACACCAGAACACGCTGATTTTCTTTTCCTTTGGTCCACTTTGATCTCACGATGGCCAAATACCGCCGAAGCAACCAGCAACCCTAATGGTTTAACCCCCCAAAGGCTGCTGTGGAGGAACACAGCAATGGATGCTCTCCTACTGCAGTTCTCCACGGTGGCCATGAACACACATCTCGAGTCAAAGTTCAAGTGCAGGGCACACTCACCAAAGGAGACGTCACCAAAGTTGAGGGAAGGCACATTGAAATGAAAAGGTGATCTGATGACACGGCCCCTGTGAGGACAAAGACAGACATTGGCTTGGTTAGAGACATGCAAAGGTTTCAGCTTGCACTGCCACTCAGATCAACAAAACCTCATCTCAGAACCATGTTGGGTTTCAAATCAACCCATCACAAATGATGGTTCCGTGCCTCAGTTTCCCCATCTGTAATGTGATGGACACAGAGGTGCCCACAAATAAATGGACTTACTTCAACCAGCCTTCCTGCTTTGTTATTTCTTAGCTGGAACTCATGTTTCCATGGAGTACATGAGCATCTTCTACTCAGATGATCCACACAATCCTTAGGCATGCAGGATTTTGAGATGTGAATCCAGCAAAGCGCCCAGACACACCCCCTGACCACAACACGAGTCACAATATTCTACACAGCGGCCAGGTGAATCATGGAGGAAAGCACCAGCTTGACACTGAGGCACCAGCTCACCTCCAAGAGGGTCTTAAACTGAACGTGGGTGTCCTGAAGTCACTAAACTTCTCACCCATCCTTAAATCCAGCAGCCAGACTCCAAGGTCCAAAACTTTCCTACATCCACTGAAACCAGCACATGGAGCTACACACCATTCATTAATTTATTTCATGGCTGATACCACTCAGAGCCAGCTCTGCCTCTTAGTTAGAATCCAAGGACCACAGTGACTGGGGCCTGCTTGATTTACTGACAGGACTGCCACTGGGTCTGCTCTGCACATGGACAGACCCCAGCACCTCGCCGGAGGGACCTGTGTTCACCCGTGGCCTCCCCTTTCCCATATCCCTTCCTAAACACCAAAGAAGCAAGCACTCAGGCCCTTGTAAGGTTGGTTTTCCAACAAACAATAATCGCCTCTGGCTTGGGCATCTTCCGATGGCACAGTAAAAAAGCACTCAGAGAAAATGACTGTCAGGAGTTTCAATCCAATGCTAATTCTTGATTCTTGGAGCCAGTCAGTTCCTGAGGATAAGACAGGTAGCAAATCCCTGCTGGCAATGAAGTTCCCCCTTCAAGGACCTCATGGAATCAAACCTGACCTCCCAAGGCCCAACAGCTGACTTTGGAGGGAGAAAAGGCAGCAGACACACTTTCCATCAGAGCATTCGCTAAAAGATGACAGAAAACTACCTCCAAACCAACCACTATGGGGAATCACGCTGGGACACAGCCAGGGATGAGCCTTGCCAGGCAAGAGGTAAATGGCTGCCATTTGTGCTGAGGGCACAGCGTCTCTGCACAAGTTACACCTGAACGACTGCCCAGAGGGCTCAGGCAAGGAGCCAGCCCAGAACTCTGGGCACCACAGCCGATAACAGTGCAGCCTGCACCAAAATGGGGGGAAAGGCAGTGGATTTGGTGACAACGGCAGTTTAGAGTAGCAAAAAAGAATGCATTTATGAAGGGAGATCAGGGTCCTTGCAGAGCAGGAACATGGGAGAGGAACCACTTGAACTCTCATCCCTGTTCCCTCCTTTGCAGCCCAGCATCCCACAAGCCAGCTCGCCTCCATTCAAAAGAACCAGGAGCTTTTGTCCATGGAGGACTGAACCCAGTGCTCAAAGCCTCTCAAAAAGGGGGCCTCAGCTTGTCCTGGTAGATGGGAATCTCAAAGGAGTCTGACAACAGACACCTGAAACTGTGGGGCTGAAGAATGAGAGGCAAGGGATCTTTGAAGTCAAGGAGGCACCTGACACGTCAGAGAGGAGCAGACTGCAACAGGAATTACTGCCGAGGGACAATTGTACGGAAGCCAATGGGGATGCTGGGGCACCATCCGATGGGTTGCATAGGAACCACCATCCAGGGAGAGAGGATGAGGACGATATTCAAGAAAGGAATGTCAGTTCCCTTTCACTGAGACATAAGGTGTGCACTGAGCTCAGGGCTGCACTGGCAGAGTGTGGCCACCGAGAAGGGGAGGGCGCGCTGGGCACTGGGAGCCAAGGCATTGGTGGGGGATAAAGGACAACTTCATTGGGTCAGGGGGAAACCAAAAGACAACTTTCCTGCTGCTAGCTCTTTCCTTCCTCAGGAGCGAGGCTGTCACAGGCAGAGGCAGTGGGCACTATCCAGGAAAAAACTCCGGTGTACCTCTGATGGGCACACCTTTACAGGCAAAACCTGCCCTTGCGCAAGGAGAAAGCTGCTCGCACAATAACATTTGATTGTGCAGTGTTCCCTCTAGATTTCTGAAAATAGAAGCCTTTTCCCTCCAAACACAAAGACAACACAATTGTTTCTCTACTGAGGTCAACAGACCCACTCACCACTCCCCTCTTGCAAAGAATTTCCCTTGCTGTGCTCTTTGATCCATTTCCCTTACCTGTTGGCAATATCAGCCGCAGAGTCCCTTCATTTCTTTACTGCTCTGATCTGGTCCCTCCCAACACCAGCAGCCCAGGAGCTGCCAAGGAGGCACAGGCAGCCCCACAGCTCCAGAGCACCCAGCATCAGCTTTCCTGCTGACACCTCGTTCTCCCCCAGCCCATGGTTAAAGCTGCCTGGGAGAAGATCCTGTGCTGCTCAGATACCTGAGAAGGGATCTTTGCCTCTCCTACCATCGGTTTTTCTTTCCCTCTTCTCCCCCCAGCCTGCTGAGGGTTATCTTTTGCAATGGCACCAGCCCAAGGCCCTGTGACAGCAGCTGCTGCAGGGCTCCCTGAATCCCACATCAGCACTTTCCCGGCTGCAGGAAGGAGGCACCGGAGCACTTGCTGCACAAGGGCTGGGAGGAGAGCTTGGCCCAATGCCTTAGCATGAGAGAGGATGCTGAGGCTGCTGCTGCCCATTTTGCGTGGATTGTTAACAGAGGATTTAAAAACAACTGCTTCTGGCTGCAGAATCGCCCCAGGCTGGCCCAGCCCTCAGCCATCTCCCAGGCCATCTGCTGCCCACAGCTGACAGCACCACACCAGGAGCCACTCCAGCTCCCGGGAACCCAGGAGGGGCAGCAGGCAACTCCACACCTTTCCTCTGCGGCCTCCAGGAAAACTGTTTTCCATCACAGGCAGGGTCACAGAAAGCCCTGGGCTCTTCAGACAGGACTAGGAAAGGGACAGAAGAACCAGCATGCCGGAAAGTCACAGAGCCACCCTACTCACCCATGGAGGCAAAGCTGCTTCCCACAGGGACCCGAGGCTTTCTGAGCTAAACTGAGCACTGAGAGCACCAGAGGCACGGCCACTTCTCCTTGAAAGAACCACTCTTCAATTGCTGGCTAAAAAGCCTTGGCTCTTCATCTTGGATCGGATGAGAGCAATCCCACGCTAAGACCTTAGACAGCACCTTTTTTCCCTCTGCTTCACCACAAAAGGAGGTTGGTGGGAGATGATGACCCAGAGAAGGCTACAGAACTCCTAGATCCCTCCTTACCTAACAGTCAAAGTCACAGGCTCAGGAGACCCATACACTCTGAACTTGAATTTTTCTGTGAACTTCCCTAAGATGGTGGAACTGAAGGCGATCCTGATGACTTGGTACATGGCTGGTGAAATGATGCCCTTTGGTGGGAGAAAGGTGAAGAAGGAGCCCAGAGCAGTAGTTGGAGGCACCAAGAAGAAGGGAACATCGATGGCTCCTGTGTTACACAGGATCACCTGCAGCAGCAAGAAAACAAAACAGAAATACATAAGGAATCTCCCTTTCTACAGAAGGCCAATTTGTGTTTAATTAAACACCCAACATCTGCAAAAGGCAGAAGATGCTCTGTGCTGCTGCTTGGCACAAGCCAAAGAAAATACAAACAGGACAAGTTCTGCCTTTGTTTTTTTGTCCTGCAAAGCAGTGATAACTCCACCCAAATAGGGCTGCTCTAGCTTTACTCCACTGGCACTGAGCAGGCTGCCTCGACCTGCAGTGCAGAGCAGCTGCTCAGCATCACCGCGTCAATGCAGCCCTGTCCCCCAGAGCGCCCGAGGCAGCTGCAGCCTCATGTGTGACTGACCCGCAGCAGTTTCTGCTCCAGGTGAACCTGGGCCTTCCAAGGGCAGAACACCTTTGGCTTCCACTGCAGCCGACAAGTTCACTGCCTGCCGCAGGCACCTCAGGGCCGCACTGTAACCACCCTTGGGAGCTCCCCAGCTCCTACAGGACGTAATCCAGTTGCCTGCATGCTGCCACCAACAAACCCACCCAGAGCAGAGCTGTAATGTTACCCATTGCTGTAGGGGGAAACCCTGCCATTGCCATGGGCTAGTCTCTCTGCTTCAGATTGCTGTGACCTATTTTTGCCTCCTTGCAAAACCTCTCAGAAAAACTGATACGGAAGCAGCGAGACGTCCCTTATTTTTTGATCTTGCAGCTGCTGTTGGAAATATTCCCCTACTCCAACTCTGCAATGGTAACATGGAAACTTCTCTCTCCTCTCATTGGTTTCACACCTTAGTTACACCCAGGAATCCTACGCCGAGCTGAGGTTTACCTCCAGCCTTGCTGCTCAGTACGGCACTGACAGCATAACCTACTTATTCACATTTTCTCAAGTAATGAAAATAATAAATTGATAGAGAGAATCAATAAAGTATCAGCATTTAAAATGCAGAGAGCACTGATGTGGCTTTTTGACCCAGTGTTGCTTTCATGTGCCAAGGGTTTTATTTCTGCATGAAGCCTCCCAGCTGATCTCAAAGGGAGGTTGCCCTAAGGCAGACATCAGTGCTTCTTGAACACACGCACTTTTCAGACCCTATCAAAAAGCACCCACCTGCTGTGAACCCCCCAGGTTGGAGAGTTATATCAATATTCCCTGCTCACAACTGCCTGAGTTCTCAGAAATCCTGCAGGTCCACGAGGCTCACAGCTCTCCTGGGAGCCATTAGGATCTTCCCCAACCCCTGCGAACCCCTGCTGCTCACCTCATAGCCGTGGGTTAATCCAATTTAAACATCCCTGATGTCCAGCTGGTCAGAGATGAAGCAGAGCTGGGGTTCCATGCCTTCCCCTTTAATGTGCAGGGGCAGTCTGGCTTCATAACCTGGGGAGAGATTTCTGTTTCAGTATAGTAATTCCCTCTGTTATCCTGGATTTTCCAGGCTGCTTCCATGCTAGTCCCTGACTCCAGGCTGGAAGGGACCAGCTCCAGATGCTCCAGAAGAAGATACAGGACCCTTCTCTTCCCTCAAGAGCTACACCTGAGGCTGGTGCCTGTTTGTTAATGAACCCCCGGGGCTGCTTCCTAATGTAGTGATCAGTTTGCACCCTGATCATCAGAGTGATGCTGAGTTTGAAACATGATCTCTGAATTCCTTCCCAGGTGCTTAGACGAGCTTTGAAATCCACCTGGCGAAGGCACAAAGCTCACAAGACAGAACTGAAGACTAAAAGGTGCCATCTCAACTGATGCAATCGCAGATGACAGCACAGGAGCAGAGACGCAGGAGCCCACGGCAGGGGAAGATCTTGCTGATGGTGATACGCACAACCAAGGAAGTCTCAGAGGGGGCAGAGCATCTCAGCCTCCGCCTGTGGCAGCTCCATAGCTGGGTGTTCCAGACCTCACCTCCTGCAGTGGCACCTAAATTAGACAGGGCTTTATGATCTCCCGTGAGGAGAAGCACTCACCTATTCCCACCATGATAACAAGAGCTCAGCTTTGGAAAGACATCTGACCTGAAGCAGCTGAGCAGGGATGGAGAAGCAGCCTCCTCACTGCTGAGATCAGATCAGATCACCCACAAATGGACGGCCAACACGTACATCCCTTGTTGCAAAGGGAGCTAAGACCACAAGGCTTGTAACCAAAATCTAGATTGCTCCTTTACTTCACTAACTCTGCTGAGATGACATCGTGCAGGATCTTTCAGTCTGAAGGCTGTTCTGAACCACTGGAACAGCCCAAAGTGCCTGAATCCTCATTCACATTTCAGCTTACGTGACACCACAGCGACTGGATCACAACTTGGAAGCCCACTCCTGGAAAAGCTTTTCCAATGATTGCTGACTTTCTGATCTTGCAGCCATGAGATGAGGATATTTTATAATGTTCAGTCAGGAAGGAAGAGCGTGTGGCTTAATTGTCATGAACAACTCTGGTCTAGACCACCAAAGCTCTCAGGAAACAGCAAAGATTTCCAAGTGCCCAGCTGTTGTCCATCAATCTGCTGAGTCATATCCCATGGCCACTCTCATTAAAAACTCAGTGGCAGCTCCTCCCCTTCAGCAGGAGGTCCTCAATCTCTGCTCAGGTAGCATCAATTAATTCTCTAGTTAAAGATCGTCGTTTTCTTCTTTGCACCCAAAGCAGGCAGGCACCTCGGCCTTGGGACAGTTTCCATCCTGACAGTCGAGGGAATCAGCTCTAGGTTGGGGCTACACACATCATTTAAATGACCTACAGGCCCTCTTCCAAGGTGCCAGTGGAAGAGTTCATCTCTCCCCAGGGCCCATCAGGGTCTCACAAGAACATGCCCCTCTTGCCAAACACACATCATTTACCCAGCTCTATTCCTTGTAAATCCCCAACCAGATCAAGGCTTGCACACGAGCAGTTTTCCTGTTTCTGTGCAACAAAAAAGCTCTCTTGGCACAGCCCCTGGGGATCTCCATCGCAAAGAGAGGGACATCCCCATCACCAGCGCAAGAGTCTCAGAGCCAGGAGTGCAGCACTGAGCCAGGAATCTCCTGGGAGCAAATTTTTAAGGCAATCCTTTCTTTCCACAGCTCCAACAACTGCAGCTGGTGGGCAGGAAGCGTTGGTTAACACAAGCCCTGTGTAATTACCGCAGGGGGCACTTGCCCAGTAAACCCCGTGCAATTACTGCATTAATAAAGAGCTGCTTCATCACTTTCATATCCATCAGCTCGGAGCAGTAAGGAAAGGAACACAGCAGCTGGCTTAGTGATTTCTCCAGCCTCCAGAACGGGAGCTGGGCTGCTGGAGGACCACAGGCCTCACACCTCTTCCTCTTAGATGGAGAAAACCACAATGCTCCTGGATGGAAGTCTGACAGTGATCTCCCACTCTGGAAAGCCACCTACAGCAGCACCATGCAGAGACTCAGAGGAAGGACAAGGGAACCCTTGCTGCAAGCATTCCATGCTAGCAGAGCAAAGCCATCATCTCTATAGGGGCAAAGGTGGTGTAACGTGGGTGGGTCAATGGCAACTGCTCCCAGAAAAAGACTTGAGAACATTTCTGAAAGAGAGGACGAGCACAAAGGTTGTCTGGCAGACTGCTTGGGCTCTGATTTCCAGGGAGGGTGCTCACCCTGCTGAGCACAGCCAGCCCTGGCCAATGCTACCCATGTACACCATGGACTCGGAGCTACGAGGTGAAAATTCCCACACGTGCTGGCCAGAGGAGGTCCTTCCACAGACACCCTGCACTCAGAAGGGCTCAGCCACCTAAGGTCTGGCAGCATCTGGGGAGTTGGAGGTGATCTGGGCTCTGGGAGAACGGTGACAACTCATCTCCAACCGCCTCAGGAGTCTGATGAAGCATCCACATAATAAATAAGTCACCTGGAAAGAGCAACAAAGGGACTTTGAAGATCCAGAATCCCATTCATGGCCGACCCAAAGGAAACCCCTGTGTCTCCAGGCTGTGCCATCCTTCCTAAGTGGGAACAGGAGGCCTCCCCACCCTGTTTCATGACCAGATCATCTTAAAGCTGCAGTAAAACCCCTGAGTTATTTTCCCTCCTTCTCCCAAGCAGCAACACTGGACAAACCTGTGACAAGCAGCCTGCGCGCTCCTGAAGCTCTCTGAACTCTGTCTGTTCACACTCCTCAGGGGATGCAAGGATACTCAGCACGTCCACAACCAGCGAGCTGGTGAATGCAACTGACCTCATTCCTGAGGCAACGGGGCCTCTAAGCCCGCCCGATGGCCACACAGCATTGTGACATCATAGAGAGGGGAGGCGGGGCTTGGGATGTCACACAGCATAGTGATGACAGAGAGAGGGAGGCAGGGCTTTGGAACAGGATGGGAGAGATGGAGGCAGAGTGTCTCCAGGGGTGCTCGGCACCTGCCCAGTCCCCACAGAGGAGCGGTGCCAGCCTGTGGCCCCCTGAAGTGACAGAAAAAAAGAGAGGGTTAAAAAAAAGAGCTGAAGTAATAGCCACGGGGAAAACGATATTTTTTAATCAAGAAACTGAATGTCCCACGAGATATTATTGTTCAAGGGAATCTGGACATTAATTACTGTTTGATATCTTTAGGAAAGCGTCTCCAGGAATTGAAGTAATTTGTGTCTATTAACAAATCCTTAGAGATTGATACCCCAGCACGTCCACCCAGCAGGGAGACCTGGTGTATATCAAGTCCTGGAATTTAGAATCATTAACTCCTAGGTGGAGAAGACCACACCAGGTACTTGTAGCTACAGACACAGCTGTGAAGATTCCTGGAAAAGGATCCTGGATTCATTATTCACGGATTAAGAAGGTTCCTGCTTCATGGACAGCAGAACTGTGATCCCCCACTGCTCACCACACAGGAACCGAGCTGGGACCAAAACCTGAGTGGAAAATCCAATGGGACCCAGGAAACCCACTAAAGATAAGGATTCAAAGGATTAGATCATAATGGGGTTCTGTTTCTAATGACTATCATTACAATAATAAGTGGGAGAAATAATAAGTGGGATTGGACTGGCAACACGAGAGTGGAATTGATAAGAGGTTTTGTCGAAAAAAATAGACTCTCCAGCATGACAGTTTTCCGACCTGTTCCCCCAGGTCTGATGCCAGGCCTCTCCCCCACCGCCTCCTCCCTGCCGCAGAGCCCCACCTGCTCTTCCCGTAGTGGGCTCACGCTGCCAGACTCCAGCAGCTGTTGCTCTGCAGGGAGTGCTGGATGCCGACACCGCCTGTGCCTGGCCTGCAGCAGCTTCTCCCTTGTCCTCCTGTTCCCTGGGCTCCACAGCACCTGCTCTGGGACTGCACCTGGGCAGACAGAAATAAGATGTGGAGCAGCACTAATCGCAATCCTAACAGCCCAGGATTATCTCTCCTTGCCACAGGGACCTCCTTGCAGAAGGAGCACTCCCAGGCACAAAGCTGAGACCTGGAACAGGAATAGAGCCCAGAGCTTTCGCAGGAGCTCCTGTCTGCCAGCACCCGGGTACATGTTGGTTGTGTCCCAGCAGTTGGTGTTGTCATTCCTCACCAGCAGCTGCTCCGGGGCTACGTAGACTCTGGCAGCCACAGGGGACTGCTTGTTGTGTTCCTCTGGGCAGAGGTGGTGGGCACCCCTGTACCTGGAGAACACGGGCACTTCCCATGCCCTTCAGTCCCACAGGAACCGCCAGATTCACCTTGCATGGCCAGGGCTGAGGGGCTCCCTCACAGAACCATTCAGAAGGGCCTGGGGCAGCTACTTGCTGTGGAGCACAAACCATCCTCCCAGCCTCCAGAAAATGATTTAAGGACCTCCAAGACAAAACCCAGTGCCCAGGAGCTTCTCTAAAGCACAGAAACGCCATGAGCTGCAATGTGGGAGCTGCCTTTCCTCATGTTCATGGAGAGAAAATCAAATTCCCCAACAAAACACCAGGCTTCAGAATGGAACCCTTCCTGCCTGGGTTCCTCTTCACAGCTCCATGACCTTGGAATGAAGGCTCTTTCCGTGGATGTGACACAGCCATGAGACACCTCCTTATTTCTTTGAGAGCAGGGTATTTCTTTGAACCTTTTCCTAAAGTCAAAAGCTAATGTAGTTAGAGTAAGTTTCAAAGGCAACAGGAAAGAAATCAATTATGGTCATGCTGGAAATTAACCCTTGAGGTCAGGGAGCCATTAGGGTGAGTGGGTTCCAAGTGACACCTGCACTGCTGAGAAACCCAGCCCAACAGAAATCCCCTGAAGAACAGAGAGATGGAACACTAACAACAAAACCAAACCCAAACAAACCAGAAAACCGAGAGCAAGAACAGCCATTTGCAACATGATCCCTGCAATTCCATTTAATGCTTATTGTTGAGATCAAACCAAATTTCAAGATTTTACCCATTTTAAATTACTGATACCCATCATTCCCTTTAATTAAAGCAATAATTGTATATATTTTTAATTAAAAAAAGCAGCTCTGTATTCTGTCAATACCAGGTAGGAATTCACAAGTTGTGATATTACTGAAAACCAAGATAAACATTTCTGGAGTTTTGTTTTGTCTTGTTTTGTTTTGTTTCATTTTGGTTTGGTTTGTTTCTTCCCCTCTGCCTCAAAAAGTTATTTTCAGACTTAAAAAGCCACGCTGCAGAACTGAGCTCTCTTTCAAATTACGAAGATTTCCTACAATGTGTTAAAATAAAAACAGATTTTTATTATTATAGCACTTTGATTCAGAGCTTGTTATGTTACCTACTTGCAATCCTTGGGTTTGAGGGTTTTTTTTGTAATAATTATAGGTGCATTGAGTGTGTCTTCACACACAGTGACTTGTGTTGTGAACTTGGTTCTAGCATCTACTCAAAATCTACTAACCCCTACTCAGAGTTTTATTTGAGAGTCAGGGGCGTGGGGTGTGTGAACAAGGTGTGATAGCGACCTTAGATCGGGCAGAGGAGAATTCCTTGTGATTAGTAACATTACAAAAATTACTAGGTGATTCACCAATACATGACCCACAATTACAAGTGAGATTGAATCCTATAATTTTACAGCAGAGCAAAACATTAGTGTATCAGGCATATTGAGAATACCAGATATTGGCAAGCAAGCACAATCTTTTGTATCTATAAAACAGGGACAGACAGAACCATTTATGCAGTTTGTGGACAAATTAAAAGACGCAATTGACAAACAAGTAGAGAATGACTTAGCAAAGGAGGCGTTGCTGCTTAAGTTGGGGGTAGAGAATGCCAACACAGACTGTGAGCGAATCTTGCAGGCTTTACGTTGCACCCTGGGAAATCCTAAATTAGTGGAAACGATAGCGGCATTCTCACGTGTTGGTTCTATTGAATATCAAGCCTCTGCAATGGCGGCAGCTTTTGCTGCAATAAAGTTGCAGGACAACTATTTTTATCGGTGTGGAAGGTCTGGACATCTTAGAAGGGATTGCCCTTTAAAACATGCAGGGAGAGAAACGCTACAAGGGGCTCGTTCAGGCGTGTGTCCGCGGTGCAGAAAAGGGAAACATCTTGCAAAGTACTGTAAGTTGCGATTTGATAGAAATGGCAAATTACTAAATATTCCCCAGGAGGATCAGGGAAACTGGGGAAAGAGCGCAAACCGACAGCACGCTCTGACACAAATACCTTGGTCGTAAATGAAAATGCAGCAGGCAATGCCAGCGATGCAGATAACTCCGGGGAGGCAATCCTCAGGGTAGCGCCGGAATGGATGTGGACACCACAGAAACAGTAGCTTTAACAACACAGGCAGTGGTCTGAATACCTTTGAAAGCTTTTGGCCCACTTTTGTTAGGATTTTCTAGCACGACTATTATAGGAATATTTGTTTTACTGGGAGTAATTGATGCTGACTTTATTGGCCAGATTCATGCAATGGTGTGGACCCGTCACGACCAGTAACTATTCCAGAAAACTCTTGTATCGCCCAATTAGTGCCCATAGAAAATAAGGTACCTGTTGCAGATGCACAGTGTCGGGGGCACGGAGGTTTTGGCTCGACAGGGGTACCACAGATTTTCTGGGCACAGCAGTTGCGTGACCAGAGACCCATGCTGACATGCACGTTAACTAACCGACATGCGAACCCTATGACGGTAGAAATCAAGGACATGATTGATACCGGGGCTGATGTTACAATAATATCCCAGAGTAAATGGCCCCAGACATGGCCCACAATTGAAACAGCATCAGGGCTTGCTGGTATTGGTGGGCAGCCGCATCACGACAGAGCCTATATTTCATAAAAGTAACCAGACCAGAAGGACAGATATCATCAATCCGACCTTATATTGTTGCTGTAGCATTAAATCTGTGGGGAAGAGACATTTTAAGGCACTGGGGTATTACAATTGGCACAAAAAACTCAAAGGGGTCACTGTGCAACTCACTGCAATCCCACTGACCCGGAAGACAGACGATCCCATCTGGGTAAATCAGTGGCCCCTGATGCATGAGAAGTGCAGTGCGCTTCATGCTCTGGTTGCTGAGTAACTACAAGAACATGTACCGCCTACTACCAGTCAATGGAATACCCCAGTGTTTTTAGTTAAAAAGAGAGCAATTCCAAATTTCGTGGTCTCAAGTTCGCCAAGTTGTTCAGCCTTGTTCTGATTGTGAACCTTTTGCAAATACCTTACCCAGCAGAGTAAACCCTCGTGGTTTGTCTGCCTTACAGCTATGGCAAATGGATGTGACTCACATTCCTGAATTTGGGAGACAGAAATATGTACATGTCACAGTAGATACATTTTCTCATGCCATTTGGGCAATGGCTTTAATTGAGAATCGGCAACTGTGACCCAACCGTTATATGACATCTATTACCTGATGCTTCTATGACGCTTTAATGGAAGATCTCTTCTATGATCCTTCTGTGACCTGATTCTGCTATGACTCTTCTATGACCTTCTATGACCCATCTTTTCTATGGATTTTCTATAACCCGAACCTTCTCTGAACCAACATTGCTCTGAACCGAAATGTCTGTGACACTCCCACGACCATACCCTTCTAAAACCCGAAAAAACTCTCACACTTCTGTGACTCGACTCCTCCATGACCTGAATATTCTATGATCATTTTATGACCCTAATCTTTTATGACCCGAGACTTCTATGATGCAACTCTGCTATGAAGCTTCTATGACCCAACACTTCTATGAACCTTCTACGACTGAACTTCTCTATTTCTCCTTTACAACCCAACTCTTCTGTGAACTGACTCTTTTCAAGCACAAGTTCTCTGTGGCTCTTCTATGACCCAACAGTTTTATGACCTTTCCCTTCTATGACCCAACTCTTCTGCACCTGCATGGAGCTGTGTGTGAGAGCCTTGGCATCTCATGTAACGCTACAGGCCTGTATTGGGGACTAAATGGAATAACTGCCCCAAATTTTATTCAGCAAGGTGAAAATGTCCATGACACCAGGGTCACTGTAGTCACAGCCAGATCTGCCTTCCCAGGGCCTGGGGGTCAGGGCTTGGCCTTTCTGCTCCATCCAGAAAACCCAGACTTTTCTCAGCATTACAGCTGCCTACACAGTGCCTTTGCCTCCCTGCAATCATGGCCTCCAATTATCTGCTCTAATGAGTCCCTGGGGAGGCTTTGTCAGTAACGATCTTCAACTGAGACCAATTAATACTTCAAGGTTCTCTGAGTTCTGCTTTTGACTTTTTGAGAGGGTTTCTCAATCTCCTTTCAGTAGCTGAGGTTCAAGGACGCAGCAGCAAATACCCCCTGGGTCTCATTAAAATACAGAAAGCTTTGATGAGCTCTTTCACTTACTGAAGTTTTCTTCAAAAAGATAGGCAAGCTTTGAATTCCCTGAAGGTCAAAGCAGCAGCTGAGTAAGTGAGAGTTGTCTGGATGAACAAAGAATGAGTGCAGGAGAAAATGAGAAAATGGAATGGGCCTTTCTCTGGAGAGTCTGAGTCTGCACAGATGATATCAGAGATGGCCTTTGGATCAGGAGAACTGAAGGGATAAGAAAGATGAGGGATTTTAAATGCACCGTACAACAGGAAGAACAGTAGTGAGGAAGTTTCAGGCAAAGATTTATATGAATTTTGAAAATCCCTTTTAGAAGGTCGTGGGATTGGTTGAGGTCTCTTGTGAGTTAGGACAAGCAAGGGTTCCACTCCTCTTTGAAAGGGGACAAAAGTGCAACCCTGGGATTCCCAGGCTGCACAAGCTCACTTTGGTGAGGAGTGACCATGGGATGACTGCTCTTGGGTTACTCTTCGGGCATCTGAAAGAGAAGAGCATCGTCATGGTCTCAGCAAGGGTAAATCACACCTCAGCAGCCTGGTTGCCTTCATGATGAAGCAGCTGTGTTTGTGCCTCAGATGACAACAGTTCATGTTATTTACCACCAATTCAGTAAGCCTTTGGCCTGGTCTCCCTCAATATTCTTGTACCCCAGTGAGGCCATTGCAATCTGGGTGGGCTGATCAAACAGGTGAGCAAAACAGTGGTTGGATGCTCAGGCTGAGAGAGCAGTGCTGAAGGGGCCGTACCCTACTTGGAGTTCGGAGGATACCCTAGGGTTTGGTGAAGTGATACAGGGGACTCTCTGGAACCCTGTGCAGCTCAACACCCATATCCCACAAGAGGAAGACTCTCTGGAACCCTGTGCAGCTCAACACCCATATCCCACAAGAGGAAGATCTCACCATATTTTTCAATGACACTAACTTGGGAGCACCTTTCCTGTGCCTTATGGCTGCCTTTCAGGAGAAACTTAATGTGCACAAGGCCTATCCTGTCAGGAGCTTCATGAGACAGAGAAAGGAGAAAGTCACAGTATCACACACAGTATCACAGTATGACAAGGTTGGAAAGGACCTCTGAGATCATCAAGTCCAACCTATAACCCAACACTAACACCAACCATCATCTAAACCATGGCACTCAGTGCCACATCCAATCTCCCCTTAAACACCTCCAGGGTCGGCGACTCCACCACCTCCCTGGGCAACGCATTCCAATGGCCAATCACCCTTTCAGTAAAGAACTTCTTCCTCACATCAAGCCTAAACTTTCCCTGACGCAGCTTGAGTCCATGCCCTCTAGTTCTGTCACTGGTCACCTGAGAGAAGAGACCAACCCCTGACCGACTACAACCTCCTTTCAGGTAGCTGTAGAGAGCAATGAGGTCTCCCCTGAGCCTCCTCTTCTTTAGACTAAACAGCCCCAACTCGCTCAGTCGCTCCTCATAGGGCTTATGCTCCAGCCCCTTTACCATCTTCGTTGCCCTCCTCTGAACACATTCCAGTATCCTAACATCTTTCCCAAACTGGGGGGCCCAGAACTGTACACAGTATTCCAGATGAGGTCTGACTAGTGCCGAGTACAGGGGGACGATAACTTCTCTGGTTCTGCTCACCACACTATTCCTGATGCAGGCCAGAATGCCATTGGCCTTCTTGGCCACCTGGGCACACTGCTGGCTCATGTTGAGCTTCCTGTCAACCAGCACTCCCAGGTCCTTTTCTGCCTCACTACTCTCCAGCCACTCTGTCCCCAGTCTGTAGCTCTGCATGGGATTGTTGTGTCCAAAATGAAGTACCCGACATTTGGACTTATTAAACATCATCCCATTGGAATCGGCCCATCTCTCCAATCTGTCCAGGTCCCTCTGCAGGGCCATCCTACCCTCTAACAGATCAACCCTTCTTCCCAGTTTGGTATCATCAGCAAACTTGCTGATGATGGACTCAATCCCCTCATCCAGATCATCTATAAAGATATTAAACAGGACCGGACCCAACACCGATCCCTGGGGGACACCACTGGTGACCGGCCGCCAACTGGATGAGACACCGTTCACCACCACTCTCAGTCCAGGTCCTGTGCCTAGCATACAGTGAAACCATGCAATTGCGGGGGCAGTGGATGTCTGACTGAGGAGTAGCAGTGTCCTCACATAACCAGGGCTCCTGGCAGAGGCTTGAAGGACCTGGTCTGTGCCATAGACCATGGATGCTGTGAGCAAACTGCCCCAGGGTGACCATCATAGACCAACCCCTCTCAGCTGCCAGTACCACCACTGGCCAATAACCGCAGGTCAGAGGAGCGGTTTGTCCCTTCATGGAGGGACACCAAAAGGACAGGATTTTGTTCTTGCATGACATCTATGCAGGCACTTCTCATGTGTGTGATGAGATGAACTTGAGTGACATAAATTAAAAAACAAACAAACAAACAAAAAACAACATGAAATTCAATCAAAATGTGAGAACAGTATTTCTGTGTTTTTTTCTAGTGAGGGTGGTGCAACCACTGGAACAGGTTCTTGTTCCAGTTTAGGTGCAGCCCCCAGCCTGGTCAGCAGCTGAACACAACCAGTTAAGAGCCCAATTGCCCCAGCAGGAAAAGGGAAAAGGGAAATGAGGGAGAGACTTGTGGGTTGGAAAACAAAACTAAACCACTGACATTGCAGGGCAGGCCTGGGGAAAAAATCCCAGGCTGGACACAGCAGAAGATGGGAGCTGGACTCAAGAACTGCATTCAGGAATTCCCAGTTCGGGATCAGGGACACTGGAACGAGTGAGTTCCTCAGTAGACACTGGCAACTGAAAAGGAGCCTTGACCCTCATGATTCCTCATTTTTATACCAAGTATGATGTATATGGGATGGAATAAGTTCTCAGTTTTGGGTAACCTGTCCTGTTTTCCCCTCCCTACAGCTGCAACCCTTTTTCACCCTCTTGACTTACAACTTTCCACCAACTCCAGGATGGCCTTGGTTTCTATAGGGCCAAGCATAAGCAATGGCCATTCTGCATCCCAATGCCCCATTATCTTGGTGATAATCGTAAATTTTAAATGTTGTCACTTCTAGAGACAGACACTCTCTGAAAAATAAGTAGTTAAACTTCAGAAAATTATGTCACTTTGATGAGCCTTAGCTGAAAAGTTAGAAAGTTCTGTTTTAGCCCAAACCAGAACACACCTGATGCTGTTTTGTTCAAATTCTAGTGGAATCCACTTATGACAAAAAAAAAGGAAGAGACTTTCCCCCAATTCGGCTCCCCAGCTGGCGGCTAAACTGTGCCGGACGACTTCCTTGCCCCAGGCAATGCCTAAAGTGCAATCATTGACAAAATACACCAGGTGGCGCCTGAGGATCACGTGAGAAATTCTGCATCATCGGCAGAAATCCGTAATGGTGTGACAGGACAAGTTGTTCCCGAAGCTCTGTGGTAAAGAAATGACACAAAATATAATGTTTAAAGAGGCCAGTATGTAAAGAGCACTTTGAAGAAGTGACAGATGCATTCTCCAACTGATACTGATGCAGAGCATCTCCTAAGGAGGCGTGGACAGGCAGTAAAAGCAGTCCCTTGAGGGACTCCACAACCCACTGCCCCAGGGAGAGCCTTGAGGAATGAGTGAAGAACAGGATCTCTTCCCAAAGGCTTGGGGTCAGGGCTTGGCACTGTGGATAATGGGGTCAGGGCTGGGGTCTCTAAATTAATGAAACGTATCCAGGTTTAATCAGCATCAGAGGCACTTTTGCCTTGCTTTTCCTAACCTGTCATCACTACCTCCAGTTTTCTACATTAACTGGGCCCTAGAGACACATTCTCAGTACAGTCTATCAGTGGCACCCATTAACACTACAAGAGACTTTGGAGTTTGAATTTGACATTGACTTCTTGAGAGGTTTGTTCCAATTCCTCTAGGGGTCTGAGATTCATAGACTCAGTATCAAAACCACCAGAGGGGTCACTAAAAAGCCTTGGGCTTCTCTGCTGCTGAGCTGGGCTGGGCACCTGGAACAGAGGGAGCTCATGGCAAGTGAGCAGAGCCATGGAGAGAGAGCTGTGCTCAGGAACAGCTCCTCTGCAAAGTGCAGCAGAGCTGAGGGCACTGCCTTCAGATCCTGAGGAGAGAGGAGTGATGAGGAGAGATTAAAGGGAGCTGGCATTTGGAGGACAGAGGACAGCTCACTGATGGAGAAACATTCACTGCTCTTGACATGGTAAGTGTCTGGGTGCATGGAAATGCAGCTGTAGTTCCTGGAAAGATCTCAAGAAGCTGGCAAATCCCACAGTCTCTCCCAGTGTCTCTGTTGTAGAGGATCAGAATCTGGTGCTGAGCAGGGCTTCCCTGCTGCACTGTCAGAGGGAGAGGGCCTGAGGGCTGCCTTCTGCTGGGGACGAGTGCAGGGCTGTGAACTCAGGGGTGCCCTGGGCTGTCCTTGAGAGCAGAGTCCCTGCAACCCAGGGTCTGTGTGCTGGGACAGGGACTCTTCCTCCTGTCAGGGTCAGTGGTCAACCTGCCCGAGGAGATCCCCATGGAGCTGTGGGCAGAAAGAGCAACCTTTAGCAGAGCAAGGTCCTTCCACTCTCAAGAAGGTGCTGCGGGTCAGGGCTGCTCACAGCTCCAAATCTCCATAGGACATTGGCAGAACCAACTTTTATAGAAGCACATCAAGGCAGGAGCTACCTGAAGGGGAAGGAGCCCTTGCTTTCCGTCTCCTATTCCTGCTTGTGCGGGTGGGGAATTGCACATGAAAATTCATCTCTTCTTTCTGGAGGAGACACTTAAAATCCAACTCTTTTTTCACTTAGAGGTGAATACATTGGGATATATCATAAATGAAAGCCCATGGCTTGTAGACATCCCCACCATCACCTTTCCAGGCTCACCAGGGGTGAGCTGATGATCTCAACACAGCCTGCACACACAGAGATGCCTCTGGGCAGTGCCCTGTTGCTGGGAGGTGTTTCAGGGCAGAGCTGGGCATGCAGCAGTGGGATGGGCAGAAACACAGGCAGGGGCTGAGGCAGAACTGCTACCAGAAGCACTATAGGAAGGGAAAAGAGGCACCTCCCTGTCTTCCCTTGCAGTACAGATGCCTTCCCCAGAGCAGCCTCTACTCTTCTTCCATGCAGTAGAGCTTCTGCCCTCAAGGCTGTAGTGTTGACTAGGTTGAGATAAATCCTGAGGAGGAGAAATTCCCAAGTGCCATTTGTCTGCCCCCTCCTCCCTCAGCAGGAGCATTGGGACATTTCTCCATGTTTCCTTCCTCTCCTTTGCTTTTGTTCTGCCCCTCACACACCCTGGAAGCAAGGAGGGGTCAGGTGCAGCTCACACACCAACCCTGTAGAACTTACCATGCAGTTGTGTCCATGGGAGCAAAGTCCCTCAGTCTGTCTGAACCTTTGTGTCTCTGGGCAGTGATAGTGTGGGGCTGAGGAAGGAGCTGTTTCTGCTCAGGTCACTGCGTTTTTAGCACATCCAGGAGCTTCCCTGGGTTCTCCTACAGGAAGATGCCAAGCAGCTCCTCTGCATTGCCAGTGGATAAGAGATGAAGTAAAGAGTAAATTCCAGAAGGTGTCACCCCCTTTCCCAGGTGTTGCTGCTGTAGAGCAGGGATGGCTCCTTGGGAGCTCAAGAGCACAGCCCCACTCCTAACTGCACGTTCCACCAGGACAGACCGGAATGTCAGCCAGGGAGAGGTGTGAAGGTCCTGAAAAGTAGGGGAGAGACAATCTCTGTTTGAGGGGAAGGGAATGGGAAGAGCTTTTCTCAGAGCAGTCCTGACTTGTTAGTGTGATTTCTACCTTTGACAGGACCTCATGAACAAAAGGATCAGATGTCCAACAGCAGCTCCATCACTCAGTTCCTCCTCCTGGCATTTGCAGACACACGGGAGCTGCAGCTCTTGCACTTCTGTCTCTTCCTGGGCATCTCCCTGGCTGCCCTCCTGGGCAATGTTCTCATCATCACCACAATAGCCTGTGACCACCACCTCCACACACCCATGTACTACTTTTTCCTCAGCCTTTCCCTCCTTGACCTCTGCTCCATCTCCACCACTGTCCCTAAATCCATGGCCAATACACTCTAGGACACCAGGGCCATCTCCTACCAAGGTTGTGTTGTCCAACTCTACTTCTTTTTCTTTTTCTTTTCAGCAGAGTATTGTCTCCTCACCATCATGTCCTACGACCGCTACGTTGCCATCTGAAAACCCCTGCACTATGGGACCCTCCTGGGCAGCAGAGCTTGTGTCCACATAGCAGCATCTGCCTGGGGCACTGGTTTTCTCTATAGTCTGCTGCACACAGCCAATACATTTTCACTGCCCCTGTGCCAGGGCAATGTTGTGAACCAGTTCTTCTGTGAAATTCCCCCCATCCTGAAGCTCTCCTGCTCACACTCCTACCTCAGGGAAGTTGGGCTTTTTGTGTTTAGTGCCAGTTTAGCTTTCGGCTGTTTTGTTTTCATCGTGGTGTCCTATGCACAGATCTTTAGGGCTGTGCTGAGGATCCCCTCTGACCAGGGAAGGCACAAAGCCTTTTCCACCTGCCTCCCTCACCTGACTGTGGTCTCCCTTTTTTTGAGCACTGCTGCATTTGCCTACCTGAAGCCCCCCTCCCTCTCCTCCCCATCCCTCAACTTGGTGGTATCATTTCTGTATTTGGTGTTGTCTCCAGCAGTGAACCCTCTTATCTACAGCTTGAGGAATGAGGAGCTCAGGGATGCCCTATGCAAACTGGTCCAATGGACGCAGTTTCACTAATAATAATCTGCCTCCTCTTCTCCTCTCAGGTCAGGAATCTGTCACTTTCCCTTCCAATAATGCTGCCTATAGATAATCTTCCGAGCTACAGTACTTGTCTTGAGGTTCAATCCCATTGTGTCTGACCCTTGCACAACACTTTGTCAGGCGTGGCCTGTCCAAATGCAGCTCTTCAATAAAAAGGCATCTATCAGATGCCGTGATTTAAGGCTGAGCTCTTCATACAAATGTGCTACCAATAAAATATGCATGGAATTGGGGTTTTTTCAGTGAGTCTGTTCTCCTTGTGTATTGGGGTCAAGCTCATGGTACCATCAGATTCCATCGGACTAAAAGCACTGGTTTTAAAAGCTGTCTTCTCACTGTCGTGTCAGTAGAGGTGTTTCAGGGGCTCACAATTATCTCCTCAGACTGGTTCATATGAGACAATACTGATGACACGTAGAAGTCTCTTACAAAAATGAATTTGGAGGGGTGAGGGGAGGATGGGGACTCATCATCTGCCCTTGGCTGGGGATGAACGGAGACTCTGAAGGTGAAACACCCTCAAAGGTGATGTCCTGAAAAACTAAGGGATTGAATCCATGTATCTGCAAACAAGGACTCTGAAACACCATGGGAGTGAGTGAGGATTCAGCAGGCAGAGAGGAGGGAGACTGGAGAGATGCAGGAGCTGCCTGAGGAGCCCCAGGGCTCTCGTGCTGTCCTGGACAGTGGGACTGGTGGGAGCAGAGGAGAGGTCAAGTGCAACTGGGATCGAGGATCACCTATAATATGAGTGCAGGTGAGCCTGGGATTGAGTGGCCTCCGTTTCCTTCTGTCATTATGGCAAGCAGCAGCCCTAGGGCTAATGGGCAGGATGAGATCCCTCTCTGCCCCCCAAGAAGTTACTGCGCCCTTCAGAAGGGCTGGGGCTGGGGTTGAATGGCAACAACTCTGCAGCAGCCTGCGATTGGCTGTGCTGTGGGGCCATTCCAGGATGGGCTGCTCTGTTGGGCTGGGCCATGCTGGGCTGTTGGAAAGGACAGGAAAAGTGAGGAGAGCTGAGGAGAGGCTGGGCTGGGCTACAAAGAGCCCAGGAGAGGAGAACGTCCGTGTAGAGCTGAGATGTAAGTGTGTGCAGGGTGAGGGCAGCCAGCAGGGTACTCACGGTGTAGTAGGTGTCCTGGTGAAGGAAGCAAGGACCAACAGAGCAAAAGAGACAGGCCTGGTGTGTGCCACGTTCCCTGGACACCCTGGAGAACCCGTCCCAGGGAAATCATGTCAGATGTGTCCCACATACTAGACATTTCCAAGTCTGGCTGTACATCCAAGCCCTGAGGAGGTAATTTTACTACATGGTCATCTCTGTCCTCACTTTTGCTCAGTGATACCCAACTCCACCACCATTATTGATAAAAACAGAACATGATTCCTACTGACATTTGTTGCACACCAGTCCCACAGCTCTTGCCACTACTGCTCTCTCAGCCAAGCCTTTCTCAGACAGCTCCAAACAGATCAGGGGCTCATGGCCTTTTCTGAGCAAATACTGAGAAAATCCATTGACTGGGATCCCCCAGCTGCCCTGGTCCTTGTTCAGTGTTTTACCCTGAAAGGTTTCTCACAACCCCAGCTCTCTCAGCTTCTCCTTGTCCATAATGTGCTCTAGGCCCCAACCATCCTTCTGGTCTCTGCAGAACTCACTCCATGCTGTGCAAGATCTTCTTTGTGCTGGGGAGCCCTTTACTGGGCACAACGGCCTTGATGTGCCCTGTGGTGGGTTAAACTTGGCCAGCAGCCAAACACCCCTCCCAGCTGCTCCCTCCCTGCCCTGACCCAGCAGGACAAAGGAAGAAAATAAACCAGGAAGGCTCATGGGTCAAGAGAAAGCAAAGGAGATCAGTGACCAGTTACTGTCACTAGAAAAGAGGTGTTGAATTGCCAAAGGTTTTTGCCAATTAAGAAAGGACTGGATTGTGAGTAACAATGACAAAATATTAAAACCCATTCCCCTCACACTTTCTCCCATACTCAAGTGACTCCCTTGCTGCCAATTCATTTGCCCACCCCAGCCCCAGGATGAGCATGAGAATGATGAAGAGGTGGTTAACAGTCAGTAAAGAACATCTCTGCAGCTCCTTCCTCCTGACAGTTCTCCCATGCTCCAGTGTGGGTCCTCTCCATGGGATCCCACTCGATATGTGGTCAAGGCTCAGTGTGCATCATTTCTTTCTGTCTACCCATGGGGGCAGTGTCAGGGCCCTGAGATCATCCATGGACCACCATGGCCCTGACCAGCATCACCTGGGGCCTCCACCACACCTCTTTCCATGGTCCCAGGAGGTCACTGAAGCCAGGCCTGAGTTTCATCCCCAGCTTGATCTCTGCTGTAGGTGTTCGAGTCTGCAGACACAGACACAGCCTGGCCTGTCCATGAACCTTATTGACCCAGACTTTCAGGGTCACTTCACAATTTGATTCTTTATGGGGGATACAATGGAATGACACCATGGACTTCCATGTGCCAGATCTCAGCTCATTTACAGAGGCCTGGGACCATCCTGCTTCCTTTCTTCCCACCACTTGGTCAGGTTTTGGGAAGAGAGAAAGCAAAAGCAGGTAAGAGTTCAGAGTGCCTGTGATTGCAAGAGGGGAGCTGAGACACCATGTGAAATGACCCAAAGGCAATGCTTGTTCAAAACCGTTCTGCTTCTTTCACGAAGGAGTTAAATCTTTTACCGGAACCTGAAAGCTCCACTTCTCTCTTTTAGTGTTTAAGTTGACAGGACTCAACTCAGTGTGTTTGAATTCTGTTTGTAGCCTAAAGAACCCCATGGGCCAGAGATGGGTCAGGAGACTTGCAGAAGGATCCCACTCCTCTGGAAATACGGGTGGATGTTGCCAGGAAGTTCAGGAGACATGGCCTACTGATAGCTGTATGCATGAAGCTGGTCAAATGCCAGTCTCCTTTTTTTAATGGTGCCTCAGATGCCTGGTTCCTGTGTAAACGTTCTCTGTGGATGAGCAGCCTGGTGTGACCCTGAGCTGGTCCTGCTTGGAGCTGAGCATTGGACTGGAGATCACCTGAGCTCCATTTCCCCTGAATTGTCCTGTGAGCACAAGATGTAGAGACCCTCACCTCCAGCTTTATCTTTTCTTGGATGGCCTGTGGCAAGGCACAGGCTCCTGGAAAGGCTGGTGGGAAAGAGACTTCTGGGAGTCTCTAGTCCAGCCTCCAGGCTGGCTGTGACTGCAGAGCAAAGAAGGTCTCCAAAGGTGGAGGTAATAAGGACACTCCTCCTGGTCCATTTTATTTGTCCTAAGGCTCAGGTTAAAGCTCCCAAAAGACCGTTTGTGGCTGTTTCCTCTGTTACATCATTGGCCACTGCAGAAGAGCACTTGACTCCATCATCTCTCCAGGTCAGTGCAGGCTCTTTCTAGGTTGCCCCATGCTTCCCCCAGTAGGCTGGAGAGGCCCAGTTCCCTCATGCTGCCCTCACACCTTATACTTTTTGTCTCTAGCTGCATCTTGACAGATCTCCTCCAGATCCTCAGTTTCTCAACTTCCCTTTTGAAGTGTGAGTCCCACTGACTCCTGTGGTATTGTCCTGGTGCCAAGAGAGTGACAGAAGTTATTTTCTCCTTTGTATCATGGCCTTCCCTGTTGCTCTCTCTACTCCCTCCCAGTGAGTGAACTAGGGTGAGCAAGAAGTTTCCAGGGGGGATACAGCCAGGACAACTGACCCCGACTGACCAGAGGGAGATTCCATCACACAGATGCCACGCTCAGTGATAAAAGATGTGGCAGAAGAAGAAAGAAGTGGAAATTTTTATCATTCAGTGTGACTGCTGATGTTAGACTGGCTGGGTAATACTGTTTGTGGAAGTTGCTAAGTGATGGTCTTTGTGTTGGCCTTGGTTTTGTCTTATGTTTGTTATTGTTCTAAATCTTTCACCTATGAAACTATTTTTAGCTCAGCCCACAAGTCGGAAAACATTTACGTGGAGCATCTTGGGCAGAGATGTGGCTGGCTAAGGAGTGCCCTGAGGAGATGGACCTGGGAAACAGGACCCTACTCACAAGATACCTTGAACAATCCCATTACATTTCAAAAGGGATTTTCTAAAGAACTATTTATCTTCCTCTGGAATCTCCTCACCACTGTTTCTCCTGTCATACAGTGCATTTAACGTCCCTCATCTTTCCTATCCCTTCACCTCTCCTGATCCAATGGCCATTTCTGATGTCATCTATGCAGCCTCAGACTCTCCAGACTAAGGTCCGCTCAATTCTTCTTTGATTTTCTCCTCCCTTCATTCAGAGAACTCTCAGCTACCCAGCTGCTACTTTGAGTTTCAGGGAGTTCAAAGCTTGCCTGTCTCCCAGCAGACAGATTGTCTCTCAGCCATGTCTGCAGTTATGTTTATGGTTACCTTTTCTGTGTGTCTCTCAACATTTCTCATAAGATTGTCCCCTGTAGAAAGGAAACCTCCTTAGAGACAGCTTGTGCTGAGCATGTTGGTGAGGAGGGGGTTGATTGTTTAAGAAGCCTTATCACATTTTTCTTTTCTTATTCCTCTGTGTCTGCTGCGAGCAGCAAGTTCAGTAAGGAAAGCAGGGGGAGATGGTGCCATGGAGCTGGAACACTCAGCTCTGTAGGGTAGAGAAGTCTAATGGAAGGAAAGGGATGCAAGACCCAGGGGAACAATGAGAGAAATACTGTGGGTGGGGAGGGGAGCAGCAAGGCTCTTCATGCAGTGTCAGACCTCAAGGGACTGCTTCTCCATGCTGCCCAGACCTCCTGAGGAGACACCCTACATCAACACCAAATGGAGAATGGTTCTGTCACATCTTCTCTTAAATGTAAAGTAATGATATAGAAATTTTAATATAAAACATATCTTTTTTTAGGTGCACTTTGAAATATTCCTCTTAATCACACTGGGAAATTACTCCAATGATCTGTTCAAGGCTTGAAGACCTGAAGAAAACTACAGGAAGAGAAAGATCTCATTATGGCCTTCTGTATTTTAATGAGACCCAGGGTGTATTTGCTGATGAGTCCTTGAAACTCAGCTTCTGAAAGGAGATTGAGTAAACCTCTCAAGAAGCCAAAAGCAAAACTCAAAGTACATTGAAGTTTTAATTGGTCTCACTGATGTTCACTACTGAGAAAGTGTCCCCAGGGACTTGTTAGACCAGATAATTGGAGGCCATGATTACAGGGAGGCAAAGACACTGTTCAAGCAACAGTCATGCTGAGAAAATCCTGGGTTTCTTGGTGAAGCAGAAAGGCCAAGCCTTGACCCCAGGCCCTGGGAAGGTAGATCTGGCTTTGAGTACAATCACCCTGGTGTCGTGAACATTCTCACATTGCTGAATCAACTTCAGAGCAGTTATTCCATTTAATTCCAAACACAGTCCTGTAGAGTTACATGAGATGCCAAGGCTCTCACACACAGATCCATGCAGGTGCAGAAGAGTTGGGACATAGGAGAGAAGGATCATAAATCTGTCGGGTCATAAAAGAGTCACAAGTCTTGGGTGTGAGAAGGGTCAGGTCATAAAAGAGTCAGGTCATATAGGAGTAATGGAAGAGTAAAGTTTTAGATGGTTCATAGAAGTTTTGGGTCACAGAATGTTCATAGAAATGTTGTGTCATAGAAGTCTCAAGATTCAGATCATAAAAGGATCATAGAATATTCGTGCCCTTAAAGAGTCAAGTCAAAGAAGCATTAGAGTTTATTCAACTTTCAGAAGTGTTTGGTGATATAAGGGTCAAGGAAGGGTTGGCTAAAATAAGGATGAAGTTATAGAAGAATCAGGTTACGGAAGGGTCATAAAATAGTCAAGCCGTAGAAGAGTTGTAGAAGAGTCAGCTAACAGAAGAATTGGGTCATAGACATGTCAGTTCATATAAGGGTTTAGTCATAGAAAGGCATGGTCATAGAATATTCAGTCATAGAGGAGCTGGGTCACAGAAGAGTCATAGAGAAGTCGGGTCACAGAAAGCCGTAGAAGGGTCAGAGAAGAGTCAGGTCATAGAAGGCTTGGTTCACAGGATGCTCAGGTTTTAGAAGAACTGGGTCATAGAGGAGTCATACAAGAGTAGGGTGATAGAAGAGTTGAGTCATAGAATCACAAAATCTTCTGGTTGGAAAAGACCTTTCAGATCATTGAGTCCAACCATCCTCTGCTAAACCATGTCCTTCAAAAACTCATCTACCTGTTTTGTAAACACCTCCAGGGATCATGACTCAACCACATCCCTGGGCAGCTCTTCCAGTGCCTGACCACCCTTTCAGTGAAGAAATTTCCTGACGTCTAAACTGAACCTCCCCTAGCACAACGTGAGGCCATTTTCTCTCGTCCAACCACCTGTCACTTGCTAGAAGATACCAGCACCCACCTCACAATCTCCTTTCAGGGAGCTGCAGAGAGTGATAAGGTCTCCCCTCAGTCTCTTCTCCAGGCTGAACAACCCCAGTTCCCTCAGCCGTTCCTTTTAGGACTTGTCCTCCAGCCCCTTCACCAGCCTCGTTGCCCTTCTCTGGACGTGCTCCAACACCTCAATGTTCCTCTTGTACTGAGGGGCCCAGAACTGAACACAGTACTCGAGGTGTGACCTCACCAGTGCTGAATGCAGGGGCACAATCACTGCCCTGGTCCTGCTGACCACACTTTTTTGATACAGACCAAGATGCCATTGGCCTTCTTGGCCACCTGGGCCACTGCAGGCTCATGTTCAACTGCTGTCAACCAACACTACCAGGTCCTTCTCTGCCAGGCAGCTCTCCAGCCATTCTTCCCCAGGCCTGTAACACTGCATGGGGTTGTTGTGCCCCAAGTGCAGGACTCTGCATTTGGTCTTCTTAAACCTCATCCTGTTGGTCTCAGCCCATGGATCCAGCCTGTTCAGATCCCTCTGCAGAGCCTCCCTTCCTTCAAGCAGATCAACACTGCCACCCAGCTTGGTGTCATCTGCAAACTTGCTAAGGGTGCACTCCATCCCTTAGTCCAGATCATTGATACAGATATTGAATAGGACTGGATCCAGCACTGAACCCTGGGGAACACCACCTATGACCAGCTTCCAACTGGATTTAACTCCATTTACCATCACTCTTTGGGCTTGACCATCCAGCCAGTTTTTTACCCAGGAGAGAATGTGCCCGTCCAGGCCAATGGAAGCCAGTTTCTCCATCAAAACACTGTGAGAAATGGTGTCTAAAGCTTTACAAATGTCCAGGTACACCACATCCACAGACTTTCCCTCATCCACTAAAAGGATAACCTTGTCATAGAAGGAGATCAGGTTAGTCTAGCAGGACCTGCCTTTCAGAAACCCACGTTGACTGGGTCTCATCACCTGGCTGTCCTGCATGTGCTGTTTGATAGCACTCAAGATGTTTTCCTCCATGATCTTCCTCAGCACCGACGTCAGAGTGATAGGTCTATGGTTCCCTGGATCCTCCCTCCGGCCCTTCTTGTAAATGGGAGTTACATTTGACAATCTCCAGAGAAGACTCATAGAAGAACTGAGACATGGAAAGGTCACATCAGAGCAGGTTCAGGTCATAGAAGGGTCATAGAAGTGCCAGGTCATAGAAGAATTGGGTCATAGAAAGTCATGTCATAGAAGAGTCAGAAAACAGTCGAGTTGTAGGAGGTCATAGAAGGCTCGAGTCGTAGAAGGTCAGTCATATAAGAGATGGGTCACAGAAGAGCTGGATTATAGATGAGTTACGTCATAGAGGAGCAATCTAATAGTTCAATCGTGGAATATTATTAGAATCATAGAATCATAGAATCTTCTGGTTGGAAGAGACATCTAAGATCATCAAGTCCAACCGCACACATTATCCTCTAAACCATGTCCCTCAAAACATCATCTATCCTTTTTTAAAAAACCTCCAGGGATGGTGATTCAACCACCTCCCTGGGAAGTTTGTTCCAGTGCCTGACCACCCTTTCAGTAAAGAAATTCTTCCTAATATCTAGTCTGAACCTCCCCTGGCACAACTTATGGCCATTTCCCCTTGTCCTATCACCTGTCACTTGAGAGACGAGATCAACACTCGCTCTCCCACAGCCCCCTTTCAGGCAGACGTAGACAGCAATGAGGTCTCCCCTCAGCCTCCTCTTCTCTAAGCTAAACCCCAGTTCCCTCAGCCGTTCCCTGTAGGACTTGTTCTCCAGCCCCTTCACTACCCTCTTCACCCTTCTCTGGACACGGCTCCAACACCTCAATATCCTTTTTGTACTGAGAGGCCCAGAAATGAACACAGTACTCGAGGTGTGGCCTCACCAGTGCCGAGTACAGGGGCACAGTCACCTCCCTTGTCCTGCTGGTCACACTGTTTTTGATACAGGCCAAGATGCCATTGACCTTCTTGGCCACCTGGGCACACTGCTGGCTCATATTCAGCCAGCTGTCGATCAGCACCCCCAGGTCCCTCTCCTCCAGGCAGCTCTCCAGCCATTCTTCCCAAGCCTGTAACGCTGCATGGGGTTGTTGTGTCCCGAGTGCAGGACTTGGCATTTGGTCTTGTTAAACCTCATCCCGTTGGTCTCAGCCCATCGATCCAGCCTGTCCAGATCTCTTTGCAGCGCCTCCCTTCCTTCAAGCAGATCAACACTGCCACCCAGCTTGGTGTCATCTGCAAACTTGCTAAGGGTGCACTCGATCCCTTTGTCCAGGACATTAATAAAGATATTGAACAGGACTGGACCCAGAACTGAACCCTGGGGAACACCACTCATGACTGGCCTCCAACTGGATTTAACTCCATTTACCACCACCCTCTGGGCCCGACCATCCAGCCAGTTTTTCACCCAGCAGAGGGTGTGCCTGTCCAGGCCGATGGCAGCCAGTTTCTCAATCAGAGTACTGTGAGGAACGGTGTCAAAGGCTTTACAAAAGTCCAAGTACACCATATCCACAACCTTTTCCTTGTCCATTAACTGGGTAACCTTGTCATAGAAGGAGATCAGGTTGGTCTGGCAGCACCTGCCTTTCATAAACCCATGTTGACTGGGTCTGATCACTTGGCTGTCCTGCATGTGCTGTGTGATAGCACTCAAGATGATCTGCTCCATGACCTTCCCTGGTACCGAGGTCAAGCTGACAGGCCTGTAATTCCCTGGCTCATCCTTCCAACCCTTCTTGTAAATGGGAGTTACGTTTGCCAGTCTCCAGTAAAGTGGCACTTCCCCAGTCAGCCAGGACTGTTGATAGATGAGGGAAAGGGGTTTGGCAAGGACCTCTGCCAGTTCCCTTAGTACCCTTGGGTGGATCCCATCTGGCCCCATAGACTTGTGGACATCTAATTGCCCAAGGAGGTCTTTAACCAAGTTTTCTTGGAACATTGAGGGTTCGTTTTCACAGTCTTCTGGCTCAGGAGGCTTGGAGCCCAGAAAACATCTTACCTTCCTATTAAAGACTGAGGCAAAGAAGGCATTAAGTACCTCTGCCTTGTCCTCATCCTTGGTTACTACCATTCCCCTTGTGTCCAGTAAAGGAGGGAGATTCTCCTTGGTCTTTCTCTTGTTGTTAATGTATTTGAAGAAGTGTTTCTTTTTGTCTTTCACTGAACTGGCCAGCTGAAGTTCCAGCTCAGCTTTAGCCCTTCTAATTTTTTCCCTCATGATCTCACCTGCTCCTTGTAGTCCTCCTGGGAAGCCTGTCCCCTCTTCCAAAGCTCATATATTTTCCTCTTTTTCCTGAGACTAACAGAGAGTTCTCTGTTAAGCCAAGCTGGCCTTCTTCCCCGCCGACTCATTTTACGGCACACAGGGATGTCCTGCTCTTGCGCCGCCAGAACTTCCTTCTTGAGGAGCATCCAGCACTCATGGGCTCCTTTGTCATTCAGAACCGTCTCCCACTGGACTTTATCAAGCAGCCTTCTAAACAGTTTGAAGTCTGCCCTCTGGAAGTCCAAAATGGCAGTTCTGCTGACCCCCCTCCGTACTCCTCCAAGAACTGAGAATTCTATCTCATGATCACTGATCCCCAGGTGTCCTCCAACAGTCACCTCCCCCACAAGGCCCTCTCTGTTCACAAACAGCAGATCCAGCTGGGGCACCTTCCCTAGTTGGTTCACTCACCAGTTGTGTCAGGAAGTTATCTTCCATACACTCAATGAACCTCTTAGACTGTTTCCTTTCTGCTGTGTTATACTTCCAGCAGATATCTGGAAGGTTGAAGTCACCCACAAGGATGAGGGCCAGCGATCACGAGACTTCTCCCAGTTGCTTGTAGAAGAGCTAATCAGTTTCCTCATCCTGGCTGGGCGGCCGATAACAGACTCCCACCACTATGTCTGACTTACTGTGGATTCCACTGATTTTAACCCACAAACATTCAACCCTATCATTAGCATATTTTAGCTCTACACAATCAAAACTTTCTCTAGCAACTCCACCGCCTCTCTTTCCCAGCCTATCCCTCCTGAAGAGTTCATAACCACCCATGGCAGCACTCCAGTTGTGCGAATCATCTCGCCTCGTTTCTGTGATGGCGATTATATCACAGTTTTCTTGCCTCACAATGACTTCCAGCTCCCCTTGTTTGTTGCCCATACTGCGTGCATTCGTGTAAATGCACTTCAGTTGGGCTGTTATTTCCACCCCTCTCCTAAGTAGAATAGGCTTTAGTCCTGACTGTCTACTACCGGTGGTTTGTATCCCACCAATAACATTTGAATTCTGGTTGCCACCTGGAGTGCTGTTCTCCACTTCCACTGAGGTGGCAGACCAGGTGCTCTCACCACCAGGCCGTCCCTCAGAGCCTGAGGTGCCATTCCCATGATTTAATCTATTGAGCCTAGTGACGTCCCCCTCCCAATCTAGTTTAAAGCCCTCTTGATTAGTCCAACCAACTTTTTAGAGAGTATCCTTGTGCCTTTATGGGACAAGTGTGCCCTGTCATTTGCCAGTAGGCCTGGCATGTAGGCCAACCCATTGTCAAAGAACCCAAAGTTTTGTTCTTCGCACCATGTTCGGAGCCAGTCATTCAATTCCTGATTCTTCCCACTCCTTCCCTCACCATTCCCTATTACAGAGGAGAATACGACCTGCACTCCTGCTCCTTTTCCCATATGACCAAAGGCCCTAAAGTCCTTTTTGATTGTTTTGAGGCTTCTAGACAGTTTCTCATTATTACCCACCTGGAAAACAAGCAGTGGGTAATAATCTGTGGACTTGACAAGTTTGGGAAGTTGTCTTGCCACTTCACCAGCTGAGGCCCCAGGTAGGCAACAGACTTCCCTATGCAATGGGTCCAGTCTGCAAATTGGACCCTCTGTACCTTTCAGGAGGGAGTCACCAATGACAACAACCCTCCTCTTCTTCTTTACAGAAGCCGTCTTAATTGGTGGCTTTGGTTTGCTTAACACGGGGGGTATTTCCAGGCTTTGAGAGTTGTTGGCCCTTGGAGTCGGTTCCACTTGCAGGCCTTCATATTTGTTCTGCAGTAGAACCTGCAGGGCCTCGTTAGTAACAGGGAATATGCGGCGATTACGACGCCACTTGTGACGAGCAGAAACCTGTTGCCATACTGCTCCATCTTCCACTTTACTTACCTTAGTTGAGTGGTTGTGGGATGGTTTCTCGATCCGTTACTGATCTGAGAGGGTTTGAAATGATCCCAAGGGCGAAATTAAGACACAAACGAGGTCAAATGTCACAATCAAACATTATAGTTTATTATAACCTATGGGAAAGAGACGAGAGGAACAGGAAAGGAGAGAAGGAGAGAAAAAGAAAGAGAGAGAGAAAAAAAGAGAGAAAGAGGGAGAGAAAGTATAGCTACCACCACGGATCCAGCAGCGTCCCGCAGGTCCTGCTTCGATGTTCGGTGGGAGAGCGCTTCCAACTTGATGTTGATCATTTCTCCTGTTTTATAGCATCTTAACCATCCCTTCCACCTGGTGATGATACACATGCATCGTCGGGGAGGTCTTCGGGGGTCTCCAGGCCCCTCTGTCCAGATCCCTGGCGCCTCGGTGCTTAACGTGAGGGATTAGGTTATCTCTTGCATAAACAGAAGATGGCCTCTCCAGTCTCTTTGGGAGCTCCATACCAGATGCCAGCACAACCATAAAACTCCAGCCTGGTTTATGGTCTCAAGTGTCAGCAAGGTTGAAACAGTCACCTAAGAGAGTCTTTTACAGTCTCTTACACCACCCCGTGGCTCAACATAGCTGCCCCAGGAACGGTTTTTGTGGGTGGCATGAAAGATAGAGGGAGAGAAAGAAAGAAAGAAAGAAGGAGAGAAAGAAAGAAAGAAAGAAAGAAAGAAAGAAAGAAAGAAAGAAAGAAAGAAAGAAAGAAAGAAAGAAAGAAAGAAAGAAAGAAAGAAAGAAAGAAAGAAAGAAAGAAAGAAAGAAAGAAAGAAAGAAAGAGAGAGAGAAAGAAAGAGAGAGAGAGAGAAAGAAAGAAAGAATGAGAGAAAGAAAGAAAGAGAGAAAGAAGAGAGAGAAAGAGAGAAAGAGAGAAAGAAAGAAAGAAAGAAAGAAAGAAAGAAAGAAAGAAAGAAAGAAAGAAAGAAAGAAAGAAAGAAAGAAAGAAAGAAAGAAAGAAAGAAAGAAAGAAAGAAAGAAAGAAAGAAAGAAAGAAAGAAAGAAAGAAAGAAATGAAGGGAATAGTGTGTAGAAGACCTACATCTTACAATCTAATACTCAAACAACATTTTCCAGAACAATTATTCAATTTTTTTCTCACATACAATTCAATTTTTTGAGCAACATTAACAACTATAACATTTTTAACATCATTTTAAACTGATGACACTGAGGTTTCAGGGGAATCAGAAGTAGGGAGGGGGGAGAAGATGAAGACAAAATTTTACATGGACATTTACAAAACCAACATCTTAACGCAGGACAACAAATAAGTTTGCCAAGGATAATTATTGCAATGACCAGTATAATCGCAACAGCATAATAAAATGGTAAAAGTACATACAAGTCTGCATCCATTGTTTTAGATATAAAGCTGAGCAAAGTTGGTCTGGTGTCCCGTGCAGTCTGTTGACCTGGTCTGCCAAAGTCGGGGGTCTCAGCACGCGCAGCCAGAAAATCGATTTCCACACCCCTCTTAACCTAAAGTGCATGCGCCATCTGAGTCTAGAAACTTCTGTCCCAGATCGAAGCGAGGGAAAATAGGCAATAATACTATCTTGAAAGGGAACGGACAGAAAAAGAAACAACAACAACAAACAACAACAAAAAAAAAACCAACAAAGCTTTTTATATGATACTTACGCCTACTGATTTTGGTCGGCGAACAGCACGCATATGCTTGATGTCATTGGGTGAAACACTAGACACGAATTGCATATTAGATACCACATGTTGGATTAATCGAATGAAACAAGGAATGACACATGGTAAAAACAACAATAAAGCTAGGCTACACAAAAAATAAAACACTATTCGCTTTATCCATGGCCCACCTGGGATCCAAGAAAACAAATCCACCTCCCAATGGGGTTCCCAAGTTTGGACAGGGACATGGGCTAATTTTCTAATTCCCAAGGTTATTTGTTCGACCACGTCTCAATTATCATCAATCATTAAACAACAACTAGAATCATTTAACTTTACACAAACGCCCCCTTCTTCTACTAGCAAGTAATCAAGAACCATTCGGTGTTGTAAAATTGCAGTTCTCATTTGGGTGGCCTGGTCTGCCAATAAATCCAGGGCACGAGCAGTTTCGTTAGTAATAATTTCCAAAACAGCTTGTAGTCGGATAATACGATTTAAATTATAAATTGGTTCTCAAGCACCACTAATCAGCTCATTGGGGTTCCAAGTAGCTGGCCCATAATGTTTAATAATTCGCTCCGGTGGCCAGTCATTCTTTCCCCATTTCTGACCACTTCCTCCTGTAAGATGGGTAGAAAGGGATCGTTTGCTTCACCTTAAATCATCATATACTCTAATTCCCAAGCTGTCTCCACTTTGACCAGGTAACAAGAAGAAGTAGGGACGTATATAACCTACATAACACGTTCCGCTCCAGTTCTTTGGTAGTTTCCGATAAGCATGATGGCCACAAATCCAATAATGACCTTTTAGGGCCCAAGTTCCATTCACAAATGGTCCGTCCCCTTTATGTCTTAAATAGGAATTACAAAGAGTTTCAAAATAAGTGGTATTTTTAAAGCCCAATGGGTGCTTGATTCGATTGTTTGACTTTTTCCCTTTAATCCAAAGATCACATTTCCATGCTCCTACGGGACTACTGTAGTTACACTGAATGGTCACTATCTGGTTGGTTACACCACTCAGGGCACAAGCTAAAGGGTTAGATTCCTTTAATATCACAGCTCCTGTGAGATCGGTACTAGACCAAAAACTATCGAATCGTGTTTTATGTCCAGTTTCATTGACCCATGCCCAGCTCTGCCTGCAAGGGCTGAGTTTTCTGTCAGTGGTGTTGCTCAGTAGACACCATAACATGTCACCTTCGACAGAGAGAGAGTGGTGATTATAGGCCGAACAGTTGATAGGTTGGCACCCTGGGACAATACAATGATTTCCATACACAAATGTCCAATTGCACACACTATGTCCTACAAAAACTCCATTGTTGTGGTTCCGATTAAGACAATATTCCCCCTTTCCTGGAACTTGGATGTTCCATGGTCTTGTCTCCTCATTCCAATATAACAAGCTATTACCAATGCTTATATCACTTGGATTGCTCATGAGCCACTTTGGGGATATCGGTTTTGATGCCCATGGCCAATCTTCAAATCCTAAATGGCTCCCACATACCCAACAATTAGTCAGATTAAAAGCATTAGCCACCTGCTGGCCTGGAGCCATAAATACATTTTGCCACCCCGAGCTGAAGAGGGAGGCACAGGAGTTTCCCCAAATATTAAAGGCGATGACAATGGTCGACCCAAAAAATGTCTGCGATGGTATACTAAACATCCTATAAAAATCAACAAAGCAATCACTGACAAAACCATGCAGATAATTAAAATCTCCATGCATTTCTTCAGGCAGGTTGCAGGAATTTCATCTGGAAAAGAAAAGAAAAACAGACTGTTTTTTTTAACTGGAAGCAGGTTGTTATTAGTAGGATGGAATAATCCACCTGGTGTTAATCTTATATTCTTTTCCGTTAGCATCTTTGGCTTTCCAAGCATATTTGTTTAATGAAGTATCTAATACTAATGGTAACACTCCTACGGTGGGGAGTTTGACCAGTACTGGTTAGCCTGGAAAATGCAATGGGTTGCTGGGATGATCAGGGCCATGTGAGGCCGGCATGATTGTTGGAGCTTTTCGACAAAATGCCGTGATTTTTGGACATCCATTTGTCCCCCAGCGACCATTAACCAGTTTGGCTGTAAAGCGTGAGCCATTGTCTGACTGGATTGATTGTGGTTTGGGCAAGGTGCCAAACCATTCCTTTAGGGCCTTAACAGCATTTTCAGCTGTTGCCTTGTTGAACGCTTTAGCTTGTACTAACCCAGAAACAATTTGCACTCCTACCAATACATACTGTTTCCCTTCTGATTTTCAAAAAGGGCCAATATAATCTATTTGCCAGGCATCCTATAAACCTTTTTCCTCTCTTAAATGTAAGGGGTCCTCTTCTAGGGTATGCCTGTCCATCCGAGTCTGGCATTGTTCACAGGCAGAAATACAAGTTTTGCATGGTTCCCTGGTAACAGGCCAGCCTCTAGCATGGGCCTCACTATAGAGGTCTTTGACTCCAGTGTGTTTGCGTTTAATGTGCAGCCATTCTAGCAATCGTTCCCAGTCCTCTGTCAGTGGGACGGTCTATAAAGGGGCAGCCCTGGCTAGTTCATCGACTCGATTGTTCCACTGGTTAGCAGGAGACACATCATCCTGATGGGAGGTTACCCAAGCCACTAAGAATGTCTCCTGTCTTGCAATGGCTAAAATTTCCTGCCATTTTTCTTTTTGCCATATGGGTATTTGATTTATTTCCCACCCGTTCTGTTCCCAGAAGGGGAGCCACTCTGTACATCCTTTAAAGACTGCATAAGAATCAGTATAGATATAAATGGGACAGGTAGACCGGGCCTCTCGTTGAAAAAAACACCATGCAGCTACTAATTCCCCTACCTGAGCACTACCTTCTCCTTCGGTGATTACCTGTTCTTCAGTGTCGACTCGGAGGGCTACTGCCCGGTATTTCCACACTTTTCCCTCTCTTCTTGCAGAAGCATCTGTGAACCACACATTCTGCAGCTGGCTATGGAAAGTAGGAGCTTTCTGTATCACCTGGGCGAGCTCTGCACCCTCTTCCTTGGCAGTCAAATCCTGAATAGCCAGTGACTTCAGGGCACCCTCTGACACTTGGAAAATCTCACCGTAATGTTCGATTTGTGCATACCACTTCCATACGGATGCCCTTTGTGCCACCCCGTCGGGGGGGGGGGGGGGGGGGGAGTTCCAGCTAGTAAGGCTTTGAGGACTTTGAAAGGTCCCCTAAGTACAACTGGCTGCTGTCGGATAGTCCGCTCAGTTTCCCGTAGGGCTAAGCTAACTATAAAGAGGCCTTTCTCCCAGACTGTGTATTTCTTCTCAGCATCCTTAAAACTGCGGGAATAAAATCCAACAGGTCTCATGGGTCCCTCGGACCCCTTCTGCCACATGTGGATAGACAATCCTGACTGGGAGAATCCCCACTCAATATGGATGGGATCTGAGGGGTGAATTGGGCCAAGGGTCTGATAAGCTGTCTCCTCAAACACTAGTAGTCGTAAGGCCTCCTAGTGCACCTCTGCCCAATGCCATTGCGCTCCTTTCCTAAGTAAGTCATATAAGGGGCAAGTGATGATAGAAAAATCTGGAATGTTTTCTCCAAAAAACCAGCAGTCCTAAAGCATGTTGAAGCTCTTTTTTTGACTCGGGCATCTTAATGTGTTCAAGAGAGGAAAGAGTATCTGACGGGATGCATGCCATTCCGCCTTTGCGCCAGATTCCCAGGAATTTGACTTCCTGGGGAGGTCCCTGCATTTTGTCAGGAGGAATCTGTAGGCTCATTCCCTCTAAATGTGATGTTATATGATCTCGGGTGATTCGTACCTTACCACACCACCTCCCCCGTGGAGAGCTGGACGGCCAAATCTGACCCGTTAAAAAATTTTCCGCAGGCTCGGCAGCAGACAGGACCAACACAGGGACCTTCTGCTCCCCAGCCTTGCCGGAAGAAGAAGAGAGTGTACTCTCTTATCTACACCCTATTTATATGTTGGGTTATGTTAAAGGAAGATATGGAATACTTCTGTGGATCAAAAGTCAATCCACTACAGTATGTTTTTCACCAACTGATCTACCGTTCCCATGATTGCAAGGGGGTCACCTCTCTCAAGGGGATTCAAAGCCCCTGCCCAGTAGGCTGCTCGCTGTGTGAGCCACCAAGGGGCTCTCTGGTCCCCTGTGGTGAGAAACACACTGGGACCCCAGTAACTATTGGCCTCATGTTCAGTAAGTAATATCTGATCTCCTCCACTAAGAGACACTCGCCACACATATTCTGTTTCAGACTCCTTAGAGGAGCGACTGAACTCCTTCTTTAATTTGGCCAATTCAGTGGCAGTGTAGGGCACCTCTTTGGTTGTGATAGAGGGCCTCTGATCTTCACCATCCTCATAAATATACTCCATCTTTATCAGGGGGCGTAGGCAGGGACTCTCTGTAATGTGCGCCTTCGCTTCCCTAAGCTCCTCCAGAGGATAAATAGGGGCAACCTGGCAGATACCCTGTTTCGCCAAGCGTTCCTCTAACTTGGCCCCTGAATCACATTTCCCAGCCAACTCATCCCTTAAAACATCCTTCAATAGCAATGACTGATTTCTTTCTTCCTCCAGTTCTTCCCTTAACTCCTCATTTTCCCTTCTGAGATCAACAATTTGGCTTTTCAGTGTTTGCACTAAGCTCTGCAAAGATTCAATGACACAGTTTTCTTGACTGTATCGGCCAATGCGATCTGCAACAGCCGCTGCCAAACTAGCACCTAGTACAGCACAGACTAATGATTTCCCCTTTCCAGTTTTTACCCTTGCATCTTTCTGCAGTACGACTACACGGTCCGTAACACTCTGCAAATTATGCCAGTTCTCCTTGGCCCAATCCAGGCCCGGCACTGTGGGTCTCACATGAAACAACTCCAAAAACTTAAACAACACTTCGGGGTCAGAGGTGGAACGAGAGAGATCCCTCTCACAACTTTTGAATTCCATTGCAGCTCGGCCACAAGAACAAGGCTCTAAGGCCTCCCGAGGCTCTAACACCCCCTCATAATTTTTTTCTTCTATTGTGTCTTTGCTGCAAGAATGAGACTCTAATGTCCTAGAGGGGGGGTATAAACTTAATTCCATTACAGTCGCCTCTTAGTTTACACCCTCTAGGAGGCAAACAACTTAATGACCCCAATCACATATAATGTATGAGGGACACTTTCGCCAGAGGGATCCTGTCCATGACGCCAATTAAAATGTCTCGATCCGTTACTGATCTGAGAGGGTTCAAAATGATCCCAAGGGCGAAATTAAGATACAAACGAGGTCAAATGTCACAATCAAACATTATATTTTATTATAGCCTATGTGGAAGAGACGAGAGGAAAAGGAAAGGAGAGAAAGAGAGAAAAAGAGAGAGAGAGTATAGCTACCACCACGGATCCAGTGGTGTCCCGCAGGTCTTGCTTCGATGTTTGGTGTGGGAGCACTTCCAACTCGATGTTGATTGTTTCTGCTCTTTTATAGGGTAACTCCATTGTTTGCTTAACCATCCCTTCCACCCAGTGATGATACACATGCCCAGTACCATCATTGGGGAGGTCTTCGGGGGTCTCCGAAATCTGCCCACTGAAAGTCCAGCGTGGACGTCCTGTTCGTGCCCTTCTTTGTTTCATTGTTTATGGAGAACTCGATTATCTCATGGTCACTGTACCCCAGATAGCCTCCGACCACAACATCACCCACCAGCCCTTCTCTATTTGTAAACAGCAGGTCGAGGAGAGCCTCACCCCTGGTAGGCTCCCTCACCAGCTGTGACAGAAAGCAATCCTCAATACACTCCAAGAACCTTCTGGACTGCCTCCTCTTGGCTGTGTTAAGTTCCCAGCAGATATCTGGGAGATTAAAGTCTCCTAAAAGAACAAGGGCAGCCGATCTTGAGGCAACTTCCAGCTGCTTAAACAACAATAGATTCACCTCTTCCTCCTGATCGGGCGGTCTGTAACATACTCCAACCAGGATGTCAGTCTTGATTGCCCCTCTGACCCTTACCCATAGGCACTCAATGTGGTCATCACTAATCTCAGCTTCTACAGCATCAAGAGTTTCCTTTATATACAGGGCCACCCCTCCACCTCTTCTCTCCCGCCTGTCTCTCCTGAAGAGTTTGTAGGTTTCCATGACAGCACTCCAGTTACGAGAGTCGTTCCACCACGTTTCCGTGATAGCAACTATATCATAGTTCTCCTGCCAGACCAGGACTTCCAGCTCCTCATGTTTATTACCCATACTGTTAAGCTGGGTTACTGACTTCACCCTTGATGATGACTCACTCCCTACAGTCACATCACTGGTGAGCCTGGTTATATCTCCCCCCGCTTCGGGTCTAGTTTAAAGCCCTCTTAATGAGCCCTGCCAACTCCCGGGTTAGAATCCTTTTGCCCCTTTTGCTTAGGTGGGACCCATCTGGGTCTAGCAGGCAAGGTGCAGTAAAAGTTTCCCCATGATCATAGAAACCAAAATTTTTCTTTCTGCACCAGCCTTTAAGCCATTTGTTAACAGTGTGGACTTTCTTGTTCCTTGCAGTATACACCTCTGACACTGGAGGAACTGAGCAGAACACCACCTGCACTCTTGCCCCATTCATTAATCGGCCTAGCTCCTTAAACTCCTTTTTAACCACTCTGGATCCCCTCTTATAAAGTCCACAGTTTGGACACTTGCATCCCTCAACGGAGGCACTGTTTGAATAGACACATCAGTATCATTGACGACCAATAGCTTTTAGGGTTAGGTCAGGCTCATCAATTTCATCTACTACGTATAGGATTTGTAAGGATAGTAAGGCAAGTAGGATGAGAACGATGGCTGGCAGGATTGTTCAAATTAATTTCACTTCTTGTTCATCTACAGTGTTTGAGGATAGTTTTTCTATAGTTTTCAGTATAAGTGCTAGAAGATACAGGACTAGGCTGCAGATTGCTAATGCAACTATTAGGGCATAGTCATGGAATTCAACAAGTTCTTCTATGATAGGGAATGAAGCATCTTGAAATCTGAATTGTGAGTGATTAGCCACATGAGATGTACGAAGTTTTCACCTGTGATCTAGTCTTGACAAGGCTATGTAATTGTTTGGCTAACATCTCATAAGAAAGAAGCATGAGTGGTTTTATGCAGTTGGCTTCAAGGTTCAATTCCTTCCTTTCTTGTGCTTGAACAAAGGCTGGTTCCTTGAAGGTGTGGTATGGGGGTGGACAGCCATGAATTCATTCAGTGTTAGTGGTAGATAGTTCTGGCTGTAAGACTTTTCACTTCGATTGGCCATTGGAATGCGCTGCTCAGGGAGGTGGTGGAGTCGCCGACCCTGGAGGTGTTTAAGAGGAGACTGGATGAGGCACTGAGTGCCATGGTTTAGATGATGGTGTTAGTGTTGGTGTTAGTGTTAGGATATAGGTTGGACTCGATGATCTCGGAGGTTCTTTCCAACCTTATGATACTGTGATACTGTGATACTGTGATACTGTGATAATGTGAAAGGCTTCTCAAATGATAAACATTAGTATAATTACAGCTGTTATTGAAAATAAAGAGACAATAGATTATATAGTTGTCAGGGCCCGCTCCTGACCCCAGGTCCCCCCCAAGACCTGCTCAGTCAGAGAGGGAAGGGTCCTTTGATGTCTGCACGGCACATTGGAGATGACAAATCTCCTATGGTAAATTCAAAGTGTTTATTTTGGATACAGACAAAAGAGCAAATCAGTATTTTGGGCATGGCCAAAATATAGAATCAAATACTCGGGTGCACTCCAGAGTTGCAACTTCCCAATAGTTGCAAAGTACAGATCCCAATCTATTCAGATCACAATCTGATACCCTCAAGGCAGCTGGACAAAACAACACAACTCTGATCTGATGCACAGTAGAGCCATGGAAAACAGAATAAAGGAACAAAGAGAGAGAGGAATAAGGGGGGGAAGAGGAAAATAGTCACCACTTCATGGGCCTCTGGAAAACGTGGTCTTCAGGAGCACGTGGTCCTGCGGTTATTCTGCAGCATCTTCAGGTGGGTTCCCTGGGGTGGTGGGCACGTGCACCTGCCTTCTTGGTGGGCTTCTATTTATAGGACAAGTCCATGCTCCCCCTCCCCTAGCATGAGGGGGAGTCTTGCTGTGAAGGTTCTTGAATTGGTGCATGCACAGAAACTTCTTTGGGAAGGTTCTGGAATTGGGGCTGGGGTCTCCAGGGTCACTGGCAGTTCAACAGACCTTTGCCAGAATAACCTCTGCCTGAACCCTCTGGGTCCACATGTGCAGTCAGGTGGGGGGTGGACACCACCTGCTGCTGCACCTCTTCCCCTTCCTCTGCAGCAGCAGCACAGTCAGCCCAGCAGGAGCCACAGCACTCAAGAAGATGTTAAAGACAACAATGAAAGTAGAATTAGTCGATGTTTAAGATGGCAACAGAAGTAGACTCAGTCTCTACAATAGTATTTCATAAAGTGTATGCATCCTGAGTAGTCTGAGTATTTTTGTGGCATACTGGCTAGACCTAGGAAATGCTGTGGGAAGAATGTCAGATTTACACCAGTGAATATTACTCCAGAGTGGGCTTTATCTCATGTAAGGTGTAGGGTGTATCCAGTGAATAGTGGGAATTAGTGGGTGAACCCTGCTAGGATAGCAAATATGGCCCCTATTGAGAGGACATAGTGGAAGTTATCATGACCATATTGCAATACCACCTTTTGAAGATTGCTAACCATTTTCCAATCTAAGGGTTCCCATTCTCTATTTCCATTTCTAACAACTACTGGCATAAGCAAAGGTGAAAAAGCAAAATCTCCCTGCAAAGTACAATTTTCCACTATTCCTCTATATCGCTTTACAGGATCAAAATTTGGATTTACTGGCGGAATCCTACCCCCACCATCAACAGATTCTTTTGAAATCAAACCCAACTGATTTTCAATATTTTGCAACCCCTGACCAATGGATTCGTGAGCCCGTTTATAGGCTTCCTTAATAGCTGATCACTTTGACCCTTTATCCAAACGGCTCATCTCAGCAAGGAGAGCTGACATTCCCTCGCGCTGTTTTACCAGCTCTTGGCGAAGAGCCCGATACGGATTCTGAATCTTCAAACACTCTTCTTCTTCATTACTCCTATTAGTACCAGGATCCAAGTCCATATCTTCGAGGAGGGGTGCCGAAGGAGTTTCCTTTTTCACCTCAGGTCCAGGATAAGACGGTGGCAAAGAAGTAGATGGCAGCTCTTCATCTGGATCCCAAGGCGGCAATTCGTCGTCTTTTACCCAGGCTATTTTCTCGGCCAACGTAACTGGACCGGCCTGAATATCTGGGTCCGGATCCGACAAGGGCGGCCACACCCCATCAATATCATTTTGACCAGATTCAGGAGACCGCACTGCCGCCTTTATGGCTGCGGCGACTTCCACCTCACTATGTAATTGTTCAATCATTAGGCGCACAGCCCGATATGTTTTTGCAAGTCCTTTTGCTTCTTTGGAGCCTATTTGAACATTTTCCCACAGTTCTTTCACAACCTCCTGCCAGGCATTAGGGTTGTAAACATCTTGAGCAGACGCTATTAACCCTCGTCGCTTACACCAAAACAGTAGGTCTGTCAGGGCTGTCCTTGTCAATTCAGTCTTAGTGTCCTCCGCTAAGTGCATAAGAATGTCTATGACAGCTTTCTCTACCACTGTTACAGCGTTTCCCATCCTGCTTTTTAATCCTTGACTCACCGGTCAGCCGTGCATGATCCACCTTTCTTCAGGCGCCCAGCTCTCTCAACCGCTGGCTGCAGGATCCTCGCCGGCTCGCAGCTTCTATCTTCAGACCACAATAGTATCCTTCGGGGTCACCAGATGCTGCGGCTTTTCATGGCGAGCAAAGCAAGAACAACACATCAATATGATGCAGATTCAAGCTCGTTTATTAGCTGCTTTAGCAGATATTTATAGTGTGCGCTTCTTTCAAGCATTCGTTATTTGGCTAATTGTGATTGGTTACATATGTCCGTCCTAAACATTTGATTGGTCATTTTATGATCCCCTATTTGCCTATCTTGTAACACGTCAGCAACTTTGTATCCTGCCTGAAACTTGTCCTGACTTGTTCTGCAACTTGTCCTGACTTGTTTCTGACCGGAGTTTGACCTTCTTTGTTCTCCTCCGGTCCTGTTCTTAAGGCCTAAAGCTCCTGATGACCATTCAGAATTGCTAATGCCCCAACACCCATTGCTTCCATCTCATAAGCTACACCTTGACCTGTCTTGCTAGCGAAGTGGGGCTATTGTGCTCACTGTTGCTCTTTCAATGGAGGTGGGATGGCAACGGTGGTATGTAGGCTGACTTGAGGCAAGAGATAATTGTGTGTATCATGGGTTATCGATTATAGAACAGGCTCCTCTAGGTAGGTTTGGGACACCGCCAAGTCCTTAGAGTTTTAAGTGTTTGTGCTCATAGTTCTCAGGTGGATACTTTGGTAGGATAAACTATCAAGATTTAGGGCTAGGCATAGCAGGGTATCTAATACCAGTTTGTACCCTAGCTTTTGTGGGGTCTAATCTATCGAGGGTGCTAAGATCATCTTAAGGGTGATTTTAGATGCGGTTTGGGCTTATGACAGCTCAGTTGTGCTTTGGTTTTAGTTCATGTGATAATGTGTACCACTCTTTACACCGCATTACAGTTAATTTGGGTTTCTCATGTGACCGCAGTGGCTGGCACAAGATTTATTAACCCTGAAGGTAATTGCTATAACTAAGTCAAGTTTGCACTTATTGCTTAATGTGGTGATACAAGGCATCTTGGGCTACTGTTCGCTTGGGGTATGCCTGATACCTGCTCCTTTCATCTTAGTAAGAAGTTAAGGGCATTTACACTGGGTCATGGATACTTGCATGTATATGTTTAGATAAGGTTAACGTTAAAGTTATGACTAAGTCTTTTGTCCTAGAGTACAAGTGGATGACTGTCTTGGCGTTTTCAGTGCTGTGCTTTATGACTCTAAGCTGGATGGAAAAGTGATGGAAAAGTGGCTTTTCTTTGTTGTTTGTTGTAGGGGAGTTGGTTTAATAGTTTGTGGTTGTGGCAAACAGATATATAATGAGTGATAATAGGGTTGTTATAAATTGAGACCACAACGGATCAAAATCCAATTAAAATTTATTAATTATAGCAAGTAGAATATGAGCAAAAGCAGCGCTGGACGGCAGGGGAGTCTGCGCTCCGCCAACTGCCGTAAATAGGCACTCCATACAGTTCCTTTTATACGTTTTTTTTCCTTCGCAATCGTGGTATAGTGGAAGCACTCTGCGCATGCTTCGGTTGTTATCTAGGGGTCTTTTTTCTGTCTCCTGATAGTCGTCGGGGCTGAAGTAAGACGTCTTCCTCCCCTGTCCTGTGATTGACCATTCATTCTTATGCCCTTATCTGGGGTTGTTTGTCGTGTCTTTATCAGTTCCTGAGTTTGCAGAAGCAGTTTGTGGTTTAACGTTTACATAAAGCTTAACTTTTGTTCTACACCAAGTGATTACATTAGACAATGATAAATCTCAATAAACAATACCATAGTTCAGTCTCCCACAGGGTGAATTATTTTAATGTAACTCCAGCACTGATGTAAGGGCAAATAATGAAGAAATGTAGATAAAATAAGTGATGAAGTGTGATGAGTGTTTAGCTTAAAGTTTCTAGTGTTTGTGAAGGTTGAGAGGTGTAAAGTGGGATGTTTGTTAAACAATTATGTGGGTAGTTGTTTGGATGTCTTTGTTGAGTGGTTGTTAAATTACTTAAAAAATCCAGAATTCACTCATTTTTTGAGACTTATTTTTCTCAGTCTTAGGTGCTTATTTTACTGAAAAAAACAACTCCCCAGGAGATAATGAAGATTTTTGCTTTTGCAAACTCCTTAGTGGAACTTTTGTCTGTGGGTTTAGAAACATTTAACGGCGCACGGTACCAAAAGTTGATCAAGTAAGAGGATATCATTTCTGTGATATGTTTAAATATTTTGCATTTAGTCTGATTTAAAGTTCAGAGCTGAAAAAAAAACCCCACATCACCAAACAAACACAAAAAACCCCTAAACCACACCAATGAAAAAAACCAAAACAAAACTAAAACCCCAAAAAGTTCTCAGGCAGATTTTGCTCTGAGAGTTGGTCAGTTTAGGGTTAGCCTATCTGAGAATCTGAAATTCCAGTGTCCCTTGACTCTAAAGCTGCTTGCAAAGTGAGGAATTGCAGAGTCTAAATGCTGTAGATACAAAGGAGCTGGGCAAGCTGTGAAAGACCAGACTGACTTCCATCAAGGATATGCTTAGGCTTGTCTTTGAAGGTCACTGATATCCAAGAAACTATTTCTTGAACCACCACTATTTATAGTTAGTGTTACTGCTTTCTTTCCATTTCAATAGAGTTCAGAGTTTTTTATTTCTTCCTTGAAAATGCTCATATTGTTGCATGCTATTCATATGGAAATCTCTGGAAGCCAGAGGACAAAGGGATGAACGTGTTTCTTGTGATTAGACTCTGATCTAGTTGCACTAGTCTGTGTTTTCATATGGTGATGACATACTTAATAATCCTTCTTTGACTTGTTTATTCTGCTGTGTAGGATGACACTTTGTCATATGAGTGAGCACTGTGCTCAATATGTTAGTGGCAATAAACAATATGGATCATTAGCTTATCCCTACTCTGTGGAAAAAATGCAATTGGAGTTTGAGCTGTTTTTTAGAGCTATTCTACATGTTTAACCCAGATAACAGACACCCCTACCTGAGGGGATGCAGTACTGGACCTGATAGTCATCAACGCAAGTGAGCTCATCAGTGATGTCAAGATTGGAGGCAGCCTGGGCTGCAGTGATCACGCATTGGTGGAGTTCAAGGACCTGAACCTGAGGGATATGGGACAGGTGAGGAGTAAAGTCAGGACCCTAAATTTTAGGAAAGCAAAATTCCAGCCCTTCAAGGAGTTTGTCAGTAGGACCTCCTGGGAAACGGTTCTCAGGGACGAGGGAGCAGAACAGAGCTGGCAGATCTTTAAGGATGTTTTCCACAGAGTGCAAGAGTGCTCAGTCCCCAGATGTAGGAAATCAGGCAGGGAAGGGAAGAGACCAGCATGGCTGAGTCGAGACCTACTGGTCAAACTGAAGAGCAAGAGAGAACTGCACGGACAGTGCAAGCAGGGACAGGGAACCTGGGAAGAGTAGAGGGACACTGCCCAGTTGTGTAGGGATGGGGTCAGGAAGGCCAAGGCACAGCTGGAGCTGAACTTGGCGAGGGATGCAAAGAACAACACAAAGGGCTTCTACAGTTACGTCAACCACAAAAGGAAGCTTAAAGAAAGCGTACCCCCCGATGAACGAAAATGATGACCTCGTATCAACAGATACGAGGAGAAGGCTGAGGTACTCAACAACTGTTTTGCCTTAGTCTTCACTGGCAACTGCTCTCCTCACCCCTCCCAAGTCAATGGCTAACAAGATGGGGACCAGGGGTGTAAAGCCCTGCCCCTGTAGAGGAAGATCAGGTTTGTGACCACCTGAGGAACCTGAACGTATATAAGTCTATGGGACTTTATGAGATGCATCCCAGAGTCATGAGGGAATTGGCTGATGTGGTTGCCAAGCCACTCTCCATGATATCTGAAAAGCCATGGTAGTCAGGGGAAGTCCCTGGGGACTGGAAGAAGGGCAACATTGTGCCCATTTTTAAAAAGGGTACAAAGGAGGATCCTGGGAACTACCAACCTGTCAGCCTCACCTCTGTGCCTGGGAAGATCATCCTCCTAGAAGCTATGCTAAAGCACATGGAGGACAGGGAGGTGATTCAAGACAGCCAACATGGCTTCTCCAAGGGCAAGTCCTGCCTGACCAACCTAGAGGCTTTCTATGATGGGGTGATCACATCAGCGGATACAGGAAAAGCAATGGATGTCATCTATCTGGACTTCTGCAAAGCCGTTGACACGGTCCCCAACAACATCCTTCTCACTAAATTGGAGAGATATGGATTTGATGGGTGGACTGTTCGGTGCATAAGGAATTGATTGGATGGTCACATTCAGAGAGTAGTGGTCAACGGCTCAATGTCCAGATGGAGACCTGTGAAAAGTGGTGTCCCTCAGGGGTCCATACTGGGACCTCAGATGGTTAATATTTTCATTGATGTTATAGACAGCAAGATCAAGTGCACCCTCAGCAAATTTGCAAATGACACCAAGCTGAGTGGGGCAGCTGTCACACCAGAAGGACGGGATGTCATCCAGAGGGACCTGGACAAGCTGGAGAAGTGGGCCTGTGGGAACCCCATGAGGTTCAACAAGGCCAAATGCAAGGTCCTATATCTGGGTCAGGGAAATATGTAGTTTCAATACAGGATGGGAGATGATGTGATTGAGAGCAGCCCTGCGGAGAAAGACTTATGGGAGCTGGTTTGATAAGCTCAACATGACCCGGCAATGCACACTTGCAGCCCAGAAGGCCAACCATGTCCTGGACTGCATCAAAAGAAGCATTGCCAGCAGGTCAGGGGAGGTCATTTTCCCCCTCTACTCCGCTCTCATGAGACCCCACCTGGAGTATTGTGTCCAGTTCTGGAATCCCCAACATAAGAAGGATATGGAACTGTTGGAACGAGTTTAGAGGAGGGCTACAAAGATGATCCTCTGCTATGAGGACAGGCTGAGAGAGTTGGCGTTTTTCAGCCTGGAGAAGAGAAGGCTCCCGGGAGATCATATAGCAGCCTTCCATTACCTGAAGTGGGCTACAGGAAAGTCCTTTTTCCAAGGGCCAGTACAGATAGGACAAGGGGGAACAGCTTTAATCTGGAAGGGGGAAGATTTAGATTAGACATTAGGAAGGAATTCTTCACAATGTGGGTGGTGACAGTGGAACAAGTTGCCCAAGGAAGTTGTGGATGCTCTTTCCAAGGAAGTGCTCAAGGCCAGTTTGGATGGGGTCTTGAGCAGCCTGGTCTAGTGGGAGATGTCCCTGCTGATGGCAGGGAGGTTGGAACTGGATGGGCTTTAAGGTCCCTTCCAACCCAAACCATTCTATGATCCTATGTTCTGAAGGCAAAAATGTAGGCTGTCCAATGTGGTTGATACTGGCTTCATCTTTAGGGAGTTAGATATTTGTGAATAACAGTAGCTTTAAATATGTAATGGTAGATTTTTCAGCATATTGGTAGTATTAATATGGGGAGGAATTATGGCTTGAATTGTAGTATCTGGTAGAAGCTCTGAGGACTCGTTCAGTTCAGTATGTGGTTAACTCAGAATTTGAGATGTTAGGACAGCATGACCGGTCCAGAGGTCTCAGAAATGTTTGGGTAATTCATGGGCTTTCAGTACCTGTTACCAAACTCTCATTTTAACAGGAATTGCTTTATTTACAGTCCTTTTAGTTTTTTTCTCTGACAGTGACTACTACTGGCTGCTTCAGAGAGCTGCAAAAGCACTATGCAGTAGGTACATCTTGAGTATTCTTGTATCAAGTCTCTTCTTGAACTTTGAAATGAAGAATTTTGTATCACTTATGGGTTTTTGTGAGCTGTTGACTGTTGTCATCTTTTGAGCTGTTGATATTTGTATAAATACCCCAGTCCTCCTTCCCGTCCCCTTCACCCCTCCCAAACTTGCTAGTTTTGGCTTCAATAACTGTATGGGCCACTGCGGAAGAATTGCGAGATTAGGCAATGGACATTGTTCAGGCTTCCCACTCTCTTGTACCAAAATGTGCTGCAAAAATAACTTTATTTTTGCTCTAGTCAGAAACCAGAATGTAAATATCATGCAACTGGCTTCACTGCTCACCAATCATATGAACACACAAATAGTACTTAGGCCAATCCACTGTTTGCATGCGCTGATCATGCACCCACCTAACACATAAAAGCTAAGATATGCCAGAGCCTGTGCTCCTTGTCATGGGTCAAAGCTTGGTGACCCCAGGGACATCTCCCACTTGCTGTGAACCTCCACTCAATTGTTGTTGGGGAGCCTTGGGCAGATTGCAAGGTAATAAAGTCCTATTTTCTGACTTTGTACTGTATTGTCTCTGCATATTCTGACCTGTCTCTGGGGGTGCAAAGCCCCCATCCCTTACAGCCCCTCTCCAAGCCCTGGGGGCCAGTAGACGCATTGATGGCCCCTTTGGTGGTCCCTGAGGACTGGCCAGAGTGGGCCAATGGAGGGGACAGGACTTCGCGGGCTGTTGAAGCAGAGATGTGGGTGTTTCCCTTCCACGCCACTCCAGACAGAGTTTGGTATCAATCCATGGGGGAGAGGAGGTGTGAGGTGCTGTTGCTTAGCATAAAAGATGTCTCCTAACCAAGCCTCAGTGAGATCTCCCCACCAAAGGATCACGACGAGGACCGGCAGGATACTGTTCGGGACCTGGGACCATAGGGACACCTTGGACCTGTGGTGGTAGCTATAATCCTCTTTCCTCCCTTTTACTTTACCATTTCTTTCCCTCTTCATCACTCTGTGTATTGCGTGCCACTTTACAGGCTAAATAATAAAGTTATACTGTTTGATTGAAGTATAACCCTTTGGCATTTTGGTCGCCTTTGATTTTTGCGCTTCGAGATCACAGTAAACAAACCATCACCTGTCCACTGAGTGGACCATGACAGATGGTCACATCTGGAGCTTTTCCTCCGATTCTGATTCCGAGATAGAATATGAGCTAGAACCAGGGAGTGATATAGAAGCACAAGCTCGCCCCCTGGTACAGCTGCAAAGGGAGACACAAGTGGGGTGAGGCGGTTGAGCAGGTTCATACATACACCCAGAAAGAACTGTGTGAGTTCCTGGCCACCTTTCAACAGCAGCCAGGCGAGTCAGTACTGGCATGGCTCATGCGAGCCTGGGATAGTGGTGCCGAATCACTGAAATTACTATGGGATGAGTTGGATTTGATGAGGCCTTTGTCCACTGACCCCCAAGTGCAGACGTTCTTGGGGCATCTGGTGAACCCCCATGACGGCGCAGATAATCCAGTCCCAGATCCCTCTTTATATGAGCAGATCTGTACTGCTGTTAGTGCAGCGCATCCTGCAGCCAGTGAGCTATCAGGGCATGGCAAACCATGGAGGAAGGTACAAATGTACCGCGACAACTAGGTGCGGCAGTGGGTCTGACTAATGGTGATGGTCCAGATGAGATACCGATCATCAGGCAAATGAAGACCCAGCTATTAAAAGGGGCACCAAGCCTTTTGAAGCCCTGCCTCCTAGGGACTGTGATGCCTGCCCAAGGGACTGTAAGGCAATTAGTGAACAGCTTGCGCGATCTAGCAGTAGTAAGTGGGATCAAAAGTAAATAAGTCAAAGCTGCACAGAAAGGAATAGGGAGGAGACCAACAGGCATGGTATGAGAGAAGCTTACAGTGACCCAAAGGTAGATGTGGTCAGATTTGAGTGCAAGCAGGGGTATGGCGGGATGAGATTAATGGTCTGCCTATCATCGAGTTGTTTAAGCAATGGCAGCAATTGCCAGCAAATAGATGACATCGTGTGGTACTATCTGCACCCCCTGCACCAAGTCCCGGGTGAAAGTTGCCCGCCAAACACCATTGATGGGAAAGCAGATTCCCTAAGGTCCGAATGTCCATAGTAGCACAGCACCCAGGGGACTGATGCCCATATGTACCCCTAACTATAGATGGTGCTCGGGAGGGGAAACCGCTGCATTAGTTTTAGTAGATACTGGGGCAGAAATAACTGTATTGCACAGCGCTATTTGTGCACAAAAGGCATCAATGCAGGTGTGTGGGTTAGGAGGCTCTGCCACTCCTGCTGTATGGGCGGTAGTGACATTGCTGATTGGCAAAAATCCTCCTTTCTCTGCACAAGTATTATTAGCCCCTATTCATGAATATATTCTGGGCATTGACGTGTTATCAGGACGAGACATTCACACCCAACAAGGACTGTTTTCATTTGCATGCACACTGGCCATTCCACAAGTTCAAACAATCACCTTTTTAAGGGGATACCCCACATGGGATCCAGTAAAATTACCAACGCCTACTGCAGTTGTCCAGATCAAGCAGTATAGAATACCAGGAGGAGACCATAGATGCTTTATTGAGTGCACAGATCATTCACCATACTCTATCTGCTTATAATAGTCCTATCTGGCCAGTAAAGAAGGCCGATGGCTCATGGCGAATGACTGTGGATTATCGTGCCCTGAACAAAGTGACTCCTCCACTGACTGCTGTGGTTCCTGATACAGTTACCTTACTTGAGAACGTGGGTAAACTGTTACAGGAATGGAAAGCGGTAATTGATTTGGCTAATGTTTTCTTTTCGATTGCCATTGCACAGGAATCGCAAGATCAATTCATCTTCAGTTGGCGTGGAAAACAGTTCACATTTCAGGTACTACCACAGGGGTATAAGCATAGTCCAACCATTTGTCACCAGATGGTAGCCACTGATTTACCTGCCCCGTGGGCAGGATGCACCTTTCGCCATTATATAGATGACATCTTGATCATGGGACCCTTGAAAGATGCTGTGCAGGAACAGGTGCAAGATTTAATAACAACTTTTCAGAACAGGGGTGGGCAGTGAACCCAAAGAAAATACAAGGGCCTGATAGTAGTGTTCAGATTTTAGGAATAATATGGAGAGGACAGACTAAAGCAATGCCTGATAAGGTGCGCCGTACAGTTCAACACTACCCTGTACCTACATTGGTACGACAACTTCAAGCATTTTTAGGCCTTTTATGATTTTGGTGTTCCTTCATACCCCATTTAGCCTATTTAATGCACTCCCTGCAGCGTCTGGTAAAAAAGAACAGTCATTGGCAGTGGTACAAAGAACAACAAAGAACAACAACAAGCTTTTGATCTATGCAAGGAGGCTGTAATGATGCACGCACAATTATTCACTCCAAATCTTGGGAGGCCTTTTGAACTGAAGGTCACAGTTTTAGAGGATACTGCATCTTGGGGCCTGTGGCAGCAATGTGCACAGAGCCGAAGAGAACCAATTAGGTTCTGGTCTCGCTCCTTGTAAGGAGCGGTTGCTAATTATACTCCATTAGAAAAACATTTTTTTAGCAGTGGTCTGGGCCTTACAAGATACAGAACATATTACTGGACATGACCCTGTAAGTGTGCATAGTCCAATTGCCATTCAAGCGTGGGCGCGTGATACAGCAGTGCAAGCACACGCTGGAGTAGCACAGGCAGCCACCCAGTGGAAGTGGAAGCATTACCTCCAAGCTAGACTCCAAGGAGGGAAAAAAGATTTGTGTTCCACATGCCACCTTGCTTGGGGAGGTACAATTTGCTCATATACCCGCTTTCTCCCAAACAGAAAGGTTGCCAAGTCCTGCCCCTCCGGTAGAACTGTCACCTGTACAAGAAGCACCCCCATATGCCAATCTTACAACTGAGGAGTGCACACACGTATGGTTTACAGATGGAAGTGCAGTCTATTCCTGGAATGGGGAGCAAGTGTGGCAAGCATTAGTGTACAAGTCAGCCACAGAAACAGTGTGTTTTGCCTCAGGTACAGGGTACTTAAGTCAATGGGCTGAACAACAAGCAGCCACCAATGCATTAGATGAAGGGAAGGGACTATTTCTATACAGATAGCTGGGTTGTTTATAAAGGATTGCACACACAGTTGCCCGCATGGGCTGCTCAGCAATGGAAAATTCATGATAAGGAATTATGGGGAAGTGATTTATGGGAGCACTTCTAGGCCATAGTGCAGGAAAGAACCACCTATGCATGACATGTAGATGCACATCAAAAATCAGAATCATTAGAAGGATTATATAATGCTGCAGCAGATCAAATGACCACACCTAGTGAAATGCAACAAGCTTTGCTAGCACACAGAAAATCTGGCCACCGTGGGCCAGTGTTAGCACAAGTTTGGGATGTGGCTCAGACATCTACCTTCAGCCTTCCATTGGTATAAATCTGCACGAGCAAATTGTGAAACATGTATGGCTGTAACTAAAGTGCCTTAAACCCAAGTGCCAGGACAATTAAAGCAAGGACAACAACCACTGGCCACATGGCAAGCAGACTACATCGGACCTCTGCCCGCCTCACGAGGGCACCGGTATATGTTAACTGCTGTAGACTCTAACACTGGCCTCATTTATGCACACCCTGCTGCACATGCAGACCAGCGTGCCACCATTCGTGGTCTAGAAAATCCGATATATTTGTATGGCATGCCTCAAGAATTCCAAAGCGATCAGGGATCACACTTTGCTGGTCATACAGTGCAGGAGTGGGCAAAAGAGTTAGGCATCCAGTGGTTATTACACATTCTGCATCATCCTCAAACCAGTGGGTTAATAGAGTACATCAATGGTTTAATTAAAGAGCAGATTTGAAAATTAACTCCAACAGGTACATTAAGGGGGTGGAAAGATATGCTTCCCAAAGCAATATTCCCGTTGAACAATCGCCAAATGGGGCCATCCTCTCAATATCAAAAGCTGCCATCATCCATTCACCTGCTCGCATTACAGTGCACGACAGAGGATGCACTCTGTGCATCCTTGCTTCATGTAAGGTTGAATTCTATGCTACTACTGCAACAGTATTAAAAGATACCATACAAGTTAGCCTAAATGTACGCCTTGAGTGCCTTTCTCACTACGTATGTTTTTTTACTCCAATATGTCCACTGCAACCAAGACCTTTGTTAATCACTTCTCAGGTTCTATCATTCCAGGTGTCTGTTTCATCACCAATCACTCTTGCACAAGGGGACCCATTCATACATGGCATCCTTGTCCATGGATCAGATACCTTTCATGTTGTAACAATGACACTGGGTAATATCCTCACTAGGATTCAGATTCTGACTCCACACAATCAAAACCAAACAGGAACCATATTAGCAAGTGGGCCTGGAGCCACAGCTTTAGTAATGCCTGAATCTGAAAACATCCTACTGTATCTTCCTCTCCACGTGTTATCCCAGAGACATTTGTAATGTGGTGAGCGTGCATTCTCTGGGTTGGTATGACATGTGCTGAATCTGCCAGAACATCTGGCATCTCACGTAAACACCTAGGTATGGATAGCTCAACAATCTGCTAATCTATCTGGCTTCTGTATTGCAGGCAGCCAAGCTGTAAATGATATGCTTACAACTTCTTGTGTCCATGTGCCAACTCCACTTTCAACAATGCAGTAGTACACCTTGCTGAAAAACTTTTACTTTTCTGCAAATTCATTGAACCTCTATGATATGGGCACTATCTCCCTATGTCTGACACCTTGGACCCATGCTTTTGAGAGATGTTGCAGCAGCTGATCTATGCTTCACCTTTGTTAACGCTGCTTTTACCACAAGTGAATGTAACCAAGACTGTTAGAATGCAGTGTTACTATGAATGTTACCTATGCCAAAGCTCACCTTATAGTGCCATTAGGTTGGTTCATGCTATGAGGAACCATGGCCTACACCTACGTGACTGCCACTGTCACCGGAGGACTTTGCAGTATAGGCCGTGTAACACAGCATTCTTCCATATCTAGCACCCTCGCGAAGAAGGCCTCCACACATATTGGATGAAACCTGTAAACCACATATAAATTTGCTGTCCCAAGGTGAAGCACCAGAATTGTTGCTAAGCCTTGTTGGCATCCTGGGGGCAGTCACTCACACTTGCAGACAACTGGTAGATGTTGCCTGTGCCTTAGCCCAAGGACTTAATTGGACATCAAAAGCCATAGCCTTGCTCAATAAGGAGCTTGGTGCGGTACAAAGTGTATTGCAAAATAGATTGGTAATAGACTACCTCCTACTGCAACACAATCACGGCTGTCATGATTTTAAAGAGATGTGTTGCTTTTAATATCACAGATGAATCTGCTTCCATCAAAGACAATCTCTATCACATCCAAGAAATCCTGCAAGCTATCCATCAAAATAACAGTGGGGCATGATTGGCAAACTGGTTTTGCTCATTAACAAGATGGGTAGGCAATTTAATTCAAGGTGGTTTTCTTGTCCTCTTAAGCTTTGTCTTTGGTTATGTTGTAATATCCCTTGTACCTTCCCTACACACCGTAATCGCAGTGAGTGGGATAGTCTGTACTATGTCCATCACAGGGGTGGAGGGTATGGGCCACTGCAGAAGAATCATGAGGAGACTGGGCAATGGACACTGTTCAGGCTTCCCACTCTCTTGTACCAAAATGTGCTGCAAAAATAAAGTTATTTTTGCTCTAGCCAGAAACCAGAATGTAAACAATACCACACACCTGGCTTCACTGCTGACCAATAGCACTTAGGTCAATCCACCACTTGCACACACAGATCATGCACCCACCTAACACATAAAAGCTAAGATATGCCAGAGCATGTGCTCTTCGCCATGGGTCAAAGCTTGGTGACCCCACAGACATCTCCCACTTGCTGTGAACCTCCACTCAGTTGTCGTTGGGGAGCCCTGGGCAGATTGTGAGGTAATAAAGTTCTATTTTTCTGACTTTGTACTGCATTGTCTCTGCATATTCTGACCTGTTTCTGGGGGTGCAAAGCCCCCATCCCTTACAACTGCAAAACCCAGTTGACCTGCATGGTTTCACAAAGGAAACTGCAGTGTCATGTCCCAGTGACCTGCAGCACCTTCCCTGCCCAAATTCGCCAGAGGCTGACAGGATATTTTATGGTTTCACTATCTTATCCTTAGTTGATTAGGGGACATTGCCTCATAGGAGATGCTGGATGAGCAATGGCTGAGGTGTTCTTAAAAAAAGATTAAGCAGATGAGAAGGGACACTGTGTGCCAGAAAACCTGAATCACACCTGCTGCCCTAACCTGTGGCCTCTGCTTTAACATATTGACAGCTAGAATAGTTCCACAATGTTAAGAAAAAAAAAAAAGGGCATTTTCTACTTAAGAAAGTGACCTGAGGCAACTACCACATTGCAAATATTTGAGGTTTATACTGAGCAAATGAGGTTTGTGGGGATTTTTCTTGCAGTATTTGTGGCTGCCCTGGCACCAAAAGTAGTGTCACATCTGTGTTTCAGATCTGAAAGGTTTCAGAGTCAAGGTTTTGAAGAGGTTTTAGCAACCTGATCTGGACATCTATTAGTTGAGGTACAGTCTGCCCAACTACAAGCACACAAAGAACTCCAAAGTGTGAATCCTGGAATAAATTTCCAAGTTTTCTCCACCTGCTGTGGCTGCACTGGAAAGGCACACCTTAACAGAGGAAGATGAGTCCAAGTGGGGTTGAGCCTCAAAGCAAGCAGGACAGAGCAGCATGGATAGAAGGTACAGCAACTTAGGGCAGTGAGCACAAGAGTCATCAGCGACCCTGCAGCAACAATTGTACATAACAGCTTTGGTGTTACCTGCCCAGACTAGGTATTAGCACAGTGCTGACCATCACATCTCACAGGCCACTATGCTGAAACTGTTTCTGGGATCTTTCCATAATTTTCTGAATCAGTCCTTCAGCTGCTTTAGCCAGACTCACCCTGTGTACACTCCCAACAGAAGCAACAAACCCTCACCACAAATCTACACGATCAGAACCCACTCTATTTCTCTGCTTTCCAACACTGCCCCACAGCACCTCTCAGGACTTGCAATCAAGCTGTCAAAACCCACCCCCATCATCCTTCTGTCTGATCAGATGCATTTATCACATGGGGTTTCAATTACAAAATTATCACCTACCCAAGCCACAGCAGCAACAGAGCAGAAACCATAAATTTGGAATATTTATCCCTTCTATTACTAGAAACAAATATATCTCTGAGCAATTTTGGACTAAGATAGCCCCTGAGCTTGGTGCTTTCTGACTCCAGTAGCACATAAGTAAAACATGACACAACACCACCAAGTGACACAGGTTTAGACACTGCAAGAACAGAACAGTAAGCTGTTCAAGCTGTCCTGGAAGGGACAAGTCTTTCAGGGCAGCTGGAGCAAAAAGGCTCCACCACAGTATTCCCACACCTGTGAAGCCTCCCAGGCACCTATTCTGGAGCCATGCATAGGCACACAATTGTGAAAGGAACTCCACCACAGGAAGCCCTCCTCCAGGAGCACAGCACTGTTCTAACATGCCATTTCCCCCCAGAAAGATATCTGACACTTCTAGACTAAGTGTGGGTTTTTTTTTTCTGTACTGCAGAAGCTCAAGCTCAACACTCTCAAAGCACTGAAGCCATTAGAGAAGCTTGTTAGCCTGGAACTGTCTGACAAGGCTGGACAAAATCATTCTAGCTGCTTGTAACACAGCAGGCTTGAACTCTAATATGACAGGATCCTCCTTTGACAGAAGGTAACTGAGGACAGAGCCAACAGCCCCAAAGCCCTGATCTGAAAGGCTCACTGAGAACTAATTACCTGGTACACTGGAACTTGGTCAAGTTGAATACACCACATAAAGTGGAAAGACTTGAAACTGAATTTCCCCCATCCCAGAGACAAGTTCTAACATTAGGATCTCATACCTCACATAGCATGCAAAGAGTAAGGAAATTAAATATATGCTCCAGTATATAGCTCCCCAATCCATTAGTTGACTCCAGTTCTGTCACTAAGTGTCTGCAATTATTCCAGAGAATGGTGGCATTTAAATTGCTAGCAGTTACTGCTGTAACAGCTAAATGTGCAGCTGCCCTGCAACACAAGGACAGTTCATTCTTAAAAGAACCCATCTTCTGAAAGCCAGGCAACCAGGATGGGTTAGACATCAATGCCAAGAAATACTGTGACAGCATCAGACTGTTTAAGAAGACTATGAGGGCCAATTAGTTGCCCAGCCCCCACTCCTCCCCATGACAAGGCAGTATAAACTGCTCCCCAGTCACATGCCTTTATCAGATCAGTTGCTTGAAAATTATAAAACTGCAAGAGCAACTCAGCTCTGCCACAATGGAAACTGCAGTCTTAGCCCCAGAATCCAGCTGCTAGCCCTGCTCCTTTTCTTGTAAGTGAAGTCTCATCCACCCAATAGTTAAGATGACCCCTGATATTCCAGAGCTCCTTTAGCAAGCATATGTCAAGGGGAGCTTAACTCTGTTTTTTAAAGGCATGTGTTCCTCAAGTACCAATAAGTTAGAACAGAATATACCAACCTTTTTACATGGAAACTTTTATTCCCATTTAGATCTGTACATTCAAGTCACACAACTTTTAAGGCTGATGGAGCTGGAGCACAAGATCACAACAGCCTCGTCTGTTTGAACAGTTACAAGTTTATGCCTCAAAAGTGGCCAGGAAACTTGTAACTATTTCCTTCAACTTAGCTTCTGTCTGGTCAGAGATCTTCCCTTCGGTCCTGTTGAAAAAGTTCAGTTAAACTTCTGATGTAGGAATAGATATATGGTCAATCCCCAACTAAGGCAAAGAAAAACTCTAAAATGAACCTTCCAATTTCTAATAAAATTAGCAGATGAAATACTCAATCCCCAACAGGCCACTCAACAGTAGGGAAGGCAGTGAGTAGCACTTAATCTACAGTACTGTAATAGCTTTAAGCTATTAGAAATATGGGAACTAAGATTAAGCAATTTCAATACCAGATTACAAGAGGTATTCAAGTAGGTTCAATTTTAAGCATCAGCTAGATTTCATAAGGAAAAATGAGACAAGAAGATGAGCTCCAGACGACAGTGCAAGGACAGTAGGAAGGCTGATTTAACCTCCAGTTCTGGTATAGGCAGCTGAAGATCTGATATCTTAGGATATACCAAATTAGCAGTTCAGCAACCATTATCTGTATGTACTCCAGCTATCAGGTCAACACCCTTGTGATGAAGCAAGATAAATCATCATACCTGATGGTGGAGAGGAGGGCCTGGTGCTGGCTCAGCACATGAGCTAGGAAAGCACTCTCAAATTTAGTGATTTTGCTGGGCTCCAGCTTGTCCAAGTGACCTCTTACACCAGCATAGATGACTGCAACCTGTTCCTCAATAGCCATAGGAACTGCAGAAAAGAAAGAATTCATGCCATTGGCAACTCTTACCTTGGGATGCATCAGTACTACACAGAAATCTTCTTTGAAGATCAACTGAACACATACAACATGGTTCAAATAAACCTGCATTTACCATGTCCACAGAACGGACATAGTAAATGCTGCCACAAAGACTGACCTCATTAGCACAAGAGACTAATGGGAAATGCAGACTCATATCCAAGACACTCACCATACTGTCCTTGTTTGAGAAGCTCTGTCAAACGTACACCACGGTTCAGCAGCTGTTGTGTGGCAGCATCTAGATCAGACCCAAACTGAGCAAAGGCAGCTACTTCACGATACTGAGCCAATTCCAGCTTCATAGTACCTGCCACCTACAACACAAAACACAGATCAGACTGAGTTTGACCACCAAGTGTCTTGTAGTTTGCAGGTTATCTTCAGCTGACAGCTGTCACAAGTCAGTTTCACCTTGCATACCAGCCAAGTGAATCTTCAGATTCTGACATCATATGCATCTCTGAAAATCCCACCATCTGCTTGGCTTTTTAACATAAGCACTCTATTCCTCCCTAAAATGGTGACAGTTGATATTAAATCTCTCCATAACCAGACTGAAGTCATGGGGTTAAGAGAGTATTGTCTACTTCTAGTTAGATTGATACCCAGCTCAGCATACTGAAGTGTAAACAGCCCTACATCTTTATACAGATACTATTTTCCTTTTCCCCTCACCTCCCAGCAGGCAATGGAAATACTGAAGAGATTGTTAAAGTTTGTTCTTTATTATAATTTCCTAACTCTAAGGAATCCAAAGCTTCATTCCCTCTCAGAGGGAAATTGGTTGGAAAGCCTACACACTACTCACGTCTATTAAGAGAAGCAGCAGTTTCACGCTTACCTGCTTCATAGCCCTGGTCTGAGCAGCAGAACCTACACGGGACACAGACAGACCAACATTGATGGCTGGACGGATACCTTTGTAGAACAACTCAGTTTCCAAGAAAATCTGTAGGAGAAAATTGCCTTTTTTTATCTTGGGCAGAAGCCTGGAAGCCTCCACAGAGATCTGCCAGTAAGTTACATAGAAGTATGTGGCATGTGAAGAAGTCATCCTACCTGTCCATCAGTGATAGAGATTACATTCGTTGGAATGTAAGCAGACACATCACCAGCCTGAGTTTCAATGACAGGCAAGGCAGTTAGAGAGCCACCTCCAAAGGAATCATTCATTTTGGCTGCTCTTTCCAGCAGGCGAGAGTGCAGGTAGAACACATCACCTGGGTAGGCTTCACGGCCAGGTGGACGACGCAGCAGCAGAGACATCTGGCGATAGGCAACAGCCTGCATGGTATAAAGAAAGCTTTCAGACTTCAGTAGCTCATTTAAAATTTGGAATTTCTAAACCTGAGGCGATCTTACAGCTACAAACACCAGTGCTAGACTATGAGGCCTATAAACCATGTTTCCTGACCTGTTTGGATAAGTCATCATAGATGATTAATGCATGTTTTCCATTGTCTCTGAAATATTCCCCCATGGAGCAGCCTGAATAGGGAGCCAGATACTGAAGAGGTGCTGCATCAGATGCTGTGGCAGACACCACAATAGTGTACTTCATGGCATCTGGAAAGAATTGGAGACACACCATGTATATTACCTCATTATGTCCATACCCAGCAAATACAACACACATGATGTACTAGCTGCTGAAGCAAGCCCAGGCAGTATCACTACATTGTTACCAAAAAAACTCCCATACTAGATTAACACATCTGTTAGCTCAACTAACTCAAGAAATTTCAAGAGCAAGTTCATAGCAGCTAATGTCTAACACTTGCACACTTCTTTCCCATTTAAAGTGAAATCTAAACTTTCACTAAGACACACTTTGGTTCTAGAAGTAACTCAGCCTTTAAGACTATGGTTGCCTGGCTACTGCAAAGCAATACTAACCTTTGTTTCATAGTCACAAACAAATTATTGTCATTAAAATGTGGGTTTTTTTTTTCTCCTAGGTATGACTCTGCTTGACCAACAGACAAGTAGTAAGGTGCCTGATCTCTTGAAAGTTCTGTTACATATGCAGCCTTGGTCAATGAGACCATTGTTTCTGAAAAGATGCTATCATCACAGTAGAGCCTCTGTACTAAACTTGCAAATGCCATTCACACGACTTGCATAAATATGAAACAAATGCCAAATCCATAAATACTTGTCAGTCACAGCTTGTCATCAGGTCTGCCTGACTGCTAAGAGGAGCTCTCAACTCTGCTGAAAAAATAAGTTGGCTTTTTCAGAAGCAATTCAGCAGTTTTGGGGCCTCATACTAGTCTTCTAACGCGATGTAGTAAGAAGGAGGTTTGGGTTTTTTTGTTGTTTTTTTTTTCCCCCAGATAGCTAGAAAAGTTTCTTGTCCACAGAAGTAGTTCAGTCATTAAGACTTCTGTTCACACTTGCAGCTAGGAGAGGTCATAGTAATGTTCAGCATTATAATAAAAACAGGACACCACTAATTGCCAGGCTCATCCATCTTCAAAAATCCGTACCTGCATCAGTGAGCCTCTTCACCAGCTGAGCAACAGTAGATCTCTTCTGGCCAATTGCAACATAGATACAGTACAGCTTCTTTTTTTCATCTGTTCCATCATTAAATCGTTTCTGGTTGATTATTGCGTCAATTGCAATTGAAGTTTTCCTGTATAACAGAGGTTGGTAAGTTAAGCTGCCTATAGTTCTCCCAACCTCTATGCAGTTTTGCATTCAGTTTAAACAAAGCATGTGCTGATGTACAAAGTCTCTGTTTAAGGAACCATTTTTAGCTCGGGCATTTACTTACCCAGTCTGCCTATCACCAATGACCAGCTCACGCTGGCCACGACCAATTGGCACTAAGCTGTCCACAGCCTTAATGCCAGTCTGCATAGGTTCACGCACAGAGATTCTGGGAATGATCCCAGGAGCCTTTAAGCCAACTCTTCTACGCATCTTAGATGCAATAGGACCCTTAAGAGAGGGAAAGAAAAAAAACTATGGCAGTCTATCACAGATATAAGCACAAGTAGTGAACACCTAGCTACGCTTACCTTCCCATCAATTGGATTGCCAAGGGCATCTACAACACGACCCAGCAGCTCTTCCCCAACTGGAACATCCACAATGGCACCAGTCCTTTTCACAACATCCCCTTCCTTGATCAGTCTATCATTACCAAACACGACAACACCAACATTGTCAGGTTCCAAATTCAAGGACATACCCTAGGACAAAGACTGCATCCTGAGAAAACCCATACCAACATTTACAAAAATTTTGACAGTTTAATACTTATGTGATTATTCTACAATGTAGAATATCCAACATTATCTACCTCAATCTTACTTATAACAATAGTCAATGTTCTGCTTTTATGTATAATGCATGTACGATCTTCCCTACTGGTTAGAGAATCTGCCTAAGCCTTCAGCTTATACTTGCAGTCTACCATTTAGTCATTTAGCTCTCTAAAAAAGAGCAGAAAAGATAAGCAGGATTCAAATATAACATTTCTCCCTTGCCTAGAAATTAGACAAGGGAAAAGCACTGGCTTCTTCTCTGCCTAAGTTGAGTTAGGGTCATTAAAAATACTGCAAGAGCTGTTGCAGTCCTCTCTGAACAGACAGCTTTTTAACTCTAGTCTACTCTTAAGACTGCAAGAGGTCAGCAAACTGTACGCTGTATTGGAGCAGAGAGGCTATTATTCAACAGCGAAAAGGTAAGCCAGCCTGAAATCAAAGAAAAAATCCTATGTCAGATTAGTTCTTATACTTCCTAGATGAAGACAAATAAAGCACAATATGTGAGCAAGAACCAGATACTGAAAGCAAAGTGATACAAATTCAAGGAATATTTACTTTCAGTAGTATTACTTCAACTAGTTACTACACATTTAAGTTGCAATAAAGTCTGTAAAAGGTCCATATGGGTACCACCATAGTCTCATGTTCTCCTTAAAAGTCTTGTTTATATTTCCAGGCTAAACAAACTGCTTTAGTGAAAGTTTACCTTCAGTCCAGAAGAGAATTCAACCATTTCTTCTGCTTGGACATTTCTTAGGCCATACACACGGGCAATACCATCACCAATTGAAAGCACACAGCCAGTCTCCTCAAGTTCAGCAGAGGTGTCAGCTCCTAAAATACGTTCCTCAAGAATAGAGGATACCTCAGCAGTACCTGGAAAGAGACATTTCAAACCAGATTTAGCACATTAAGGCCACAAGGTCTATCAAGCAACACTCTTCCTTACATAGGACTTATAAGATAAATAACAGCTTCTGTATTCACAGGCAATAAAAGTAGCTTCAACTCATTACAAGCCAACTTCAATCAAAACATTGATGGCTGTTTAGTTATCTATTTCCTTCATTACATTCTACACTATTAGCAAGTTCTCCCCCTAGAATGCAATTAGATTAAATAATTATCTTTAGCTCAAAAAGAGACAAGCAAGCTCTGCTTGCAGAGCATTTACTTAGACTTGAGGCATCAAAATACCCTGTCAACTGATTTGTAATCCAGGATCCAGATATAATTAAAGGAACTCGATACATTTAAGGAGGAATTTGATATAAGCTATAAAAATGTATTGTTTATGTCCCTCAAATTTATTTGGCAGTGTACCTCCAAGAACTCTATTTCCTCAGTAAGGAAACAGTTAAATAGCACTATGAAACTTATTTCCTAATAACACCTTTAATCGTTCTATACTGCTTCAAGAACTGTACAAGAACCACTACCAAAAATACAGCTATGCAGTGTTGTTGCCTTTTCTAAACACAAAGACATTGGCAGCAAAAAAGTTACACTCAAGGACACAAGGTCGAACCCAGACAAGCCTGTGAAAGTCATCCCTTCCTTCAATACTGTTACAAACAAGACAGGAAGCTGGAATTTGAGGCATTTTTTTCAAATAATTCTGCAGGAGTTAAAAATTGAATCGAATCCTTGTGAAGCAGGTAAGCTATGTTAAATAACTTCAGTACATAAACATCCTCAAGCATTTTGTCAATTGATACATCCCTCACAACTCCATACTCAAATCCTTTTTTTTCTGATAGAGCAAGTTCTTAAATCACACTCTTAGATGAAGACCTTTCTCAGACTCACCAGTTTTTCTAAAGCATGTTTCAGAGGCATGAATGTTTCTTGTAGCAACAAATGCTGTACCCAGGGTGTTTCTGGAAATCTAAAATAAGCAATTGTTTCAGCAACAGTGAGATTTCTTCAATAATAATAAAATATTAAAAGACTATAATTTTTGATCATGAGCTTAAACATTTGATGTGTCTCAGTTCTGACTTGAGCTCCACAGCACTCCACAAGTTGTAGTTATGGAACCAAGTCCAGTATCACTAAGTAAAAAGAGACAATAAAGGAGATTGCTCTAAATTACTTGCTGCGTTTTTCTCCATTGTACTGATATCAACATCACAGCACTGCAGCAGCTCCCAAAGCAACACCTCCTCACATCTGCCACCTTTACGCTGAACATCAAACGCTTAGGGCATAAAGAAATCAGTGCACCTCTTACAGCTCTGCACAATGCAGAAGTAAGATTGTGTCCTCTGAGGGTTAGCCTTTCTAAAGAAAAACTAAGTGCAGAATTTCTGAAGAAGTATGGCTGGAATATAAAGGATGGAAGAAATAAAATAAATCTGCGATCATGAATGCATGACATGATTATTGCTATCCTACATCTAAAACAAAGCTCGCAGTGCGGTCCCACAGCAACGTTAACGCCGTTTCCTCGACAACCTTAGAAGGCCTCTCCTCTGGCCACCTTCACAATGGGCATGCGCCGCGAACAGGTGCCGACAGATCTCCGTGCCCTCCCTCTCCCCAAAAACACCGGGGGGGAGGGGGGGACGGGACGCCACCTGTCAAAACCTCGAGGCTCAAATCCCTGTGGAAGCCTCCCTAGCCCGCCTCAGACTCCCGGGAACGGGAGACCACGGCCCTCAAGATGGCGCCGGCGTCCGCCCCCAGCCCTCACCCCAGAGAGGAAAGGAAAGAGCGCGCTCACCAGTCCGGCCTGCCGCAACAGGGAGCGGGCGAATGCGGCAGCCAAAGGGAGAGAGAACATGGCGACGACGGAGACTGCCACAAAAAAAAAAAAAAAACAAAAAAAAAAAAAAAAAACAAACAAAGGGCAGCAAACGAAAAGCACCGGCTAACCGCGCGCCCTCTCTATAAAATGGCCCCTTTTGGTAGCGGGGCCACGCCCGCCGGGCGGGACGCGACTCGGAAGTGCTTCCCCGCCTCTTCCCATCGCGGTGACAGGATCACGGCATCGCAAATTTCGACATCGCAATTTATGTAAGCAGTGATATACATGCTATTCACCTTTCATTGTTTTACCCTTAAAAATATTGTTTAAATCCTTTTGATGAAGGGCTTTGTATGACTTTGCTTGTACTTTATGTTATGATACACATGAAACATACAATCCCATCAAAAATTGAAATCCCCACAAATTATTTTACTGATTTAAGCCTACTTCCTTTTAAATATCGGTTATAGGGGAAAAGAAAATTCTTTGAAAATATTTAGAGTGTTTAAACCCACTTTGGTAAAAGCGTTCACGGCAGCTAGTGAATTGAAGTGGTTTTTTTTATTATTTTCTCTGCATTTCAAGAATTTAAACTGCAGAAACGGGGCCCCGAACTCCAACTCCCATCAGGCCCCGCGAGGCGGTGGCACGCGAGGCGGTGCCGAGACGGCGGTGGGAAGTGGCCACCATGGCAGAATAGCTCCAGCGGGTAATGGTGGTGTCACGTTGGCATTTTCCTCTTATGGTGAGGAGTTCCGGAGGTGGAGGTTTTTGCCTTAGGCTGGTCTCGGCTGTTCCTCACCCGCCTGGGAGCTCCTCCCGGCCTGGAGGTCTAGTGGGTGCCTTCCCCCTCAACTGGGGCTGGCAAGGTGTCAGTGCAGAGCCAGCCTCATTGTGTTCTTGAAGTCTTCATCTCGCTCTTCTAAGAGCGTCCCTGGGTCCTGGCAGTTGGTACTGGAGCTGGTGTGGTTTGAGAGTGGCAACGAGCCTGTGCTGGGTTTTTTGCCCCTTTAAACATTGAGAACAGGCAAAATGTGGTTGCCGGTTGGGGTTTTCAGCAGCAAAGTCTGTGTTCACCCACTTCATCCTCTACTGCCTGCTAAATAACAGCCTGAGTTTGCTGAGTTAAGCTCACAGCTAGTTTAAATTACTAGGTTATGAAGATTCTTGGTGCCTGAAGTTTTTATTTCAAATCTTTCTCACTGGAGAAAGTGGCAGAAAGATGTAATTCATACTTTGTTCATGAACTTGGCTTTATTGCAACATTAGTTTTCATCTATGCATAATTACTGCTGTTTGCTTCTAAGGGCTTCATGGTTTTCTCTCCAGAATGGTTCAGGGTGATGTTTGCTGTGTGCAGTGTATGTAGCTGAGATGCTGGTATGGTGGAAGCATAAAGGACATGCTAGAAAGAAATGTCCAAGGTATAAGGCTGGGTCCTTTTCCATCATAGAATCATAGAATTACCCGAGCTGGAAGGGACCCAAAATGATCATCGAGTCCAACTCCTATCCCTACATAGGACACTCCCAACATTCACACCACATGACTGAGGGCATTGTCCAAATGCTTCTTGAATGCTGGCAGACTTGGGTGCCATGACTACTTCCCTGGGTAGCCTGTTCCAGTGCTCCACCACCCGCTGGGTGAGGAACCTCTTCCTAATATCCAATCTAAACCTCCCCTGGCACATCTTCCTGCCATTACCTCTAGTCCTATTGTTATAAGCGAATGAAGGCAACAGAGTCCAAATCAAGTCTACTAAATATTTATTCAGATAGGAAAGCAAAAGCAGCGCTGGGCAGCCTGAGAGTCACAGCTCCACCAAGGCTCGCGCCCCGAAATGGCTCGATCAGTCCCTTTTATTCTCTTGAGGGTCCTGTCGCAGCTTCTCGGAGCAGTTGGTTTCGGCATCCCCTTCTTCCTTGGTCTTATTCCCCCCCCCATGGTCATGTTTACTTTAAACATTCTTCGAGCCTGGTTGCAAGACTGCCTAAAACAATTTTTTTTTCATGCAAGACTAAAAGGAAACATATATCACAAAGGTAACACAACATGACAGTTTCTGTTCATTTAAGATAACATACTTGGATAACATTGTGGTTAAGCACATCTGGTTAAGCAGGATGTTCCCACGTCTGGCGCCTGCATTCCCTGTTCGAACAGTTTGATCAGCAAATTACTTCTGGGTTGCTTATTACACTATCATAGGTCACAAGAGAGAAGAGATCAGCACCTGTTTCACCTCCACTGCACCCAATACTCAAGGTGGGGCTGCACCAGTGCAGAGTAGAGCAGGACAATCACCTCCCTTGACCGACTGGCAATGCTGTGCTTGATGCACCCCAGGACACGGTTGGCCCTCTTGGCTGCCAGGGCACACTGTTGGCTCATGTTCAACTTGCCGTCGACCAGAACTCCCTGGTCCCTCTCCACAGGGCTGATCTCCAGCCTCTCGCTCCCCAGTCTGTGTGTATATCCAAGGTTGCCATGTCCTGGGTGCAAAACCCAGCACTTGCCCTTCTTAAATTTCATGCTGTTGGTGATTGTTCAGCTCTCCAATCTGTCCAGATCCCTCTGCAGGGCCTCTCTGCCCTCCAGAGTGTCAACAGCTCCCCCCAGTTTTGTGTCATCGGCAAACTTAGTAAACCCTTGAGTCCTGCATCCAGGTCATTTATGAAGATATTAAATAGTAGTGGACCCAAGATGAATCCTTATGGAACCCCACTAGTGACTGGTCACCAGCCTGATGTAACTCCATTCACTGTGACCCTTTGAGCCTGACCCATCAGCCAATTGATCACCCACTGCATTATGTGTTTATCTAGCTGGGTGCTGGACAGTTTGTTTAGGAGGATACTGTGAGAGAAAGTATCAAAGGCCTTGCTGAAATCTAGAAAGATCACATCAACTGGTTTTCCTTGGTCAACCAGGTGGGTGACCCTTTCATAGAAGGGTCTCACTGAAGTGAGACTGACAGGCCTGTAGTTACTGGAGTCATCCCTGCTGCCCTTCTTGAAGATTGGGACAATGTTTGCCAGCTTCCAGTCAACTGGTACCTCTCCAGATTCCCAAGAGCATTGAAAAATCATTGAGAGAGGTCTCGCTATGACATCAGCCAGCTCTTTAAGTACCCTTGGATGAATCCCATCAGGTCCCATCAACTTATAGGGATCCAGCTGGAGCAGCAGATCCCACACAAGTTTGGGGTTGTTTGGGAGATTGTTTGCCCAGTCATGATCCTCCAGCTCAAGGTTTGGGGGAGGGGGAGCAAGCCCAATGTCATTATTGAACATAGATGCAAAGAAAGCATTAAAAGTCTCTGCTTTGTCTAAGTTGCTGTTAATGAGGTGCCCGTGCTCATCAAGTAATGGTCCAATGTTTTTTCTGGCCTGCCTTTTACTATTAACATATTTCATTTTATTATCCTTGACAGTGCTGGCCAGCTCCAACTCTAATTGAGCTTTGGCCACACGAATTTCCGCTCTGCAGCGGCAAACAGCATCTCTGTAGTCCTCCCATGTCACCTGTCTTTCTTTCCACTGGCCATACACCTTCTTTTTATGTCTCAGTTTGAGTAGAAGATCCCTACTCAGCCAGGCTGGCCTTCTGCCTTACCTGCTTGACTTCTGGCATTTCAGAATTGCTTGGTCCTGTGCCCTTTGGATGTGGTACTTAAGAAGCGACCAGCACTGATGGACCCCAGCACCTTCAAAATCTTTTTCCCAGTGGACCTTGCTAAGCAGTTCCCTGAGCAACCTGGAGTTTCCTTTCCTCATACCCAGAGTTGAAGTCTTGCTGTCAGTTTTCTTCCTGTTACCATAGATGTTAAACTTGACTGCTTTGTGGTCGCTGTGACCAAGGCAGCCTCCAGTTGCCACTTCACCCACAAGACCTTCTCTGTTAACTAGCAACAAGTCAAGGAGAACACCTTTCCTGGTTGGTTCCCTCAGCACCTGTGCCATGAAGTTATCATCCAGAGAGTTTAGGAATCATCTGGACCTGTTTGCCCCAGCTGTGTGGGACTGCCAGTCAATATCTGGCAGATTGAAGTCCCCCATGAGAACAAGGGCAGAGGACTTAGAGGCATCCCCTAGTTCCTTAAAGAATAACTCATCAGCGTCATAATCCTGGTTGGGTGGCCTATAGCAGACTGCCATGATGACATCAGTCTTAATTGTCTAGCCCTTGATCCTTACCCAGAGGTTCTCAACTGTGCCGTTGCCAACTGCCAGCTCCATGCATTCCAGCCCTTCTGCTACATACAACGCCACCCCCCCACCTCACCTGCCCTGTCTATCCCTCCTGAATAGCCTGTAACTATCAATCATGGCACACCAGTCGCAGGACTTGTCCCACCAGGTTTCACTGATGCCAATAATGTCATATCTTTGGGACAGGACCAAGGCTTCCAGCTTCTCCTGCTTATTCCTCATGCTGCGTGCATCTGTATGTGTCAGGGCCTGCTCCTGCCCCCAGTCGTCCCCCCCCAGACCTGCTCAGTCAGGGAGGGAAGGGTCCTTTGATGTCTGTGTGGCGAATTGGAGATGGCAAATCTCCCAGGGTGAATCCAAACAGTGTTTATTTTTGGGCACAGTCAAAACAGCAAATCGATGTTTTGGGCATGGCCAAAATATAGAATCAAATACTCGGGTGCACTCTGAGTTGCAACTTCCCAGTAATTGCAAAGTACAGATCCCAATCTGTTCAGATCACAGTCTGATACCCTCAAGGCAGCTGGACAAAACAACACAACTCTGATCTGATCCGATGCACAGTAGAGCCATGGAAAACAGGTTTCCATGGGGTGGTGGGCACATGCACCTGCCTTCTTAGTGGGCTTCTATTTATAGGACAAGTCCATGCTCCCTGTGGGAGACTGAACTATGGTATTGTTTATTGAGATTTATCATTGTCTAATGTAATCACTTGGTGTAGAACAAAAGTTAAGCTTTATGTAAACGTTAAACCACAAACTGCTTCTGCAAACTCAGGAACTGATAAAGACACGACAAACAACCCCAGATAAGGGCATAAGAATGAATGGTCAATCACAGGACAGGGGAGGAAGACGTCTTACTTCAGCCCCGACGACTATCAGGAGGCAGAAAAAGACCCCTTGATAACAACCGAAGCATGCGCAGAGTGCTTCCACTATACCACGATTGCGAAGGAAAAAAACGTATAAAAGGAACTGTATGAAGTGCCTATTTACGGCAGTTGGCGGAGCGCAGACTCCCCTGCCGTCCAGCGCTGCTTTTGCTCATATTCTACTTGCTGTAATTAATAAATTTTAATTGGATTTTGATTCGTTGTGGTCTCAATTTATAACAATTTTGGTGCCGTGACTCGGATAAGGAAAGATGGGCTTCGGTCCTCCGGGGAGGCGCCCCGTGTCCATTTGCGGCCCCGCGACCGGCAGCTTACCTCAACCTTACCGACGAACCCAAAATCCTAGAATATTGAGCAAAGGAGGAACCGGTAAAAATCCCATAAACATTCTGTGCACGGGAGTCCGGACGAAGACGCAGGACGCGTAAGTATATTGCGAAATTGTTCGCAGGTTTGCCGTTCAGGTGGGATTGGGTTTCCTGGAATATAACGAATGAGAGGTTCGACATACTGAACCAAGCGAGTGTGGACCCTTAAGTACTGCGTTTCCCATATCCCGCGAGGGACTGGGCCAGAAACAAGGGGAGCGAGTGAGTGTGTGTTTGTGGATATTCCAGAAGATGGGGGCGAAGGGCAGCAAGCCTTCGACTCCCATGGGAAGGGTACCCTCTGTACCTAAGAATATCCCTCTGGCATATATCTTAGATAATTGGAAACATTTTCCTGGGACTGCAGGGAAAAGTAAGCCAAAAATGATAGAATATTGTACTAAGATATGGGGAGGGAAGAAACTTTCAAAGAAAGTTTTCTGGCCGGTTTATGGCCGATTTACGGGATTTCAAAAGAACCGAGATGGGTAGTTTAATTGAAGATCCACTCGGGGTAGCAGAAAGACTAGACCAATTTTGGGGACCAAATCTCTATACCTGGGATGAGATGCAATCCATTCTTGGGCAGTTATTTACTACTGAAGAGAGAAATGATTAGGCGGGCTGGAATGAGACTATGGGCTGCCCAACATGCCCAGGGACCCCAAGCAGATATTAAATGGCCACTCCAAAGACCTAACTGGGACAATCAGGACCCACTGCATAGAACTCATATGCAGGACCTGAGAACCATCGTAATCCAGGGAATTAGAGAAGCATTACCCCGTGGCCAGAATATTAATAAAGCATTTAATGAAATGCAAAAGAAGGATGAAAGCCCTACTGAGTGGCTGGAACGGTTAAGGAAAGCACTCCAGCAGTATTCAGGAGTAAATCCTGATGATCCTTTGGGACAGGCACTCCTCAAAACTCAGTTTGTGGCAAAGGCATGGGAAGACATTAGGAGGAAGATTGAAAAATTAGAAGATTGGCATGATAGAGGTTTGGTTGAATTGTTGAGGGAAGAAAGTGTATGTGAGACGAGAGGAAGAAAGCAGTAAACGGCAAGTAAAAATGATGGTGGCAGCAGTTAGAGAGGATCGCAGAGGGAGGTCTAATGAACACAGACCTGCTGGAATAAGACAAGGGAATGGAGCAGTGAAGAAGGAACAAGGATGTTGTTTTTATTGTGGAAAGAAAGGACATATAAAAAAGAATTGCAGAGAAAGGATTAGAGATGAGGAGGTATTGAAAGCAGAATAGGAGAATCAGGGGCTCTATATCTTAGGGGATCGGAGTCATCGTGAGCCCTTGATAAAACTAAAACTAGGTCCCCATAAACAAGAGTTCACCTTTTTAATAGATACTGGAGCAGAGAAATCAACCATTAGACAGATACCAGAAGGATGTACAGCGTCCTCTGAGAAGGTGCAAGTAATCAGGGCTAAAGGAGAACCTTTTAAAGTAAGTAAAATTAAAGATGTGATATTTGAAACCAAAAATAAATTCGGGGTAGGTGAACTCTTGTTCGTCCTTGAAGCAGAATTTAATCTGCTAGGACGAGATTTAATTGTTGAATTACAATTGGAAATCAAGGTTAAAAACCAGGAGCTAACAGTGCTAGCTTATCCATTGACTATAGAAGACAAGAAACAAATCGTATTACCTTTAATGGGGAGGTTGTCTTATACGCGCCTCATAACATAAGGGGAGTGTTACAACAGAAGGCAGACAAGTGGCTTACAGATAGCCGACTATTGAAGTATGAGGGAATACTTATAGAATCTCCAAAGTTATCCCTAAAGACTTTTGGGGCGGTTAACCCTGCTGAATTTTTGTATCCAGGAGAAAGTGCTGATTTATTGCATGATTGTTTTCAAACAATTGAACAACAGACACGCATTAGGCCAGATCTAGAGGAGGAAGAGTTACAATGTGGAGAGGTTTTGTTTATAGACGGGTCATCACGAATAGTAGAAGGAAAACGATTGTTCGGATATGCCATTGTAAAATTGGAAAAAGGAGAATTTAAGATAATAGAGTCAGGCCCTCTGAGTGCCAGTTGGTCAGCTCAAGCCTGTGAGCTGTATGCATTATGGAAAGCATTAGTGCTATTAGAGGGAAAAGATGGAACTATATATACAGACTCACGGTTTGCATTTGGGGTGGTACACACCTTTGGGAAAATATGGGAAGAAAGAGGATTTGTAAATTCCCAGGGCAAAGAACTGATCCACCCGGAATTAATCCGACGAGTCCTGGAGGCATTAAAAACTCCAAATAAAATAGCAGTTGTACATATCAAAGGACATCAGCGAGGTACGAGTTATCAAGTAAGGGAAAATAATGCAGCTGATACAGAAGCCAAGGGAGTGGTGGGCAACTATAATACAATTTTGGCTATACAACAGACACAGATTGGCAAATCTTTTAGTTTTGAACCTGTAGAGAAAGAGAAATTGAGACAAATGGGAGCTAAAGAGCAGAATAGTAAGTACCTATTACCAGATGGAAGAGAAGTTGTACCTAAAGGTATGGCATTTGAAATATTTTCTAAAATACATAGTAAAACACACTGGGGAACCCAAGCATTAGTTGATCACTTTAATCAACTGTTTGCCTGTGTGGGTGTATATAACGTAGCGAAAGCAGTTACAGCAGCTTGCGAGACTTGTCAAAAGGTAAATCGGAGCAATATGAGGCAAAAGCCTTTTGGAGGACGTTCCCCAGCATACAGGCCCTTTTCACACATACAAGTGGATTTTACTGAACTACCCAGAGCAGGGCGTTACAAATACTTGTTGGTAATGTTGGATCATTTAACCCATTATGTAGAGGCTTTTCCTACCTCTAGAGCAACCGCTAACCAAGTTACCAAAGTGTTACTCGAACATATTATACCTCGATACGGAGTAACTGAAGTAATAGACTCAGATAGAGGAACACATTTTGTGTCAAAAATAATTAAAGATTTAACAGAGAGCCTGGGTGTAAAATGGGAATACCATACACCATGGCATCCACAAAGCTCAGGTAAAGTTGAAAGAATGAACGGAGAAATCAAAACTATTTTAACTAAATTAATGATAGAAACCAAATTATCATGGATTAAGTGCCTACCCATGGCGCTGTTGGTTCTAAGGACCAGACCTCGAGCATTTGAAATGGTGTATGGAATGCCCTACAGAATTGAAAGTCCGCAAACAAATGTTTTAATTCGTGACCGTGTGATTAATGAATACATTTCGCAATTAGCAGAACATCGCAACAAGCTTTGGGAATGTGGACTGATTGTACAACCGGCCCCCGTTGGATTTAAAGATTCACAATATTAAACCTGGAGATTGGATATTAGTCAAAGTGTGGAAAGAGGAAACCCTGAAACCCAATTGGGAGGGACCTTACCTCACCACAGAAACAGCCATCTGAACTGCCGAACGTGGATGGACGCATGCTAGCCGTGTGAAGGGACCCGTAAACCCACCACAGTGGAAAGTCGTCAGCTCACCTGGAGACACTAAGCTTGTACTAAAGCGATAAGTAATGATACAAACTGTATTTCAGTATTTTCTAGGATTACCTTTTGGGGTACAGTGTGTTATAGGACTAATATTTGCATTTATTGTATCGTTGATCGTGTATTATTTGTGGAAAATTGTTAAGTGTGAAAAAGGGCTATGTTGAATCAATGTCAGTTTCAATGTGTGAAACTTCTTGGGACTGGCCACGAAGGTTTTGTTATTTAAGGGAAACATCGACCATCGACCCTGCCAACACTCTCTATACCTCTGACGTAATAGTTTTGTGTGAAAAACCAGGTTGTAATTGTTACCCGTTTGTATGTTTTAAGTGCAAAAGGTGTCAAGAAAAGTGGTGGCAACACTGTAAAAAAGGATATCCTCCTCGAGGGGTGTGTAGCAGTTGCTACACGAAAGAACGAGAATTTACTAATTGGGCATTGAAACAATTGGGAGCCAAGTTTCCAAATTGGACCGCTGAACATTGGTATTATTACGCCTATGGTATTAATCCTGAGTACTATTGTTACCACCCTCAGGAACAGATACCATTGATAATTGATATTGTCGCAGTCCAGTGTAGACTGGAAATCAAGGCTGTAAAGTGTAACGGGTGCATGGTTAAGGCCAAAGCTTGGCCCGCTTACGTTCACTGTCTAACCAAGTGTAAAAGACATATTCCTGACAGGGACTCTTGCTGCTGCCGAGAAGATGGTAACCCCCGTGTCTGGCTGCAACCCAGTCGACGGGCGAGGCAGAGGAGGAAAACCCACCAAAGGAAAGAGCCTGCAACTTGGGATGTGCAAGCAGCCTTGGCCGAACTTCCTCTGGACTGGTAACAATCTAAAATTCAAACAGAGACAGAACCAGAACTCTTTGAGCATACTCTTTTTCCTGCACATTTTCTGCATATGGGTTTTGCCTGCAATAGTGGAAAATCCCCATGAACCAATGCAGTGGACATTGCAACAACTTGACACAGGTCGTGTTATTAGTACATATAAAGGACCTGGTACCCCAGTTTTGAGTGCTACCCCATGTCAACTAATTGGTCAGTACACACCTGTATGTGAAAAACAGGGATGGCAGGGAAATAAAAGCTCGACTTACTTCTGTCCAGCTTCAAACCCAGGAAAGGGATATTGCAACTATCCCGCTCACTTTTATTGCGCGAATTGGGGATGTGAAACCATAGCTCTTGAATGGCAAGTTAACCATGATAGGTACCTTAGTGTTAAATGGGGACCTCAAGGATGTAAAATGCCAACATACGCCCATAGAAGATGCATTGGTACGGTGCCTAAAAGATATAAATTCTTGTGTAACGAAACAATTCCTAACACCAGAATAGAAAAACATAAGAATAGAAATAACAAATGGGCTATTCCAACATCGGGGGCTAAATGGGTTTGCTCAGATATCTGAATAACTCCTTGCCTATCTCTAAACGTGTTTGATCAAGTAGTTATTGTTCCTCGTCTAATCTATCACACTTCTGAGGAGATATTACACCACTTCGAAGGAGACCTGAACAGACAAAAACGAGAACCAATTACAGTGATAACCTTAGCTACGCTATTGGTAGCGGGCGGAGTTGGAGCAGGTACAGGAATAGCCTCCCTAGTAAAAGGTCAGGAATTACAAAATTTGCAGATGGCTGTAGATGAGGATTTAGCAAAAATAGAACAATCTATCGAAAATTTAGCCACTTCAGTAAAGTCCTTATCAGAAGTAGTGCTGCAAAATAGAAGGGGATTGGATCTGTTTTTAAAGGAAGGAGGGTTATGTGTAGCTCTAAAAGAGGAATGTTGTTCTTTTGCTGATCATACGGGAGTAGTCCAGGACACCATGTCCGAACTCCGGAAAAGGTTGGATCAACGTAAGAAGGATCGTGAGATGGGCAGGTCATGGTATGAAAATTGGTTTAATGTTTCACCTTGGTTGACCACTTTGTTGTCTGCTTTAGCAGCACCACTTATTATATTGATTTTAGGACTTATATTTGGGCCTCGTATAGTACAATATATTTTACGTTTTATTAGGGAACGGTTTGACATTACTAAATTGCTTATTTTAACTACAGAATCTAGAACAGGATATAAAAATGTACCTACTAATGAGAATGAAGATTATTGTGAATGCGATATGCGACGTGAAAACTATTGTAGTTGTGAGGTACTACATTGCGAAAGTTATGATAAATGTCGGGATTGTGGAAAAAGGTTTGCTTGCAGCGCCGAGAATGAAAGCAGAGTTTAATAAACAATAATGGGATAAAAAGAAAAAGGGGGGATTGTGGGAGACTGAACTGTGGTATTGTTTATTGAGATTTATCATTGCCTAATGTAATCACTTGGTGTAGAACAAAAGTTAAGCTTTATGTAAACGTTAAACCACAAACTGCTTCTGCAAACTCAGGAACTGATAAAGACACGACAAACAACCCCAGATAAGGGCATAAGAATGAATGGTCAATCACAGGACAGGGGAGGAAGACGTCTTACTTCAGCCCCGACGACTATCAGGAGGCAGAAAAAGACCCCTTGATAACAACCGAAGCATGCGCAGAGTGCTTCCACTATACCACGATTGCGAAGGAAAAAAACGTATAAAAGGAACTGTATGAAGTGCCTATTTACGGCAGTTGGTGGAGCGCAGACTCCCCTGCCATCCAGCGCTGCTTTTGCTCATATTCTACTTGCTATAGTTAATAAATTTTAATTGGATTTTGATCCGTTGTGGTCTCAATTTATAACACTCCCCCTCCCCTAGCATGAGGGGGGTCTTGCTGTGAAGGTTCTCGAATTAGCTCATGCACAGAAGCTTCTTTGGGAAGGTTCTGGGATTGGGCCTGGGGTCTCCAGGGTCACTGGTAGTTCAACAGACCCTTGCCAGAATAACCTCTGCCTGAACCCTCTGGGTCCACATGTACAGTCAGGTGTGGGGGGGACACCACCTGCTGCTGCACCTCTTCCCCCTCCTCTGCAGCAGCAGCACAGTCAGCCCAGCAGGAGCCACAGCACTCAAGATGTTAAAGACAATAATACAAGTAGAGTCAGTTTCTGAAGTATAACAACACTTCAGGTGTGGTTCATTGTGCCCATGGGTAAATGGACAGGTTTGAGGCCTGAGAGACAGACATAATCATCCACCGTTGTCTCCTTTTGTTTCACATTACAGAACATGTTCTTTATTGACACATTTGATTTAAGCATCAATGATTTATCCACAGGTCAAAACCAGAAGTAGTAATAAACAAATGAATACCTGGTGCAATACAGCAATAATCCTTTCCAAGAAGACAGAATGCCTGTAAACAGCTGGGAGTACCGAGGAAACCAAAGTTATTCAAGGATTAAAAATGTATCATCTATAACAAAATGCAAGGGATTCTAATACCTACCCCCACTGCTCCTAACGCATTCAGGAAATCTAAGAAACTTGAAGAGAAGGGGATAAAAATCCTCCAAACTAATGTAATATATATGATCTGAGTACTGAGAAAAATACTGTATTTACCATTTGAAATCTGTTTTAAGTTAATTCTTCAAATGCAATTGGTTCGATATTATCTTCTATAAGTCATTTTCCATTGAAATAATATAGGCCAAATCCAGCGCCTCTTACATTGCCAAAGGTGCCAAATAATAGTATCCAACACTTATAATTTTAATATTGAAAGGCCATTTTCCTATAGGAGAATGCGTTTGTCATTGTCAGAAGGAACAGGAATAGTTATAACATGAATTGCCTACAAAAGCACAGAAATAACGAAAACTCTAAAACATCACTGTAATTACAAGGAAAATGCTAACGAGCCCAACACTGGTTTTCTCAAAACTATTTAGTGCCTTACCCTTATGGGATAAACAACTGCTTCCTTGACTAGCCTTTTACCTTGCATCCAGTCCAATGATACCATCCCACTTCACGTCTGGATTATGGAGATAAATGTCCTACAACACATATCCCATCCTGTTAGCAAAACTTAAGTTCTTCTGCACTAGTGATGGGGGGTAGACCATTAAAAGATTAAGAAATTCTAACAATTCAAAGAGGTGAACTAAGGAATGTTGCAATCTGTCATGTGTTGATTGCGAAGGATAATGAAGGCCAGGATGTCTGCAAGACTGCATAGATAAGAGGAAAAAGATGCATTAAAGGTGTTCATATGTTAATCAAGAAAGTGAGATATGTAAATTATTTACCCAATAAAATGCAGATAGGGTAACTGGGAAATCAGAGCTCTGAGCAGAGAAATCCCCAGAGTCTCTCTCCGCGAATAAAAATACCTGCTTTCTAAAAGTCAAATTGAGTCTTGGGAACTTAAATACTCGGCTGTCTGTTTCACAGCTTCACTAGAATAACCACCTCTGGCAAAGTAAATCAATTCAGTTAAAAAGTAATAGTGCCATTAAGTGATACAAACTGTATTATTTGACCCTATGTAATAGGCAGCTCACAAGAGGAAAACATACACAGCAATTGCTTCTACAGAAATTCTACATGGTGACTTGCTCTTAGTTTCCGTAAGCGCATATACACTGACAAATGTATATGCTGAGCAGTTCTGTTATCTGTTAGTTGGTTTTAGTAACCAACTAACATATGAAGGTTCACCAAGCCTAGTATTTTGTCTCTGGTGCTTGCAAGTATTGGATGTTTAAAAAAAGTATAAGCAGTAGGATTGACATGTTGGTTCATATTTACATCTACCTTCTGAAAATCTGCAACCTAATTAAAATTACATCTTAGTCTTTGAGTTCAAACACTTTTTGACATTTATTCTTCAGTGAATTTCTCTTACCTCTTTTTTGAACATGCTTATTCTGTAGTAGAGTTCCACAATTTAATCATGTGCAATGTGAAAATACTTTTGTTTTAAACTTGATGTTCAGTAACTTTATGGCTGCACCTATTAATTATGTTGTTATTTATAAGTAACAGCGAAAAACTGCTATTTACTCCACACTATGCAAGATATTATATGTTGCATGAAAAGGTGCGAGAAGCTCTGTAACAGGAAGAAAATTTTCCCCTAAGCATCTATCAAAAGATAGTCAGCAATTAGCATATGTGCTGAAGCACCCACTAAATTAATTTCATTTAATTCCTTAAACTTTCCAAGTCTTCTATGAATCTTTACATTTGCCTTAGTAATATTTTGTGGCTTTGCATTCCAGAGACTAATTGTTCTGCAGAAAATATCATATCCTCAATACAAATATATGGAATAAATTCTGCTCTCCAATAAAAACAGGAAGTCCCCAGAGACTGAAGAAAAATTATGTACTTATATCCAAGGGGAAAATTTGATTTAATACAATTAGAAAAATTATTTATATACAGTATATTACACTTGCCCATTCTATTAATAAGAAATTAAGATAAATCAGATTTATGATACTAAGTAGAGATTTCCATAACTGCTTCCAAATTAAATTTGATTGTGTTGTGAAATAGATACCACATGCTATTTATTTTTATTGATTTATACAGCATTGATTACCACAGCAACTAGGAACATACCAGCACAATTTAAAAAAACATACCATAAAGACTAAAGAAACCCTATTGCTTTTTGCTGAAGTAGCAGTAAGAACGACACTATTTTAAAGGTTTACCATAAATTAAAAACCAGACAGCAATTGAAACGAATGAGAATTTTCTTACTTTAAGGTTGAAAATTTCTTAGGCATCAGTTCTACTAAACTGAAAATATAAAATTTGCAGATCAAGAATTTGGGCCATATACAGCTATAAAAATAAGTCAGTCAACAAAAAACTTCCAGGCTTTTTAAACCAGTTGATTTTAAATATTGCGGTGACTGAGAAAAAAACAGACACACACACACATATAGCTGCCAAGCTGAATTCTGAGGTCTGAAGTCTCTTTACTCTTTTCCTTGCAGCAGTTTTATACTCTACAGATACAAACCTGGACTATGAAGGCCAATCAGGAGGTTTTGCACAAAGTTTAAAACATTCATACCATTGTGATATATGATCAAGGCTCGGACCGTAAACAGTCCAGCAATTTCAATTTATTAAGCGAATACAGGCAAACAAACAGCGCTGGGTGCGTGGAGAGTCTGCGCTCCACCAACACGCACACTGTACAATTCTTCCATTCGGTTTGTATTTACTATACTAATACATATTCCTGGCTATGTCCGAGAAAAGGCTGGTTTATGTAGATGCATTCCTCGAATAGGTGTGTTTTCTATGATGCATGCTCTCTTCATCAGTTGGGGTCTTATCTGCTCCCATGTGGTGGTCATTGGGTGAAGTTAGCAGTCCTCCTCAGCTTGTCCTCCAGATAAACTTAGGTTCTGCCCATGCGCTCTTGATATCTTCTTGTGCAGCACTATGCAGTTATCAGCAAAACTGGGTTGAACTAGATTAGCAAGAAATACACCCGGTGTCTTTCACAAAATATAAAAACTATGTACAGTTGCTTAAGCTTACGATTATAAAAAAAAGGTTATATTTCATCATCTTGCTTCAATATTGTCCCATATTTACACGAATCAGATGTACACATCTCACAGTTTGGCTGCTGGCCTGTTTGTTGGCTCAGACTTTGCCTTTTTATTGCAATAAATCAGTTGTTTGATTTAAAAGCCGAGTTGCCAATGAAAGTGAGTATTGTGAACTTGATAATCATTGTAACTAGATAATTATCTCTAGCTGCTTTTAAAAATAATAATCTCGGCTGCATCTTGATGTTTATTTTTTTCAACATTTCCATTACAGAAGGCAACCCATTATCCAGTTTTGAAGCTTACTGCCAGTGATACTTTTGCTTCGTTTTTTTTTAATAAAATGTGTCACATTATCATTACAACACAAATTATGACAGTGTTTGTGGTTAGTTGGATAAAACTAAAAGTTATCAAATAACAGTGCACGTCAAACCTTTTCATTTAATATGCTTCAATCGCATATTTGCTGTTCTTCCATTTTTGTGAATACTACAGCAATTCTGTTTGACCGCTGAGCGTGCCCTCTGCACTGTTAATTCTGGAGGGAGGAGAGCGGCAATCCCGGGATGTGATCGCGTCGGGCGCTCTTCTTCCCGCAGCGTTTGGCTGTCAGGGCAAGCCTGGAGCTGCCGCCCCGCCGTTTTGGGCCTGCTGGGGAGCCTGGGGGTCATGGAGGAGCTGGGCCGGTACCGGCGGATCTGTGTGTACGAAAAACTTTTGTTTTCCCTCAGGGCCGCCCCGCCACTCCTCCACCCGCCCCCGTCATGTGCCGAGAGCGCGCAAGAGGGTGCACGATGGTGGCGGCAGCAGCGGGTAGAAAATGGCGGATTTCGAGGAACTGCGGGTGAGGTGGTGGCAGGGGAGGCGTGGGCCAAGATGTCGTTCGGCCGTTCCTGCGGTGGGGGGGGGGCGGCGTCCTCGCCCACCTCTCTGCCCTAGCCCTTCCTTACCGGGATCCCCACCGCACCCATCGGTGCTTGCCGGGGGAGGGAGGGCAGACGGTGAGCAGTCCGTGCCTCTCGCAAGGACGGCAACCCGTAACGGCCACCCGGGAAAGCACTGGGCTCGCCTGCGCCTTTCCCGGGGAGGGAGCGGGGTCGTCCTGGGATGCGGTCGGGGGGCGGCGGGCCCTGCTGATTCTGCCTGAGGAGACTCTGCCTTGTCACTTCCCTGGGAGGGGCGTGTGTGTGTGTGCGCGCGCGCGCTTAGGGAGCCTGCTTTCCATCGCCGCCGTGCGGGTAGTGCTGGCAGTGTAGTTCTCCCGACATCTTCAAAGCCGCTTCGGCTGCTGCGTGCGGCGCGACCGGGCGGGGAGTCGAGCCGGGCTGTGGCCTGGTGCCAGAACTCGCTTGACGTTGGCGGGGCTCCGTGCTCTTGGAGGGTACATGCCGCGGTGCATGTACTGCGAGCTGATGGGGAAATGCTGAATAACCGCTAACTGTCTGAAAATACTGGTAACTATTGAATTGGTCTAGTGGGATGTGTCCCTGCCCATGGCAGGGGGATTGGAACTGAATGGGCTTTAAGGTCCCTTCCAACCCAAACCATTTTATGATTCTAATTTTTGAAAACTGCGAAAACTGCTTGTGATGCATGAATTCCAGTATTTCTTTTCAGACCTGTTTAATCATCAGTTGGAATGCCTTTTATGTTACATTTGTGGACTTATTGTAACAGATTTTTCTGTGGGGGGGTAACCTTTCATATTTTAAGGTGTGTACACAGAGCTGACTACATAATTCCTGTTTTTTCCTTATGTTTCTTGAACAATTGGTGAGTATCTTTGTTCGGAAGGAGAGTGTTGTCCATCTGCAGAAGTGCTGCCGGGGGAAATACTACATGCACACACACGCATCCCCCTACAGAAGGAATAAAAGCCAGTCAAATAGGAAGCAATGAGAGTCATGCTTTAGTGTAGAGAAAAGTCTGATGACTGAACTGATTGTAGTCTGACCAATAGCAGGGAAATATGCTGAGATTGCCAGGGATTTTCCTACACTACAGCTTCTTCCAGCACTAACACAGCTTGGGTTGAAGTGGCTGTAGTGTAGCTGAGGAGTTAGATTATAAATATCTCGTAGAAAGAACTGAGCCTTTTTATTTAAGGACAACAGTGTTCAATCTTAGAAAAAAAATAAGCCAACCCTTCTTAAACCTAAGTTATTAAACTGTCATTTTTTTTAAACTTGTTTGTGTATATATGTCTTCCTGTTTAGTGTCCTGACTAATTTTCAGCCCCTTTTTTTCAAAGGGTATCACAGTATCACAAGGTTGGAAAAGACCTCTGAGATCATCTAGTCCAACTTATGACCCAACACCAACACCTACTTGTCATTTAAACCATGGCACTAAGCGCCTCATCCAATCTGTTTTTAAACACCTCTGGGGAGGATGATTCCACCACTTCCCTGGGCAGTGCATTCCATTGGCCAATCACCTTTTCAGTGAAAAATTTTTTCCTAATATCAAGCCTAAACCTTCCCTGAGGAAGCTTGAGACCATGTCCTCTTGTTCTGTCACTGCTCGCCTGAGAGAAGAGACCAACCCCTGCCTGCCTAGCTACCTAGGTGGCTAAACCCTCAGTGTAAACTTTGTAGCAGAGATAACTCTTCTTTGCGTAGCTCCTCTCCTCCAGGCTTGAGCTGGAGCTATGTTCTGTGTTTTCCAAAGCATTATAATCACTTATCTAGATATGCATAAGTATTGATAGACTGTGGGAATTTGGTACCTTAGAAATTATATATGCACCTGAGTTGCTTGCCAAAAGTAACACTGGAAGCATGGGGGAGAAAGGGAACAGAGTTTCAGGCCAACAACTGGACTGCCTTTTCATCTCTCAAAAAATAGTTATCAGTAGTTAAAAAATACTATTCTGAAAAAACATCAAGAGGCATTTCCATTCATTTTATTTGTAAGCTGGAGTGCCTGTGAAATATATCTGGTATCCTGAAGTTTCTCTAAATATCTGTTCAACACCCAGCTGATAATAATCAATTGTCTATTTTGGGAAAGCTCTAGATATATTTTGGAAGAGAATATAGTAGACTGCCTCGTGTCATCAAGGCTTTTACTTTTTTTTTTTTAAAAAAAAAGAAAGAGCATATGTTTGGATGTCTGCTTGAATACAAGGCACTTGGTTTGCAGGTTCAAGTTTTTTGTTTCCAGACAACCAATTCTTCCCGCTTTTGGCCAAAGAGAGATACTCCCCCCCCCAATATTAGATTTCATGAATTGACCCTTAGGAGTGATCTTAAGCTACTGCTTTATAGATTAACATATGGGATGTTTTTATGGCAGTATTGTTTGCTGCTCTCTTGTTGATTGCAGTTTCCTGTAGTATGTGATTTCTAACTGCCTTATAAAAGGCCACTAGGGCAATTTGGAGAGTTGAATTTATTTTAATAAATAGTTAAGGAGTGACTAAAGGCAGGAGATCAGAGTTTTCTCTTAAATCCTGTTTTTGAGGGAAACATGCGGGAGCAGCACTTTTCCATTCTCAGGGCAAAGGATCATTTTAATATTTGTTAGTACCATCCCTTCCATCCTCTGGATCTTCAGAGTAGAAGTTCTGGGGAGGTATGACCAAAGGGTTATAACTGAGAGGCTGTAGTAAAAGAAAACAAAGAGATTCAAAGGAACCTGCTGTTACATCGTGCCTTTTGGAAGTCTTCAGTTTTGTTAAAGGACTTGGAAGTAGCTTTTAAAGATATTGGTGAAAATGTCCAGTATAAGACTTACCCTTACAAGACCTTCAGATTAACCCTTAATTAGTAGTGTTTATTGAATTATGTAGGTTACCAGTTTCTGGAATATTAGGGAGTTGCTGAGAAGATGTGGTGAGCACAACTGTATCTTTCTTGCATTTTGAGATACAATTTCCAGACCTGCTGTTTACAGATGTGTTTTTAAAGATGGCTTGTACCTTTATCCATAATCCTCACTTATGTGCAGCCTGATGCATGTCAAAGGAATTACACAGGCATAAACGGATGGTTTTGAAGTAATGTGTTAGCTTTATCTTTATGGAAAACAAAAGCTCTTTATGGGCGAATGAATATGCCTGTGCCAAAACTAATTTATGTGATGCTAGTGATTGGTTTCATGTCCATTGAGGAAAAAAATCACTTTAGTGAGAAGAGATGGAAGTGTGCTCATATGCCCTATGTGGAGGGGGAAATGACACAAAATTTACTGAACAAATCAGGGTTTATAAATACTGAAAGTCCTACTTTTAATTTTTACTCTTGTACATCCAGTACTGAAGTAATGAGATTCAATTGTGAAGAGCAATATGGTTTGGATACCATATTTGAATACAGAAATTGAAGGCTTATTCTCGTATATATTGCATCTCTTGTTCATATTAGACTTGGTGTCTTTCCACTCCTCTTACTTTATTTTTCCAGTCTGAATGGACAGCATTTGCTTGTTTACCAGGTGAAGTAGTGTTTAATGTGAAATTGTTAACTGAGAAAGCACTGAGAGCTGTTTTCGCATGCCCTCTTCAAGCTCGCTGCTAAACGCTCTATTGTACTCTGTTTTATTTTAGCTGTGTTAATAACACTGTATTCTGTGTGCTGACCAGTTTGGGAGTTTGATGTAGAAATCAAATTCTGCATGTTGATCTGGGGTAAACTTAAAATGATGGACAGAATAGATACTGAGAAGTTTCTGTTGGTGATGTAGCAATCTTCAGGTTGCAATTAACATTGAGTATATTAAATAAGATAACCTCTGATAAAATGCTGTTAATAACCTATGATAATACACTGTTGTCTTGTATCTGTATGTAATTACCCTGTTCTTCCTAGATGCATAATCAATTTTTAGCCCAGTGAGGTTTATTATGATACCTGAAGCTTGTTGTATCTAGATAATTAAAGACTGTGCTGAGATACAGTGATGATGGTGGTACTTAAAAAAATGAGACTGCAATGAAATGGGTTGAGCTCTGTTTTGAGCATCTTATGCAAAATGAACATTTGATTTAGGATTTTCACTATTATGTTAATTGCATGCAACTTTGAAGACTCATACCTATTTTAGGAGCCAAACTAGAGTTAGTCCAAAGAAAAATCCCAATAATACTGAGGACCTGATGGTCATGCTGTTTGCACCAATTGTTGTGTTTTTCAGAGCTGCTCTTACTGTACTACTTACACAGATTTAACTAGTGACATCTTCATTCTTTCCCAAGACTTGCAGTTTTTTATCTATAATTACATGAGTTTCCAGAATGCATGTATATTTGTATTTAGGGTCAGCATAGAGGTCTTCAACTATCACAAGACACAAGTTGCTCTTTCTTACCATTATTACACATTTCTAGCCTGCTGCAAATCGACATGTATACAAATTTATTACGAAAGATTTCACAAATATGCTTCTTTGCTATGAGTGTCCAAAAAGGGCTTAAAGCTAAGAGCAAGGATTTCTGGGGTTGGTCCCTTCCCTGTATGGCCTTCAGACACTTAAGAAAACATCTGGAAGCCAGTGGGGCTGAAGCAGGTCTCTTGGGTGGAGACTGACTAGAACTTTTGAGTCAACTTAGATTGCTTCTGCAGGTTCAAGTGTAGGGTTCACTACTTGAGCAGTTGCAGTTGCCCTAGAAGCTACAGTTGTTGGTGCTTATTGCAGACATGTCAAGAATTTAACAGGCATTCTTGGTTACCTTTCATTCATAAGTGTAAGTACAATGACTTAAATTTGCAGGTGGCTTTGGCAGGGGTAGTGTGGAGTATCATGTATCTTTTGTTTGAGAGATACGTTTGATCCCGTACTTTGCTCTGAAACATGCCCGCTCTTAATTTCAGTGGCATGTCAGCATTTCTTGGACTCCTTAATATCATCATCCCTGTGAAATGAATGCCATTCCAGATACACCTGTACAACAGTATTTCTGTCTATGAATCACTGTTACTATAGTTTAACAATACGAAACAAAAACCCCCTGAAACTTCTTATGATCTCCAAATATGAATTTCAGGAGGAAAAAAATGTTTCTGGAATATTTAAGTACTTGAATTATGCAGTCTGATTTCTTCCCTTAAAGTTCTGTCAAACTACTGTGTGTTCATGGAGTAACATTAGAAATAAAATGACTTTGATCTTTGTGTTGAAAAAGCTTTTTATTGGGCTGTGCAGGTGTAAAGAACTTAAGAGAAAACTGATGGCATTTACATGACAGAACTTGATGTCTCATCTTAATTCAGTGATGTGGAAAGCATGTTAATAGCTAGGCTGCAGTCTTCTGCAATGTTGCTGGAACTCCAAAAGAAAATAATTTGTTAGGGTTTCTTGGAAGTAATATCTGTCTTGTGTCATGATTATAAATGCTCCTAAACATATGTTATGCCTACATAAAGCCTACATAATATGTTGATTATAGAACCATAGAATTGCTTAGTTGGAAAAGACCTTTGAGATCAAGTCCAACCGTACCTGTCCAGTACTAAACCATATCCTTAAGTGCTTCATCTACCCGTCTTTTAAACATATCAAGGGATGGTGACTCAACCACCTCCCCAGGCAGCCTCTGCCAGTGCCTGACCACCCTTTCAGTGAAGAAATTTTTCCTAATGTCTAGTCTGAACCTCTGCACTTTTGAACTGTTTACAAAAATACTTTCTGTTAGGGCCTTCATCTGCCAGTCCTTGGATCCTGAGTTGGTACAATACAGCAGTACAGTTTTAAGTCAGATATTCTTTCATCTTGAAAACTTAATCTCCCTGTTGTGGTGGAAGAGTTCCACAGAAATAGCAAGTTGCTTAGAAGAATTCTGGACAGTTTTATACCTCTCTGAAAAGAGACGTTGCTCGCAAGAACATGAGATGATGTGCCTATGCTAAGTTACTCATTTGTAGTAATGGGGGAAGAAGTTCACTTCCTCTTGCATAGTGGGCTTTTTAAATTTATTGTGTTTGTTTCTTTTAAATGAGAATCTTTCTGTTCATGAAATTCATAGTTCAATCCTTAGTCTTCCACAACTAATTCTGATAACCAAGTAAATATTATTATTTCCTTTTAAAAGATCTTTGTGTCCCACGATACCAGAACATGATATGAAAAGGACAGGATGTTTTCTGTGATGTTCTGGAAGAACCAATTATGTTGGTTAAACAGTTTGTCAGTATAATGTAATGTAGCTTTTTAAAAAGTGTACACTTTGCTGTGCCATCCTTTCAAGAGTGAAACCTGATGTGTGCATCTGTGTTCATGTATGCATTTAACATGCTGCACAAAATAAAGGATGTTTCAGAATAAACCATGCAGAACTTACAGTTCCTTACTTTACTTCTTAAAATGTGTTGGAAGACAGCTGATAATATTGCTTAATCTTATTTTTTTGTTTCATGAAGTGAGACAGATATGTGTTAGAGCTTATGCTTCTGCCTGTGAATTTAAGATAGCACTGTGTGGGTTGCATTAAGATGTTGGTTTTTGAGTGTGAAAACAATTAGAAGCCTTTGAAATCGATAACAACCAAGCTTAACCTTCATCCTGAACACTGTTTCTTTGCTTTAAATTAACTATACTCTTGGGTTTGGTAAGGGTGTGGGTAGTATCCAAGGTGACAGGTGTAAAACTAGAATAATGGGAGTTCAGATGCTTCACCATTCACCTCAAAAAGGCCTGCTTGGGATACTGTTGTTTCACCTGTGCTTCTCTCTCTTCTTTCTAGAATATGGTATCAAGTTTTCGTGTTTCTGAACTGCAAGTGTTGTTGGGGTTTGCTGGACGTAATAAAAGTGGGCGGAAACATGACCTCCTGATGAGGGCACTGCACTTACTGAAGAGTGGCTGCAGCCCAGCAGTTCAGATAAAAATCCGTGAACTATATAGGCGTCGATACCCAAGGACGATTGAAGGACTTTCAGACTTATCTGCTATAAAACCTGCAGTTTTCAATTTGGACAGTAGTTGTTCTTCTGTTGAACCTGACCTTGCTGTTGCTGGCATTCACCCACTCCCTTCTACTTCAGTCATGCCTCAGTCTCCTTCTTCGCCTGTCAGTTCTGTGCTCCTCCAAGACGCTAAGCCCCACTTTGAGATGCAGCAGACATCCCCTCTGATCCCACCCGTTCATCCCGATGTTCAATTGAAAAGCCTACCTTTTTACGATGTGCTTGATGTGCTCATAAAACCTACAAGTCTAGGTAAGTGTTTAATAGCTCTGCAGCTTGCTTAATTCATGAAATGTGTTGCTTGTGACAGTGCAAAGTCCAGACTTAAATTACTTTTTGCAACTGGGGAAAAGTGTTCCTTCCTTTCTTATCATAGAATCGGAGAATAGTTTGGGTTGGAAGGGACCTTTTAAAGCTCATTTAGTCCAACCCATCTGCAATGGGACATCTTCAACTCAGGTTGCTCAGAGCCCCATCTAACCTGGCCTTGAATGTTTCCAGGGATGGGGCATCTGCCACCTCTCTGGGCAACCTGTGCCAGTATTTCACCACTCAGTGTAAAGAATATCTTCTTTCTATCCAGTCTGAATCTACCCTCTTTTATTGTAAAACCATGACTTCTTGTCCTATTGCTACAGGCCCTGATAGAGTCCCTCCCAATCTTTCCTATAAGCCCCCTTTAAGCATTGAAAGGCCACAATAAGGTCTCCCTGGAGCCTTCTTTTCTCCAGGCTGAACAACCTCAACTCTTTCTTCATAAGTGAGATGTTCTTATTTCTACCCTTGCTCTCTCTTCATCACCTCTCCCCAAAAGTGCCAAGCCATGCTTCAGAAAATAGTGTTCTCTTCTGTAAATATTATATGACTAAAGATCATTGGGTTTTGAATATTATATAATAGAGTAAATAGTTCAGTTGGAAGGTACCTACAATGATCATCTAACTGCCTGACCACTTCAGGGCTGACCAGAAGTTTGAGTAATAGTTAACGGCATTGAACCAATGCTTAAGTATTATTTTGGAAATATAAAATGCTGTCTGTGGTCTGTGAGTGTGCACATATATGCACAATGTATTTTTGAATTGAGTAACTTGTTGTGTGTGTCTGCTCCACCTGGATTCTGTTTCATGTTTGTCTGTTTCATGTGCGTGTTCTGAGCATATAGATAATCTTCTCTGAATGTTACAGTGTACAAGACAGTCCAGCTCTTCCAAATTTGCCTGGTTTAGTTCTATTTTTGCATTTGTCCTCCTTGCTGGTTACTTTAAACTGTTGGATAAGTCCAATCTACCTTTATTTCAGGTCAAGATTTCTAACTTCTCAAGTCAAAAGAAAGAAAAGGAACATGTACATACTATCGACCTTTAATATTAAAATATTACCACTTCTCATCACTGACACACAAGTAGGATTCAGATATGGAAGTTTTTTGGGTTGGTTTGCTCGGGGTTTTTTGTGGGTTGCTTTTTGTTCAGTTGGTTGTTTGGGTTTTGTTTGGTTGTTTTTGTGTGTGTGTGTTGTTTTGTGTTTTTCCAAATAGTAGTGAGAGGTAGTTCCCAGATGTGAAATCTAGCTGGCTTCTCTGGCATTAGAGGTTGTGCTCCCTCCCTTCCTCCCCAAAGGTTTAGTTACCTTTAGCTGTTTTTTGAATTGAGTAATTTTTCAGCTGTCCATTAATAACTTTTGGTGCGCATTCTCTTCTTGTTTACAAGTATTCTAAGGTACTACATCTTCTGTGGTACTCTGTCAGGTATCCAGTGTTGTATCTTGTCATGTGTTTGAACCTTTCTTCCTCGGGAAGAAGAATTATAATGCTGCTTGCCAAGCTTCTTTAATACTGAAGTGTAATGTGATATTAAGCCATCTGAATATAGTTGAACAAATTATTTCTTCCATTGCTTTCCTGTTGACAGTTACATGCAATTCAACAATTTGATTATATTAAATGACTTGTGCCTTGTTCCAGGAAAAACTCAATTGCAGATCCTGTTTTAATCAGTTACCTTAATCACCATGGCTAATCCTCTTTTGTGTGTCTTTCTAGTACAGAGCAGTATTCGGAGGTTCCAAGAGAAGTTTTTTGTCTTTGCTTTAACACCTCAGCAGGTCAGAGAAATTTGTATTTCCAGGTAAGAAGTAAGAGTGTGATATAATGTAGGTAGACTTTTGCACAATGTCAGGAGAAAGTGTTTGGTTCCTTTTAAGCATCGCATAAGCTTGTGGATGCAGAGTGATAAATTCAGCATAAATTCAGCATAACTTCAGTGAGGATTATCTGTTCTGTTTTCTTCAGGAACTACTGTGCACAAAATTTGTGCAGTTGGGGTAAATTCTATGCCACCAAAGAGTTAACAATTACTCAGTTCCAAATAATTGTGACTATTTAGAGTGATGGTAAGCTTTTCTTCACTGTATGTTTCCTGGCTGCAGGAATGGAAGGCTGCTTTTGTCTTTTGTCCCAGGGTTCATGTTGTTTTAAGACCTGTGGTATAAGCCAAGAGAATTCATAGAGTAGTTTTCCTCTCTGGCAACATCATACTTTATTGTTACTGTAAACTCTTGACAGAGGATCATGATCTTAAAGTCTTGCTCAACTTGCAGTAGCTAAACAGAGGTGTTGCTCGTAAGACTTGTTTATAGTTCAATAAAAGAACAATAAGAGCAAAGTTTAGTGATGCTGGGGCAGGTGTGCCAGTTCTTTTATTTCTGGAATGAGATCTGCTGTATAAATGGGTACTTCTATTTTTCTTTGTCACAGGGACTTCTTGCCAGGGGACAGGAGAGATTACACAGTCCAAGTTCAGCTAAGGTACCTTTTCCACAGTGTTCTCTTACAGTATCTGAATTGGCTAATGTAACATAAGTCTGGATGTTTGTGAGAACATAGGAATATGGTGACACTTGAAAATGCTGTTTTCTCTTTTTTTTGGGATATAGGTTATGCCTAGCAGAGACAAGCTGCCCTCAAGAAGATAATTACCCTAATAGTTTGTGTATTAAAGTAAATGGGAAGCTGTTTCCATTGCCGGTAAGCTTGTTTGTACTTATTTGTGGCTTATGCTGTGAGTGTGGTGTTTTTATGTAATGTTAGCTTGCTAAAACAATCAAGATGTTTATTGTTATCACTCAAATTTCTCTAAGTACCAATGTTGGGCATATGGTTTGTACATTTGCTGTGTGAGATGGCCATTGCTACTGCTAATTACATTACAGCCATTGCATAGATTAATTATGTTTTAGCCACCTATAGCAAACCTCATCTGTTGCGGTTAACAAACCAAAATTTGTCAGAAACAAACCAGTATCTACATGTGAATCCTTATAGGTCTTCAGACGAAGTTTGACTTGATTGATAGTAGCCCTTGCTGTTTGGGCTATCTAATATTTGTGATTGGCTTGAGTTCCTTCTTGTTACGAGGGAATGGCATCACTTTCTTGTGTACAAGTTTGTACACTGTCTGGTTAGAGCAGATTTCATTGCAGGGATGAAGAACAGACACACTTTAGGGTTCCTAGCATTATCAGCTGATACTGAAACAGAATAGCGTTGACAGTCATAGACTTGACTGGTACCTGATGTTGCAAAAGTTAGTATGTAGGCAGGGTCACCTCAAGGCTTGAATACATACAAAAAGGAAAAAGCACCCATTCCAGAGATTTTTCAAGAATTGTGTGTATCTATGTATAATAGAATAAGGATAAACTCCTAGTCAATCCGTTCTGAAATAGTTCCAGAAGCTACAGAAGATGGAAAAAGTAGCAGTACAGAGGGGTGGGGGTTTTTTTAGCAGTCAGTTTGAAAAAATGCTGTGTGAGGAGAGGTGTGAAACTTCTTTTTTCAGAATGTTTGTCACCTTGGTGTTAGATGTGTCCTGTACCCTCCCTCCTGCCATATGTGATCATGACTGCTTTTCCCTCTACTTCTTTAAACATTGCATCACTGTTCTTCTATCCGTCCTCAGTGTGCAAGAGGATTTCTTTCACACGTTTTCTGGTCAGTATTTTCTGCAAATACCAGCCAGATATGTTCTCTGTTATAAACTTGCAGGATTTTCTCCTTTCTTCTGCAGATTATTTTTCTTTCTTAAGTGATCCACCAAAAATAATTGTGTCTGACCTTATCCTCATCAATGTCTGCTGGTTCTCAGTCTTCCTAATACAGTTTATGCCCTGCTAAGCAATGTTATGCTGTCTGTTTTGTGCTTAACAGATGTCACAGTTGTAGCAAAAACTGTTTGTAATCTTGGATTCTTGCCTTGCTTTAGATCTAAACCCTGTAAGTTCTTCCTGCACATCATAAGATGATTCTTCAAACTGTTCAGCAGAAACTTTAGATGAGAAAGTGATTAAATGACTGTTATCTTGGCAACTTCCTTTCCTCTCCTCCTTCCATATGAGCTGAATGACAGCTATAGTCTAAGTCCAAGTATTCCTGCAAACACTTTTTCCCTATAGCTTGTGGATTTGGTCACTGTCTGCATCCCTCTGGTGGTTCCTTTCTGTTGCAGGAAGTGTAAGATAACTTCTTTGCCTCAAAGACCGCGCTATTGTCTAACTCATTAGTGTTCGTGTTAGGTAATTAATCAGTGATGCCAGTCTCTGTTGCCAACTTGTACAACTCTTGGGTGAGCCTTGTTCTGTCTTTCCCTGGTATAGAAATTCATGCCTCTGCAAATGTCTGTAAATTATTCTTGGTCATCTCCTTGAATGCAGTCCTTACCGGAAACTTCAGAGAAATGCTGCCAGTATGCCAGTGCTGCTTCAGGCTGTTCCAACTCACGTTAACACTATGTTTTCTTGTATTGCTACAACTATCTGTGTCCTCTTATAGTGCTGGTTCTGACTTAAAGGAGTAAATGTAGAGCCTTGTGTCCTGGTGTCTTGGCAAGTAACAAGGATTTTATACATGATGCACTACAGCAAGTGCTTCTCCTGTTGACTTCTCTTGTAGCCAAGACAAAATGCGGAAGTCCAAAAAGGTAACTTGCTTTTCTTCCCAGGAGAACTCCATAGACCACTGCAGGTCTGTTTCAAAGGACAAAATCAAATATGTCAGGGCAGACTGGAAATAACCATATAGAAGAACAGTCATACTTTCTGTTGATAGATTTTTTTGGCTCTAGCAGTTTTCATTTATTTTGACTAGTATGCTGCTTTCAAGAAACATGGAAGACTTAAAGACCCAAATAATGTTGGTACTTGTTAACCACTAATATTGGCAGCCTAACTAAACAGTGCTAGACCATGCTGGTTGTGATAGGCAAAGTGCTCTTAGCTCCTGGAAGTCTAGGAAGGGAAGGTTTTGAAGTGTTCTAAGAGTACAAGATTGAATCTGATCTCGAGGTCACTGCTTTGTGAAAGGAAACATCAAAAACTTGACTGAAATGAAGCATGTGAGCTGCAGAATCTCTGAAAAAAGAAAAAAACCTTGGGAAATATAAGGCAGCTTGCTTCCTTGCTCTCTTGAAAGCAAGGCAGCTTCATTTTAGGTTTGAGACCAGCAGGATCATTGTGGTTGGTACAGTATGTGTGTAAATATTCTCCTAAATATTGTAGGGGATGGTGTGTTTATCCAGATAAACTCATTATGAAGTCACCATAGTAGAGAAAGGCCTACTACAGCAAAGCAATTGGGATATATACTTTATAAATGGCTGCAAATGTTATGTCTGATTAAAGAAATGGCAAATCATTCATTCTTTTAAATTTGAAATTGTCAGCATCCCCCATACATCTGCTGTATTCTGTGATGAAGCACACATGGTGAGGTTCCTGATAGCTATTGGGTCACTCATCTAGGGTGAGAATCATTGTGGTGAGAGTTCTTCAGCAACTGCTGTCTGCTGCTCTGGCCTGGCAGACCTGCCTGGGAGCTTTGAGTCCCTATTCTGTTAATGCAAGTAAGAGTCTTGTCTGAAATTAATAAAGGGCAGTGGTGAGGCCCAGCCAGGGCTTGATTGTCAGGTGAAACACATGGACTAGCGATAGAGCTGCTTTGGGAACCTAGGAAATGATGTAGCAGCTATCAAGTCCTCCCTGGGTTAAAAACAGTGATTATCCTATAGTATACTCAGCTGGTGAGTGGAAGAGGCTGTTTGTTTATTTTATTTTCAGACTTAGAATCTTTCAAAAGAACTTTTTCCAAGCACTAGGCTGTGAATGTGTGCACTTCACTGGGTAAAACAATATATGTGCCTGGCTTTTCAGAATATCCTTTCTGGGAGAGTTTCTTGTATAGAATAACATTGTCTTGAAGTAAATGAAATCTGGTAGTCAGTTCTGTGCAAGACATAGGGCTGCAATCTTTTATTGGCATACTGCTGGTGCAGGATGAGTTTTTGAGATGAGTGAACTGCAGGCTGTCTGTGTGAGCTCAAAGCAGAGATTCTCAGAGTTCCTGTTACAGACCGGCTTGCTTTCATAGTGACAAAACCAGGGTGATTTGAATAAGCTGCAGTTAGGCGACATGCTCCTTCACATAGCACAAGTACTTTCTGGTCATGATACACTGGAGAGTATGCGCTTGCCTAGAAGCGAAAGGGAACTGGATGGCTCCCAATTAAATTCATAAACATCATAGGAAATAAAACTACAGCAAAAAGCTGTCCAGGTTATGAAACTCTTCATCAAAGCTGAGCAAACAATATCTAGTTTATTTTGCTTCTGCAGACAACAGCAAAGCCTATTAGCTCTTAAATACAGCTGATATTCCAAGTACAGCCTTTATTCAGGGGCCTTGGCAGAGTACAGATGACAACCTGCTGCTAATGGGGCTAGGTGTAGTTGATGTGAGGCAAAGCAGACACCAAGGAGATGTGGAGCTTTCGGAACAAGTCTTTGTTTCTTAAATAAAATCAATGAAGTGTTTTCTGGGTGTGAAACACTGAAATAACTCTTCATGACTTGCTGTGTTTGTTACTAAGACTGTGTCCTTGTAATGTTCCACTCTCAGTGGGGTGTGGGAGGGGAAAAGGCAAAAAAAAAACCATTACTTTTTACTCTTCCAGTGAACTTCCCTGGACCAAAACTGTGCTTTCTTCCTCTTTTTCAGTGCTTCTGTAAAACCATGTAAAAAAAAAAAAATTGTGGTTGACGTATCAGTCTTTGATGGTCTAATAACATATTTTTCAGACTAACTGTTGAAATTAGTCTCCAGCTGAGAACCTCTAGGTTTACCTGCCTTCCATAGATCTGTTTAACAAATCTATCTCAGCAGGTTTCAAAGTACAGTGGGGAGACTTGGTAACACTTTCCTTGTCCTTTCTTCCCATAGGGATATGCTCCACCGCCAAAAAATGGAATTGAACAGAAGCGACAGGGGCGCCCCTTGAATATAACATCTCTAGTTAGGCTGTCTTCAGCAGTGCCAAACCAGATTTCCATTTCCTGGGCTTCTGAAATTGGAAAGGTAAACTGTATGTTCTGTAGGATGTGGAAAGCTGTCTAAATAACCTCATCTAGTATTCCTTCTCCCATATTGCCTGATGTTGCTGGCAAGGCATATACCAGCAAGTGTTTAGTATTAGGTGACTGAACTTCTTATCAGTGCCAGGAAACAAAGTATACTCTAGAAGTATGGTAGTTTACAGTAATTTACATACCAGTGGCAAAGACTTCCTTATAGAATTCACATTAGAGAGTCTGCAATTAAGGGTTATCTGAAATGCATGTTGAAAATAACAAATCTTTTTGTGGTGTAGATAGTACAAAACAGTTCAGATGGGGCAAAATGACAAAAGGAAAACCTACTTTCTTCCTTGTAGGCTGATGGCACAAAAAATGAAATTATGTAGCCATATATTTTAAGGCATGTTTCTTGGTATCTGTCGTAGCTGTCTATTGGAGAAGGCTTTTTAAACCGACCAGATGTGCCAAGGCCATGGGGGTGGAGACATGCATTTGCTTTTGAGGTTTTTGTATTTTCTAACCAAATAATACTAAGTAATTTTACAAAAGCAATTTTTATTTCATAGAAAGAACTGGTTAATGGATATTTCCATCTTTATTCTTTTGAGATTCCTCTTTTACATGAAAATGGCCTCTGAGTTGATTCAAAACTGCACTTGTAAATAAACCAAAATGGGGGTGGAATTTCCAACCCTGAAAGCTCTTAGATGGCAGGTTGCTGGGAAGGGTTTACTGATGAGGTGTCAGGCTGCTGGTGTCAGCTGTTTCTGGGCTTGATGGATCTTAACCATGCTTGGCTGGACCATACTTCTGTGGTATGTTTATTTGTAATGTAGGATATCTGAGCAGTGTGTTTTTTCTTACAAATGAAGAGTATTCCTGGAAGCTTGGGTGGCTTGAGGGAGAACTGACTTAAAAGGGCGAGTGAGGACTTTCTGAATTCTTGCTAGGTTTAAATAGTTTTAAGTCAAAAACTATTTATTGTTCTAGCTGTGTAAATCCTCCTGGATTCAATTATCAAAGTAGCTTAAATTTTACTTTTTTCTTCAAAACCAGAGATGTCACATGTTTGAAAGGGAGATTCCAATATAACCTTTTATACAATAACTAAAATTTTTAAAGGAAATTGGAGAGAAAGCTAATGTTCAGAAAATAAATGAAAGGCAGTGCTGAAAACAAAGCTTTTTCTAAAACGGGGGTGAGGAAGATACAAGCTGTCACTTCCCAGTCATGAAACCCAAGAACCTTGATATGACTGCAGAGGCGTGTGTGATCTTGGCCTATCCTGCTGATTCCTGCCAACACATATTCTCATGGAAGCAGATGAATTGGAGTTTGTCCTAGCATACCCCTTGGCCTGAGAGGTTAAAGTGAATTCTTTGGTTTAATGTTGGTGCTTTACTCTAAGTACCAGAACTCTCACAGCAAGCTGTTGCTATTCATCCTCTAAATGAGATCATCGGACAGTGTGGAGCATCAGTGGGCTCACACAGGAAGGGCTTATTGACGTATACTTGACATAGTGGGGGGGCTTCTGAGCAGAGGCAGCATTAAATCCCACAGAGTTGGTCAGGCAAACCTATAGAATTCATTCTGTAGGCAATTAACTGCACAATGTATGGTCACTCTTTAAGGAAGAAAAAAACAATTTTTTTTCTTAGTGTTTTCCCATGCATTTAGATAACTTTATCTCTTCACCTAGGTAAGAGCTTTTTTCCCTACAGGTGGTAAAGGAAGAGCAGGGAAGTAGGTGTTATTGTTTAAAGTTCTTGTGCAGTACCCAGACAGCATAGGAGCCATAAGAAGGTGGCTGGCTGGGAGTGGAAATAAGATCACAGGTTGTGTTTTGGTGTAGAGATGAAACCATTATTATTCTGCAGTAGTGAGACTTAGAGAATTTTTTCTTCATTAGTGACCTTGAAGAAAGTGAACACTGAACAAGAACCTGGCAAGTGGTGTGAATTACAGACTAGTAGTAAATGCTAAGGAATGTGGTCAGCCTCATAGGAGTGGATATGGTATAAAGAGGCTTGGCATAAAAGTGCAGAGCAAGCTAAAGAGAAGGTACAAGGAAATTGGTGCAGCTGCGTGCTGTTTGGAGGCGATGTTTTTTGTACCTGAAAGAGCTTTCATCTTTTCTTTTGTCACATGAATATCTTTGAGTTCCTCACTAACAGATTGACAGTGAAAAGAAGGGAAGGATTTAGGAGACAAAAGTGAGAAGTTCTTACAGACTGCATGTATGAAGTTGTCACCAGTCTAAGTCATCTTTCCAAGAAAAGATCCTAGTTTCTCTTGATTGTGGAGTTATTATTCTTAGTTAAGTCACAGCTGGATTAAGACAACTGGATTTGAGTGGCAGGAGAGCTCTGGCAGAGTATTGGACTCTTTCACAGTAACAAAGCTGTCTGTCAGTGCTTTCCATAACTTTTAAGCAAAAAATCAGCACATTTTTGGGTTTACTGTATGCTAAAACTATTGTAAATAGTAATCTGTTGTCATAGTGGAAGTACTGTATGAAATCAATATTTTATCTTCAATCACTCTTTTTGTAGAATTACTCCGTGTCTGTGTATCTCGTTCGTCAGCTCACTTCAGCTATGCTTTTGCAGAGGTTAAAATTGAAAGGTATTAGAAACCCTGATCATTCCAGAGCATTAAGTAAGTCTAATTAATTTGCCTTTCTGTACTTTTTTGAGAGTGGTTGATGGCACTTTAAAACTAGAACTGGTAATAATGAGGGAATCGAGCATTTTGAAAGGAAAGTCCATTCCCAGAGTATCAAAGGTTCCCTTTGTTGCTGAGGCATCATGTGCTTTTTCAGTGAGGGTCCCTGAGCTGATCGGGAGCGCACCTAGAGATCCCATCTGGAATGTTATGGCAATGCTATGAGCACCATTTACTGTGGTGGGCTGTGAGGTGCAGGTAGATGTCCTAAATTCTCTTTGCTTGCACATGATGCTGATTTGTCTTTGTACCTCACTCACTGATGATTATTTTATTTATCTCTTCACATGCCAGGCTGAGCTTGCTCTGCTAACCATTGTGGTTGTTAGTGTATCTACTGCTCTTCAAATGATCTTGTGAAGCACAGTGTTAGCCAGTTGCTTATAAATAGTGAAACTATTGTTGTTTGATATTACTGTGAGCTAATTTCCTAGATTCTTTAATTTTTTTTTTTAGATAGCTGTAAACAAAGTACATGTACTGGTAAATCAAGATTAGCATTTTAAATAATGATACCTGTGTATTACTACTTAATTTATTTTAATAGTTAAAGAAAAACTAACTGCAGATCCTGATAGTGAGATTGCCACAACCAGTCTGCGGGTGTCTCTGATGTGTCCTGTAAGTATGGCTGGAAATTACCACATACAGATTTGTATTTTCATCTGTAGTGCAGAGTTGGGCTTCTTTTAGAAGGCCCTGCTTCAGGACTTTAACTGGCTTTTGGTTTATACTGATTAATTAATATAAAATAGGGAGAGAAGAGTGCATCTAGAAGAACCCGATTGTAGTAGCATTCAACCAACTATGATTTAGAACAGTGAATGCCTCAGTTGCAACTTGATTCTGACTGTATTACTACTCATGTGTATAGTGAGGTCTTTAGAAGGAGTAATCATGTATATTGAGGCATTGAGACTAAATGGGCAGAGTGACAGAATAATTAAAGGGCACGGTGATAAATAAAACTTCAGTGCCACCAAGATAAGGAGATTAATTTATACTGCCAGCTACTATAACAAGAATTGTTTGCAATGTAACAAGGTAACGCTGCCTTAGGGTTTTTCTGAGTCTAACATAACTGGAGCTCGCAAAACCCCTTGAAATATTTGGCTAAAAGAAAATAAACAGGTGCTTCAGTAGGTCTTTTAATAAAAATAAAGTCCTAGAAACATTGATGTTTCTATTTTCAACTTGGTGAAGGTTTTTTTTAAGATGGCTTTATTGTTCATTTTAGTGCATTGTGTGTGCTTTGATGGGGTGGATTTTCCTGCAGGGATCTTAGTACGAGGCGCCTCTGTAGTGAGAAGAGACAGTTACTTCAACTGCCTGTGATTTCATTGTTAGCTGTTCAGGCCTACTTCTCTGTCTTGTCATCTGACACTCTTTAAATCCATCTCCTGCAGCTGGGAAAAATGAGACTGACAATCCCATGCCGGGCTGTTACTTGCACACATCTGCAATGTTTTGATGCTGCTCTTTATCTTCAAATGAACGAAAAGAAGCCTACTTGGATCTGCCCTGTCTGTGACAAAAAGGCAGCTTATGAGAGCCTAATATTAGATGGGTAAGAGACTGGGTTTATTGATAACACAGTTATTTAAAATTTTTCATGATGTACTTGATAGCTGCTTTTGTGACTTTAGGTTTAGCCATTGCATACTATTTTCTTTGTCAAAATGCTTTAGACTGGAAGGAACCATTAGACTCTTAGCTTCTATTCCTATGTAACCATCTACATAAGTTTCTCCTAACTGCATCATCAAACTCTTGAGCTTCAGTATATTTTCTTTGGAGAAATCAAAATGTGACATCTAAAGATAGGTCTCCCTTTTACATGACTCTGTCTCTGAAGCTATTAACTTTAAAATTTAGCTTTAACTCATAAACAAGCGTCAAATGATGCAGAGGAAGATGATTTCTACTTCTGTATGGAAATCTATGAATTCCAGTAACGTTGGAGTGAAATATGGGTAGGTTGGGATACTCTTCTAGATTTTGATGTCTGCAAAGGCTGTAATTGCAGGCTTTCAGGTAAAATGAACTAGGGAGAAGAGAGTATATGCAGTGGGTCAAAGGTGATCATCATTAGATTTTTCAACTGCCTCCTTTTCACTTAGAATAAAAAAATTCGCTTGGAATCTAAATTGAAACTATTCAACTCTTATTTTTCAGGCTTTTTATGGAAATCCTTAATGAATGTTCGGATGTGGATGAGATCAAATTCCAAGAAGATGACTCCTGGTGCCCCATGAGGCCTAAGAAAGAGGCTGTGAAAGTCTCAAGTCCACAATGCACCAAAATAGAAAGTATGTACATCTGGGTATTGGTTGCAAACCAACAATCTTGGAGACTTATAGCTGGGGTAATGTGTATGGATGTTGATGTTTGTTTTGGGGGCGTGTGTGTTAATACTTATTTACATTTAAAATTTTTTTTAAAAAGGGTTGTATCTCTAAAAGTGTGCATTTGTGGGTTTTACCTTTACTCTTTATAATAGCAGTTAAGAAAATGAAAGGTTGATCTTATTTTGGGTCTTTAAACTGATAAGTGATGGTTAAAGCTTGTGCTTTAATAATATCAACATGATACAGAATACTAATAAAACAGTTCCTGGGCTGTAACGTTCCCTGTAGTGGCTAGAAAGATGAGTTAAAACAGGATTTGAGATACCGGTTCTGTTGCAAATAGAAACTGCTGATTTGACAACCTTTAAAAAATAGTATTTTCTTGTTTAGGTTCCAGCGTTAACAAACCTTTTTCTGTGATGGTGGGAAATGAGGTAAACAAGAAAGTTGACGTTATTGACTTGACAATAGAAAGCTCTTCTGATGAAGAGGAAGATTCTCCTGCCAAAAGGAAGTGCATATTTCTTTCTGAAACACAAGGAAGCCCAACCAAAGGGTTTGTCAATTTTGAAGTTAGTTATTATTCTGAAGTGTCTCAGACTGATGTGTAGACAAATGGACTTGTAATCTCTTCAGGATCCAGCTCCATACTTCAAGAGGATAATTTCTAGGCCTCTCCTTGCAGAAGGCCATATTGATATACGGTACCTTTTTACAGGCAAAAGGCTTAAATAGTTTTGCATCTCACAAAAGACTTGTGCTGATTGTTGATGTGTTTGCAGGGATATTTTCCCATAGAAAGGGAAACTGATTAAGCTAATGGACAGGATTCTCCTGAGAAAGCAGATTATGCCAAGTGGATTTATGCACTCTTGCTAAGTTAATGTCATCTTAAAGGCTTTTCTCTCACTGTCTTGTTATACCCTTTATCTAATCTGCTCTGGTGCCCGGGAAATGAGACTGCGTTGTGTGTTTTATCCATCCTGTATTGGAAGGGAGGTGCTTTGCTGTTTTGAATTCAGACAATCTTTTCCTACATCTCTTTGTTAAACTCTGGAATGTCTTAGACACTGCTGTTGACCATGGTTATCAGTCAGTCCTGCACCTTGGTTAGCACAACCAACAACTTCAAGTCCTCTGTCAACTGCCCCATCTTTGTAGTCATGTCTGACTTCAGCATCAAGCTTAACCAGCTACCTTACTCTTGCGCCTTTTCCTGTCTGTCCCAATTTGTGCAACTCAACTGCAGTTGCTGTTCATGGCTTCCATAAAGTTCTTGATTTTTGGCTCGTGGGGTGCAGGAGACCTGCAGGGAGAGAGAGGGGCACTGATTAGGCTTACCAGCAGTCACTGCTCCACGAGGCAATTCCAAGCATCAGCTTTTAGTAATGGCTTATTGGTTAGTCCTGCTGTATACGTGAGGTGTGTGTCTGTGTCTCTCAGAGTAGTGGCTTATGTCTTGTACTAAAATAATAGTAACAAAACCCAAACTCCTTCTGTTTTGCCAGCTCTTGAAGTAATGAGCAGGTGTACTGTGTCTCTAGTCCACAGGTATGTGTAGTCTTTGAGCAAATACTTGGTAGTCTTCAACAACTTTCATCAGTGATAATGAAATGCTTGCTCTTGTTGTGAGAACTGTGGAGGGATCCTGCAAGAGACTGTTTCTTATTTTTATAAGATAAAATAGCTACAAATGCATCTCTTAATGAAGTTTCAGAAGCCACCAAGACTTCCGTGCTTCTGTATTTGTCTTAGATGGCTACCATAATTGTAGAAAGACTGAGTTCTCTCGTGTGTCTGTGACCAATGCATTTTCCTTGTTGTTTGGATATGGCAGTTATATTTTCATTCTTCAAATACAAGCCAAAGCCAGGCTTTTGGGGAATAGCTTATCTCCTGTAAACAGTGTTGCCCAAGTGGTAGTTCTGGCAAAACTGGGGTGTCTTCCTACAGGCAGAAGCAACATAAGCTTCTAAACTAACTAAGTATAAGTGGTGCTTGAGAAGAGACTGTCTGAAATCCAAGCTTCTGAAATCAGAATTAGGATAAATGCACCAATGCAGCAGTCTGCAGAGGAAGACGTGAGTGGGTAACACTCATGGCTGGTGGGCTGAAGGGAGGGAGGTGCCTTGGAGGTGGAATGAAAGATTTTATGCATGTGGCTGGTGCCTGAATGCTTGTGGTGTCATCTTTAACAGTGTCTCAAGGTAATCGGGCAGAAGGTGGGGATGCAAAAGGGTTTTAACTGGTTGCATGCTCCTAGAGAGCTGAATTTAGCTTGGGTTCAGACTGTGAGTAAAACTGGGTTTGATATTTAACTACCACATGTGTAATCTATGCTTCAATTGCTGAATAATGGTCAGTTGTGCCCTTGGCATAACAGGTTAGGGTTGAGGAACAGTTATGTGGAGAAACTGAAATGAGCACTCTTCTGTCTCTGGCTGCCTGCACATCCCTCCAGGGTTCTCCACAGGGAATGGTAGACATATAAATTATTCCAGCATTGTACTTTTGTTTTAATGCCAACTTGCTCTTACATCACAGCTGCTGTTGAGAGCCAAGATATGGTCATGATATTATGAAGACTGATATGAAAGAGGAAATTAGAGTGGAATACTGTGTAGTGAGTAGCCATGCTATAGTTGTGTTGTAACATAGTGACCTTGTGAATGAGAGTGCCCAGCAATGTCTTTAGTAACTAACGGCCAGGTTGTTTGTAATTCTTCATGTTGTTTAAAACAGGGTTCTCATGTATCAGCCATCTACTGTCAGAGTGTCCAGTGTGACAACGGTTGATGCTGCTGCTATTCCTCCTTCATTAACAGACTACCCAGTACCATTCCATCATCCACCAATATCCAATATTTCATCAGACTTGCCAGGTAGGTGGTGGCTATTTTTAATGTGTATTCTGGCAGCCTTAATTTGTGGGGTGAGTAAATATTGGAGAATTGATCAACATTTTTTTTTTAATGAAACAAGACTATATGCAGTATTGCACTGATGTGGTGTCCAGACAAGTCTAGTACAGGCTGTCTTTCCAGTTCCAGATTCACAACACTGATGTGAAAAACACTGCCTCAAATTGGAACAGCAGCCAGAAGCCCTTCTTGCTATATTCAGTCAGACTCTATGTAAACATCCGGTTGTTGCGTGTTGCAGATGTGAGGGAGAGTATCTGATTATTTTAGTTCTAGAAGTGTGATGGCACTGACTCATCCCAACCCTAGACGTAGAGATATTCTGCTAGCTCTGTCTAGACTGTATGAAAAAGGTTAAGGTGAGCTACAACATGTAAGCTGACCTCTATTGACTTTCTTTACCTAGACATATCCTAAATGCATATGATGTATTCTTCAACGCTGCTACTAAATATCAGACAAAAGGTGGGGATGCTGATTGTTTTCTATCCTGACTTTTGAAAAGAACATTGTATATAGGGACTCTGGGGATTCTCTTTGCTGGCTGTAATGAACCCAGAGCCCAGGAAATAGTGACTTGTGGTGACAGGTGTCATATTAGCCTCCCATACTTCCCTTTCGTCCCTCCGTTGCCTGTCTCCATTTCTACCCTGCAACATCTCTGGGTTTTTTTCCTCTTCTTTCAGCACCAGTTTGGTAATGGGATGGATATCATTCCTCTTGTTTCTCTGTCCATTTTAGTTCCCTTACTGCTCCCTCCCTCCACTTCTCCCTTGTTAAGAATTCAGTTGCCTTCCCAAATTGGATAGGAGAGTAAGCTGAGAGAATGGAAGACTAGAACTGTAATGTCCATATCTATCAACTGAAGTTCTAGAACATACAAGAACAAAAGAAGTTGTCAATTCTGTAAAACAGCTGAGCTTAAATCTCCTTCAAAATGTTTCCCTAATGGAGAAAAGGAGGAGAGATGCCACTGGCCAGAACAGACTTGGAGATGAGGGGAAAGGGACGGAGTAAGTTTACCACTTCTTTCTGTTGACATAGCAAACACAAGGCCAATATTTAGAAACAAACCAAAAAAGGTTGTAATTTCTCATTGGTTTCATAATTTTAAACATCTTGCCCTAAATACTTACAAGATAATGGTGTATAAGATGGATGCTAACTGTCAGTGCTCTTAAAGGATATACATTGAACTACTTGTAGTTTCCTTTTTGTTCCTCTTATTTATTTAGACACAAAATGGGGATGATACTAGAAATGTTTCCTTATTGGCTGCCTGTGGGTGGAGGAAGAGACCTGCTGCTTGTTTTTGGACTTGTGCATGTTGTGACTTCACTTAATTCCAGCATCTTTAATGTGATGACATTCTTCATGTCCGAATTTGGCCAAGTCAGGTATAATATGCAGTGAAACTTGCATTATGAACCAACAGCTCCAAATGGCAACCTCCATCTACTAAGCAACCACATTGAACCACCCTGCAATACCCAGTGAATCATTGTGTCATTCTCATTCTTAAAAAGAGCCACTTGTACTAGATAACTCGTTTTGCTGCTGCCTGAAATAGTCATTGGGAGTGGTGTCACAGTAGTATATTCCATTTTGAAACTGTGTAATAATTGCAAAATCTCTTCTACAGCCACAAAAATGTTCCTTAAATTTGTTGTGTATGCATGAGAGACTCATCAATTTATTATTCTTCTCTTCTTTCTAGGTCTTGATTTTCTTTCGCTAATCCCAGTTGATTCACAGGTATGTTTCTGAACTGCTGTGACATTAATTTCCAAGTCCGTTTTTTGTGACATATTACTCAAGTAACTATCAGGGTGCTGTCATCATCCGTACTGTCTGCAGTCCACTTGCTTAGACCTAACCATAGGCCAGGGAAATCCATTTTCCCAACAAGAGGTGGTGACAAAGATGCATTAAGAGAGGATTTGGTTTAGCCTTAACTAGGATAAATCCAGGCATGGAAACTCACTCTTTATTAATAGTCTGTCATTCTAAAGTGGATACTTGCACGGCACTAATTTGAATACACCCACCATGTACTTCACACTTAGTTCATACTGTGTATCTGTAGGCTAGGTTAAGCTCTATAAATAATCTTCACTCATTGCTGTTTCTGTTGGTTTTGATATTAGGAGGTTAGGTTTTAAAGACAATATTTATTAACATGATGGGCACATGACCAAACACTTTTGTAATAAATCTCTCTATGTAATACCTAAACCCCATTGACTTTGGATTATATGGAAATTTTGTAGGTCAAAAGTAACTAGGTGGCGTTTTTCCTTCCCTAGAAACCTAAACTTTACACAGTTGGATAGAATGATTCTTACTCTAACTAGATTGTTACACAGACAGACTACAGCTTTGAAGTGTGTGGGTATATTGACTCCCTAACTAAGACAAGAGGATCTGAAGCAGACCCTCTGTTTTATCTCTATCACTAGAAGACAACAGTAATAAGACTCTACTGTAGTGTAGACTGACTGACTTCCACTTACTGCATCTTGCAATACTCTATGCCTGACCTTGATCTGAACTGCCAAAAGTGGGAATAACAGAAGTTTGTTCATGTGGGAGACTGGAAGCAGGTATGCTGCTATGAAGTGTCCACTTTGGACAGTTCAGGCTCAGTTTCAAACATATGCACAAGATTGGAATCCACAGGGTAAGAGAAAGTAAGATTTGTTGAACAACGTGTGTGTGCATGTGTGTGGGTGTCTTATCTTTGACACCTGACAACCTTTTTCTGTTTCCAAATGCTTTCAATATTCAGCTCTGCTTTGAGAAGTCTTGTCTTCCACTTTGGGAAGTTGATTTCAACTTAGTAATTTTTCTTAATCAGACCTGATCAGGGCTCATTTATCACTGCTAAAATGTTTAAATACCTGCATGTATTATTACAGATATGTACTATGAAAATATTGATCAGTACAGCCGCTGTCAATTGAGGGGATGAAATTATTCTAGTTTCCATTGAAGTAGCAAAAAGCATTCTGCTACCTTTCGTGATGAAAGGAACCCAAAATAGGCAGTTGTGCCTAATATCTATGGGCAGTGAACATTTTCCAAATGCAAAGGGTTTTCTTTGTGATCATGTGATCATGACAGTGTTTCCTACTGTGCTAGTAAATGCTCAAGCTAACCAGTTAGTAAGAAAAAAAATGGGAAGGATGAGGGAGAAGGGCTCATGGCTACCATCTCCATTTGCTTACTTGCTGGTTTGCAGAACTCCAGTTCTTGCTATGCATGTTTTAACAAGGTTCTGCTGGTAATGTGTTTTGTGCTTGTTGTAGGGGAAGTTGTATCTTCAGAGCATACATTTCCCTTGTGCAGTTAGTCTCTTCATTCTTCATTGTTTGTTTCAAGCAGTACTGTCCTCCTATGTTTTTGGATAGTCTCACCTCAACCTTAACAAGCAGCACACCTGGCAACATCATCACATCAACCAGTCACCACGAGAGCAGCATGCGTATTAGCTCCTCCAACAGGAATGAGACAGGAGTGATAACCAGTGGTGGAAGCGGTGCTCCTGACATCATCTCACTGGACTGAAACAAGGGGCAGCAGGGAATTCTAGGAGAAACTGCACAGAGCTGCTGCTTGTATCTCTGGAACTTCAGCATCTCTGAAGTTATTCTGATATTTATTGAAAGGATTTGCCTTTTGGAAAATGGAGTAAATTCACTAGTAACTGAAGTGATAGGATTTTTTTTTCTTGCTTGCTCATTAAATAGCTGGTATAGAAAAGGCCTCTTCAGAACATAATCTTATGTTTTCAGCTTGTTCTGGGGAAACTGACATTTTGTTGCTGGGTGGATTCCAGAAATGTTTTTTAATTTTGTTGTAAAACACAGCAATAATGTAAAAACAAACAAAACCTTTTTTTAATAAAAAAGGCATTTAACTACTCTAGAACAACCTGGACAAAGGTGCAGAAGTGTATGTATTGGTGAATTTTGAATATTTTCACTGGGGCCTGTAATAAACTTCATTTAAGACAATGAAGCTTTGAAATAGCCATGACTTGTGTTGTATGTCTCTTGTTCCCCACTTCCCCCTTACCTGGGGATGAAGGGGAAGCTTTTGTAAGTGGGATTTTTTTTTTTAATCCTGATTTCATGTTTTTCACAAATGCGACGCAATCCTAAGATATAGCTTCTTCCTCTTAATGTTCTTTGGGCTAGGGAGGGGACAAACTATCTGTGCAAACCCTGCATTACACCATCTCTGTGCTGACACATTCCCACTACCAGAAACTCCAAACTATGCACAGTTGAGCTATAGTTGAATTTCTGGTTTGATAACTTTAAGAGGTGATAGGGAAAAAAAAGGCACCTGTAAACTCAAATTTAGTTTATAAGTCCCTCTTTGAAACTGCCATTCCTCAAGTTAGGTGCATGTTTCCTTACAGCTGCCATAGAAAGCAAAGTAGGAATTACTTTCTCCAGTGCAGGATTATTTTCTAGGATCTCTTGCCCATGGTTCTATCATTTTGGTAACTGCTGTATTCTGTTTGGGAGTACTGCATGCAGACTTGCCGTGGGGGAGGCTTGGCTTTTTGGAAGATGAAAGCTGTAGCTGCACAGCGTTCCTACCTAACTGGAATTATGTGTTTAGGGATTAATAATGCTATGTCCCACATTACATGGCCTCCTAATCACAGCTTTTCTAATTTGAAGGGAATAACTTCCTCCTGTTTTCCTCTGAATCTGCTGCTTTGTTGTGCATAGGCAGCATCTCCCCACACCTCCAAGGATAATCTCAGCAGTACTGTATGTGGAAGATGTTACAGACCAGGAAAATCAAGTAATTTCCGTAGAGCTGGAATAATGGTATTGACATAGCAGCTTTTCCAAGTGTTGTTTTTCTGTTGAGTAACTATATTTGAGATTATTCCTTCCCTAATTACCAGCTTTCAGTTTTTCCTAATGTTGTGTTCCTTTTTTTTTTCTTTAGTCAGGTGTCTGGTGCTTTTTGCCTTCCATTACTGTTACAGCACTTGAATGAAGTACCTGGATAAGAAATATTGAAGCAGGATGTATTGTAACTCTGATCTGCCCTGTACTCCCACCTTTATGCTACATTACTATTCCTCATTGCCTTTTTTATATGATCTTTCACAGCAGTCTTCAATTCACATACTTATTTTAATATTGCATCCAATCTTTCCTCTTATTTCTTTATCTGTTGAATTATTTTATACCTGTTAAGGATCATTTTTTAGCATGATTTATTTCTAGTAAAGCCATGCTACTCATGAAGTTTTTTCCTAATGGCCTGCAGCAGGTCAGGGCTTTCTGCATCACAATTGCACAGTGACTTGAACTATAAATAATGTGTGGAGAGAGGTTCCAGAGCCATTCTGAATAAAATGTTTAAAACTGGTATCTGTTGCTGAAACTGCTGTTTGCACTGTGAATGACAAACTGAAGTAGGACTTGGACAACTGCTGAACTGGCTGAAGGGATGTAAACATGTCACGTGAATGTCAGAAAAGTTAAGGGTGAGCGCCATTTTTAGGACATGCTCTAAGCCATTCATGGTGTTATAAAATGTGGCTGGAATTTTGTTAATTATTATGCCCTGTTTGGAGTTATTTATCAGGGCTGAGGTATGGTTGTGTTCTCTACCTGTTTTGGGCAGCTTTAAACCTTCTAGACCCATGATGGCAATGTCAAATGCAAACTTAGGACATTTGAGCCTTACCCATTTAAGAGGGAGCTAGACTGGCATAGGCTGTGGTATGAGGCAAGTGTTCAGGTGAAGAGTGTAGGTAATTCTTAAGCTTTTGTTATGCATAAATCCTTCAATTCACTTGAGTTTGTGGATGACACGTATCAAGGGGTTGGAGTACTGCAGTGCAGTCATGTTGCCCATTTGCTATGCTTTCTTCTACAAGGTGACAACAAATTTACTTTGGCAGTGGTGGGTGGAGAGAGGATTGGGGTTTGCAGCTTAATTGAGGTCTGTACCACTCTAGCCCTGCTCTAAGCAAGCCTGTCCACTGTAGCTAGGTGAGGTTTTGGGTTATTTTTCCTTGAAGTTCTAAAATGCATCAGAATGTCTATCTAAGAACTTCTAACATGAGAAAAATCTTGAAGAAAAGGTTAGATGACTTCTTACCTCTTTATTTCCACTATAGAAGTATCTAGTTACTGCTTTGAGTGGACTATGTCAAAGATATACCTTCAAACCAACTGCAGAAGGAAAGTAAAGCTTATGAGGCTAATGCAAGTCCCCATCCTGCACAGATAATTAGCATGCAGTGAAAGTCATACTGCAAGAGACAGCCCTTCTTTCCCACCCATCCATTGAATATCATGCAGTTGTTGTTCTCTTTTTATAAAAACAGTTACTGCAGGAAAAGTTCAGAGAAGGAGAATAGAGATGATCCAAGTCCTGAGCTGGCATCCATGCAAAGTAACATGCTTGGCAAACTAGGACTATTCTGAAGAGCAGCAATGTAGTAGGAAGAGAGGGCTAAAAATTAAGCAATATGGATAATTAAAGATCAAAAAAAGCTCATACTTATTTCCCTGCATCTTTAGATCACTGGTTTAGCAAGATTCAACAGTAGCTTTGGCAAGGAACCAGAGAGTTTTGCAAAATATGTTAATTAATATGCTATGCAAGAGATACTGAGAGCGCAGTGTAATGCGCATCCTACCAAGTATAAGCTTATACTCTTTGGTTTTCCATGTTTGGAAAATGGGTCTTTTTATGAAATTATTTTAAGGTTTATGGAAACTTGAAGGGAGAAAACCCCAAATACAACCTAGCCACATAAACACATGTAAATTGTTCTTTTAAGAAGTTAAATTACCAGTTTAGACTTTAAAAGTTAAGCATTTCTTATTTCATCAGTGATTATTTTAGCAGTTACCACCCTAAAGTGCTTTGGCAAAGCAGCCCCCTCTAAAATACATGACATTTCTTACAGTTTTACCGCGTGAGGAGTTCCAAGCATGCCTGTGAAACTGGTAAACTTTCTGTCATGTCACAGGATACTCTTGAAGTACATTTTTAAATGGGAACAAGGGAAATGGGACAAACAAACCACAGGACCAGAGGAAGGGCTCTGTACCACACTGAAAAGTTGAAGTTTTGGGGGCAGCATAAGAAAGATCAGATTGTTATTTTAAAGGTAGTCTTAAGATCAGCAAGAGGGTTTAATGCTATTTAAGCTACTCAGGCTGGCATTCTCTCCTTTTAAAGATTCAAATCAAATACATTCTAGCCTGCTGCCACTGAAGACCAATTTGTTCTTCCAGACTTGCTTCAAAGGAAGATCTTGTTTTGTAATGGTGGAAACTGAATCTGGTGTACACTGAGAAGTCTTAACGTGTAGAAGCTGTCACATATCTTTTTGGCACCTTCTGCTGGCATGAAAGCCCAATGGAGTAGGCTGCCAGAAAAATGAGTAAACTTTTGAACTGAAAATGCAGAGACAATGGGAAGAAGCTTGGTGCTAATAAACTGGGAATTCTTAAGTCCCTTTCATCCTGCAGAGGTCTTTCTTTTGACTGCATGTGGGTAACAGGAAAAGCATTGTCTTACCAAATGACTCATTTACAGGTAGGTCCACCTTGACCACAATCACTGGAGTTCCTACCATTTGGGATTCTTCAAAAACATGTTCCATTTTCCTGTTCAGTACACCACTTGTTCTGGGCACTGTAAAAAATATATTCTATCAAGTTACATAAAAGATGATCACCAGTTATTAAAACACAGACAGGCAGCTCTCCTGATGTTTTTCTCACAATGGATCTTCACTTAAGAAGAATTTTTCTTGTGTAAAAGTGACTTCACTCTCACTTCTGAGATATCTTTCAGAAGCTCTGCTGCCTTCTCTGCCTCACATTACTGGAGTTTACAATTACTGTGTATACTGACTGAACTGGATTGCAGTTTACATGCACAAAGTGAGACAAAAGGGCATATGCTCAGTGAATTATCTTAAGTGATCTTTGGGCACAAGAAATCTGAGTCCTCTAGTGCTTTGTAATAAATGCATTTAGTATAGGATGTGAATTTTATACAAACAGGATCTCGCCATACCTTATCTTAGAACTTAGGACATGGCTGACAAGCACTCTGATTGAAACTACTTTAAAACACCACATTTGCTTAGAAACATGCCACTAAGGCTGCAAAATTCCCCTGCTTTGTCACAATAGGTCTCGCAAGTCATCAAAGCGAAAAAATTCTTTATTTTGCTGTTTTGTCCTTATTTGCATTAATCTTCTTCAGCCCTCATGGCTAAGACATTTTTTAAGCAACTGAGCTGGTAGATTTCCTGCCCACCACCAAACACTGTAGTCTGGAATTAATTTTTAAAGTAAGGTTTAAATCTTCCAATCACTCTTAAGACTTTTAAGACAAACTGAATAGTTGTACTTGGTGATAAATACTTTTAGCATAGACTATATTTTCTAGGCTCTTTCTTGGAAGAATTTACCAAGAAAATCCAGTTATTCAAAAGACAGAAGTTAATGTTTAAAGAGCTCAAACAAAGCTTATTTAAAAAAACAAAAAATAACCAAAACCTTGCTGCTCTTTATGTTTATTTAGGATAGTCATTGTTTGTTCTTCTGAATGCTTGCAGTGACAGAAAAGAAGGAGGGAAAAAAACCCAAATCATAACTTTCTCAAAGATACTGGTAATTCATAAAGAACAGCATAATTCACCTCCCCACCTAAAACCTCTCCTCGAACAAAGTCTTTGCATCATTTGTAAGAGACTGTAAAAGACTCTCTTAGGTGACTGTCTCAACCTTGCTGACACTTGAGACCATAAACCAGGCTGGAGTTTTATGGTTGTGCTGGCATCTGGTACGGGGCTCCCGAAGAGACTGGAGAGGCCATCTTCTGTTTATGCAAGAGATAACCTAATCCCTTCCATTAAGCACCGAGGCGCCAGGGATCTGGACAGAGGGGCCTGGAGACCCCTGAAGACCTCCCCAACGACGGTACTGGGCATGTGTATCATCACTGGGTGGAAGGGATGGTTAAGCAAACAATGGAGTTACCCTATAAAAGAGCAGAAACAATCAACATCGAGTTGGAAGTGCTCCCACACCAAACATCGAAGCAGGACCTGCGGGACACCACTGGATCCGTGGTGGTAGCTATACTCTCTCTCTCTTTTTCTCTCTTTCTCTCCTTTCCTTTTCCTCTCGTCTCTTCCACATAGGCTATAATAAAATATAATGTTTGATTGTGACATTTGACCTCGTTTGTATCTTAATTTCGCCCTTGGGATCATTTTGAACCCTCTCAGATCAGTAACGGATCGAGACATTTTAATTGGCGTCACGGACAGGATCCCTCTGGCGAAAGTGTCCCTCATACATTATATGTGATTGGGGTCATTAAGTTGTTTGCCTCCTAGAGGGTGTAAACTAAGAGGCGACTGTAACGGAATTAAGTTTATACCCCCCCTCTAGGACGTTAGAGCCTCGTTCTTGCAGCAAAGCCACAATGGAAGAAAAAAGTTATGAGGGGGTGTTAGAGCCTTGTTCTTGTGGCCGAGCTGCAATGGAATTCAAAAGTTGTGAGAGGGATCTCTCTCGTTCCACCTCTGACCCCGAAGTGTTGTTTAAGTTTTTGGAGTTGTTTCATGTGAGACCTACAGTGCCAGGCCTGGATTGGGCCAAGGAGAACTGGCATAATTTGCAGAGTGTTATGGACCGTGTAGTCGTACTGCAGAAAGATGCAAGGGTAAAAACTGGAAAGGGGAAATCATTAGTCTGTGCTGTACTAGGTGCTAGTTTGGCAGCGGCTGTTGCAGATCGCATTGGCCGATACAGTCAAGAGAACTGTGTCATTGAATCTTTGCAGAGCTTAGTGCAAACACTGAAAAGCCAAATTGTTGATCTCAGAAGGGAAAATGAGGAGTTAAGGGAAGAACTGGAGGAAGAAAGAAATCAGTCATTGCTATTGAAGGATGTTTTAAGGGATGAGTTGGCTGGGAAATGTGATTCAGGGGCCAAGTTAGAGGAACGCTTGGCGAAACAGGGTATCTGCCAGGTTGCCCCTATTTATCCTCTGGAGGAGCTTAGGGAAGCGAAGGCGCACATTACGGAGAGTCCCTGCCTACGCCCCCTGATAAAGATGGAGTATATTTATGAGGATGGTGAAGATCAAAGGCCCTCTATCACAACCAAAGAGGTGCCCTACACTGCCACTGAATTGGCCAAATTAAAGAAGGAGTTCAGTCGCTCCCCTAAGGAGTCTGAAACAGAATATGTGTGGCGAGTGTCTCTTAGTGGAGGAGATCAGATATTACTTACTGAACATGAGGCCAATAGTTACTGGGGTCCCAGTGTGTTTCTCACCACAGGGGACCAGAGAGCCCCTTGGTGGCTCACACAGCGAGCAGCCTACTGGGCAGGGGCTTTGAATCCCCTTGAGAGAGGTGACCCCCTTGCAATCATGGGAACGGTAGATCAGTTGGTGAAAAACATACTGTAGTGGATTGACTTTTGATCCACAGAAGTATTCCATATCTTCCTTTAACGTAACCCAACATATAAATAGGATGTAGATAAGAGAGTACACTCTCTTCTTCTTCCGGCAAGGCTGGGGAGCAGAAGGTCCCTGTGTTGGTCCTGTCTGCTGCCGAGCCTGCGGAAAATTTTTTAACGGGTCAGATTTGGCCGTCCAGCTCTCCACGGGGGAGGTGGTGTGGTAAGGTTTCATCAATTCTTTACTTTGTTAGTTACTGGGTGTTATAGTAGTATGTTGGGTGTTATATAGATCCTTTTTGTCCTTTTTCCCATTTCCCTTTCCCTCTTCCCTTGCTGCTTTGCATATCCTTGAGGTGTAGTTGTTTGTATTTAGAAAAATACATAAATACATATATTTAGTGTGATTTTGGTTTCTTCCATAGTTTTTTTTTCCTTTGAAAGGGGGGAAGTTTTGGGAGAGGCAGACTGAGCAGTTGGAGAGCTTGGGAAAGCTAGCTCAAACCAGCTCACGTACAAAAGGTGGCTTGTCTACAGGTGATGTACGACCTCAAATTGACTCCAAAACATGAGTCCCCAATGATGATGCCGGTGGATCCGGAAAGAATGACCCCCATGATTTGGGGACTCCCTGAATCCCTGAAGCTGATAGGCATACAGTTACAGAGTCAAATACGGGCTATGGGACCATTAGATAAATTAGAGGCTACTCTAAGCTCATCACCACCAGATGGTCGATGCCAGAGAATCTGGACGTGGGGGGAGATAGACCAGGAGCTTATAAATTATGGCCGAAAATACGGTCCCATTAATGTTAACTGCACCCCTAACAAGGGAGTCCGACAACTAGACATAAAGTCCATTTCCCCACCAAGGCAGTCTGAATCCACTCGTGGGAAAGCCCTGAATAATACAGGCCAGTCACGAGTTTGTCACGGTCTGTGGGCTCTGGGTTGACAGAAGGGGATACCTAAGAACTTGATGGATGGACTCCCGACCCCTATACTAGAAAAGCTGATTGCAAGGTGGCCGGACAGGCCTGTCAGATCTGGGGATGGGGGGGTATGAAGAATTCCCCTGTAACCAATAGGGAGGTTTTGCGGTGTTCTCCTGTAACCCCTCCGACTGCTCCCCCCTTGACAGACTCAGAGAGACTGCAGGCAGCACCATGTAAACAGTCAGGAAACTAGATGTCCCGCCCTCCCGGGGTGAGGGGGGGGGCGGAGGCTGGATGTTTATTAGGCAACTCACCGACAACGGGAGGGGGGACCTCTTGATAACTGCTATTGTTGGTCCCCTTCAGAGACCAGTCTCTTTTCTGGTGGACACTGGAGCCCAGATCTCAGCGCTTAGTTGTGGTGATGCTGCCAGCTGTGGGATTTCAATCTCTAAATACCCTTTGCAGGTGGTGAATGCCCTCGGGCAGGCACGACCAGTTCCCACAGCCATGGTCAGTATCCTTTTGCCCAGGGATGAAAGCTGTATAAGAATCCTAATGGCAGTGGGGGAGTTTCCATTCAATCTATTGGGGATGGATGCTCTTAAGGGGCGTGTCCGGATTGACAACCACGGCCGAAAATGGTCATTTGGTGTGTCTGCACTACACGTCAGGTTACTCCAGACAGCGCCACCCCTTCCCCCTTCCAAGCTGACCAATGTCAAGCCTTATCCCCTCCCCTTGGGTGCCAGGTCAGGCATTACCCCGGTGGTGGAGGATCTGAAACAACGGGGAATCTTGATCCCTAGTCATTCCCCTTACAACTTCCCGGTGTGGACAGTGAGGAAACCTAACGGGAAATGGAGACTGACCGTAGATTATCGTAGATTAAATGCGAACACTGGTCCTCCGACCGCTGCTGTACCAAATATTGCTGAGCTTATTGCTTCAATCCAGGAGAGGGCATATAAGATTATGGCCACGATTGGCATTAAGGACATGTTCTTTATGGTCCCTCTCCAGGCAGAGGATAGAGACCATTTTGCCTTCACCTTTGAAGGTGAGCAATACACTTTCATGAGGCTACCACAAGGGTACAAACACTCGCCCACACTTGCCCACCGTGCCTTGGCCAGGGAATTGGAGATGATACCCAAAGAAATAGGGACAGAGGTCCACGAGTATATTGATGATATTCTGGTAGGAGGGGAACAGGCTGAGAAGGTACGAATCACCCGAGATCGTATAACCTCACATTTAGAGGGAATGAGCCTACAGATTCCTCCTGACAAAATGCAGGGACCTCCCCAGGAAGTTAAATTCCTGGGAATCTGGTGCAAAGGCGGAATGGCATGCATCCCGTCAGATACTCTTTCCTCTCTTGAACACATTAAGATGCCCGAGTCAAAAAAAGAGCTTCAACATGCTTTAGGACTGCTGGTTTTTTTGGAAAAAACATAGTCCAGATTTTTCTATCATCACTTGTCCCTTATATGACTTACTTAGGAAAGGAGCGCAATGGCATTGGGCAGAGGTGCACCAGGAGGCCTTACGACTACTACTGTTTGAGGAGACAGCTTATCAGACCCTTGGCCCAATTCACCCCTCAGATCCCATCCATATTGAGTGGGGATTCTCCCAGTCAGGATTGTCTATCCACATGTGGCAGAAGGGGCCCGAGGGACCCATGAGACCTGTTGGATTTTATTCCCGCAGTTTTAAGGATGCTGAGAAGAAATACACAGTCTGGGAGAAAGGCCTCTTTATAGTTAGCTTAGCCCTACGGGAAACTGAGCAGACTATCCGACAGCAGCCAATTGTGCTGAGGGGACCTTTCAAAGTCCTCAAAGCCGTAGTTGCTGGAATGCCCCTCCCAACGGGGTGGCACAAAGGGCATCCGTACGGAAGTGGTATGCACAAATTGAACATTACGGTGAGATTTTCCAAGTGTCAGAGGGTGCCCTGAAGTCACTGGCTATTCAGGATTTGACTGCCAAGAAAGAGGGTGCAGAGCTCGCCCAGGTGATACAGAAAGCTCCTACTTTCCATAGCCAGCTGCAGAATGTGTGGTTCACAGATGCTTCTGCAAGAAGAGAGGGAAAAGTGTGGAAATACCGGGCAGTAGCCCTCCGAGTAGACACTGAAGAACAGTTAATCACCAAAGGAGAAGGTAGTGCTCAGGTAGGGGAATTAGTAGCTGTGTGGTGTTTTTTTCAATGAGAGGCCCAGTCTACCTGTCCCATTTATATCTATACTGATTCTTACGCAGTCTTTAAAGGATGTACAGAGTGGCTCCCCTTCTGGGAACAGAACGGGTGGGAAATAAATCAAATACCCATATGGCAAAAAGAAAAATGGCAGGAAATTTTAGCCATTGCAAGACAGGAGACATTCTTAGTGGCTTGGGTAGCCTCCCATCAGGATGATGTGTCTCCTGCTAACCAGTGGAACAATCGCGTCTATGAACTAGCCAGGGCTGCCCCTTTATAGACCGTCCCACTGACAGAGGACTGGGAACGATTGCTAGAATGGCTGCACATTAAACGCAAACACACTGGAGTCAAAGACCTCTATAGTGAGGCCCATGCTAGAGGCTGGCCTGTTACCAGGGAACAATGCAAAACTTGTATTTCTGCCTGTGAACAATGACGGACTCGGATGGACAGGCATCCCCAAGAAGAGGACCCCTTACATTTAAGAGAGGAAAAAGGTTTATAGGATGCCTGGAAAATAGATTATATTGGCCCTTTTTGAAAATCAGAAGGGAAACAGTATGTATTGGTAGGAGTGCAAATTGTTTCTGGGTTAGTACAAGCTAAAGCGTTCAACAAGGCAACAGCTGAAAATGCTGTTAAGGCCCTAAAGGAATGGTTTGGCACCTTGCCCAAACCACAATCAATCCAGTCAGACAATGGCTCACGCTTTACAGCCAAACTGGTTAATGGTCGCTGGGGGACAAATGGATGTCCAAAAATCACGGCATTTTGTCCAAAAGCTCCAACAATCATGCCGGCCTCACATGGCCCTGATCATCCCAGCAACCCATTGCATTTTCCAGGCCAGCCAGTACTGGTCAAACTCCCCACCGTAGGAGCGGTACCATTGGTATTAGATACTCCATTAAACAAATATGCTTGGAAAGCCAAAGATGCTAACGGAAAAGAATATAAGATTAACACCAGGTGGATTATTCCATCCTACTAATAACAACCTGCTTCCAGTTAAAAAAACGAGTCTGTTTTTCTTTTCTTTTCCAGATGAAATTCCTGCAACATGCCTGAAGAAATACATGAAGATTTTAATTATCTGCATGGTTTTGTCAGTGATTGCTTTGTTGATTTTTATAGGATGTTTAGTATACCATCGCAGACATTTTTTGGGTCGACCATTGTCATCGCCTTTAATATTTGGGGAAACTCCTGTGCCTCCCTCTTCAGCTCGGGGTGGCAAAATGTATTTATGGCTCTAGGCCAGCAGGTGGCTAATGCTTTTAATCTGACTAATTGTTGGGTATGTGGGAGCCATTTAGGATTTGAAGATTGGCCATGGGCATCAAAACCGATATCCCCAAAGTGGCTCATGAGCAATCCAAGTGATATAAGCATTGGTAATAGCTTGTTATATTGGAATGAGGAGACAAGACCATGGAACATCCAAGTTCCAGGAAAGGGAGAATATTGTCTTTAATCGGAACAACAGTAATGGAGTTTTTGTGGGTCATAGTGTGTGCAATTGGACATTTGTGTATGGAAATCATTGTATTGTCCCAGGGTGCCAACCTATCAACTGTTCGGCCTATAATCACCACTCTCTCTCTGTCGAAGGTGACATGTTATGGTGTCTACTGAGCAACACCACTGACGGAAAACTCAGCCCTCGCAGGCAGAGCTGGGCATGGGTCAATGAAACTGGACATAAAACACGATTCGATAGTTTTTGGTCTAGTACCGATCTCACAGGAGCTGTGATATTAAAGGAATCTAACCCATTAGCTTGTGCCCTGAGTGGTGTAACCAACCAGATAGTGACCATTCAGTGTAACTACAGTAGTCCCGTAGGAGCATGGAAATGTGATCTTTGGATTAAAGGGAAAAAGTCAAACAATCGGATCAAGCACCCTTTGGGCTTAAAAAATACCACTTATTTTGAAACTCCTTGTAATTCCGATTTAAGACATAAAGGGGACGGACCATTTGTGAATGGAACTTGGGCCCTAAAAGGTCATTATTGGATTTGTGGCCATCATGCTTATCGGAAACTACCAAAGAACTGGAGTGGAATGTGTTATGTAGGTTATATACATCCCTACTTCTTCTTGTTACCTGGTCAAAGTGGAGACAGCTTGGGAATTAGAGTATATGATGATTTAAGGCAAATCAAACGATCCCTTTCTACCCATCTTACGGGAGGAAGTGGTCAGAAATGGGGAAAGAATGACTGGCCACCGGAGCGAATTATTAAACATTATGGGCCAGCTACTTGGAACCCCAATGAGCTGATTAGTGGTGCTCAAGAACCAATTTATAATTTTAATCGTATTATCCGACTACAAGCTGTTTTGGAAATTATTACTAACGAAACTGCTCGTGCCCTGGATTTATTGGCAGACCAGGCCACCCAAATGAGAACTGCAATTTTACAACACCGAATGGTTCTCGATTACTTGCTAGTAGAAGAAGGGGGTGTTTGTGTAAAGTTAAATGATTCTAGTTGTTGTTTAATGATTGATGATAATGGAGACGTGGTCAAACAAATAATCTTGGGAATTAGAAAATTAGCCCATGTCCCTGTCCAAACTTGGGAACCCCATTGGGAGGTGGATTTGTTTTCTTGGATCCCGGGGGGGGGCCATGGATAAAGCGAATAGTGTTTTATTTTTTGTGTAGCCTAGCTTTATTGTTGTTTTTACCATGTGTCATTCCTTGTTTCATTCGATTAATCCAACATGTGGTATCTAATATGCAATTCGTGTCTAGTGTTTCACCCAATGGCATCAAGCATATGCGTGCTGTTCGCCGACCAAAATCAGTAGGCGTAAGTATCATATAAAAAGCTTTGGGTTTTTTTTGTTGCTGTTTGTTGTTGTTGTTTCTTTTTCTGTCCGTTCCCTTTCAAGATAGTATTATTGCCTATTTTCCCTCGCTTCGATCTGAGACAGAAGTTTCTAGACTCAGATGGCGCATGCACTTTAGGTTAAGAGGGGTGTGGAAATCGATTTTCTGGCTGCGCGTGCTGAGACCCCCGACTTTGGCAGACCAGGTCAACAGACTGCACGGGACACCAGACCAACTTTGCTCAGCTTTATATCTAAAACAATGGATGCAGACTTGTATGTACTTTTACCATTTTATTATGCTGTTGTGATTATACTGGTCATTGCAATAATTATCCTTGGCAAACTTATTTGTTGTCCTGCGTTAAGATGTTGGTTTTGTAAATGTCCATGTAAAATTTTGTCTTCATCTTCTCCCCCCTCCCTACTTCTGATTCCCCTGAAACCTCAGTGTCATCAGTTTAAAATGATGTTAAAAATGTTATAGTTGTTAATGTTGCTCAAAAAATTGAATTGTATGTGAGAAAAAAATTGAATAATTGTTCTGGAAAATGTTGTTTGAGTATTAGATTGTAAGATGTAGGTCTTCTACACACTATTCCCTTCATTTCTTTCTTTCTTTCTTTCTTTCTTTCTTTCTTTCTTTCTTTCTTTCTTTCTTTCTTTCTTTCTTTCTTTCTTTCTTTCTTTCTTTCTTTCTTTCTTTCTTTCTTTCTTTCTTTCTTTCTTTTTCTTTCTTTTTCTTTCTTTCTTTCTTTTTCTTTCTTTCTTTCTTTCTTTCTTTCTTTCTTTCTTTCTTTCTTTCTTTCTTTCTTTCTTTCTTTCTTTCTTTCTTTCTTTCTTTCTTTCTTTCTTTCTTTCTTTCTTTCTTTCTTTCTTTCTTTCTTTCTTTCTCTCTATCTTTCATTCCACCACAAAAACCGTTCCTGGGGGCAGCTATGTTGAGCCACGGGGTGGTGTAAGAGACTGTAAAAGACTCTCTTAGGTGACTGTTTCAACCTTGCTGACACTTGAGACCATAAACCAGGCTGGAGTTTTATGGTTGTGCTGGCATCTGGTACGGAGCTCCCGAAGAGACTGGAGAGGCCATCTTCTGTTTATGCAAGAGATAACCTAATCTCTCCCGTTAAGCACCGAGGTGCCAGGGATCTGGACAGAGGGGCCTGGAGACCCCCGAAGACTTCCCCGACGATGCATGTGTATCATCACCAGGTGGAAGGGATGGTTAAGACGCTATAAAACAGGAGAAATGATCAACATCGAGTTGGAAGCGCTCCCCCACCGAACATCGAAGCAGGACCTGCGGGACGCCGCTGGATCCGTGGTGGTAGCTATACTTTCTCTCCCTCTTTCTCTCTTTTTTTCTCTCTTTCTTTTTCTCTCCTTCTCTCCTTTCCTGTTCCTCTCATCTCTTTCTCATAGGTTATAATAAACTATAATGTTTGATTGTGACATTTGACCTTGTTTGTGTCTTAATTTTGCCCTTGGGATCATTTCAAACCCTCTCAGATCAGTAACGGATCGAGACACAGGGAGCATTGGAGGAATACCTAGAGATTGTCCAAGCAGCCAGGGATCACACTAGGAAAGCTAAAGCCCTGATAGAATTAAATATGACCAAAGACGTCAAGGACAATCAGAAAAGCTTCTATAGGTACGTCAGTGACTAAAGGAAGATTAGGGAGAATGTGGACCCTTTTTGAAAAGAAACAGTTTTCCATGGTGTGGAGAAGGCTGAGATACTCAACAGCTTTTTTTCCTCATATTTTTACTGGCATGGGCTCAAGCCACACTGCCAAAGTCACAGAGGACAAAGGCAGGGACTTGGGAGAGTGAAGAACCACCCACTGTAGGAGAGGATCAGGTGCGAGACCATCTAAGGAACCTGAAGTTGCTCAAGTCCATGGGACCTGATGAGATTGCTAAGGATGAAGTTGCTAAGCCCCTATCCATAATATTTGAGAAGTCGTGGCAGTCCAGTGAAGTCCCCACTGACTGAAAAAGGGAAAACATAACTCCCATTTTTAAAAAAGGAAAAAAAGGAAGACCCAGGGAACTCCAGACCGGTCAGTCTCACCTCTGTGCCTGTCAAGATCATGGAGCAGATCCTTCTGGAAACTCTGCAGAGGCACATGGCAAATAAGGAGGTGATTGGTTAACACCCATATGGCTTCGCTAAAGGCAAATCATGCCTGACAAATTTGGTAGCCTTTTACGACGGGGATACAGCATTTGTAGATAAGGGAAGAGCAACTGACATCATCTATGTAGACTTGTGCAAAGCATTTGACACAGTCCTGCACAACATTCTTGTCTCTAAATTGGAGATACATGGTTTTGATTGATGGACAACTTAGTGGATAAGGAATTCTGTGGATGGTCACACTCAAAGAGTTGTGGTCGACAGCTCAATATTCAAGTGGAGACTGGTGATGAGTGGTATTCTGCAGTGTTCAGTATTGGGACTAGTGTTGTTTAAAATCTTTATCGGAGATATGGACAGTGGGATTCAATGCACCCTCAGAGAGATTGCCCTGAAGAGAAGGACATAGGGGTGCTGGTGGACGAGAAGCTCAACCTGAGCTGGCAATGTGCACTTGCAGCCCATAAAGCCAACCGTATCCCAGGCTGCATCAAAAGAAGTGTGGCCAGCAGACTGAGAGAAGTTATTCTTCCCCTCTACTCTGTACTCATGAGACCTCACCTGGAGCACTATGTTCAGTTCTGGAGTCCTCAGCACAGGAAGGACATGGATCTGTTGGAGTGAGTCCAGAGGAGGCCACAAAGAACGACACACTATGGTTAGAGGGGCTGGGTGCTACTATGGGCCCTCTACCTATTGCCCTGGGGCATGCTGGGGATGCTGCAGCACAGATGGAGTCTTGTGGAGATGAACTGGTGGCTCATGAGGTAGTAGGAGCCAACAAGGAAACCTCCATGGAACACCATAAGGGAAATAAGGGGTATTCCACTAAGAAGGTGATACAGTCAACTGTCCAGCACAAGTGCCTCTACACAAATGCACGCAGCTTAGGCAACAAACAGGAGTTGGAGTCTACTCTGCTGCTAGAAAGCTATGACCCGACTGCTGTTATTGAAACTTGGTAGGATGAAACCCATGACTGGAGTGTGGCTATCGATGGCTACAGGCTGTTCAGAAGGGACAAGCGAGGAAGGAGGGGCAGAGATGTTGTCCTCTATATAAGGAAATGGATAGAGTGTGAAGAGCTGTCCCTGAAGAATAGCCACAAACAGGTTGAAAGCTTGTGGTTGGTGTCTACTACAGGCCACCTGATCAAGCGGAGCCTACTTATCAAGCCCTCTTCCTCCAACTAAAGGAGGCTTCACGCTTGCAAGCTCTTGTCCTACTGGGGGACTTCAACCATCCTAATATCCACTGGAAAAGCAGCATGGCAAGCTGTAGGCAATCCAGGAGACTCCTAGAGTGCATGGAGGATACTCCTTAACCCAGATAACAGATACCTCTACCAGAGGGAATGCAATACTGAACCTGATGGTCTCCAGTGCAAGTGAACTCATCAGTGATGTCAAGATTGGAGGCAGCCTGGGCTGCAGTGATCACGCATTGGTGGAGTTCAAGGTCCTGAGCGATACAGGACAGGCGAAGAGTATAGTCAGGACACTAAATTTTAGGAAAGCAAACTTCCAGCTCTTCAAGGAGTTAGTAAGTAGTACCCCCCTGGGAAATGGTCCTCAGGGACAAGGGAGCAGAACGAAGCTGACAGATCTTTGAGTATGCTTTCTATAGAGTACAAGCGGGCTCAGTCCCCAGATGTAGGAAATCAGACAGGGAAGGGAAGAGACCAGCTGGTCAAACCAAAGAACAAGAGGGAACTGCACAGGCAGTGCAAACAGGAACAGGTAAGCTGGAAAGAGTATAGGGACGCTTCCCGGGTGTGTAGGGATGGGGTCAGGAAAGCCAAGGCGCGGCTGGAGCTGAACTTGGCAGGAGAAGCAAAGAATAACAAGAAGGGCTTCTATAGATTTGTCAGCCAGAAAAGGAAGGTTAATGAAAGCGTACCCCCACTGATGAACAGACAAGGAGAATGCTGAGGTACTCAACAACTTTTTTTGCCTCAGTCTTCACTAGCAACTGCTCTCCTCAGCCCTCCTGGGTCAATGGACAACAAGATGGGGACCGGGGGATAAAGCCCCTCCTACTATAAGGGAAGATCAGCTTTGTGACCATCTGAGGAACCTGAACATATATAAGTCTATGGGACCAGATGAGATACATCCCAGAGTCCTGAGGGAATTGGCTGATGTGGTTGCCAAGCCACTCTCCATGATATCCAAAAAGTCATGGCAGTTAGAAGTCCCTCGTGAATGGAAGAAGGACAACATTGCGCCCATTTTTAAAAGGACAGAAAAGAGGACCCTGGGAACTACTGACCTGTCAGCCTCACCCATGTGCCTGGGAAGATCACGGAAAAGATCTGCCTAAAATCTGTGCTAAAGCATGTGAAGGACAGGGAAGTGATCCAAGACAGCCAGCATGGCTTCACCAAGGACAAGTCCTGCCTGACCAACCTTGTGGCTTTCTATGATGGGTTGACTGTATCAGTGAACATGAGAAAAGCAACGGATGTCATCTATCTGAAAAAGCCTTTGACACGGTTCCCCACAACCACCTTTTCTCTGAATTGGAGAGATAAGGATTTGAAGAGTGGACTATTCAGTGGATAAGGAATTGGTTGGATGGTTGTATTCAGAGAGTAGTGGTCAATGGCTCGATGTCCAGATGGAGATCCATGACAAGTAGTGTCCTTCAGGGGTCAGTTTAATATTTTCATTGATGATATAGACAGTGAGATCAAGTGCATCCTCAGCAAGTTTGCAGATGACACCAAGCTGAGTGGGTCAGTGGTCACACTAGAAGGACGGGATGTCATCCACAGGGATCTGGACAAGCTGGAGAAGGGGACCTGTGTTAACCTCATGAGGTCCGACAAGGCCAAGTGCAAGGTCCTACACCTGGGTCGGGACAATGTGCATTTTCAATACAGGATGTGGGACAATTTGATTGAGAGAGAGTGAGAAGGACTTGGGGGGTGCTGGTTGATGAGAAGATCAACATGAGCCAACAATGTGCGCTCGCAGCCCAGAAGGCCAACCATATCCTGGGCTGCATCCAAAGAAGCGTTGCTAGCAGGTCGAGGGAGGTGATTCTGCCCCTCTACTCTGCTCTTGTGAGATCTCACCTGGAGTATTGTGTCCAGTTCTGGAATCCCCAACATAAGAAGGATATGGAACTGTTGGAACAGGTCCAGAGGAGGACCACAAAGATGATCAGAGAGCTGAAGCACCTCTGCTATGAGGACAGGCTGAGAGAGTTGGGCTTGTTCAACCTGGAGAAGAGAAGGCCCTGGGGAGACCTCATAGTGGCCTTCTAGTACCTGATGGGGCTACAGGAAAGCTGGGGAGGGGCTTTTTACAAGGGCAAGTAGTGATGGGACAAGGGGGAATGATTTTAAATTGGAAGGGGGAAGATTTAGATTAGACATTAGGAAGAATTCTTCTCAATGAGGGTGATGAGACACTGGAACAGGTTTCCCGGGGAGGTTGTGGCTGCCCCCTCCCTGGAAGTGTTCAAGGCCAGGTTGGATTGGACCTTGAGCAGCCTGGTCTAGTTGGAGGTGTCCCTGTCCATGGCAGGGGGATGAAACTAGATGATCTTTAAGGTCCCTTCCAACTCAAATCATTCTATGATTCTATATTTAAAGAAAGAGTAAAAAATGCTGAACAGCAACTGTGAGAGAGAGGAGTGAGAAAAATGTGAGAGAAACCACCCTGCAGACACCGAGGTCACTGAAGAAGTGGGGGGAAGTGCTCCAGGCACTGGAGCACAGATTCCTCTGCATCCTGTGGAGAAAGCAATGATGATGCAGATTGTTCCCCTGCAGCCCATGGAGGACCATGTCAAATTAGATATTCATGCTGCAGCCCATGAACAACCCCACGCCAGAGCAGGTGGATATGCCCTGAAGGAAATTGTAGCCCATGGAGATCCCACAGAGGAACAAGCTCCTGGCAGGAACTGTGGCCCATGGAGAGGAGTCCACATAGAAGTAGATTTTTTGGCAGGACCTGTGACTCTGTAGGGGACCCATGTTGAGGCAGTCCATTCCTTAAGGACTGTATCCCATGCTGGAACAGTTCATGAAGGCATTTATCCTGTGGATATGCTGGAGCAAGGAAAAATTGTGAGGAAGGAGTGGCAGAGATGAAGTTTTATGAACTGATCACAACCCCCCATTCCCAGTTCTGCCTGCAACTGCTTGGGGTGGGGAGGAAGTAGAGGAGCTGGGAATGAATGGGAGAAGTTGAGATTGGGAAGAAGGGGTGGGGTGGGGGAAGTTTCTTTAGTTTTGTTTTTGCTTCTCTATTTTTAATTGGCAATAAATTAAATTAATTTTCCCCAAGTCAAGTCTGTTTTGCTCAGGATGGTAATTGGTGAGTGATCTCCCAGTCTTTGACTTGACCCACAAGTTTTTTCATCTTATTTTCTATCCCTTTCTTGATGAGAAGGAATGAAAGAACAGCTTGGTGGGCATCTGGCAGCCAACCAAGGTATACCCACCGAAATTGGGGAGCTGTTCAGTTATAAGAGAATCAAAAAAACAATCGATAAGTATGGAAGCACAAGTGGAAAAATATGGGAAATTAGTCACCAATGGTGACTGGTTCTATTTTATAATATGTATGAACTAATATATCCAGATAGCAACAGCTAAGCTGCTGACCATCTTTAAAGGCAAAATATACCTGGAAGGGTGAAAAATCCACCTAGAAACCTTTTTCCCATACCAGTTCTGGTCAGAGCTAGTAATCATGCTATTTCCATCTTTGGTCCCAGCCAGTGTATTCCTCACCACTAATCCACTGTCTAAGGCTCTTCTGTCTCATCTCCACAAAAGATCTCAGCTTTCCTGTTGCAAACAACTGTTTAGCAAGGAATTATCTGGAGTTTATAGTTGTTCAGTATCCAGACACCTTTCAAATTCTCTGATGGTGCTTCTGAAGAAAGTAGTGTTCCATTTATTTTCTTCTTGAATTCATCATACATATTTCTGGGATTTAGATACATAGATAATTTTATTCAGAAGAAGCAGCTTGTCAGAAAACTGATGAGAAAAGCAGCCAGAGAGTAACACTATTAAGCCTTTAAAAACAGTGTTTACCCCGTGTTCCATAATCAGATTACTGTTTCACAACATATTGCTCTTTGCATTAAGGAAATAGGATTCATTCTTCACTTAAGCTGACTTTCACTGCATTAAACTAGAATGCTGCATCCAGACTGATATTGTAAATTGAGCGATTCTGGTTTGCTCTGGGTTGTTTTTGGCTTTTTTATCTTTTGAACTCCCTGCTGGTCTATTCCAGAAAGACCAAGGGCATTCATTTTGCCATGCTCCCAAAAATATTCAATTAGGTTAATTTGACCCTATTTCTCACTGGCTGCTGAACAAAAAATATCTTTTGGCATCTCGCCAAGCCCCAGTAATCTCATTTTTAATCCTGAATCCCTCTGTCTGCATGTCTTCTGCCTGTCTTCTGGCTAAATAAGAAACTATGCAGTATCCCCAAATCTGGCATCTGCTTTTTCTCAAAAGTTGGAATTTCTTTCTTCCTGGGAACAGCAGAAGTGTTATTTTATGTCCCATTGTCTTGTCAGAGAGAGTGGCATATTATTTCCTTCCTGCAAAAAAGAACTAACTTTAAAAAAGTTGGTGGTAAGGGGCATTCCAACTGTTGCATCTCCTTTTGAACCTGCATGGATACAACAGTTGTTTCAGGCTGAGGAAAGCTACGTTGCTTCCACTTGTGTCTCTCCTTTCCCAGGTTAGAATCATAGAATCATAGAATTGCTTGGTTGGAAAAGACCTTTGAGATGATTGAGTCCAACCATACCTGTCCACTACTAAACCATATCCCTGGGTAGCTTGTCTACCTGTCTTTTAAATACCTCAAGGGATAGTGAAGTGCATGTACACAAAAGCACGCAGTATGGGGAACAAACAGGAGGAGCTGGAAGTCCTGGTTCAGCAGGAGAGCTATGACATAGTTGCTATCACGGAAACGTGGTGGAATGACTCTCATAACTGGAGTGCTGCCATGGAAGGCTACAGGCTCTTCAGGAGAGACAGGTGTGAGAGGAAGGGTGGAGGGGTGGCCCTCTATACTAAAGAATCCCTGGATGCTGTCGAACTCGAGATCGGTGATGACCAGATTGAGTGCCTATGGATAAGGGTCAGAGGGGCAGTCAAGTCTGACCTCCTGGTTGGAGTATGTTACAGACCACCTGACCAGGAGGAGGATTTGGATCCTCTATTGTTTAAGCAGCTGGAGGCTGCCTCTAGATCGACTGCCCTTGTTCTTTTAGGAGACTTTAATCTTCCGGATATCTGCTGGGAACTTAACACTGCCGAGAGGAGGCAGTCCAGAAGGTTCTTAGAGTGTATTGAGGACTGCTTTCTGTCACAGCTGGTGAGTGAGCCCACCAGGGGTGAGGCTCTCCTTGACCTGCTGTTTACAAACAAAGAAGGGCTGGTGGGTGATGTTGTTGTCGGAGGCTGTCTGGGGTGTAGTGATCATGAGATAATTGAGTTTTCTGTAAACAATGTAACAAGAAAAGCCAGGAACAGGACATCGATGCTGGACTTTCGGCGGACAGATTTTGGATTATTTAAGGAACTGGTCAGGAAAGTACCCTGGGAAATACTTCTTAGTGGCAAGTGGGTCCAGGAAGGCTGGATGCACTTCAAGAATGAAATCTTGAAGGCGCAGGAGCAGGTTGTCCCCGTGTGTTGTAAGAAGAGTCGTAGGGGCAGACGGCCGGCCTGGATGAGTAAGGAGCTTCTGAAGGAACTAAGTAAGAAAAAGAGGATGTATTGCCGTTGGAAAGAAGGGGACGTAAGCCAGGTCATGTTCAAAGATGTTGTTAAGTCGTGTAGGAAAAAAATCAGGGAAGCAAAAGCCCAGCTGGAGCTCAAATTGGCCACTTCTGTTAAGGGTAATAAGAAGAGGTTTTATAAATATATCAATGGTAGAAAGAAGGGTGGCAGTGACCTCCACTCCTTGTTGGATGTGGAGGGAAATATAGTAACCAAAGATGCAGAGAAGGCTGAGGTACTTAATGCCTTCTTTGCCTCAGTTTTCAACAGCAAGGATGTCTGTTCGCTTGACAGTTGGTCCTCTGAAGTGGTTGATGGGGACAGGGTGAAATATGGCCCTCCTGCAATCCATGAGGAGGAAGTTAGAGACCTGCTGAGCCACTTGGATCCTCATAAGTCTATGGAGCCGGATGGGATCCATCCTAGGGTGATGAGAGAGCTGGCGGATGAGCTTGCTAAGCCGCTCTCCATCATCTTTCAACAGTCCTGGCTCACCAGAGAGGTCCCGGAAGACTGGAAGTTGGCCAATGTGATGCCCATCCATAAGAAGGGCCATAAGGATGATCCAGGTAATTACAGACCTGTCAGCCTGACCTCGGTCCCAGGTAAAATTATGGAGCAGATAATACTGGGTGCAATCATGCGACACCTGCAGAACGGTCAAGAGATCAGGCCCAGCCAGCATGGGTTTAGGAGGGGTAGGTCCTGCCTGACCAACCTGATATTCTTTTATGATCATGTGACTCGCCTGGTGGATGAGAGGAAGGCTGTGGATGTGGTATACCTGGACTTCAGCAAGGCCTTTGACACTGTCTCCCACAGTAGACTCCTAGGGAAGCTGGCAGCCCATGGCTTAGATGGGAGCACTCTGTGCTGGGTTAGGAATTGGTTGGATGGCCGAGCCCAGAGAGTGGTGGTGAATGGTGTCTCATCCAGTTGGCGGCCGGTCACCAGTGGTGTTCCCCAGGGATCGGTATTGGGTCCAGTCCTGTTTAATATCTCTATTGATGATCTGGATGAGGGGATTGAGTCCATCATCAGCAAGTTTGCAGACGATACCAAGCTGGGAGGAAGAATTGATCTGTTACAGGGTAGGATGGCCCTACAGAGGGACCTGGACAGACTGGAGAGATGGGCCAATTCTAATGGGATGATGTTTAATAAGTCCAAATGTCGGGTACTTCATTTTGGACACAACAATCCCATGCAGAGCTACAGATTGGGGACAGAGTGGCTGGAGAGTAGTCAGGCAGAAAGGGACCTGGGAGTGCTGGTTGACAGGAAGCTCAACATGAGCCAGCAGTGTGCCCAGGTGGCCAAGAAGGCCAATGGCATTCTGGCCTGCATCAGGAATAGTGTGGCGAGCAGGACCAGAGAAGTTATCGTCCCCTGTACACGGCACTGGTCAGGCCTCATCTTGAATACTGTGTGCAGTTCTGGGCCCCTCAGTTTGGGAAAGATGTCAGGATGCTGGAGTGTGTCCAGAGGAGGGCAATGAAGATGGTGAAGGGGCTGGAGCACAAGCCCTACGAGGAGTGACTGAGGGAGTTTGGGCTGTTTAGTTTGAAGAAGAGGAGGCTCAGGGGAGACCTCATTGCTCTCTACAACTACCTAAAAAGAGGTTATAGTCGGGCAGGGGTTGGTCTCTTCTCTCAGGTGACCACAATATCACAGTATCACAGTTGGAAAGGACCTCCGAGATCATTGAGTCCAACCTATATCCCAACACTAACACCAACACTAACACCATAATCTAAACCATGGCACTCAGTGCCTCATCCAGTCTCCCCTTAAACACCTCCAGGGTCAGCGACTCCACCACCTCCCTGGGCAGCGCATTCCAGTGGCCAATCACCCTTTCAGTGAAGAACTTTTTCCTAACATCAAGTCTAAACTTTCCCTGATGAAGCTTGAGTCCACGCCCTCTAGTTCTGTCACTGGTCACCTGAGATGACCATGACTGAGGCAATGATAAACTCCGAGCCAACTCTGAACTCATTCAAGACTTGCTGCTTCAGTTGAATGCACATAAGTCTATGGGGCCTGATGGGATTCATCCCAGGGTGCTGAAAGAGCTGGCTGTTATTATCATGGGGCCTCCCTCCATTATTTTGGTATTAGGAGTCTGGAGAGGTCCTAGTTGACTGGAAACTGGCAAATGTTGTCCCAGTTCTCAAGAAGGGTAAGAAGGAAGACCCTGGCAATTACAGGCCTGTCAGTCTCACAGGTAAAATTATGGAGACTGTTCTGGGAGTTACTGCCTCAACCACTGTTTTCAATGCTTCATTTTCTCCCTCCATACTAATAATTGCAGATAAGATAGGGGCTGGCCATCTATTAAATATCAAGGAATGCCTTTTCTTGGACCCTCTTTCCATAACAGACTCCATGAAACTTTGTGAAGCCTTAAGGAGTCATGCAAACCTCTAATCAAGGGGGTCACTTTATCCATGGTTGCTAACTTTAGCATGAGGGCCCACACCAACTGCAAGCAAGCCATTTTTTGTATGCTTTCAGTGAGGTGGCTGATCCCAGGGTAGGCATGGCAATTGCATCATCACTCTCCAAAAAAAAAAAGTCAATTCCTCCACCCCAATAAGCTGTCTTTTGATTAAGAAAACACAGCATTCTCTCCTGCTCCTGCAATTCAGCCAGCTCCACAACCGCACATGGAATTGGGAGCAGGATCAGATTTCGCCACCCCCTCATTAATAATTATCCGGGGTTGGAGCCTAGAGGCAGGATCAGTAGTAGGATCAGATGTTACCATCCCCTCATTCCAATAACAATGGGCCGCTACAGCAGGAGCCTGGCTTAAATTCGAAAAAGCAATTTTGCTACCTCCCCCCGCATTAAGTCTACCTCATCCCAATCAGGATCCTGGGTTTTGATTATCAGTTCAAACCTTTTTGCTACCTTGGAAGGGTCATCACGATATCCTTTTGCTATTTCCCTCTAGGTATCTAAATCTGTATTTTCTCCCCTCTGCCCCAGCACTTCTCATAAAAAGACTAATAGTTCCTTACCTTTAGAAGTTTTACGCCTGGTCCTGGCAGTAACTGGGGTGAATCATAGAATCAAGACCTCTGACATCATCGAGTCCATCATCCGCTAAACCATGTCCCTTAAAAACTCATCTATCCTTTTTTTTAAATACCTCCAGGGATGGTGACTCAACCACCTCCCTGGGCAGCCTATTCCAGTGCCTAACCACCCTTTCAGTAAAGAAATTCTTCCTAATATCTAATCAGTACTTCCCTTGGCGCAACTTATGGCCATTTCCTCTTGCCCTATCACCTGTCACTTAAGAGAAGAGATCAACACTCGCTCTGCCACAGCCCTGTTTCAGGCAGCCGTAGACAGCGATGAGGTATCCCCTCAGCCTCCTCTTCTCTAAGCCAAACAACCCCAGTTCCCTCAGCCGTTCCTCATAAGACTTGTTCTCCAGCCCCTTCACCAGCCTCATCGCCATTCTCTGGACGCGCTCCAACACCTCAATGTCCTTATTATACTGAGGGGCCCAGAAATGAATACAGTACTCGAGGTGCAGCCTCACCAGTGCTAAGTACAGGGGCACAATCACCTCCCTTGTCTTGCTGACCACACCATTTTTGATACAGGCCAAGATGCCATTGGCCTTCTCAGCCACCTTGGCACACTGCTGGCTCATATTCAGCCGGCTGTCAACCAACACCACCAGGTCCTTCTCCTCCAGGCAGCTCTCCAGCCATTCTTCCCAAGCCTGTGACGCTGCATGGAGTTGTTGTGCCCCAAGTGCAGGACTCGGCATTTGGTCTTGTTGAACCTCATCCCATTGGTCTCAGCCCATCAATCCAGCCCGTCCAGATCTCTTTGCAGCACCTCCCTTCCTTCAAGCAGATCAACACTGCCACCCAGCTTGGTGTCATCTGCAAACTTGCTAAGGGTGCACTCGATCCCTTTGTCCAGGTCATTAATAAAGATATTGAACAGGACTGGACCCAGCACTAAACCCTGGGAAACATCACTTGTAATTGTCCTCCAACTGCATTTAACTTCATTTGTCATCACCTTCTGGGCCTGGTCATCCAGCCAGTTTTTCACCCAGCAGAGGGTGTGCCCATCCAGGCCAACGGCAGCCAGTTTCTCAATCAGAATACTGTGAGAAATGGTGTCAAAGGCTTTACAAAAGTCCAAGTATACCACATCCACAGCCTTTCCCTCATCCATTAATCTCGTAACCTTGTCATAGAAGGAGATCAGGTTGGTCTGGCAGGATCTTCCTTTCAGAAACCCGTGTTGACTGGGTCTGATCACCCGGCTGCCCTGCATGTGCTGTGTGATAGCATTCAATATGATCTGCTCCATGACCTTTCCCAGTACCGAGGTCAAGCTGACAGGCCTATAATTCCCCAGATCCTCCTTCTGACCCTTCTTGTAAATGGATGTTACGTTTGCCAGTCTGCAGTTGAGCGGCACTTCCCCAGTCAGCCAGGACTCTTGATAGATGAGGGAAAGGGGTTTGGCAAGGACCTCCATCAGCTCCTTTAATATCCTTGAGTGTATACCATCCAAGCCCATAGACTTGTGGATGTTAATTGGCCAAGCAGGTCTTTAACCAAGTCTTCTTGGAACATTGAGGGTTTGTCTTCACAGTCCTCTGCCTCAGGAGGCTTGGAGCCCAGAGAACATCTTGCCTTACTATTAAAGATCGAAGCAAAGAAGGCATTAAGTACCTCTGCCTTGTCCTCATCCTTTGTTACTACCATTCCCCTTGGATCCAGTAGAGGAGGGAGATTCTTCTTGGTCCTCCTGTTGCTGTTAATATACTTGAAGAAGCATTTCTTATTGTCTTTCACTGAACTGGCCAGTTGAAGTTCCAGTTGGGCTTTAGCCCTTATAATTTTTTGCCTACGTGATCTCACCTGCTCCTTGTAGTCCTCTGGAGATGCCTGTCCCCTCTTCCAAAGCTCATATATTTTCCTCTTTTTCCTTAGACCAACACAGAGCTCTCTGTTAAGCCAAGCTGGCCTTCTTCCCCCCCGACTCATTTTACGGCACACAGGGATGTCCTGCTCTTGTGCTGCCAGAACTTCCTTCTTGAGGAGCATCCAGCACTCATGGGCTCCTTTGTCATTTAGAACCGTCTCCCACTGGACTTTATCAAGCAGCCTTCTAAACAGTTTGAAGTCTGCCCTCGGGAAGTCCAAGGTGGTGGTTCTGCTGACCCCCCTCCTTACTCCTCCAAGAACTGAGAATTCTATCATCTTGTGATCATTGAGCCCCAGGTGTCCTCCAACAGTCACCTCTCCCACAAGGCCCTCTCTGTTCACAAACAGCAGATCCAGTGGGGCACCTTCTCTAGTTGGTTCACTCACCAGTTGTGTCAGGAAGTTATCTTCCATACACTCAATGAACCTCCTGGACTGTTTCCTTTCTGCTGTGTTATACTTCCAGCAGATATCTGGAAGGTTGAAGTTTCCCACAAGAATGAGGGCCAGTGATCGCGAGACTTCTCCCAGTTGCTTGTAGAAGAGCTCATCGGTTTCCTCATCCTGGCTGGGTGGCCGATAACAGACTCCCACCACTATGTCTGACTTACTGTGGGTTCCACTGATTTTAACCCACAAGCACTCAACCCTATCATTAGCATATTTTAGTTCTACACAATCAAAACTTTCTCTAACATAGAGGGCAGCCCCACCACCTCTCTTTCCTAGCCTGTCCCATCTGAAGAGTTTATAGCCACCCATGGCAGCCCTCCAGTTGTGCGACTCGTCCCACCACATTTCTGTGATGGCAATTATATAGTTTTCCAGTCTCACAATGGCTTCCAGCTCCCCTTGTTTGTTGCCCATGCTGCGTGCATTCGTGTAAATGCACTTCAGTTGGGCTGTTATTTCCACTCCTTTCCTAAGTGGAATAGACTCAAGTCCTGACTGTCCACTATCGGTGGTTTGTAACCCACCGATAACCTTTGAATTCTGGCTGTCACCTGGAGCGCTATTCTCCACTTCGACTGAGGTGGCAGACCAGGGGCTCTCACCCCCAGACCGTCCGTCAGAGCCTGAGATGGGATTCCCATGATCCGGGTGAGCCGAGGAGTCCCTCTGGGAAATCCCAGGGGTACCCTAGAGTGTCCTGGTCTCAGTGGGTCCCTCAGCCAAGCAGAGTAGGTATCATCTGGGGTGCCAAATGAAGCTGTGAAACAGTCGAGAATTTAACTTCCCAAGACTCAATTTGAGTTTTAGAAAGCGAATATCTTTATTCACACACACACACACACACACACACACACACACACTCTTATTTCTCTTTCTCTCTCTCTCTCCTTGCTTCTGTTTTCCATGGCACTACTGTGCATCGAATCGGATCTGAGTTGTGTTGTTTTGTGTAGCTGCCTTGAGGGTATCAGATTGGGATCTGTTTTTGCAACTTTTGGGAAGTTGCAAATTGGAGTGCACCCAAGTTTTTGATTACGTATTTTGGCCGTGCCCAAAATACTGATTTGTTATTTTGCCTATGTCTAAAATAAACACTGTTTGAATTTACCCTGGGAGATTTGTTGTCTCCAATATGCCGTGCAGACATCAAAGGACCCTTCCCTCCATCGCTGAGCAAGTCTAGCGGGGGATAATCCGGGGTAGGAATAGGCCTTGACACCTTCTATGACTAGGTGACCCACCAAGTGGATGAGTGGATGGCTGATATCTACCTTGATTTCAATAAAGCCTTTGACACCGTTTCCCCACAATATTCTCCTAGACAAGTTGGCGGTTCATGGCTTAGACAGGTGTACTCTTTGCTGGGTGAAAAACTGGCTGGATGGCTGAGCCCAGAAAGTTGTGGTTAATGGAGACAAATCCAGTGGTGTTCCCCAGGGCTCAGTACTGGGTCCAGTCTTGTTTAATATCTTTATCGATGATCTGGATTAGGGGATTGAGTGTACCCTCAATAAGTTTGCAGATGAAAACAACTTGGACGGGAGTGTCAATCTGCTCAAGGGCAGGAAGGCTCTGCAGAGGGACCTGGACAGGTTGGATCAATGGACGGAGGGCAATTGTATGAGATTCAACAAGGCCAAGTGTTGGGTCCTGCACCTGGGTCTAAACAACCCCATGCAACACTACAGGCTTGGGGAAGAGTGTCTGGAAAGCTGCCTGGTGGAAAAGGACCTGGGGGTGTTAGTTGACAGCCAGCTGAACGTGAGCCAGCAGTGTGCCCAGGTGGCCAAGAAGGCCAACAGCATTCTGGATATTAGAAAAATATTATTTACCAAAAGAGTGTTCAAGCACTGGAAGAGGCTGCCCAATAAGTAATTGTGTCCCCTATCCTGGAGATGTTCAAAAAGTGTGTAGATGTGGCACTTAGAGACATGGTTTAGTGGGCATGGTGGTGTTGGGCTAACAGTTGGACTGGATGATCTTAGAGGTCTTTTCTAACCTCAGTGATTCTATGATTTCCTCCATCCCTCCTTTCTTCCTGTACTCAACTTCACTCCTGATTTTTCTACCCCCCTCCCCCCCCCAGCAGTGCTGGGGGGACAAAGGCGCAGGGGTTGTGGTCAGATCATGACACATATTTTCTACTGCTCCTTGCTCCTAAGTGGGAAGACTCCTAAGACTTCCCATGCTACAGCATGGGGTCCCACTCATGGGAGACAGTCCTTCATGAACTTCTCCAGCATGGGTCCTTCCCATGGATTACAGTTCTTCAATAAGTGCTCCATCATGTGTCCTCCAAGCGGTCACGGTTCCTGCCATCAAGCCTGCTTCTGTGTGGGCTCCACTCCACAGGCTGCAGTTACTGCCAGGAGCTTGCCCCAGTGTGGGCTTCCTTCAGGACACATCCATCTGCACATCCTACACAGAATGCAAGGTGGATATCTAATCCACTGTGGGTCTCCATGGGCTGCAGGAGGACAACTTGTGTCACCATAGTCTTCATCCAAGGCTGCAGAGAAATCTCTGCTCAGACAACTGGAGCACCTCATCCCCCTCCTTCTTCCCTGACCTTGGTGTGTCTTCAGGGCTGTTTCTTTCAGATATTCTCACTCCTCTCTCTCTCAGTTGCTGTTGTGCAGCATTTTTTACCCTTTCATAAATATGTTATTCCAGAGGTGCTACCACTATTGCTGATTGGTTCAGCCTTAGCCAGCAGTGGGTCCATCTTGGAACCAGTTGGAATTGGGTCTGTTAGACATGGGGGCAGCTTCAGGCATCTTCTCACAGAAGCCACCCCTACAAGCCCCCTTGCCACTACCAAAACCTTGCCACGTAGACCCAATACACAAGGTTAAGACTGTGAAAGGGAGGGCTTTTCCCTTCTGGGTAGATTAACAAATGCAATTACGAGGCCCATAACTTATTAGAATAATAAAACTGTCATTTTCTTTCCTCCATTTCAGTAAAATAAAATTAATTGACCAAGACTTGATAAGGACATAAGAAAATAAACAATTTCCTTTAACTAGGACATAGAGTTAAATTCACTTAGAACAACATTTGGTTATCCCAAATTTTCTATATGTTCAATTATTAGATCACATGAAATTTTAACAAAAATATGGTGCACCAGTCCATTGTATGGAAGCTGAAGCTAATGTGCCCCCTCATCCTAATTCATTATATAATCATCAGGACTGTTTTCTTGAGCTCTTTGCACAGGAAAAGAGGGCATGGGGAGCAATAAATAGTATTTTCTCATCCTTTGTTGTAGGGTCATGTAGTTTTTTCCAGTGAAGGAGTATACACAATAGTAATAGACTGAATACACAATACAAGCATTGATGATGTTTCGCCGTTGCAAATGAGGGGGGGGGGTTATAAACTTGTATTTAGTTAAAAGTATGACTTATCAACGTTTGATAAGGTCACACTATTACTTACTGCATGAAGGAAGTATATGGAGGGAAAATCAGGTTATCTGTGTTTATAGATAAAGGATTACATCTGCACACCCAATTCCCTATGCCACTTACATAAGATTTCAAAGTTTCATCATGCTTATCCCCAATTCATTTACCTCACATCTGGGTGTCCGGCATGACTCCACTCTGGAGTTCAAATCCAAAGTTTCACAAAGCAGACTCTCAGGCGTCAGATTTTATAAAATAAATACTTTAATAGAGGGATACAGCAGCATGGTCGACTCCAGGGAGAGGAGACAACATGAACAAAGAAATCCGTGGGCAATTATACCCTTACAGACTATATACCCACCTGCCACACGATGGTTCGGTCCAGTAGCAATATGTGGGTCTGGGGTTTTCTTGTTCCTCACTGGATTCCTTCGCTGTCTTTCAAACAGGTCATTATCTTGTCTTGGTGCAGCTGGTGTTGATGATTTGAAGCGTCTGTGTTTTCCCGGGTTTTGTTGACTCTGGAGGCCATGTTTTAATTGAACAGGTTGTACGTGCTAGGAAAATTTTAACTGGAAATTCCCAGTTTCTGGCCTAGTGCTTCAGCAAGGCTTGCTACTCATGTTAAGAAAGCTAAGCAGAGTACTAAATCACACAATATTGTAACTCTAAATGATTTGTTCTACTTAAAATGTTGTTTATTTAGGCTAAACAACTAATCCTTGTAAAGAGGAGAATTGCCTGGCGTGCAGTCCATTGGTAAAAGATCTCATTGCTTCAAGGAGCACCCTTGAGAGGCATCCCACTGCAAGGGGAGATCATTGCTGTAAAAAAAAAAATTATCAACAAAGTTTGTGGATAACACTAGGTCTGCTTTAATTGCACACTCCTCCTTGTGTTGCTGAGATCATATCCAGGGACATTTGATTTTACTAAGTAATTCTTAGACAACATAGAAATCTCCGTTTGTAAGGTTGTTAATCCGTTAGCTGTATAATTAGTTAATTTTTCCATTTCTCCTGACATATTCATCCCCACCTAAGAGACTTGTTCTTGCAGGCAAATAAGTACCTGGTACAGCTAAAACTCTTCCGAATAATATCTCTGCAGGGGATAGACCTATAGGTTCACTTGGAGTTTTTCAAATATCCCACAAAACCAAATTGTTTGCTGCTGACCACTCAAGCCCTGTCTGTTTACAAACCTTCACCAATTTTTCCTTTATTTTTCTATTCATTCTCTCCACTTGTCCTGACAATTCAGGATGGTTTGGCATATGTAATTGCATCTTAATCCCCAAAAAGTGATAAACCTGTAATAGCACAGCTGCACTAAAGTGAGCTTCTCTATCCGAATCACAATTACTTCAGGTACCCCATATCTTGGTACTATTTCTTTTAACAAAGCCTTTACAATAGCTTTGGAGTTGTTTCTTCATGTCGGAAGGGTTTCAACCCATCCTGATAATTGATCACTTACCACTAACAAATATGTGAACCCCATTGTTCTGGGCATCTCTGCATAGTCTATCTGCAATTTTTGAAAAGGATAAGTTGCAGGTGATCTCTTCCCTGCTGGTGGTTTAATTTGAACAGTGGCATATTCCTTACAAAGCCTACAGTCTTCACACATTTGTTTTGCTGCTCCATATATTCTGGGTGCTGCCCACAGTCTCTGGATTTTGAGAGCAATTGCCTCAGGACCCCCATGAGTTCTTTCATAGTGCTAACGCATGAGCGTAATTAAATACCTTTTTGGTAATAAAGGTTTATTACCAAGCATCCATTGGTCTCCTTGTCACCCTGCTCCAAGTTTCTCCCCAAATTGTTTTTCTTCTTCTGGGAGATCCACATATAATGAGTCCATATCAGATAATTCCATATTGGATTGCTCATGTGCTAACAGTGCCATAGTAAACAAGGTTTGTCTGGCAGCTGCTTTTGTAGCTTTATCAGCCAGAGCATTTCCTTGTGACATAGTATCTTGTTGGTTATTGTGAACCCTTATATAGATCACTTCTGTAGGCAGTTGTATTGATTCCAAAAGCTCTTTTACCTCTTTTCCATGTTCAATGGTTTTCCCTGACCATGTAAAAAATCCTCTTTCTTTCCAGAGCATACTTGTAGCATGACACTCTCCAAAAGCACATTTCGAGTCTGTGTAGAGATTAACATGAAGTCTGTCTGCATATTCAGTGGGTCTCGCTAGAGTAAATATTTCCACTCTCTGCGTACCTAAAGGAGAAGGTAAAGGTTCTGCTAAAAGAACTTCCGTTTACGTGGTTGCAGCACAGCCTGTGCACCTTTGTCTGCCTCTGTAATAAGGGGAACCATCTGCAAAAAGGTTAGGATCTGGGTTACTTAAAGGCTGATCTGACAAGTCCTTTCTCAGCATGCTGGTAGTATCTATCACCTTGATACAGTTGTGCTTATCTTTTTCCCCATCTGAGGGTAGTGGCATTAAAGTCACAGGATTCAAGGAGTTGCACCATTCAGTTCTGATATTATCAGCAAGTAAAAAAGTCAGTTCATATTTATGTGCTCTCTGTGGCGACAAAGACTTCTCTGCATATTGCTTCAATAATAATTGAACTTCATGAGGAACTGAGACGACGAGTGGATGCCCAAGAACAATGTTCCTTGATGTACCTGCTCTGCAGCAGCTGCAATGGCTTTAATGCAAAACGGTGTATCTCGAATTACAGGATCTAGGGTACCAGAGTAATATGCTACTGGTGGCCCTAAAGTTTGTACTAAAAACCCATTAGCAGTTCCTTTATTCTCAGCACAAAATAATTTAAATATCTTACAATAATCTGATAGTCCTAATGCTGGAGCATTCAACAAAGCCTCCTTAAGCATACAGAGGGCTTTTTCTCTATCAACTCTCCGTGCAATAGGTTCTACTTCCTCATTTCTGTAGATTCATTTAGAGGTTTAGCAATTTCACTAAATCCTCATATCCAGGGTCTACAAAATTCTACCTGTCCTAAATATCCTGAACAAATCTGTATTCTGGATCTCTGCCTTTATCTTTTCTATATTTGCTTACGAGCAAAATAGGGGTATTATGTGGACTTTGTATTTCCCATAAAATTCCCTTTTCAAGGAAAAAATTAATTTGTTTCTGGATGCTAGGTACAGCTTCATCAACAATTGGATATTGTTTAATTGATGGAGGAGTCCCTCCTTTTGTTTTAATTACCACTGGCTCTGCTGATAACAAATACCCAACATCCTGACTAGAAGTGCTCCAGAGTATAGATGGAAATCGTTCAAGTTCTTTTGGCACATTGGTTTGAGTTTTCTCATTTTTAGAATCTATGACAATAGCAGATCCAATAATTACTAGTTTGATTCCTGAGGGAGCTAGAGTAATAAATTCTTGCAATAAATCTCATCCTAAGAGGGAGACAAGGGATTTGGGAGAAATGATAAATTGCCCCCATGCTAGTTTCCCTCCCAGGATTACGGGTAGAGGTAATGATAAATTTTTAACTTTTGCCCCAACAACTCCACTTAATCTCATAATTGAGGTTGGATAACATCGATCTCATATTGACAAGAAAAGAAACAACAGAACCATTTACCTTTGCAAGTACCTGCCCATCCTCATTTACTTCTAGTCCCTCAGAAATCATTTTCCATTAATCAAAATTTTCTTCCTATTGCAAGTGTGGTTGCTGTGAAACTCTTGGCTCTGCTCTTGGTCTGGTAGCTATAGGTCGCAGTGGATACTCTCATTGCATATGACCTAGATTTCCACAGTATAAACACTCTATAGTGTCAGTATCCAACGAAGGTGGTGATGTAACGAAGGGAGCTGCTTGTCCCCTTCCCTGGTTATTATAGGTTTGAATAATTGCAGCTTCCAAGAGACTCACAATAGGGTTTTCATATCATTCCAATTGGGAGTATAATCACTAACAATACCAGGTAATAACAGAGCACATTTTTCAGCATCCTCTCTAAAACGAGGCATTTTACTTTGCTAGGATACTAAATCAACCTGCTGCCATGGTTCATGTCTCACAACTGCCATTATAGGAGAGCCTTCAGGAGGGGCTCCTGGCCTGACCCATGACTTAGGAATGTACTCAAGCCTCATAGGGCACATTCCTGCAATTTCTAGGTCAATTTCTTCTGTCACTGGTACAGAGGGAATTGAGCCAGGTCAAGGCTTATTTTTTCTTCATTGATAGGCCCAGTTGCCCCAAACATATCAATAATCAGTATCTTGAGAACACTCATCTTCTAAAATAATTCTCAAAAACTTCAGCTTGTGAGATTTAAAGGTTCCCTTGGAGGACCATAGATCAGTTGGCCCCCCTCCTCTTACTCGAGTATGATATGGCCAGTCTTCCTGACACAACAATATTAACCTTTTCTTTTTAAGAGCTCTTTTTTTTACATCAAAACAACCTTGTCTCAATTTTCTAAAACCTCAACAAGGGGCTTTCGACGCTGAGTGCACTTCCCATACATATACTTACTAGTTACTTAACAGCAAGTTTAAACACGAGTACTCCAGGCTGTAGTACGAAATAACCCGTGGCCAAAAGCTCAAAGGTGAACTCATGTTGTTGGAAAAGTGTAAGATTTTATCAGTCTGTTATATTAGTCTGATATTAAATTAGGTAGAAACAGAAATATAATGGTTTTAAATTTGATTACTTTGGGTTAAGTGTGTTAGTGATTGTTAGAAGTAGCGGTTATTTAGGCGAAAAGTTTTTCTTTCCTTATAAGAACTGTGTTTGTTAGAAGTACCCGAAACTTATCCAAGTTAAGCCTGCACCTGCAGTTGAGATAAAGGCTGGGTCTGTAGTTGACCTTGCATACCAGAGTTAACTAAGCAAAACAGAAGGAAGCTGGCGCCGAAAAGACTGATATAATAATTAGTCAATGAAGTAATCTGTACATCCATATGTATTAGTTGTAACCTGTTGAATATACATTAGATTATGTAACGTGTAGGGAATAAATTGCGGTCGCGCTGTAACGGTCTTGGAACCAGATTTGGGTGCGTACCCCTGGTTCCCGGGGCCTCGAAATAAAGCACCACATATAACCTCTCCCGAGTGGTTATGTGTTCGTCTCTCTGCTAACAATGTCCTTAGGTGCCGGCAGGAGCATTGGTTACGGGTTTGTTCAGAGTAGCACTGATCCTTCCTATTGCATCCTAGTGTCCCATCTGGGTTGCCAAAAACTGTAAAAAAAAATATTGACAAAGTTTGTGGATAACACTAGGTTGCTTTAATTTTGCAACTCAGAGTTGGGTTACCACTGCAGTCGATAGCCAAGATACAAAGTTGCAAGCTGTTTTATATACTGTTCTTATCCCAATTACATAAGGTACAACGTCTTTCAAATTTTCCATGGGGTCTTTATGTCCTCAGAATTCATCATTTATTAAGTCCTCTCAGTTCTTCTTTTTAAAGAAACTTCTTTCTTCTTGTTCCACTTCGGTACATCTCACTTTGCCTCCAAGCAAAGCGGCTCAAGCACTTGCTGGTGAAGACTGAGGCAAAAAAAGTAACTTACTTCCTCAACCTTCTCCATGCCAATTATAGCTAGGTCTCCCATTTCGCTTATCAGGGCAGGTACAGTTTCTTTCATCTCCCTTTGTTGTCCTATGTACCTGAAGAAATGCTTCTTGTCATTTTTTATGTCCCCAGCCATGTTCGTCTCCAGCTGTGCCTTGGCTTTCCTGATCCCCTCCCTGCACTCCTGGGCCATATCCCTATAATCTCCCCTCCACTGCCTATGCATTTTGGTTTTGTGTTTTAGTTTGGCTAAGAGGTCTTGACTTAGCCAAGTTGGCCTCCAGCCTCCCCTGTCAAATTTCTTGCACATCGGGTTTGAGAGCACTTGTGCCCTAAGAAAAATGTCTAAGAAATGTATAAGTCCAGACAGTTTGCTGCTCAGGACACTTTTGCTTCAATTGGTCAGTTGAGTCCCGTCAGCTGTCAACAGGCCTGGTTTCTTGAAGATATGCCAAAGATCATAGAAGCTGAGACATTGAGCATGGCACCAGCTACGTGACCAGTCATTCCCCTGTTCTATTTGTCTCCTTTTTCTCAAACTCCCTTCTCCAAGTGGGAGGATAGAGGAGAACACCACATGTGCTCCCTATCTCTTTAACATTGTTGTGAGGGACATAAAGTCTCTTGATATTTCTGAGTTGCCTCATTGCAGCATCATTCAACTCTACTTGGAATACTAGGAATGGGTGTTAGACCACAGACTTTATCAGGCTTGACAGTCTCTCCATGACAAGGGCAAACAGAAAGGGCTCCGTGGCTGGTGTTACCTCCACAATTTTGACTTTTTTGACAATGGAAAGGCCTTCACAGCACCAGACTTGCTAGCTTCAGATGGGATTCACCTGATTCAGAAGGGATATGGGTCAAGCGAAGAGTAAAGTTAGGACCGCAAGTTAGTTCCGCAAGCTGACTCGATTTACCTTCACCTTCAGTGGCTTCCGCCACTCATCGTGCGGGACTCCAAGTAGTTGCTTTCCACTTCCGGCTCCTCCCTACAATACTGCAGGAACCATCGGTGAAAAGGGCATAGCATGTCTCTTCATCTGGCAGCTCATTATATGGTGGAGCTTCTTCAGCTCGACTCACTGGCTCTTCTTCTTCTTCATCTGCCAGACTAAAGTTCCCACCTTCAGGCCAATTAGTTATAATTTCCAAAATTCCAGGGCGATTCGAGTTCCCGATTTGGACACATTGTGTAATCAAAGCAATCCACTTGCTCCACATGGCATCGGTGGCATGATGCGTAGAGAGCACCTTCCCTTTGAACATCCAGCTCAGCACTGGTAATCGTGGTGCCAGGAAGAGCTGTGCTTCAGTACCAATTACCTCTGAAGCTGCTCGTATGCCTTCATACACCGCTAAGATTTCTTTTTCCATAGGGGTGTAATTGGCCTCAGAACCTCTGTAGCTTCGGCTCCAGAAACCCAGTGGTCGCCCTCGTGTCTCACCAGGTGCTTTTTGCCCAGGGCTCCAAGAGGGACCTTTATCTCCAGCTGCAGAGTACAGTACATTCTTTACACCTGGTCCCGTCCTGACTGGTCCAAGAGCCACGGCATGTGCAGTTTCTTGCTTGATCTGCCTGGAAGCTTGTTATTGTTCATAATAACAAGAATAGATGACTTCCAACATGACTAATTCCCGTAGGTTTTGGATACCTTCTTCTGCAGTATTCCACTTTCTTGGAGAGCTCACCAGATATGGGTATCTCGCCCTTACAACATGAATGATTCGGATCCAAAGATTGGCCGCCGTTCTCTTCCTTGCCATTTATTGTTCTATTACAGGATCTAGGGCAAGAGATATCCTGGGAAGAATATAGGAACACTGCCTGGTTGTGTAGGAATGAGGTCAGGAAGGACAAGGTGCAGCAGGAGTAGAACTTGGCAAGGGACGCAAAGAATGATACAAAGGGCTACTATAGGCATGTCATTCAGAAAAGGAAGGACAAAGAAAACATACCCCCACTGATGAACATGACTGGCAAGCCAACTACAATGGATGAGGAGAAGACTAAGGTACTCAACTTTTTTGCCTCCGTCTTTTCTGACAGTCTCTCTTCCCACACCTCTTGAGTGGATGGACCTCAAGGCAGGGACTAGGGGAGCAAAGTCCCTCCCACTATAAGACAAGATCAGGTTCATGACCACCTGAGGAACCTGAACATAAATAAGTCTATGGGACTTGATGAGATGCACCCCAGAGTCCTGAGGTAACTGACCCATGTGGTTGCCAAGCCACTCTCCATGATATTTAAAAAGTTGTGGCAGTCAGGGGAAGTTCCTGGTGAATGGAAAAAGGGTAGCATAGAACTTATTTTTAAAAAGAGCAGAAAGGATGACCCTGGGAACTACCAACCTGTCAGCCTCACCTCTGAGCCTGGGAAGATCATGCAACAGGTCCTCCTGGAAGCTATTCTAAGGCACATGGAGGACAGCGAGGTGATCCAAGACAGCCAGCACAGCTTCACCAAGGTTAAGCCCTGGGTTACCAACTTAGTGGTCTTCTCTGATGGAGTGACTACATCAGTGGACAAGGGAAGATCCATTGATGTCATCTCTCTGGACTTCTGTAAGATCTTGGACATGGTCCCTCACAACATTCTTCTCTCTAAATTGGAGATATATGGATTTGATAGATGGACTGTTCGGTGGATAAGGAATTGGTTGGATGGCCATATTCAGAGAGTAGTGGTCAATGGTTCAATGTCCAGATGGAGATTAGTCATGAGCAATGTCCCTCAGGGGTCTGTTCTGGGACCAGTGTTGTTTAATATCTTCATCAATTACATAGACGATGGAATCGAGTGCACCCTCAGCAAGTTTGCAGATGACACCAAGATGAGTGGTGAGGTTGACACCCCTGAGGGATGGGATGTCATCCAGAGGGACCTTGACAGGCTGGAGAAGTGGGCTTGTGAAAAATTCATGAGGTTCAATAAGGCAAAGTGCAAGGCACTGTGCCTGGATCAGGGCAACCCTCAGTATTGAAGAGATTGAGAGCAGCCCTACAGAGGACCTGGGAGTCCTGGTGTATGAGAAGCTGGACATGAGCCAGCAACGTGCGCTTGCAGCCCAGAAGGCCAACTGTATCCTGGGTTGCATCGAAAGAAGTGTGACCAGCAAGTCAAGGGAGGTGATTCTGCCCCTCTACTTATAACAATATGATTATCTATGCTATTCTCTTCTTATACTGTTAACTTCAATAAACAGCATTCTGAATGATGCCTTAGAGTCTGAGTGTCTTTCTTACTGGAAGCATAATGGATCAGCACTTCCTGGTGCAAAATGCACTCTTAATAAGAGGAGGGGAAACATGGATTTAGGAAACTTCAAAATGCAGTGAAAGTTTGAAACTTTAGGAAAGGTCAAAACTGCAATGTACAGTTTTCCACTGTGCTGGCTTTGCCTGGGATAGAGTTAATTTTCTTCATTGTAGAGGGCTTGGGGATATATTTGAATTTGTGCTAAAAACAATGTTGATAATACAGGAACATTTTAGTTATTACGAAGCAGTGCATGCACTAATGATGATAGGATTGAGTGTCTATGGGTAAAAATCAATGGAACGCCCAATAAGGCAGATATAGTGGTAGGAGTCTGACCTGGACCGCCCAGTCAGGAAGAAGAGACTGATGAGATATTCCACAAGCAACTGGGAGAAGTCTCACAATCGCTAACCCTTGTTCTTGTGGGAGACTTCAACCTTCCAGATGTCTGCTGGAAGTATAACACAGCAGAAAGGAAGTTCATCAAGTGTATGGAAGACAACTTCCTGACACAACTGGTGAGTGAACCGACTAGAGAAAGTGCCCAACTGGACCTGTTGTTGGTGAACAGAGAAGGCCTTGTGGGAGATGTGATGGTTGGAGGGCGCCTGGGGCACAGTGATCATGAGATGATAGTATTCTCAGTTCTAGGACAAGTAAGGAAGGGGGTCAGCAGTACGGCCACCTTGGAGTTCCAGAAGGCAGACTTTGGACTGTTTAGAAGGCTGCTTGATAAAATTCCTTGGGAGGCAGTCCTAAAAGACAAAGGAGCCCAAGAGGGCTGGATGCTTTTCAAGAAGGTAATCCTGGTGGCGCAAGAGCAGGTCACCCCTGTGTGCCATAAGATGAACTGACAGGGAAGAAAACTGGCTTGGCTGAGCAGAGAGCTTTGTGTGGATCTCAAAAAAAAAGAGGAACGTGTGTGAGCTTTGGAAGAAGGGGCAGGCATCTCAGGAGGACTACAGGGATGAAGTATGGTCATGCAGAGAGAAAATCAGAAGGGCTAAAGCCCAACTAGAACTTAAATTGGCAAATTATGTGAATGATAATAAAAAATGTTGATCCCTCTGCAGGGTCTCTTTGCCCTCAAGAGTGTTGACAGCTCCCCCCCCAGTTTTGTATCATCGGCAAACTTCATCATTAAACCTTCAAGTCCTTCCTCCAGGTCATTTATGAAGATATTGAAGAGCACTGGCCCCAGGATGGATCCCTGTGGGACCCCGCTAGTGACTGGACACCAGCCTGATGTAACTCCATTCACTGTGACTCTTTGAGCCTGACCCATGAGCCAATTGTGCACCTATTGTATTATGTGTTTATCCAGCTGTATTCTGGACATTTTGTTGATGAGGCTATTCTGAGAGACAGTATCAAAAGCCTTGCTGAAATCCAGAAAAATGACATTGACTGCTTTTCCCTGATCGACTCGGTGGGTGACCCTGTCATAGAGGGATATTAAGTTTGTAAGACAGGACCTTCCCTTTATAAACCCATGCTGGCTGGGACCAATGACTGTGTTGTCTTTCAGGTGTTTTTCAGTAGCTCCCAGAATAATCATCTCCATGATTTTACCAGGCACTGAAGTGAGACTGACAGGCCTGTAGTTACTGGAGTCATCCCTGTTGTCCTTCTTGAAGATTGGGACAACATTCACTACCTTCCAGTCAGCTGGTAACTCTCCAGATTCCCAAGAGCATTGAAAAATCATTGAGAGAGGTCTTGCTATGACATCAGCCAGTTCTTTAAGTACCCTTGGATGAACCCCACCAGGCCCCATTGACTTGTAGGGATCCAGCTGGAGCAGGAGATCCCACACAAGCTTGGGGTTGATTGGGAGATTGTTTGCCCAGTCATGATCCTCCAGCTCAAGGTTTGGGGGGGGGGGGGGGGGCAAGCCCAATGTCATTATCGAACATAGATGCAAAGGAAGCATTAAAAGTCTCTGCTTTGTCTAAGTTGCTGTTAATGAGGTGCCCGTGCTCATCAAGTAATGGTCCAATGTTTTTTCTGGCCTGCCTTTTACTATTAACATATTTGAAAAAGCCCTTTTTATTATCCTTCACAGTGCTGGCCAGTTTCAACTCTAATTGAGCTTTGGCTGCATGAATTTCTGCCCTACAGTAGCAAACAGCATCCCTGTAGTCCTCCCATGTCACCTGTCCTTGTTTCCACTGACCATACACCATCTTCTTACGCCTCAGTTTGAGTAGATGATTCCTACTCAGCCAGGCTGGCCTTCTGCCTCACCTGCTTGACTCCGACATTTTGAGATTGCCTGGTCCTGTGCTCTTAGGAGGTGATACTTAAAAAGTGACCAGCACTGATGGACCCCAGCACCATCAAAATCTTTTTCCCCCTAGACCTTGCTAAGCAGTTCCCTGAGCAACCTGAGGTCTGCTTTCCTCATATGCAGAGTTGAGGTCTTGCTGTGGATTTTCCTCTTGTTACCATAGATGTTAAACTTGACTGTTTCATGGTCACTGTGACCAAGGCAGCCTGCACTCATCACATCACCCACCAGATATTCTCTATTGACTAGCAATAAATCAAGGAAGGCACTTTTCCTGGTCGGTTCCCTCAGCACCTGTGCCAGGAAGTTATTGTCCAGGGAGCTCAGGAATCTTCTTGACCTGCTTGTTCCAGCAGTATGGTACTTCCAGTCGATATCTGGCAGATTGAAGTCCCCCATGAGGACAAGGGCAGAGGACTTAGAGGCTTCCCTTAGTTCCTTAAAGAATAACTCGTCAATGGCATCATCCTGGTTGGGTTGCCTATAGCAGACTGCCATAATGACATCCATTTTAATTGTCTGTCTCTTAATCCTTAACCAGAGGCTCTCAACTCCACTTTTGACAACTGCCAGCTCCATGTATTCCAGCCCTTCTGCTTCACACAATACCACCACCCCCCACCTCGCCTCCCCTGTCTATCCCTCCTGAAGAGCCTGTAACCATCCATCATGGCACACCAGTCACAGGACTCATCCCACCAGGTTTCACTAATGCCAATGCTGTCATATCTTTGGGACAGAGCCAAGGTTTCTAGCTCCTCCTGCTTATTCCTCATGCTGCGTGCATTAGTATAGAAACACTTCAGGTGTGGTTTGTTTTGCCCATCTCTTTGTGGAGCAGTCTGAACCTCACAAAGATACAGCTCTTCAGGCTTTAGTGTGTCTTCCCATTGCTCATCCCAGACTGGCCTGCTGCTATCCCACTCCCCTTTCAAATCTAGCCAATCTACTTGAGGGTAGGGAGACTGTAGTGGGATCTGAACAGACTGAATCAATAGGTGGAGACCAACGGGATGAGGTTTAGTAAGGCCAAGTGTTGGGTCCTGCACTTGGGTCACAACAACCTCATGCAGCGTTACAGGCTTGGAGAAGAGTGGTTGGAAAGCTGCCTGGCAGAAAAGGACCTGGGGGTGTTAGTCAACAGGCAGCTGAATATGAGTCAGTAGTGTGCCCAAGTGGCCAAGACTGTATCTGAAACAGTGTGGCCAGCAGGACCAAGGAAGTGAATGTGTCCCTGTATTCAGCATTGGTGAGGCCACACCTCAAATCCTGTGTTCAGCTTTGGGCCCCTCACTACAAGAAAGACATTGAGGTACTGGAGCGTGTCCAGTGAAGGGCAGTGAAGCGGCTGAAGAACAAGCCTTATGAGAAGTGGCTGAGGGAACTGGGATTGTTTAACCTAGAGAAAAGGAGGTTGAGGGTAGACCTTATCACTGTCTACAACTACCTAAAAGGAGGTTGCATTGGGGTAGGTGTTGGTCTCTTCTGCCAAGTGATAGGATGAGAAAAAACGGCCTCAAGTTTCATGAGGGCAGGTTCAGACTAGGCATCAGGAAAAAATTCTTCACTGAAAGGGTTATTAGGTACTGGAACAGGCTGCCCTGGGAGGTGGTTGAGACACCATCCCTGGAAGTATATAAAAGACGGTTTGATGAAGTGCTCAGGGATATGGTTTATTGGTGAACTGGTACCATTGGACTCGATGATCTCAAAGGTCTTTTCCAACCAAGCGATTCTATGATTCTACAGAGAATCAAGGCCTTTTCTGCTTCTCACACTGCCCTGCCAATGAGTAGGCTGTGAATAAGAAGTTGGGAGAGGACTCAGCTGGGACAGCTGACATCAACTAATCAAAGGGATATTCCATACCGTATGAAGTCATGCTCAGCAATAAAAGGTGGGGGGAGAAGAAGGAACAGAGGCTGTTCGGAGTGATGGCTTCCCAAGTAACCATTATGCGTGATGAAGCCCTGCTTTCCTAGTGATGGCTATACATTTGCCTGTCCATGGGAAGCAGTGAATAAATTCCTTTTTGCTTTGCTTGTGTGTGGCTTTTACTTTACCTGTTAAACTGTCTTTATCTCAGTCCATGAGCTTTCTCATTTTTACTCTTCTGATTCTCTCTCCCATCCCCCCTGGGAGCAGGAGTAAGCAAGGGATAGTGTAGCTTTTACTTGTCCACTAGGGTTAAATCATGATATCCACAGGATACACAGGATTCAAGGTGTGTCTGCCTATACAGAGAAACTTGGGATCTGTATCCTTATTTAAGTAATGTTAGTGCTGTAAAATGTACATATGAAGAGTTCTGTTATTGCTATCCTCCTTTTTAATTGCTGTTCTTCTTGTCAATATTCAACTATCCTAATAAAGAGTAGATACTGAATTTACATCTTCTAGTGATGGTAAAACACGTATTTGTATATATGCTCTCTATATAATAAATTATTTTTTCATGTATTTTAAAATAAAATGTCAGAACTATTTTCATTTTCATAAAAATGTACAAATATTTTTGAATGGCAATCAATAAAGTTTCATATTTTAATAATGTATACCTAGCAGCTTATTTTCTGTTTTTAATCAGTTTACCTAGGAAAACTTACACAAAAATTCAGAAACAATTAATATTCTCAACCTTGCATTTGGGTTAAGAATTCTGCAATAAATTTTTTCTCCTGTTGAAATCAGTGGGAAACTAGTGTAGTCAGAACTCATCATTTTGAAGTCAGAACTTATCATTCTTAAAGCTACTTTATAAACTGTTCCTAGGAAAACAAGATATAAACAGAAGAGGAAAAAGTAAACAAAACCAGAACAAAATAGAAAACTTATTGAAAACCAGAAAAAAGAACAACTGAGTTATGTTGTGGCAAGACACTCATGACCTCAGATATAGCATGGGACAACGGAAAGTACTTACAGAGTGTACTTACACTGCTTGCACAGGTGCATGGACCAATTCACACAAAGAAACCTGGGGTCAACCATGTATAACTATTTGTGGATCACAGACCTTTTTGAGACATGTCCAGCTTTGTATGAATAGGATGTGTCTAGGCCAACCTGACAATCATATGACTGAACAGAGAAGGTGCAATCACATAAATAAAGTGCTCCAATGCTAACTTGGGGTGGCTCTCATTGTCTGGTCCAGAGGTGCTGCATGACAAAGGAGACGTTTTTACATCCTGATGAGAACATGAGAGGTCAGCAATTTCCCGGACTGTTACTCATGAGCAGATAAGATCAATTGTTAGTGGTGTTGTAACTTGACTACATGTCAAGTGATTTTTCCCCTTTTCCCTTACACTCATGCTTAGATTGCTTGCATTCTGCTCAGGTTTAATTATAATGATTGTCAGCTTTTATATTATTATAATAAAGTTGATCAGACTTGGTGCTTAGACCATTGCATCCCATATCCAAAGAACCCTTTTGTCATGGCTTAATCCCAGCCAGTAACTAAGCAACACACAGCCACTCACTCACCTCCCCCCCCAGTCCTAAAAGACAAGGGGGAGGAGAATAAAAAAAAAACAAACCACCCTTATGGGTTGAGATAAAGACAATAAGACAGAAAAAGGGAGAAAGAATAATAATAACCATAATAATAGAATATACAAAACAAATGATGCACAATACAATTGCTCACTTCCCAGTGACTGATGTCCAGCCTATCCCCGAGCAGCTCCTGGCCAACTGCCCTGTTCCATTTTGAGCTAAAGTAGAATCAGCTAGGCCTTGTCTGAGTAACTTCATTTTCTGAAAGTTAACTGCATGGTTTTTCAGACAATGTCTGTCTGCCTCGAAGTGAGAACACAAGGCACTGGTATGGAGAAAGGCCATTGCTTATACTTATTCCTATAGAAACCAAGGCCATCCTTGAGCTGGTAGAATGCTGTAAGTGAAAGGGGGGAGGGGGGCAGACAGGACAGGTGACCCAAAACCGACCAACAGAGTATTCCATCCCGTATACATCATACTTGGTATAAAGCTGAGGGATAATGAGGATCAAGCTCTCGTCTTTGACGGCCAGTGTCCAGTGAGGACCTCATCTGTCTTTTTGCCCTGATCTCAGATTCGTGTGTTCCTGAATCCAGTTCCCTCCTGATGCTGACCTTTTTTCGTCCCAAATCCAAACCATAGCACCACCAGCTGCCAGAAAGAAAATTAAGTGTATCCCAGTTAAAACCATGACACTTTGTCATGTGATGGAAATTTATCTCATGAATTAAAACCAGAAAGATGTTGGCTTGACTAGCAATTGACTGACTCCCCAACAACAGGCAGCCTACAAAAAGAATCTTTACATAATTTGTCAATGAACTAGGCTGCTGTTTACTTCCCCCTCCAAATCTTGAATTTTTGTAATTGGTTAAAATAAAAAATTCTACCTTGAACATATTAAGCATTTACCTCGATTTCTGATTTGTCTCTGTTTCAGAAACTGATTTTATTATTAGCACCAGAAATTTTCCAATGTGAGTTTAAAATGCCTTCTTGCCTTCTGGCTTCTAAGTTTCATGATGGTACATGACTGACAGCTTCCATGTCTTCATGCATGAGACACATTCTCATTCTCAGCTCTCATTCATACAGTTACAGCTAGGCATACATACCCAGAAGAACTGTCATTTCCATCAGTGTGAGTGCATCACAGAACCAGAGTAAAGGTTATAAGGGCTGTTTATTAACTTGCACAAACCCATACAATTTGTCACCCATGTGCTTATGGAAAAGGAAGAAAACAAAACTGGGAAATATTTCTTTTGGAAACAGAATCCCTGTCTAATTTTATGCTTCAGCTGGAACATTGGTCCTGGTGCAATGGACTGGCAATAGCTTATGGCCCCTCAAGTGTGTGTCTATGCAAGCAATTTTTCTGGAGTCACTCAAGGGGACTTTTGGCTTGAAGAAGTTCCACTGAGGTCCTTGTATTCCACTATGGTTAGTTTAGGGAAGTTGTTCAGTTTTAAATATGTTGCTTCATGTAAAACACCTTATCTTCATTATAAATCACCTGTGTAGTAATAAAGAGAAAAAGAAACAGTAAAATAAAAAAAAAAAATTAATAGCAAAAATTTCATAGGAATTAGCTCAGCTGGCAGTAAGAAAAGTAGTAATTTTTTTTTAAAACAGTAATAGAAGTGGTAAGGATGCATAGGCATTGTTGGAGATGGGAAAATATCCCCCTATATGAGGCCCAGAGCCCATCCTTAGCAATAAGGTTGCCATGGAAACAGCAAAACTGATCACACAAAAGAAGGGGAGAGAATGAACGGGAGATGAGGTATAATTGCAGCAATTTGGCATTTAAAAAATCAACTGGAATTTGTTATAATTTTTTTGCAAGGGGAAAGCTATAGTCTTTGGCTTTTTGCAAAAAGAGGTATATAGCCACAGCTCTTTTTAATTACACTGATGGCAAATTTGTTACCTGAAATCAATAAGAATACTCCTGAAACAAAGTATTTTGTTTACAGAGGAGGCATTGCTTTTATTCTGTGCAAGGTGCTAGGTGAAAGATCTTCCACAGAACTAGCACACCTGCTGAAGATCCCAAAGGCTTATTTATACAAAACCAATGCTTAAAAACCTGCCTAGTTAATACAGTTGTTGCACCTAATACATATATTCATTAGGTTACACAATTCTGCTTTAACACAAAATTGCTTATTTCCTTTCCGTATCCTTAGTTAGAATAAGGATGTCCTTCAGGTAATCCTTAAACAGTCATGACATCCCTTTCCTTGTTTCAACACGTTTTCAATCTTGAGTTGATTAACTATTGAGCTTATCATTTTCGTAAGACTAGATGTCTGCATCCCTGAGCAGAGATCAAGATGTCTGTAGAAGGTAAATGAGGTAAATAAGGTACAAAATACATTTTCTCATCCCTTGGGTGACAACTTCAGTTCCTTTGAATATTTCAATCAGCTATGTGATTCTCCCTTGAAATAGTACAGGAGAGTGTATCTGTGTGCAGTTATATCAGAGACAGAATAAATATCAATATCATTAAGGTTTTTTCTTTAAATAAAATAGCTACATGCCTTCTTAAAAAGGTTAGCTCATAATGCTTTTTTTGCTTGTCGTGTTATTTTGCTTGTCTGTAACCATGCCATCTGAGGATATTTCACATAAATAAAGCTGAATTAGGTCTGATACATGGATATGATATTTCTGGTAAATAAGTAGCTCATGCAAGGAAAAGTGCTATTCTCCCTTCTCACTTAACTAAAGTGCAGATATGTCCCAACAGGATATTAGAAGCCTTTCTACTATTGAAATGATGTCATTTTATGCAAGGAACTGACCTTTTGTGATATTAAAGATTTTGCAAGGCATTTTGCCAAAACAGGGTATTAATCCTTATGTCTTTATCAGATTACACTGTGAAGAATAGTATCCTATTTACTATAAAGTTTAATGGTACATCATAGTAACATTAATTATTTAGGGTGTATTGTAAAGAGGAAAGAAAATTATGATGAGGGGAGGGGTGTGACTCCAGCCAGCAGCCAAACCAAAACCCTGTCTTTCACTCACTCCCCTCTCCTGTGGAATGGGGAGAAAATAGAAGGAAGGCAAAAAGATTTGTGGATTGAGATAAAAAGACAGTTGTGAAGATAAAGCTGCACACAAGCAAAGCAAAAAGAGAAAGTAATTTTCTACGTCACATCAGCAGGCAGATGTTTAACAGCTTCCTGGAAAGCAGCGCACCAGCAAGCATAATGGTTGCTTGGGAAGACAAACACCATAACCACGAATGTTGTTCTCTCCTTTCTATTAGCTTTTATTGCTGTGCATGAAGTCATATGGTACTGAACATCCCTCTGCTCAGTTTGGATCAGCTCTCACAGCTATGTCCTCTCCCAACATCTTGCCCACCTCCAGCCTACTGGCAGGGGAGAGGGAGAGAGAAAGCCTTCATGCTGTGCAAACACTGTTCAATAGCCAAAATATCTGTGTTATCAACACTGTTTAAGGCAAAATGCAAAGCACAGAACCATACAAGTTGCTATGAGGAAAATTAACTCCCTCCCAGAAAGACCCAGTAGAGATGGTAATAAAACTTCCTCTCTTCTGAAGTTCAGCCTGTAGAGAAAATCAGAGAAAGAAAATCAGAAGGGCTAAAGCCCTACGAGAACTAAAATTGGCAAATTTTGTGAAAGATAAAAAATGTTTCTATAAATCTATTAACGACAAAAGGAGGGTCAAGGAGAAACTCCATCCATTGCTGGATGCAGGGGGAACAATAGTGACAAAGGATGAGGATAAGGCTGAGGTACTTAATGCCTTCTTTGCCTCAGTCTTTAATAGTAAGCTCAACTGTTTCTGGGAAATTAGCCTCCTGAGCCAGAAGACAGGGAGGAGGGAGCAGAAAAAAGCTCCCATGATGCAAGAGGAAATGGTTAGAGAGCTTAGAGAGCTGCTTGCTGGCCAATTAGACATCCACAAGTCTATGGTGTTGGATGGGATCCACCCAAGGGTATTGAGGGAGCTGGCAGAGGTCCTCACCAAACCCCTTTCCCTCATCTACCAGCAGTCCTGGCTGACTAGGGAAGTGCAACTTGACTGGAGACTGGCAAATGTTACACCCACTTACAAGAAGGGTCAGAGGGAGGATCCAGGGAACTGCAGGCCTGTCAGTCTGACTTCTGTGCCAGGGAAGGTCACAGAGCAGATCATCTTGAGTGTTATCACACAGCACACACAGAAAAACCAGGTGATCAGGCCCAGTCAACATGGGTTTATGAAAGGTAGGTCCTTCCAGACCAACCTGATCTCCTTCTATGACAAGGTTACCCACTTAATGGATGAGAGAAAGGCTGTGGATGTAGTGTACCGGGACTTTAGTAAAGCCTTTGACACCATTTCTTACAGTATTTTGCTTGAGAAACTGGCTGCCGTTGGCCTGGACAGGCACACCCTCTGCTGGGTAAAAAACTGGTTGGATGGCCAGGCCCAAAGAGTGGTGGTAAATGGAGTTAAATTTAGTTGGAGGGTGGTCACAAGTGGTGTTCCCCAGGGTTCAGTGCTGGGCCCAGTTCTGTTGAATATTTTTATCAGCGATCTGGACAAAGGGATTGAGGGAACCCTTAGCAAGTTCGCAGATGACACTAAGTTAAAATGTCGATCTGCTTGAGGGTAGGGAAGTTCTATAGAGGTATCTGGACAGGATCAAAGGGCTGAGACTAACGGGATAAGGTTCAACAAGGTCAAGTGCTGAGTCCTGCACTTGGGTCAAAACAACCCCATGCAGCATTACAGACTTGGGGAAGAGTGGCTGGAGAGCTACCTGGAAGAGAGAAGGACCTGGGGTGTTGGTTGACAACCGACTGAATGTGAGCCAGCAGTGTGCCCAGGTGGCTAAGAAGGCAAATGGCATCTTGTCCTGTATCAGAAACAGTGTGGCCATCAGTTCCAGGGCAGTGATTGTGCCCCTGTACTCAGCACTGGTGAGGCCACACCTCAAATCCTGTGTTCAGTTTTGGGCCTCTCACCACAAGAAAGACATTGAGGTGCTGAAGTGTGTCCATAGAAGGGCAACAAAGCTGATGAAGGGGTTGGAGAACAAGTCTTATGAGGAGCAGCTGAGGGAACTGGGACCGTTCAGCCTAGAGAAAAGGAGGTTAAGGGTAGACCTTATCAGTGTCTACAACTACCTAAAAGGAGGCTGTATTGAGGTGTGTGTTGGTCTTTTCTCCCAAGTGACAGGTGATAGGATGAGAGGAAATGGGGAGGTTCAGATTATACATCAGGAAAAATTTCTTCACCGAAAGGGTTGTCAATCAGTGGAACACGTTGCCCTGGGTGGTGGTTGAGTCACCTACCCTGGAGGTATTTAAAAGATGGGTAGATGAAGCGCTTAGGGATACAGTTTAGTAGTGGACAGGTACGTTTGGACTTGATAATCTCACAGATCTTTTCCAACCAAACAATTCTATAATTCTGTGATTCTGTAGAGGTAGTTAAGATACAGAAGGAAAAACAATGTCAACTAAGGAAGAGCCCTTGATAGACGCTCAGAGGGAAAAGAGAAGGATCTGTTACATGACATTGCCTACATGGAGATGTGAGAAGGATCCATGAGAAGACAGAATTGAAAAAACAGTGGAGAAAAGTTCCATAAAAGAGGGATCAATCTGTGGTGACAAAAATCACTAATAGTTCATAGGAAATGCTATCCTGTGTCAGAGACACTGTATCCCTCCTCACTGTGTAAGTATTATTAGGATTATGTATTATTTTGCATTTATCAACAATGAATTCCCACCCACCGTTTTATTACCCAGTCATCAATGAACTCATTTTTCCATGACCATTTATTACTCATGCTGGCAGTGTCTCTCATCCTTACGTAAAGGAAAAACAAATGTTCATTTTTACCTTGGATCCACTTTACTAGTTGACCTAGCATAGTTGAAGCGATACAGCTCAGGGATTATGCTTATAATGGGGAGGAACTTGAAAAGAAAGGTTAGAAAGACTGAGGTGGAAGATGATAGCAGATATAAGGGGAGAATGACAGGCAGCATGCAGAGATATAGTAAAGAAATAGCAGAGCGGATGTTTTAAAGACTGACTCTACTTGTATTGTCATCTTTAACATCAACTGATTCTACTTGTATTATCTTAAACATCATCTGAGTCTACTTGTATTATTGTCTTTAACATCTTCTTAAGTGCTGTGGTTCCTGATGGCCTGACTGTGCTGCTGCTGCATAGAAGGGGGAGGAGGTGCAGCAGCAAGTGCTGCCCCCCCACACACCTGATTGCGCACACAGACACAAGGGTTTCAGGCAGCGGTTGTTCTGGCAAGAGTCTGTTGAACCACCAGTGACCCTGGAGCCCCCAGCCCCAATTCCAGGACCTTCCCAAAGGAGCTTCTGTGCATGCACCAATTTCAAGCACTTTCGTAACAAGACCACCCCTTATATGCTAATAGGTCATGGACTTGCCCTATAAATAGAAACTCGCCAGGAAGGCCGGCACATGTCCACCACGCCATGGAATCCACCTGAAGATGTGCTGCAGAAGAACCGCAGGACTACATGCTCCTGAAGACCACGTTTTCCAGAGGCCCATGGAGTGGTGACTATTTTCCTCTTTCCCCTCCCTGCTACTCTTATTTCTCTCTCTCTCTCTTAATTTTCCTTCTCTTTTTCATGGCACTACTGTACATCGGATCAGATCAGAGTTGTGTTGTTTTGTCCAGCTGCCTTGAGGGTATCAGATTGTGATCTGATCAGATTGGAATCTGTTTTTGCAACTTTTGGGAAGTTGCAACTCGGAGTGCACCCGAGTATTTGAATTGATATTTTGGCTGTGCCCAAAATACTGATTTGGTTTTTTGGCTGTGCCCAAAATAAATACTGTTTTGAATTTACCCTGGGAGATTTGTTGGTCTCCAATTTGCCATGCAGGCACCAAAAGACCCTTCCTTCCCTGACTGTGCAGCTCCAGGGAGACCCAGTGACAGGAGTGGGACTCGACAGATGTCTTGTTTATGTGTGGTTTGAAACATCCAAAGACATCTTAGAATGCTCTGGCAATACAGGGGAAGTAACTATATTCCAATTTTAATTGGAATTTATGCCTATTGTAGTTTTGCTAATTATTTCCTGGAGCTGGATTTGGACCTGCTATCTATAGGGAATAAATTGCTAACTTTTGCAGTCCCAAGAGCTACAAGAGGCTAGATTTTCAAATGTTCAGTTCTCCCAGTTTAGTGACAGATTTTTCAAGAGAGCAGCTCCGAATCAGACACTGAAATTGATACAAGAAGTGGCTGATTTTGCAGAGAATGGAATATTTTGACTTAAGTAGAGTTGTTTTTCTGTAGAATTGTTTTTTTTAACTAACTTCAGTTAAGTGATATCTAAATGGCAGTATTTTTTTAACTTAGGCAGGCAGACACAGACTGTTCTTCTGATATAAGTATGGGGTTTTTTTAAATAGTGCTGTACCCAAACAATATTTTTTTACTTATCTAAAAAATGCAAGGTCAAACAGAGAGCTAGCTCTGAAGCTCTGATTAGTGGAGACTTGGCTGTGTTGAAGATCATAATAAAATTAGTCCTTGGAAAGTAATAGAATATGGAGGGAGAATTTATACATATGCATGTAAGGGGGATATATATTCTGTGACTAGTTATTGTCTCATTGCACGATTGATGGAAATCATTCCCTCTTGCAGCCAGTGCTGAAATAAAGGATGCTGCTTTCTAAAACTCCAAAACAAGTCTTAGAGAGTTTATTTGCTGACATTTTCAGTATCAAAATGAGCACCAAATTTCAAGCATTCAGGAATTCAACAGCTACTACTTCTCTCTTCTTTTGCAACAGCTGCTGGGAGATTTTAAGAACTCAACATCCATTAAATGTCATGGAAACATTTCTAGATGCAGTCAACTAGTGTAATAAATCAGTCTTTCTGCTCTGACAATAATATCTGTATTTAAACTGTTTTAGTGCATTTGGAGTTCATATACCACAGCCTTTAGTCATGAGAGAGGGAAGGAATACCACAGCAATTTTCCTTTAAAATGTACTACAGATATGTAGCGGTCACAGTCATAACTTATGAGAGTTATCTGACATGCAGGCGTGTAAAGATCGTGACCATGGGGTTCTCAAGATTCGGCAATAAACAAGGATATGGAGGTTTGGGTTTCTGAGAATTTCTTTATTACAAATTACTACAAAGCTACTATTAGTAAAACAAATATAAAAGTCGCTACAAAATTACCACTAGGAAAGAAAATATATATATTACAAGACTAAAGCAAATATGTGTATATTACAAGTTATTACAGAATTCAACCAATGAAGTGAGTATATACTTGTGATACCAAAAATGCCGGCAAATAAACTCTCACACAGTCGTTTTGGAGTTTTAGAATGCAAGAATCCTTTATTTCAGTGCTGGGTGCATGAGGGATTGATTTTCATCAGTCATGCGCAATGAGACAAGAACTGGTTACAGAATATACAATCAAATTACATGCATATTCTACTACTTTCCAAGGACTAATCATAATTTTATTACAAACTTCACAACAACCAAGTATTTACTCATTAGAGCTTTGAAGCTAGTTCTCTGTCTGGCCTTGGATTCTTTAGATAAGTGAAGAAATATTGTGTGGGTACAGCAATATTTTAAAAAACATATTATCAGAAGAACAGTCTGTGTCTGTTGAACTTTCACAAATGCTGCCACTTAGATATCACTTAACTGAAGTGAGTTAGAAAAACAATTCTACAGAAAAACAACTCTACTTAAGTCAAAATTTTCCACTCTCTGCAATAACAGCCACTTCTTCTATCACTTGTGAAACTTTACCTGTGCACGTGCCTATAAATATATTATTATGTGAGGTGTTACTGGTACGATATTCACCAAAATACTCTCAGGAGTGGGGCTAATCAACGACAAAAAAGTCTTGCTTCAAACATGATCTGGGTCACAGAGTCTGAAGGCAGATAGGCATCTCTGGCGAGGGTTGGATCTGTCCAAGAGATTTCTTTGGCAGAGAAGATTGACACAAGAAGTGGTTGTTTATTGCAGAGTGTGGAGTCCTAATTTGTTTAAGTTTGGAAAATTGATATTGGCATGGTTTGCTGCTTTGTTCTGTGTAAACTGACTTTGACATGTTTTGCTGATTTGTTTTATCTAAGATCTTTGTTGCAATTAACGCTTTTTCTAAGAGAACAAAAATGGGATGAAGCGTTATATTCAGATATGTTTTATACGTTGCGGAATCCCCCAGAGTGGCAAAACGAATGCGTTATAAATTTAACTATCCTCTTGTCTTAGCCTTGGGAAAAGATAAGGGAAAGGCTTTGAAAAATATTGTAGCAGTTTGAAAAATGTTCTGCTTGTAGTATTGGGAAAAGATGTTTGAATGTTTATGAACAACAAAAGACAGTGAACCTGAGGATGAAACTGACTTATTGATTGCCCCTGGACGCTGCCTTGGAGGGTCTCACAGTGAGGGATCAGAAGTAGATAAATGAGATAATAATTCTCAGCTTGGTAAATCGTCAGTGGGAGCAGAAGGGTTCAGTCCGATAGCGGGGCGAAAGAGAGGTAAACAGACAGAAATTATGCAAACTCCATTATGTCAGGCTGTGGGAAATGAAGAAAAGGTGATTATAAAAAGTCCCTTTTTCTATTACTGATTTGAACAATTGGGGGTCAGCAGCTGGAAAATATAGAGATGATCCAGATTGAACAGCCAGCGCTTTTGAAATAATGATTAAAGCGCAAAACTCTGACTGAAAAAATATTAAGGCAATTATGCAAGTTTTGTATAATTGGCAATTATTCATAAAACAGGTATTGGGAGTTTTGCAGGGAAGGAAGCAATCGTGCAAGAGGAGGATACAGGGGAAGGGGCCGAGGCTGGAGCCCCTGACCACAGAAAGTTCGGGTACAGCCAGGAGAAAATGAGTGTGCTTACTGTAAAAAGGAGGAACATAGGAAGCAGAATGCCATCTTTTGAATCAAAGTACCCTTCCGAATGCCCTGTTCTCTGTAGAACAGGACTGAAGGAGACTGGAGGAATTTTCTGCAGAACCTCTGGTTAAAATCAAACTGGGGGAAGAGGAAGTTGAATTTCTGGTAGACACCAGGGCTGCATATTCTGTATTGAATACTTTGTAAGAATAACAATAATATATAAAAATATAATAAAATATAAATATATATAATAAAATATAGGCATTATTGGTGCGATGAAAGTCAGGGAAAGCTGACCATTTCTTTAAATCTTAAAAATTTTAAATAGGAAAACAACAGTGGATAACTCATCGGGTTTTGTATTTGCCAGGCTTTCCAAAACCCTTGTTAAGAAAAGGATTTTCTTGAAAAATTTAGAAGCTCAAACAAGATTTGGAGAAGGGGAATCTGATGTTTATATACCAGAATCTAAATATATCGAAGCAACAGCTTTATTATTACAGGGTGTCAACGTTCAAAGAGAAATAATCCCTTGAGAGTTTGGAGATTCTGTGGTCCTGCCAGTGTGGACAATTGAGAGCGGACAGAAAAGAAGCTCTTTGCCAACACCCGGAAACACAGACAGTTTGTGAGTTAAGGATTTTTCTTGGGATGGTGGGATGATGTTGGCTCTGGATTTCAAATTATGGACTATTAGTAAAACCTTTATATGAAGTACTAAAGACATCTACCCCACAGCATTTGGACTGGACTGATAATAGCAGAGCAACTGATAAATATTTGAAATTGCCTTTAATGAAAGCATGCCAGGAATGTTATCACAATTTCTGTGAGAGCAACGACGCGCAGTGGCCTGTCTCTACCACATAAGGTTATCACTGTCCTGGAACAAAACCAAGGACATCCGCTCTCTCCTAGTCAAAGGTTAAAGTACCAGGTGGTATTATTGGAGCAAGATGATGTCTTCCTTAGGACCACCTCAGTTGTTAACTCAGTGGTATTTCTTTCTACTGATCATGTAGAAGGGATTCCTGAGCATGATTGTTTGCAGACAATTGAAGAAGTCTATACCAGCCACCCAGACCTTAAAGACCAACCACTTGTGAGTCCTGATTGGAAATTATTTATGAATGGGAGCAGTTTTGTGCGAGGAGGAAAGAGGTTGTCTGTACAAGGGTATGCAGTTACCACAATAAGCTCTGTAGTGGAAGCTCATGCTTTGCCATCAACAACCTCTGCTGACAAAGCCGAATTAGCTGCCCTAACCAGGGCCTTGGATTTGACAAGAGAATGAATATATGGACAGATTCTAAATATGTGGCACTTAGTGCCATGATCTAGTAATCATGATAGTGTTGGATTAAAGGTTGGACTTGATGATCTTGGAGGTCTCTTCCAACCCAGATAATTCTATGATTCTATGTCTTTGGAGTTGTGCATGCCCATGGAGCCATATGGAAAGAGAGGGAGGTTTTAACAGCACAAGAGACTGGGATCAAGCACTCAGAACAAATTCAAAAATTACTAGCCATTATTCAGAAATCCATAAAAGTGGCTATTATGCATTGTAAGACACCAATTGGAGACATCTGATATTTCATTGGGAAATTAATTGGCTGATAAAGCTGCTAAAGAGGCTGCAGAAACAGGCATCATGGCTTCAGTGCCAGAAAAAGAAATAAAATTACCAGAAACAGCTCCTAGATGTGATAATAAGGATTTTAGATTGATTAAGACATCACAGACGAAAGAGCTAAAGAGTGAGTGGTTTGTCACACCCACTGGGCAGGTCGTAATCCCTCCTTTTCTTTTAAAGGAATTGGCCAAAAGGGAACATGATAAAGCACATTGAGGAACAGAAAATCTTTTAAAACACTTAAAGAAAGTAGTTCTAGGGAGAGACATGACAGAAATTGTTCGTTCAGTTACAGAAAATGTGGGATATGCCAAAGAAACAATCCCAATACAAATAATAAAGTAATACTTGGGAATATTAAGTAACGAAAATTCCACAGAGATTATTGACAAATAGGTTTTATTGAGTTACTCCATAAAGAAGGATATAGATGTATTCTAGTTTTAGTAGATACCTTTTCACACTGGGCAGAGGCTTTCCCTGCTCGCAGCAATAAGGCAAGAGAAGTAGTAAAAATAATAATTAAAGAAATTATTCCAAGGTTTGGGGGGTGTCTTTAGGAAGGTCTTTGGACAGAGGTCCTCATGTTGTGGCAGAAGTAATCAAAAAACTAAGTAGTATTTGGGGAATATCCTGGGATTTGCATATGCCTTACAGACTTCAAGTCTAGTGCGAAAGTGGAAAGGATGAATTATATTTTGAAGTTGCAGTTGAGTAAAATGCGTCAGGAAACCTCTATGACCTGGGCAAAAGCTTTATCTTTAGTACTGTTAAGAATTCGAATTTGACCTCGACGAGGAGGCCTTAGCATGTATGAGATATTGTATGGGAGGCCTTATCAGATGCCACATGTCCCAGGAGATATCACTGTTAAAGGCAATTTGGACATTAATAACTACTTGATATCTTTAGGAAAGATTCTTCAGGAACTGCAGAAATTTGTGACTACTAACAAATCCCTAGAGGTTGATGCACCAGCACATCCGTTCCAGCCTGGAGACTGGGTATATGTCAAGTCCTGGAATGCAGAACCATTAACTCCTAGGTGGAAAGGACTGTACCAGGTACTTTTAACTACATACACAGCCGTGAAGAGGACCCTGGATTCATTATGCACAGATTAAGATGGTTCCTGTTTCATGGACCACAAAACACCGATCCCCAACTGCGCACCACCACACGAGAAGCGAGCTGGTACCGAAGCCTGAGTGGAAAATCCCACAGGACTCAGGGAACCCACTAAAGATAAGGATTCAAAGAATTAGATCATGATGAATTTTGGGGGTTATGTTTCAAATGATTGTCATTACAATTATAACTGTGGGAAAAGGGGTAGATTGGAATGACAACAGCATATTGGAATTGATAAAAGGTTTTGGTAAAATGAATAGACTTTCTAATGTGACAGCCTGCCTACCCATGCCACATTCCACCTCAGACCACCTCAGACCACATACCTTGGGGAATTATACTATTAAATTTCGTGGATCTTCAAAATTGGATAATGTCACCAAAGCATTTAAACAGGCTAATGCGACCTATTGTTTAGACATCAAAAACCAGTGCAGACAAAGAGGGAGTGACATACTGCAGGATGCAACACTTTGGAGGCCGGGAAGTATCAGGACTGTTTTTGGGTATCATGCTAACACTCCTTGCCCAAAGAGGTCCACCTCATTACACCATCATTTCTTAGATTGGGTTGCAGGATACAGTGAGGCACAAGTCACTATTGAATTAACGACCCTCTGTGTTACCAACCACAGCAGTGATGTGACTGAATTACCAGAATGTAATATCTTGAGAAAAGGCTCTGGGACTTGGCATAAAAAGTTACAAGCAGATTGGAGATATATTTCTCCTCTCAATTGGTGCTTTAAATGGGGAAAGAAAGATAAATTTGATTACCCCAAGTTGTCCTGGAACTGTGCACAGAAAATCACATGACTTTATATAATAATAACAGCCTTCCATTGATTATGAAAAGAGCATTAGAATCGCAAGAAACCTGTATCAACACCTCCAACTGTTCACAGGCCCAAGTGCCAGGCCCTGGCTACAGCGCATGGGTATTGGGAAGTGGGTCTTGGACTACCAGGTTATCTTACTGAAGGAAACACACTTGTAACCTTAGCTGTCCTGACACTGTGATCTATCAGGAAGCGAAGCCCTATGAACCGTCATTTTTGGGGAAAAAAAACAAAACAACCAGTGATGAAGATAATTGGCAAGGGATGAGCACATCCACTGAGGCACAACGTCTGGAGAACCCAGTTATATATGTTACAAGGAGATGACAAACTGGTGGAAGAACCAAACTCGGCAAGGATCGGCAGAAGAAACGCTAAGTTCTGCGGCCATGTGCTTGATTGAAGTGTGCAGGCAATCCCCCGAGGGAGGGAAAGCCCAGGAGGGAACCCCCGGGCAGGTGACTCTACTGAAAGCTGGAAGCGGCAGCTCCCACATGGGCAGCTGATGCGGCAGGGGTGTGGTCCCGGCAGCATCGACAGGAGATTTAAATGACTCCTAAGGAGCGCCAGTGACCGGAGCGCTGCAAACAGGAGCGGGCAAATAGGTGTGTGGCTTGTCAGAAGGGCATGGTGAGCCAAGGCAGTTTTCTAAGGCAGTTCGCGAAGGCCGGGCACAGGGAGAGCACTGACATACCAGAAATACCAGAGAAACATGGTGGCCGCTTGCCAGAAAAGTAAGGCATCTCCTAGCTTTGCTCCAGTCACGACTGAAACAGTCTCACAAACTGAGCCCCAGTGGGTGCATGCTGCCACCCAGATTCCAAGCTGCAGGATGTGCCCCTCTCCTGCACTGGTGTCGGATGCCAGTGGCAAAGTCACCTGTAGGGGGTGTGCTTGGGTAGAAGAACTCCTCTACTTAGTGAAAGAACTCAGGGAGGAGATGACCAGGCTAAGGACTATCAGGGAGTGTGAAAGAGAGATCGACTTCTGGAGCAACACTCTATGCTCCCTGTCTCAGCCCCAACAAGCAGACATGCCTTGTGCAACAGAGGACTCCCCATCCTCTATCCGCTCAATAGAGGAGAGGGATTTAGGAGACGGAGGAGAATGGCAGTGGGTTCCTGCTTGTTGCAGCTGGCATGTGTCCCCTGTTTCAAACTTGACCCTACAGGTTCCCTTGCAGAATAAAGGTCTGCAAGTGGATCCAAACCCCATTGTTGACAATCCTCACAGCCTGGAAACATTCCCCGTGTTAAGAAAACTGAAGCCATCAATTAAAACCATTTCTGTAAAGAAGAAGAGGAGGGTCGTAGTCATTGGGGACTCCCTCCTGAAAGGAACTGAAGGACCAATTTGCAGATCAGACCCATTACACAAGGAAGTCTGCTGCCTACCTGGGGCCTCTGTCAGAGATGTAGTAAGGAAACTCCCATATCTTGTCAAGACCATGGATTATTATCCACTACTCATCTTTCAGGTAGGAAACAATGAAAAATCAACTAGAAACCTTAGGGCAATTAAAAAGGACTTTAGGGCTTTAGGACGAATGGTAAAGCGTTCAGGTGCACAGACAGTATTCTCTTCTCTCATAGGGAATGGCAAGAGAAGGAGTGAGAAGAGCCAGGAACTAAATACCTGGCTCTGAACCTGGTGCAAAGAACAAAACTTTGGGTTCTTTGACAATGGGTTGGCCTACACGCCAGGACTGCTGGCAAACGATGGGGTACACTTGTCCCCAAATGGCAGAAGGACGCTTTCCAAGAAGTTGGTAGGGCTAATCCAGAAAACTTTAAACTAGATTGGAAGGGGGAGGGGAACTACACTGGGCTTGATAGAATAAAGCATGGGAATGGCACCTCAGGTTCTGAGGGACGATGTACTAGTGAGGGCCGCTGGTCTGCCACCTCAGTGGAAGTGGGGGATAGCAATCCAGATGGCAGTCAGAAGCCATAGAATCATAGAATTCTAGAATTTTCCAGTTGGAAAGACCTTTGAGATCATCAAGTCCAATCTCTAAACCATTATCCACTAAACCATGTCCCTCAAAAACTCATCTATCCTTTTTCTAAATACCTTCAGGGATGGTGATTCAACCACTTCCCTGGGCAGCTGTTCCAGTGCCTAACCACCCTTTCAGTAAAGAAATTCTTCCTAATATCCAGTCTGAATCTCCCCTGGTGCAACTTATGGCCATTTCCCCTTCTTCTACCACCTGTCACTTGTGAGAAGAGATCAACACTCGCTCTCCCACAGCCCCCTTTCAGGTAGTCATAGACAGCGATGAGGTCTCTCCTCAGACTCCTCTTCTCCAACCTAAACAACCCCTGTTCCCTCAGCCGTTCGTAGTAGGACTTGTTTATGAATCAGAATACTGTAAGAAACAGTGTCAAAGGCTTTACTGAAGTCTAGGTACACCACATCCACAGCCTTTCCCTCATCCATTAACCCCGTAACCTTGTCATAGAAAGAGATCAGGTTGGTCTGGCAGGACCTTCCTTTCATAAACCCGTGTTGACTGGGTCTGATCACCCGGCTGTCCTGCATGTGCTGTGTGATAGCATTCAATATGACCTGCTCCATGACCTTCCTCAGTACCGAGGTCAAGCTGACAGGCCTATAATTCCCCAGATCCTCCCTCCGACCCTTCTTGTAAATGGGAGTTACGTTTGCCAGTCTCCAGTAGAGTAGCACTTCCCCAGTCAGCCAGGACTGTTGATAGATGCGGGAAAGGGGTTTGGCAAGGACCTCCACCAGCTCCCTTAATATCCTTGGGTGTATCCCACCCGGTCCCATAGACTTGTGGACGTCTTTAACCAAGTCTTCCTGGAACATTGAGGGTTTGTCTTCACAGTCCTCTGCCTCAGGGGCCCTGGAGCCCGGAGAACATCTTACCTTACTATTAAAGACCGAGGCAAAGAAGGCATTAAGTACCTCTGCCTTGTCCTCATCCTTTGTTACTACCATTCCCCTTGCATCCAGTAGAGGAGGGAGATTCTCCTTGGTCCTCCTGTTGCTGTTAATATACTTGAAGAAATATTTCTTATTGTCTTTCACTGAACTGGCCAGTTGAAGTTCCAGTTGGGCTTTAGCCCTTATAATTTTTTGCCTACGTGATCTCACCTGCTCCTTGTAGTCCTCCTGGGAAGCCTGTCCCCTCTTCCAAAGCTCATATATTTTCCTCTTTTTCCTTAGACCAACACAGAGCTCTCTGTTAAGCCAAGCTGGCCTTCTTCCCCGCCGACTCATTTTATGGCACACAGGGATGTCCTGCTCTTGCGCCGCCAGAACTTCCTTCTTGAGGATCATCCAGCCCTCATGGGGCTCCTTTGTCTTTTAGAACTGTCTCCCACTGGACTTTATCAAGCAGCCTTCTAAACAGTTTGAAGTCTGCCTTCTGGAAGTCCAAGGTGGCATTTCTGCTGACCCCCCTCCTTACCCCTCCAAGAACTGAGAATTCTATAATCTCATGATCGCTGAGCCCCAGGTGTCCTCCAACAGTCACCTCCCCCACAAGGTCCTCTCTGTTCACAAACAGCAGGTCCAACTGGGCACCTTCCCTCGTCGGTTCACTCACCAGTTGTGTCAGGAAGTTATCTTCCATACACTCGATGAACCTCCTAGACTGTTTCCTTTCTGCTGTGTTATACTTCCAGCAGACATCTGGAAGGCTGAAGTTTCCCACAAGAATGAGGGCCAGCGATCCTCTATGTTAGAGAAAGTTTTGATTGTGTATAACTAAAACATGTGAATGATAGGGTTGAGTGTTTGTGGGTTAAAATCAGTGGAACATGCAGAAAGCCAGATATAGTCATGGGAGTCTTTTATTGGCCGCCCAGTCAGGTCAAAGAAACTGATGAGATCTTCTACAAGCAACTGGGAGAAGACTCGCAATCGTTAGCCGTTGTTCTTGTGGGGGATTTCAACCTTCCAGATGGGATGCAGGAGGGACAGTAGTGATGAGGGACAAGGACAAGGCAGAGTTACTTAATGCCTTCTTTGCCTCGATCTTTAACAGTAAGGTAAGATATTCTTGGGATATTCGGCCTCCTGAGCCAGAAGACGGTGACAGTGAGTCATAGAATCATAGAATCTTCCAGTTGGAAAAGACCTTTGAGATCATTGAGTCCAACTGTACCCATCTTCTGCTAAACCATGTAGTTCAAAAACTCATCTACCCATTTTTTAAATTCCTCCAGGGATGGTGACTCAACCACCTCCCTGGGCAGCCTGTTCCAGTGCCTGACCACCCTTTTGGTAAAGAAATTCTTCCTAATATCTAGTCTGAACCTCCCCTGGCGCACCTTATGGCCATTTCCTCTTGTCCTATCACCTGTCACTTGTGAGGAGAGATCAACAATCTCCAACAGTCCAGGAGGATTTGTTTGGAGACCTGCATGGCCAATTGGACATACACAACTCTATGGGGCCAGATGGGATCCACCCAAGCGTATTGAGGGATCTGACAGAGGTCCTCTCCAAACCCCTTTCCCTCATCTACCAACAGTCCTGACTGACTCGGGAAGTGCCACTTGACTGGAGACTGGCAAATGTAACTCCCATTTACAAGAAGGGTTGGAGGGCGGATCCAGGGAACTACAGGACTGTCAGTCTGATCTTAGTACTGGGGATGGTCATGGAGCAGATCATCTTGAGTGCTATCATACAGCATGCACAGGACAGCCAGGCGATCAGGCCCAGTCAGCATGGGTTTATGACCGGCATGTCCTGCCTGACCAATCTGATCTCCTTCTATGACAAAGTTACCCATTTAGTGGACAAGGGAAAGGCTGTGGATGTGGTTCACTTGGATTGTGCTAAAGCCTTTGACACCATATCTCACAGTATTCTGATTGAGAAACTGGCTACCATTGGCCTGGACAGGCACAGCATCTGCTGGGAAAAAACAGACTGGATGGCCGGGCCCAAAGAGTGGTGGTAAATGGAGTTAAATCCTGTTGGAAACCTGTCATGAGTGGTCCCCAGGGTTCATTGCTGGATCCAACCCTGTTCAGTAGCTTTATCGATGATCTGGATGAGGGGATTGAGTGAACACTTAGGAAGTTTGTGGATAACACTAAACTTGGTGGCAGAGTTGATCTACTTGAAGGAAGGGAGGTTCTGCAGAGGGATCTGGACAGTATGGATTGATGGGCTGAAACCAACAGGATGAGGTTCAACAAGACCAAGTGCCGAGTCCTGCACTTGAGACACAACAACCCCAGGCAGCATTACAGACTCGGGGAAGAATGACTGGAGAGCTGCCTGGCAGAGAAGGACCTGGGGCTGTTGCTTGACAACCAGCTGAATATGAGCCAGCAGTGTGTCCAGGTGACCAAGAGGGCCAATGGTATCTTGGCTTTTATCAGAAACAGCATGGCCAGCAGGACCAGGGAAGTGATTGTGCCCCTGTACTCAGCACTGGTGAGGCCGCACCTTGAGTACTGTGTTCAGTTTTCAGCCCCTCGCTACAAGAAGGACATTGAGGTGCTGGAGTGTGTCCAGAGAAGGGCAACGAGGCTGGTGAGGGGACTGGAGAACAAGTCTTATGAGGAGCGGCTGAGGGAACTGGGGTTGTTTAGCCTGGAGAAGAGGAGACCTCATCATTTGCCTACAACTACCTGAATGGACGTAGTGGTGCGGTGAGTGCTGGTCTCTTCTCCCATGTGACAAGTGATAGGACAAGAGGAAATGGATGTAAGTTGCACCAGGGGAGGTTCAAACTAGACATCAGGAAAAATTTCTTCACTGAATGGGTAGTCAGGCATTGGAACGAGCTTCCCAGGGAGATGGTTGAGTTGCCATCCCTGGAGGTTTTTAAAAGGCAGGTAAGACGAGTTTCTTAAGGGCATGGTTGAGTAAGGGGATAGGTACGGTTGGACTTAAAGATCTCAGAGGTCTTTTCCAACCAGATGATTCTATGATTCTATGAAGTGCCATCAGAAATACTGAATGCCGTAATTCCAATGGTGTGGGCAAAGAAAGTGCCGGGTCAGGTGAAATCAGTGACACCAATAAGGGTATAGATGAAGGCCGGTGCCCAACCTGTGAGAAGGAAACGGTACCCTATAAAATTGGAGGAAAAAATAGGACTAGAATCACTAATAATTTTCTGAAAAATAGACTGCTACAAGAATGCTAATTGAAATATAATACTCCAATATTCGCTGTAAAAAAAGTTTCAAACACAAGAATATACATTGGTACAGGACTTGAGAGCTGTCAACTGAATTGCAGTGGATGTGCACCCAGTGGTGTCAAATCCATATACTCTGTTAGCTACTATTTCAGAAAAAAATCTTTTTTTTACAGTCTTAGATTTCAAGGATGCATCTTTCTGTGTACCACTGGAGGAAGAAAGTCAGAATCTGTTCACCTTCAAGTGGGAGAGCCCAACAACAGGGTGGAAAACTCAGCTATGCTGGACAGCGTTGCCACAAGGATTTAAAAACAGCCCCCCTCTATTCAGTAACATACTTGCCAAAGAATTGGAAATATGGCAAGGTGAGAATCCATCTGTCACCCTCCTACAATATGTAGATGACATTCTGTTGGGAACAGATACAGACAATCAGTGTAAAGAAGCCACTATTGACTTGTTAAATTTCTTTGCATTGGCGGGGTATCAAGTGTTGAAAGAAAAGGCACAGGTGATGAAATAAACTGTCACTTACATAGGCTTTGAGATATCCCAAGAGAAAGAAGATTAGGGACTGATCGAAAAAAGGTGATATGCCAAATTGAGCCTCATAAATCTAAGAAGGAACTGAGGAGGTTCCTAGGGATGGTTGGTTGGTGTCAGTTATGGATATCAAACTTTGGACTAATGGTCAAACCCTTTTATGAAGCCTTGAAAAGTCAGGAGGAAATTCTGGAATAGACTCTTGAATGTTGAAAAGGCTTTGTGAAATAAAACAAGCCTTGACGAGTATACCTGCTTTAGGACTGCCAAACTTTAGCAAGTCATTTTTGCTATATGTACATGAACGAATGCATATAGCATTGGAAATGTTGACTCTATTGTTGGGGACTTGGAAGCAACCTGTGGCCTATTTTTCAAAAAAACTAGATGAAGTAAGTAAATTATGGCCTTCGTGCCCAAGAGCAGTGGCAGCTACTGTTCTGTTGATAATGGAGGCCTGAAAGCTGATGTTGGGACAGAAAATTACAGTATGTGTCCCACACCCAGTTGTAGCAGTCCTGGAACAAAAAGGAGATCACTGGTTGTCCCCAAGTTGAATGGTACAATATCAAGCCATTTTAGTTGAACAAGATGATGTAGTCCTGAAGACCTCGACAGCTTTGAATCCAGCTACTTTATTGTCTACAACCAGTGATAAGGGTCTGGTGCATGATTGTTTGCTAATCATTGAACAAGTATATTCCAGCAGATTGGACCTGAAAGATGCATCATTGGAGAACCCAAATTAGACCCTATTCATGGGCGGGAGTAGTCTCATTCAAAATGGGAAGCAGAAGACCGGGAATGCAGTGGTAACTATGCTACAGGACATCAATGCATGCCCTTTACCAGCCAATATCTCTGGCCAAAAGACAGAGTTGATTGCATTGACCAGAACCTTAGAACTTTCAAAAGGGAAAAGGACAAATATATATACGGATTCCTCCAAGTATGCCTTTGGAGTGATACATGCCTATGGAGCCATCTGGAAAGAATGAGGGCTGCTATCATCAACCCGAAACTCCTATCAAACATGAAGTAGACATATTAAAGTGTTGATTGCAGTGACAATGCCTAAAGAAGTTGCAGTGTTCCACTCTAAAGCTCATCAATTTGGAAATACAGAAATAGTTATGGGAAATTGGAAGGCTGATGAGGCTGCAAAAGGGGCATCTGAGACTGAGATGATGGATGCTTTGATTGCAAAGGAGTTAGTTTTAGAAGCTCCTTTTTATACAGAAAAAAAGAGGAAAAGTTGGCTGAATTATTAAAATGCTCAAAAAATAAGACTGGATGGTGGGTGACACCTAGTGGACAATGTATAGTTACAGCTCCTGTTATGAAGGAACTACTGGAACGAGTTCACACTGGAACTCATATAGAAGCAAATGGAACTGTGTTAGCCCTGAAAAGTTATGCAAAAAGACCACAGATGCAGTGCTATGTAGAATCAGGTGTTAAGAGAATCATTGTTTGTTGCAAAAATAATCCTAAGATTCAGAAGAAGCCTCCTCATGGAGAAGTAAAATGGGGACACTTCCTAGGGGAAGACTCACTAACAGATTTTTCTGAATTACCTAAAAGCAATGTTTATAATTATCTCTTGGTATTTGTGGACACCTTTTTCAGGATGACTGACATCCTGGTAGGAGTCTGTTATAGACCACCCAACCAGGATGATGAACAGGACGAGTTATTCTACAACCAGCTGGCAGATATCTCAAAATCGCCAGCCCTTGTTCTTGTGGGCGACTTCAACCTGCTGGATATCAGCAGAGAAGAGGCAGTCTAGGAGATTCTTAGAGTGTATGGAGGATAATTTCCTGCTCCAGCAGGTAAATGAACCTACCAGAAATGGGGTCCCACTAGATCTGCTGTTTACAAACAGAAAGGGACTGGTGGGAGATGTAGTGGTCGGAGGCCAACTGGGGCACAGTGACCATGAAATAATACAGTTTTCAATAGTCAGGGATGCAAGGAGGACCACCAATCAAACCTCTATGCTGGACTTCCAGAGGGCAGATTTTGACCTGTTCAGAAGACTGGTCCAGAGCACACCCTGGGACACACTCCTCAAAAACAGAAGCGTACAAGAGGGATGGATGTGCTTCAAGGGAAAAGTCTTGAGTGCACAGGAACAGGCTATACCAATTAGCCAAAAGGCAGAAGATGACCACCTTGGTTGAATAGGGAGATACTGAAGGAAATCAGAGATAAAAAGAGAGCCTACCGACTGTGGAAGGCAGGGCTGACTACTCAGGAAGAGTATAGGACTATAGTTAGAACATGCAGAAGGAAAATCAGAGAGATAAAAGCGCAGTTTGAAATTAATTTGGCTACTTCTCTTAAAGATAGCAAAAAGTGCTTCTATAAACACATTAATAACAAAAGGAGGGGCAAGGAAAACCTCCATTCTTTGTTGGACCTGGGGATGAGGAGAAGGCTGAGGTACTCAACACCTACTTTGCCTCAGTCTTCACCAGTAGGAGAGGTGTCCCTCAGGATAATTGGCCTCCGGAACTCACAGATAGAGACAGGAAACCAAATGGCTCCCCTGTGTTCCAGGAGGAAACAGTCTATGAATTACTGAGCCACCTGGATCCACACAAATCAATGGGACCTGATGGATTCCATCCTAGGGTGATGAGGGAGTTGGCAGAAGAGCTTGCCGAGCCACTCTCCATCATCTACCAACAGTCCTGGCTCTCTGGGGAGGTTCCAGATGATTGGAAGTTGGCAAATGTCACGTCAATCCACAAAAAAGGCTGCAAGGAGGACCCGGGCAACTATAGGCCTGTCAGCCTGACCTCAATGCCTGGCAAGGTTATGGAACAGATCATCCTGAGTGCAATCACACAGCACCTTCAGGATGGACATGGGATTCGACCCAGTCAGCACAGCTTTATGAGGGGCAGGTCCTGTCTGACCAACCTGATTTCCTTTTATGATCAGGTAACCCGCCTGGTGGATGAAGGGAAGCCTGTGGATATAGTCTATCTGGGCTTGAGCAAAGCCTTTGACACTGTCTCCCATGGCATACTCCTGGATAAACTGGTAGCCCACGGCTTGGACAGGTGCACTCTCAGCTGGGTTAAGAACTGGCTGGATGGCCAGGCCCAGAGAGTGCTGGTGAATGGGGCTGCGTCCAGCTGGCGGCCGGTCACCAGTGGTGTCCCTCAGGGATCAGTGTTGGGTCCGGTTCTGTTTAACATCTTCATCGATGATTTAGATGAGGGGATTGAGTCCATCATAAGTAAATTTGCAGATGACACCAAGTTGGGAGGGAGTGTCGACCTGCCGGAAGGCAGGAGGGCTCTGCAGAGGGACCTTGATAGGCTGGAGAGATGGGCTGAGTCCAACAGGATTAAGTTCAACAAGGCCAAGTGCCGGGTCCTGCACTTTGGCCACAACAACCCCATGCAGCGCTACAGGCTGGGGACAGAGTGGCTGGAGAGCAGTCAGGTGGAAAGGGACCTGGGGGTGCTGATTGACAGGAGGCTAAACATGAGCCAGCAGTGTGCTCAGGTGGCCAAGAAGGCCAATGGCATCCTGGTATCAGGAATGGTGTGGCCAGCAGGACGAGGGAAGTGATCCTTCCCCTGTACTCGGTGTTGGTGAGGGCACACCTTGAGTATTGTGTTCAGTTCTGGGCCCCTCAGTTCAAGAAAGATATTGAGGTGCTGGAGAGGGTCCAGAGAAGAGCAACAAAACTGGTGAAGGGACTTGAGTACAAGTCCTATGAAGAGAGGCTGAGGGAGCTGGGGTTGTTCAGCCTGGAGAAGAGGAGACTCAGGGGCTCTCTACAACTATCTGAAAGGAGGTTGTAGACAGGTGGGGGTCGGACTCTTCTCCCAGGCAACCAGCAACAGAACAAGAGGGCACAAGTTTAGACTCTGCCAGGGAAGGTTTAGGCTGGATATCAGAAAAAAGTTCTTCACAGAGCGAGTAATCAGGCATTGGAATGGCCTGCCCAGAGAGGGAGTGGATCCACCATCCTTGGAGGTTTTTAAAATAAGACTGGATGTGGCACTTAGTGCCATGATCTAGTAATCATGATAGTGTTGGATTAAGGGTTGGACTTGATGATCTTGGAGGTCTCTTCCAACCCAGATAATTCTATGATTCTATGATTATTTCTTTTGTAACTATACATTGTCCATGATCCTTTGTCCATCATCCTTCTGTATTTTTTTGAAAATGTAACAGACTGGCCAATTTGTTCTCCTTATCTGTGTATTTAGGATTTGCAACATCTAATTTCTGTTGTGGTACCAGTGTGCTGATTAAATTTCCTATTTTAGCTCTTTTTGCTGAAGTATAAGCCTTGCAAATTCTTTTTTTTTACTTTTGTATCTCCCTCCTGATGCTTCTAATAATTTTAAGATAGTTTTTGCATATTTAATAGGGGAACCTGTTGCTGGCAACAGTCCTTGTTCCCTCCAAATTGCTCCATGAGCATGTATTACCCTGAAAGCATATTTAGAGTCCGTGTATATATTTACCTTCCTTCCTTCTGATAATTCCAGTGCTCAGGTCAAGGCAATGATCTTGGCCTTCTGAGCTGATATCTGCACTGGTAATGCTCTTGCCTCCACTTCTCGCTCTATGGTCATCACAGCATATCCATTTCTCCTTTCTCCATTCACCACATAGCTGCTACCATCAGTGAATAACTCCTCCTCTGGATCTGGAAGAGGGATATCCTTCAGATCTGGCCTACTTGCATATACCTGTTCCATAACTTGTAGGCAATTGTGCTCTGGTTCACTATCCTTTTCCACAGGCATCAAGGTAGTAGGATTCAGGATGCTGTTTGTCTTCAGTGTCACATCATCTTGTTCAATAAGAATTACCTGCTATTGGGTTATTCGACTCGGTGATAACTGACGTTGTTCCTTCTGATCTAAACCAGCCAAAACTAAATGTAGTACTGACACCAAAAATGCCGGCAAATAAACTCTCTAACACTCATTTTGGAGTTTTATAAAGCAAGCACCCTTTATTTCAGCACTGGGCAGCATGAGGGAAAGATTTCCATCAATCATGTGCAATGAGATTTATCTTTAGATAAGTGAAGAAATATTGTCTGGGTACAGCACTATTTAAAAAAAAAACATACTATCAGAAGAACAGTCTGTGTCTGTCTAACTTTCACAAATATTGCCACTTAGATATCGCTTAACTGAAGTGAATTAGAAAACCAGTTCTACAGAAATGTTAAGAGAAATTTACTGTTAGAAGTTTTCTAAGCTGCTGCTGAGAGCCACCAAGAGTGAAGATAAAGTTCTTAATTTTGTCCCCTATATAGACCCTTCCAGGGATAATTTAAAACCTAGTCATGCTGATCAAATAAAAGAACATAGACAAAAGATGAAAAATTAATTTAAGCAGGTGTGTTTGTATAAGAGTCAGGCTTCAGTAATTAATAGAATACTGAGGGACTTTCTTAGAATGGAATTGGTCAGAGAAAGTGAGATGTACTGAAGTGGAACAAGAAGAAAGAAGTTTGTTAAGAAAGAAGAATTGAGAGGACTTAATAAGTGATGAATTCTGAGGACATGAAGACCCCATGGAAAATTTGAAAGGCGTTGTACCTTATCTAATCAGGATAACAATGTTATATAAGTCAACTTGCAACTTTGTATCTTGGCTATCCACTGCAGTGGTAGCCCAACTCTGAGTTGTGCAATTAAAGCAAACCTAGTCTTATCCACAAATTTTGACAATAATTTTTTTTTACAGAAAACCAACTCTACTTAAGTCAAAATTTTCCACACAATACAATAACTGAGATAAGTTACCACCTGCTGTGTGATTTGTGCCTTTTTCTTGTATAGTCAAAATCCTGCCATTACAAGAAAATTTAAAAGATCAACTGTTATTTTGTTGAAGGATTCTTTTCTGTCTGCCTCCAGCAATAAATCATCAACAGGGATTTCTGATGTTTCTTCTGCTTGTGTAGAGTTCTTCTCCTGTAACAGACAGACTTGCACCTGCCAAGCATTATCTTCAGGAATATACACTTGTACCTTTCCTTTATCAAATTTAATTTGAGCCCCTGGCTTGTTCAATAAATCCCATCCTAAGAGGGGGGAGTTATAAAAAAATTCATGAACTACCGTTCGTTTTCCAATTTCACATTTAAGAGGTTTAAAAACAGGCTTTATTTCTTGCTTTCCCATGACACCAATTATTAGCATTGAGAATTTACTCATTGATCCTTTATAACTATTCAATACAGAACATGTTGCCCCTTTCTCTTCTAAAAAAAAAAATTGTTTCATTCCCCAGCTTAACTGGAACCAGAGGCTCTGCTGGGGAATAAGAATTTTCAGTCCCTGATCCCATCAATCAGAATCCCACTGTTCCTTCATCATGAGCTCATTATCTTCTTGGGAGGCTAATGAGGGGGTCGAACCAAGGAACTCACATCCTTTTGGGGCACTTATTTTTCCAGTGTCCCTATTCTGATCTGTTCCTAAAGGGGACTGATTTCCCATATTCCCCCAAAATTCTCATCTCCTTCCATGCCCACATTCCCTGGGGAACTCTCTTCCCCAAGAGGAGGCTTGCGCGTGGTTAAAAGCCACTGCAATAACAGCTCTGTGTTGTTTCTTATCCTTTACTGTCTCCTTTTCCTCTGCCTCGGCTTTGTTCTCTACCTTTGCCTCTATCAATATTTTCAGCAATTGCTTCTGCAATCAATGAGGCTTTGAAGTGACAGGGCCTAATCAACAGGCAATATGAAAACTGGACCCTCTTGCAGTGACTTTGGAGACCTCACCTATGAGTGGACGCACTGTGTAGAACCTCACAACTGTCCGGGACAGGCTCTCCAAAATCCTCGCTGCAACTGGGGCTCCCCAGCAACTGTGAATCTGGATGATGATGATAATAGGGCAATCAGTGATGTATCTTTCTTAATTACTATATTTCTTCTCTTGTAGTAATTATTAGACATATTGACTTTAAAGTTGTTGTTGTTAACTTGTTAATCACTACTGATCATTTGTCACCTTTCTTGTTTTAATAAGTTAAGTAAAACTTGATTTCACATGGTATTCAAGAGTTTGGGCTTTTACGCTGATTGCACCCTGTGGTTTTTACTCTGTGGTAAAACAGGCTTGTAACTTTATTCCTCTTTGCCTTTTTTTTTTATACACCATCCATCTTTCTTCAGTATTTGAGAAAGTATTCAACAATGCTTGCATATTCCCTCAATTCAAATTATAACAAGCACATACATTTTAAAAAAGTTGCACATACATTTAAAAAAGTTGCACATAGCAGTGAGCAGTTTGAGGAGGGGGGCAGCAGCCAGTTGAAGCAGGAAAAAAAAAGCTGTGGTTTGAAACACTTCACACACACACATTGCCACTTCTGGCTGAACATCATTGCCATCAATGACTTACATTTCAATGCATATATTCTTTTAACATCACCCATCAACAACTTACATTTCTTATGAGTCTCATAATCATTTTTTAAAGTAAAGAACAAATCAATATATACCATCGCATCTCATTTTCCTGTCTTCAACAGAACAATATCAATTGCAAAATAGTATTATATTTTAAAAATCCAAACTCAGGCCATTTTTCTTCGTCATTTAATTTATAAGTTGATTCTCTCTTTTAATGAGAAAATCCCCCCAAATTTTCAAAATACATCCCAAAGGAGAACAAGGAGAGATCTCTATGGGTTTTCCCAAACCCATATTATTACCTAAACCCAACATTCTTAACCAAAAAATTTCATGCACTCCGGTAGTCACTGTACAAATGTGCATGAAAAATTTAACACAACCAAAGATGTCTTACCCAAATATGCCTTAATCAATATGCCTCTGCTGTGTGACCACACTGCCATGACTAATGCAGGGCTTTTTCCAAATCATATTGCAATGTCTCTTAAAAAAGTGTTGCATTTTTGATTTGCTTACCCGCTCTGAGTGGGAAGAAATACTCATGGAGTCCTCCAATCAAAAGGTCAGTGCGCGCTGAAATCTGAAGAGTAGCCTCCTCCTGCCTCCCCCATCCCTGCAGCAGGCAAGGCTTACAGCTGTCCCATCTGGATCACCAGAAAATGTTGTCCAAAATATGGACATATATATGCAACAAGCCAATAACTACATCACCGAGACATTGTTATTCAGGTTTATGCAAATCCTGGGTGCTTGGGGGGGGGTCCCTCAAATCAAGCACACCTCAAGGAGTTTGTCGCTGTCATTTATACATAAAGTTACACAAAACCATACGTTATTCATCATGAATATAATCACATATTTACATGTAATTATAATAAATACCAAGTCATTCCTTGCACTTTCTGCACATGCACCAAGGGGATCTTTAGGGGTCTCCATTAGTAGGTACCCCAAAAATCACCTACCAAGTTCACTCATCGATCAACTCTTCCCAATCTCCTCTCAATTTCCTATCAATTATTGGCAGTATCTCTAAAATACTGGCTTGGAACTTCCTAATTTAATTAAATATCCATCTCCTCATTCAAAACTCGTGCTAATAAATTGCACTATTATCTAACCATACAGCTGAACAAACTTTAATCCCCTACCACTACAGTTACAAAAGATAATCATTAACTGGGTCCCATCTTGTGTAAAAGTCTCCTGCCTATCCTAAGATATTTTTTAAGGTATTAAAAATATCAGGGGTTTTTAGCAACACAGCTATCCAATGGATACTTCAGCCCACTTGCAAAGTGTAGAAGAGTTTGATGTGCTTATCTCTACTGATTCTGTGCATGTAGATCTGACAGATCCGAAGAAATCATGAGAGTCACTGAGAATTCTTTCCATGGAGTACAAAACAGACCTTTAACAGTAGTTTCAGATCATTTGCAGGAGAGGCCAAATATCTCACCACTTCTCTGTAGAACAAATAAAACATTGACATGAAGAAGCACGAGTCTCATTCTGGCTATGATCAGGATTCCTTGCTGTGGATGGCAGTCAGTGGAGCAGTTCACCTCATTGTCTGCAGAAATGACAGCATAAGGTGAGGAGAAATGTTAATGTCACTTTTGCCATGAGCAATAGCCAGCACCACCCACCTACCCTGAACTCACACCTCCTGCTGGAAACAAGGAGCAAGATGAGAGTTTAGGGCCTGTAATGACCTGCCAAACCTGCTCACCTGCTCAGTGGGGGGTGGGGGTGGTGATCTTTTAAATCTTTGTGCTGCAGGAACACAATCACATTAGGGGTTTACTCAGAATTCCAGGTTTTTCTTTGAATGCATTCAAAGTTATGACAATTTACAAAAAGAACTTGGCAAAAGGTTTTTACAAAATAGCAGTAGCTCAAATACAATGTCATACAAAAGTGTCAAGATGAGGTAGTTTTTGAAGAGAAGATAAGGAGAGAAAGAGAGAGAAAGAAGAGAAAATAACAGGGAAAAAGAAGATCGAACAGAAAGAGGGTCACCACTCCCTTGGATCCAACCTTGGTTTTGGTTTGTGGTCTTTAAAACGTTATCGTAGTCTAAGGAGTAGTGGGTATGCATGTGTGCTTTTTGTCACAGGTTATTTATACATAAAATTCCATCATTGTCCCTTAATGTACAGAGGATGGGATTTTGCCACCTGAATATCCCTTCTTGGAAAGTCCTGGAGTTGGCACACATGTCATGAGTTGGGTCAAAGGGTGGTGGGGTTGAGATCACTTGCAGTTCAAAAGACCCTTGCTCAGAATAACTGCTGCTTGAACCCTCTGGACACGCAGACATAGTCAGGTTTTACAGTCTAGTTGGAGTGATTCAGCAGTTTTTTTGCCTACTCACAAGGCACAAAAGCCCCCTCCCTTCTCTGATCACACACTGGGTCAGCAAGCTGTTAAACCACCAAAAGACTCAAGTACATACAGTTTCACCTTAAGATGAGTGTTTAAGACATGCAAATTAATAATTTGAGAAATTCATCCTTACAGGTCCATCTTTCTACTGACAGAAATTCTTTGCAATGAAGACATCCCATTTTATAAGTGTTGAGAACATACAGAGTGATGATGGGTGATTAGAGGATCCTTCTCTCTGAGGAGGTTGCAGTACATCTAAGCCTTTGTGAAGACTGTATAATTTGGTCACACAATAGTTTCTACTTGCAACTCTGAAAGAGTAATTCCCCTGAGATCACACAAGCTGATTTTACTGCCCTATTACAGCCCATGGCTAACAAACAGCATACCTATAAGCCTCAGTACAGGGTTTGGGGTTCAGCTCTTTCCCCCACCTCTGCCCAACTCCACTATAAGCCTTCCACACCCATGGAACATCAGAAGAACCCTGAGAACCATAGGAAGAGATCATTGCTCCTTTACAGAAAGTTAGGGTAATATTTAGCCTTTGTTCAATGCACAGACGTAGAGTGACATTTTCTGACTTATATCTACCTGGACTAAAGTTCAGTTAGTTCAAACAGGAGGAGTGCACCCATCACAGAGTGACTAACACATTTATCTATATTTCTTTCCCAACTACGCACAGGTAAATGATTACAGAGTCTAATAAATAGCATTATTGGTTTAAAACTGAATAATTTTCTGAACTGCATAAAGTGTTTATTTCATAGAATCATAGAATTATTTGGGTTGGAAGGGACCTTAAAGATCATCCAGATTCAACCCTCCTGCCATGGGCAGGGACACCTTCCACTGGATCAGGTTGCTCTAAACCTCATCCATCATGGCCCTGAATACCTCCAGGAATGGGGCAGCCATGACTTCTCTGTGCAACCTGTGCCAATGCCTCACCACTCTCACAGTAAAACATTTCTTCCTAATACCTAATCTCAATCTCCTCTCTTTCAACTTAAAACCATTAACCCTTGTCCTATCCCCGCACTCCCTGATAAAGATCCCCTCCCCAGCTTTCTTGTAGTCCCCCTTTGAGTACTAGAAGGCTGCTACAAGGTCTCCCCAGAGCCTTCTCTTCTCTAGGCTAAACAAGTCCAACTCTTTCAGCCTGTCCTGATAGGGGTGGTGCTCCATCCCTCTGATCATCTTTGTGGCCCTCCTTTGGACTCACTTTAACAGATCCATGTCCTTCCTGTTCTGAGGACTCCAGAACTGAATGCAGTACTCCAGGTGAGGTCTCACGAGAGTAGAGTAGAGGGGCAGAATCATCTGCCTCGACCTGCTGCTCACACTTCTTTTGATGTGGCCCAGGATACAGTTACCTTTCTGTGCCAGCTCATGTTGCACTTCTCATCCACCAGCATCCCCAAGTCCTTCTCTTCAAGAATTCTCTCAATCCATTCTCAACCTAGCCTGTAATTGTACTTGGGATTTTCCTGACCCAGGTGCAGGACCTTGCACTTGGCCTTGTTGAACGTCATGAGGTTCACCTCTCAAGTCTGTCAAATTCCTTCTGGATGGCACCTCTGTTCTTCAGCATGTCGACCACATCACACATCTTGGTATCTGTCTCGTCCCATAAGGGGAGAGGAGACTAAGGTTTGTTAATTCTCCCCCCCGATTAGAAAAATTTGGTGAAAAAGCGCCAAAGGTCCATAAACATAAAGCAATTTATTGCTGATATGTGCCCACAATACTTAATCATGCAAGTAAAATATGTGACCTCAAACATGAACACAATACTAAAAATGTGTGGCTCCAAACACAATACTGCAATATATGTGTAAAATATGCAGCACTGAAGACGGTACTGTGATAAGCCATGCATTAATTGAAAGGAGAAAAAGAGTGGAGGTCATGCACTTAATTCAAAAAAGAGGAAAAAAAAAAGAGGAAAAACAGGAAAAGGAGAGAAAAACATCAACAGTCCTGGTTCCAATGTCTCCCGTTTCCTTCTGGAGAGTGCCCACATTCTCCCTAGTCTTCCTTTTATCACTGACACACCTATAGAAGCTTTTCTTGTTGTCCTTGACATCTTTGACCAGGTTTAATTCTATCAGGGCTTCAGCTTTCCAAACCTGATTCCTGGCTTTTTGGACAATCTCTCTGTATTCCTCCCAGGTTCCCTATCCTTGCTTCCACCCTCTGTAGGCTTCCTTTTTTTATTTAAGTTTGTCCAGGAGATCCCTGTTCATCCATGCAGATCTCCTGGTGTTTTTGCCTGACTTGCTCTTTTTTGAGATGCATCACTCCTGAGCTTGGAGGGAGTGATCTTTGAATATTAACCAGATTTCTTGAGCCCCTCTCCCCTCCAGGGCTTTATTCCATGGTACCCAACTGAGCAGATGCCTGAAGAGGATAAGTCTGCTCTCCTGAAGTCCAGGGTAGTTGAACTTTATTCATTAAAACATCATTGTAATATCATTAAAATATTAAAACACACCTCCACACCTAAGGCTACCTGTCTCCTCCCTGCCTCTGAGGCAAACCCCTCCCAAAACCACTCCTACTGGGCATGCACAGTTAAGTTTTGGCAAGAGAAGTGAGAACTTTTTCTCCACCAATGAACAGGGTTTGACGTAATGTATTCAGTCACTCAAGCTCCACCTAAATCTCTGCCCCAAAGGTGCAATTTACTATTAAAAAAAGCAAATAAAGAAAGGATGGGTGAGGGGGTAAATGTCACCAAAACCAACGGGCTGGACCCCATTTCCCCCTCCCCCCCAACATCGGAGCATCGTTTGGGTAAGGTCTTTGTGTTATGCGTGATAAGTATATATCTTAACATCAAGCTGATTATTGGTGTCTCTCTATACTTTGAACTTAACTACATATTTCTTTCCTGCATATCACTCCTTCTATGCTCGGGTGCTCGACTTTCAATGTATTTTCACAAACAGTATCTCATTCCCAACCACCACCAAACACTTATTTAGTCACAAGTTGTTATAATCTTAATAAAATCAACTTGTTTATACATATACAAGTCTCATAAACCTTACTAACTGTTAAGAGGGATTTAAACTCGGCAAGCTAGATGAAGTTGACTGTCCTCATGAGATTGCTAAGAATAATCTGAGAAAGAAGGTGATTTAGAGCAAGCTGGATGATATGATATTATCCTTGCGTTATTGCTTTATTTTACTGTATTCTGACTGGCTGCGTGATTATTTTTGTCCTTGTGAAACCATTGGATAAAAAGGGGTTCAGGCCCAAGAAATGCAGTGAGGAGCAAGCTGGGTTGCTCGGTGTTTTTGCCGTGGTAGGCTTTTGGCGATAAAAGGGTTAAGCATATTGCTAAACTCAAACTCTTAACTCTCTCCCTCTTCCCTCTGAGTTGCTATTATTATTATTGTTGTTGTTGTTGTTGTTGTTGTTATAACACTCATTACATAACATCTCCTCACTGCCCTAAGGATCTTGAACACCATTTCACAGTCACTGCAGCCAAGGCTTCCCTTGAGCTTCACATTTCCCACCAGCCCTTCCTTGTTGGTGAGAACTAGGTCCAGCATAGTGTTTTACCACAGAGTGCAAACCACAGAGTGCAATCAGCATAAAAGACGAAAACTCTCAAATTACAATGTGAAATCACAAGAAAGGTAACAAATAATTAGTAGTGATTAACAATGAGTTAACAATAACAGCTTTCAAGGCAGTGCATCTAATCATTACTACAAGAGAATAAGTATAGTAATTAAGAAAGATACAACAGTAATTGCCCTATTATCATCATCCAGATCCACAGTAACTGTGGAGCCCTTAGTTGCAGAGAGGTTTTTAGAGAAAGTCTGTCCCTGGCAATTGGGAGGTCCTACACAGTGCATCCTCTCATAGGCGAGATCTCCAAAATTGCTGCAAGAGGGTCCAGATTTTATACTGCCAAATTAAACTTGCATCATTCCAAAAACATGGAATCTCTGGTTTCAGCTGCTCCGTTGGCCCCCCTCCTGGAGCCTCACCAGAGTCTAGGGAGGGAAATCAAGGGAGCCACTATATATCTCTTATCTTTGAACTAAGGGAGCTGTTGAGGTGCAGCATTCCTGCATAGCTCTTCTCGTTTCACACAGTGTCCATGCTCCATGTCTGCTGTGCTGATTGGTCAGGCAAAGTGTTGATGGCCAATCAGAATGGTGATCACATGCTGTCCATGGACTCAGTGACCGTGGCTTATCTCTATAATGTACCTTCTCACATCCTGTGTATACTGAAGAAGATACAATTAAAGTGGCACAGCACAATTATACTAATAATACAACTGTGATGCATCTTTTCATGCCCTGTGTAGCACAATTCTACTGATCATAGCAATGTGAGAAGTTACAGATTAAACAGTATGCATAGCAATGCACCTATTTTGTTTTAGGTCAACTATTTTGTTTTAGGCTTGTTGATCAGGCCCTGTCACTTCACATAGCACCTCTTCTCGTTGGCTCTTCTTTCACTTGGAGAAAGAAGTTGTCATCAACACATTCCAGGAATCTCCCGGATTGTTTGTGCCCTGCTGTGTTGTTCCTCCAACAGATATCAGGGTGGTTGAAGTCCCCCACAAGCACCAGGGCTTGCAAATGTGAGGCCGCACCTATCTGTCTATAGAGGGCCTTATCAGCTCACTCTACCTGGTCCACTGGCCTGTAGCAGACCCTCACTATAATCTCACCTGTCCCTGCCCTCCCTTTATTCCTGACCCATAGGTTCTTTGTCAGCCCCCATCCATCCCCAGGTGGAGCTCCATGCACTCCAGCTGCTCATTGACATAGAGGGCAACACCCCCTCCTTGTTTTCCCTGCCTGTCCTTCCTAAAGAGCCTATATCACTTCATCCCAACACTCCAGTCATAGTATCTGTCCTACCATGTCTCAGTGAAGTCAATGAGATCATAGGCCCTGCAGGCATGCCCACGTCTCTAACACCTCTTGTTTATTCCCTATGCTACGTGCATTTGCATAAAGGCACTTAAGTTGGGCCCCCAATAAAGCTGACTTTCAAAGGTTTCTGTTTCAATGAATATCCAGTTAGTTTGGAATAATGACAGAGACTTAAAAACATTCAACAAAAATGCCATGACACTGTTTGGACTGTTCTGTGGTCCTATTTAAATATTTTTACGACAGAGTGATTTGTGAAATCTAGCAGTGAGGTTTATATAGCATGTGACATGCTCTATAGTTTTGTGCCACTGGCAATGCCATCTAGCATTTTTGAAAACAAAACCACCTAGCAGCAAAAGAAAATCTGTTCTCAACATCTCACATATCCTACATCTCTAAGCCAGGGACCCAAAAAATACAGCACAGACTCTGGTAAAAGAAGTTGTTTTAATTCCCATACATGGTTTAGAGGTAAAGCTTCAATAGCATGAGGGATGATAAGTCAAGATGTCATGTAAAAGTCATGATTTATTTTAGCAGGACAAAGAAGGCATTGAAATACACTTCCTGTTCTTTCCCATAAAACTCACTTTATATGCAATAAATGAAGACCAGTGAATATATGATGGTAATGACAGAACACAGATATCCTGCCCACTGCAGAACCATATGCAGGGTTACTCAATTCAGACCATTTGTCATATTGTCCCCTATCTCAATTTAGCTCTACTCCATAGGCAGCAACAAGGTGCTAAGTCAATACTGTATCTCACATTTAATGTCAATTTTAGAGCAATGTTCTGCATTTAACTTCCTTTTAAGTTTACATGGCAAGGTTTTGGTAGTGGGGTTCTGCAGGGGTGGCTCTGGGGTCCCCCTCTGGGATTGGTTTGTCTTCCTCTCTTGGATAATTTGGCCCATTCTGAAATCTAAATCGCTTGATACTGGTATTATATATCCATATAAGTAATCTATCATACATGTATCTGCTGTTTCATTAATGATAATTTTGTAGCAACCTGTGACAGTATATACCTATTTGGTGGTTGTGGTGTGTGGTAGAGGAGCTGTGCTTCTCTACCAACATCTTCTGAAGCAGCTCAAACTCCTTCATAGTCATGCTGTTAATATTTCTTTTTCAGTTGTAGTGTAGCAGGCCTCACACCCTCTATACCCCCCAGCTCCAAAACTCTAGGGGTCAGCCTGAAGTCTCTCCTGGTGTTTTCTACCAGAGGCTCCAGGTGAGACCATGCTCCCTGGCTGCAGTGTAGAGCACATTTTGCACAGCTGGTCCTGTACAGGTGGGCCCAAGGGCTACCACACAAACTATCTCCTGTTTGATCTGTTCAAAGGTTTGTCACTGGTCATAATTCAACTCAAAAGAGTTCTTCTTTTGGGTCACTTTATAGAGAGGACTCACAAGCTGACTGTAACTTGGAATATACGTTCTCCAGGTCCCTGCATTATTTGATATAATTTGGTAAGATTTCTCGGTCTTATTAATTCCATACAAAATCAACTGCTGGTACTGTTTAATCAGTAACTTATCCTGGTCTGAGTTAGGATTCCAGTCAGAGTCCTCTGTGAGCATAAAACAAGCTGGCCCTTCCCTATTAATCCTTCTATTCTCCTCATTAGCCTTTTCAATTACCAATTGCATCTCCTGTGGGTGGAGCAAAGTATCTAATAAAACCTGCATATCTTTACATAAACAGGCAAAATATGGGGCCCAATTTCCTCTGATATTGAAAATGCTGGCAAATAAACTCTCTAAGACTCTTTTTGGAGTTTTAGAAAGCAAGCATATTACAGCGCTTGATGCAAGGGGGATAATTCCACCAATCATGCATAATGAGACGAGAGCTGGGGACCGAACATATTTCCCATCTACATGCATATGTATCACATTTCCCAGAAACCTCATCCATATTCTGCTACTTCCAAGGACTAATTTTAATGTTGTTATGAACTTCACAACAGCCAAATCTCCACTAATTGGGACAGGACCAGTTCTCTGATTGACCTTATAGTCTTTACATAGAGAGCGACTATAAACAAACAGAAACGATTACAGAAGAAGACACATCTGTTCAGCACATATTATACTTAACACAAGGCATCATCATTTCTCAAGAGAACAGTGTCTGAAAAAAACCACAGTTTGAAATCAAGTTGTCTGCAAAACTGTCTGCAATGTTCAAAGATATAGTTACTTAGACGAGACTTAGCTGAAGTTAGAAAACTGATTCTACTTTAGCTCAACTTCTTGCATCATCTTCCTTAAAGGTGGCTTTATTACTGGGTGCTGATGAGCTCTTGTTCTGCCTGCTATTGGGCTAAACCGCATTTCAGTTTCAACATTTCCCAAATTCAACTCAACTTCATCATCCCATGCTACCAACATTTGTATATCCTCCTCCTCATCTATACTTTTTACAGCTTTTTCCAATAATGCATGCAGAACAACACCTAGGAGTCTCCTTTTTCTCATATATCATCATCATATAAGAAACTTTCACCATTAATCAACAGTTCTTTCGCACTTCATGATTATTCCTTAAGGCAAAGAACAAATCCACATATGGAATTTAATCTCATTTGCCGTGTCTTCTACAGAACCACAACAACTGTAAGACAGTATTATTTTTCAAACTACCCATTTCTGGCCATTTTTCTCTATCATCCATTTTGACCATCAGTTAACTTCTCTTTAGTTAACGGATCACTTCCAAACTTATTCCAATGTTTAGGAATACATCCCAACGGTGAAAAAGAGGGAGAGGGGGTGGGTCAGATGAGGAACAGTTTCCCATATTTTTACCCCAAAAGAACGTTCTCAACCAAGTTCTCATGCACTCTGATCACCACCATACAATTGTACACGAGAATAATACCGTATACACTGTGAGCTCACAATTGCCACAATAATTACCTGTCGCTGTTGAGACAGACATGACACACAAAGTTCAAGCAGCATTCATGTATGATGCAGGGAGCATTAAGCATTTTATTGTTTCACACAGCTGGCTTTTATATATTTTCAGCATATATGTGTTCTAATATCATTGGTGTTTATTGCATATACACAAGCAATTATTGGCTACAGCTACATGTCAGTCTTCACCTAAGCTCATCTAAGTCCCTTATCTTGTTGTTTCATGAGTTCTCACAACTCTCACTACTTATTTACTTTTTTCCATCAGGGGGTTTCCACATTCTCATGGGCACACGGCCATCTGGTCGGGGGATTCACACCTTCTCACGGATACACGACTATCTGGTCGAGGTCAAATATCTCATGCTCTTCCAGGGCATCTGCAAACTCACTGCAGTCTCCCACAATTACCACAATGCCGAATCCTTTACTCCCCTCTTTGTAGCCTTACTTATTCATTTAGTTTCAATTTCAATGTCTCAGAAGAGCATTGTATGTTTGAATCACTTACTGTTCACAGATGGGGAAATGACTTGAGGAATTCCCTGAGTTATTGGAATGCACTGGAATCCAAAGAGTTGTTCTCTTCACTGGTCATCAGCAAGTCAAACTGGACAAGGCTTATAGCTATCCCACCTGAGCTGTCGGAAAACTGTTGTCTGAAATGTTGGATTTGCCACCCAGCATACTGATAGCACATCTGTGACACCAGGTCGAGACATTGATTTTATTACTGAGTTGCACAAGTCTGGGTAGCTCGGTGACTTTTCCACAAATCAAAGCACACCTGACAGGAGCCTCTGCACTCACAGTATTCTGATTGAGAAACTGGCTGCCATTGGCCTGGATGGGCACACCCTCTGCTGGGTCAAAAACTGGCTGGATGGCTTGGCCCAGAGGGTGGTGGTAAATGGAGTTAAATCCAGTTGGAGGCCATTCATGAGCGGTGTTCCTCAGGTTTCAGTGCTGGGACCAGTCCTGCTCAATAACTTTATTAACAATCTGGATGAAGGGATTGAGTGAACCCTTTGCAAGTTTGCAGATGACGCTAAGCTGGGTGGAAGTGTTGATCTGCTTGAAGGAAGGGAGGCTCTTCAGAGAGATCTGAACAGGATGGATCGATGGGCTGAAACCAATAGGATGAGGTTCAACAAGACCAAATGCTGAGTCCTGCACCTGGGACACAACAACCCCATGCAGCTTTACAGGCTTGGGGAAGAATGGCTGGAAAGCTGCCTGGCAGAGAATGGCCTGGGGCTGCTGGTTGACAGCCATCTGAATATGAGCCAGCAGTGTGCCCAGGTGGCCAAGAGGGCCAATGGCATCTTGGCCTGTATCAGAAACAGCATGGCCAGCTGGCCCCTGTACTCAGCACTGGTGAGGCTGCACCTCGAGTTCTGTGTTCATTTCTGGGTCCCTCACTACAAGAAGGACATTGAGGTGTTGGAGCGCATCCAGAGAAGGGCGACAAGGCTGGTGAAGGGGCTGCAGAATAAGTCCTATGAGGAACAGCTGAGGGAACTGGGGTTGTTTAGCTTGGAGAAGAGGAGGCTGAGGGGAGACCTCGTGGCTGTCTACAGCTGCCTGAAAGGAGGCTGTAGCAAAGCGAATGTTGATCTCTTCTCACAAGTGACAGGTGATAGGACAAGAGGAAATGGCCATAAGTTGCGCCAGGGGACGTTCAGAGTAGATATTAGGAAGAATTTCATTACTGAAAGAGTGGTCAGGCACTGGAACAGGTTGCCCAGAGAGGTGGTTGAGTCACCATCCCTGGAGGTGTTTAAAAAGCGGGTAGATGAGTTTTTGAAGGACATGTTATAGCACAGGATGGGTATGGTTGGACTCGATCTCAAAGGTCTTTTCCAACCAGAAGATTCTATGATAAACAAATTTTAGTCTGTTCTGCTGATTCCTTATCAAGTTGTTTAGAAGAGTACATTCTCTTTGCAACATTCTGATTTATATCCTTATCAGTTGCAAAGTCCAGGTAATCTTCTAGGAAGCAGTGCCTGTAGTTTTTTGATAGGCCATAAATTAGTGTGTCTAATGTGGTTTGTTTCTTGTCATTGTCTCCTTGTTTTGTCAGGTCTGTGTCTCCGCATATTTTGTTTCTGATTCTCCCTTTCCCCCTTAGTTTCCTAACTGAGAAGGTTCCTAATCAGATAACCTTGCTGTAATAAACCTTCTCATACTCTCACATGCCTGCATCAGTTCCTATGCTTGACCAGGTTTGATTTTCATCACCCTTAAAGGAGTAGATGTTCCCTTCCACATAACGTTATATAATTAATCTTAGATTTTTTTCTCTTTGGTAAAGTCTAAAGACCTGTGTTTATTATGTAGTTAGCATTTCTTTCATTCTCTTGGAATGAACTCTCATTCTTAGTTCCCAATTCAGTAGTTATTGGATTTATATATGCTTGATTACCTACCATCAAAAATTCTGACTCAAGCAAATTAGCTTTTCCACCTCAGTTTCTCGGAAAACTGCATAATTCTCACTTTTAGTATTATTCTTTCAACATACCAGTAAACTGAGCCTGACTAACAACAAAAGAATTTTGCGTGAGGTAGAGTGAATATTTTTTGAAGGTGGCAAATTTAGAATGGGTGTACAAAACCCAAGATTAGTGAGGAACCCCAGGAAGATAGTTTCATCCTTTCCCAAAGAAAGTGTGGTAGCATAGCAAAAATAGTAACTTCCATAACTTGCTGTTGCCATCCTTCTTAACACTTCTGAGAATGAACTCTGAATCATATCATAGATTTGGTTTGTACTGCTTCTGCTATTAATGTTGTTTGCTGTTATAGCTTAAAGGTTAATGTGTTATCTATTTTATTACATTCATAAGAATTTTAAGTTAAATAAATATCTGCTTTTCTAAGTTAAAAATGTCTAGAAGTCAGTACTGTAAAACCCAATTAATTAGAACTTTTAAGGAGAACACAACAAACCATTCCCAGCATGATTCTATTTGTAGATCAAAATGTTTGTAAGGATAATTAAAGACATCCCACAACTTAGTTCAAAGGTGAGTATACATCACGTGTAGATAGTTACTTTCGAAGTATTAAAAACCAGCAGTCCAATCTTTTTGTGTAAAATGCATGAAGTTCTTATATTTCCTTATACATATTTAAAGGATAAGATGCGCTTTCAGAGCTGTCTTCCACAAAAATGTTAGGAGATATTGCAAAAAATACAACAGCTTGCTCCCCAAATAGTGGCTGTATATGTAAACTACCATTGATTTAACTTGAATATGCATTTATAGTAGCATAAAGTGTGCTTTACGTTGTGGTGATAACAAAAATATGCCTCTCAAATGTCAGGTCTAGGTGGAACACACTAAAGACAAAAACAAAAGAAGGTTGCTCAAATTGAAGTGCATAGATGCATTCATTACCAGAGTCAGCTTTGAACCTGAGTAACAGTGTGACACCAAAAGCATAGAGATGTTAAAAAAAGGACTTGCATGCAACAGCGTATGACTTTCACAAGTAAATTTAAGAATTAATTGAAGAAAAAAAGCCAAAATATATAGATATTTTAACTGTCAGACTACAAAAACCATTTACATTTTTTTGTACAACTGAAGCAAATCATTACAATGATTTAAGAAAAGGGATATGCAGCAGAAAGCAGTAATTAACATCCAAACAGAATAGTTACGTGTTATGTATAGACCAGCTTATTGACACTGGTAGGACCTCAGCTACATTATGATGTACATATACTGCTGCTGTACACCAGATTTGGAAGATAAATTGAGGAATTCAGAGCAGTAAACTAGTAAAATGGGAAGAGCAAAGCCTGAAAAGAATGTTTAGAGGCCTGATAACTTTTCCCAGGCTGCCAGTCCTAATAATCACAGAATGGCTGAGGTTGGAAGGAATCATTTGGAAATCATCTAGTCCACACACCCGCCCCTCCAAGCAGGATCACCTGCAGCTGGTTGCCCAGGACCATGTCCAAACAGCTTTTGATTATCTCCAAGGAGGGAGACTCCACCACCTCTCTGGGAAACCTGTTCCAGTGCTCAGTCACCCTCACAGTAAAAAAATGGTTTCTTGATGTTGAGACAGAAACTCCTATGTTTCACTTTGTGCTCATTGGCTTTTGACCTGTCACTGGACACTACTGAGAAGTCTGTCTCCCTCTTCTTCATTCCCTTCCATCAAGTATTTGTACACATTTATGAGACACCCCATCCACCCCCCAAGCCTTCTCTTCTCCTGGTTAAACAGTCCCAGCTCTCTCTGTGTGACTGGTACCACCTGCTCCTGACCCCTGGTGATATGGTTAGCATAACTAAAGCCATTTTTATAAGGAAAACGGCCATTGTCTGTGACTAAGCTGGTCATGTATGCTCCTCATGAGGCCTTGAAGGTCCTGCGCACCAGGCAGACTTCTCCCCTTCCCTATCATTCTCCAGGTTTCTGGGCACCAAGCTGACTAGTTCCCTCCTTACCAGCCTTGAAGGTCTCAGGCAGCTGGCCAACCAGGTTGTGATGACCCTGACAGAGAACAGGGAAGTATAGCAGCACACAGAGCACCAATTATAAAATCAAGCTGTGTTACAAGCCCTGGATGGGAACTGCTGCTGGATAGCAAAACTCATGATCCTCCAGTGGTCAGGGATGCTTCCACTGTCGTCTGCTTCTTCTGAGGATTGAGTGATCTGGGGGTGAGGGGTGTTGTGTATTTTGACTCTAGATTGATTGTTATGTTGATACTGGAAGCCAAGAATTAAGATTTGACCTGAACTGCAGAGGGTCCAGGTGATTAGAAACCATAAGCTAATTTGTGCTACGCTACTTATAAAATTGTGCTACACTGATTCTGCTAAATAAAAATCCTGTGCTACGCTGATTATAAGATTCTATGCTATGCTGATCATAAACTTCTGCTAAAAATAAAGCTTTTATTGCAACTATAACTGAGTGTCATCATCATTCTGCCAAGAATCCCCTAAAGAACCTGTCTGTCACCATAAATTCGGGTGACACTCAGTGTCTCCTCATAAGAGAGATGCTCCAGTCCTTTATTCATCTTCGTGGCCCTTCACTGGACTCTCTGTAGTATGTCCATGTCTCTCTTCTAAAGGGGAGCCTAGAACTGGACATGGTATATCAGATGCAGCCTCACCAGTGCTGAATAAAGAGGAAGCATCACCTCTTTCAACTTTCTACCAACAGTACCTTAATGCAGCCCAAGATCACAAAATCACAGAATGGTAGGGCTTGGAAGGGACCTCTGGAGATCATCCAGTCCAATCGCCCTGCTAAAGCACATTCACCTAGAACAGGTTGCACAGGAATGCATCCAGGCAGGTTTTGAATATCTCCAGAGAAGGAGACTCCACAACCTCCCAGGGCAGCCTGTGCCAGTGCTCCATCACCCTCACAGTAAAGAAGTTTTTTCCTCATGATCAGGTGGAACTTCCCGTGCTCCAGTTTGTGCCTCTTGCCCCTTGTCCTGTTGCTGGGCACCATTGAAAAGAGTCTGGCCCCATCCTCTTGACACCTGTCCCTTAGATATTTATAAGCATTGATAAGGTCCCCTCTCAGTCTTCTCCAGGCTGAACAGACCCAGGTCCCTCAGTCTTTCCTCATAAGAGAGATGCTCCAGTCCCCTAATCATCTTCATGGCTCTCCGCTGAACTCTCTCTAGTTGTTCCTTGTCCATCTTGAGCTGGGGAGTCCAGAACTGGACACGGTACTCAAGATGGGGCCTCGCTAGGGCAGAGTAGAGGGGGAGGATAACCTCCCTCCACCTGCTGGTCACATTCTTCTTGATGTACCCCAGGATACCATTGGCCTTCTTGACCACAAGGGCACATTGCTGGGTCATCATCCACTTGTTGTCCACCAGGCCTCCCATGTCCTTCTCCACAGAGCTGCTTTCCAGCAGGTCAACCCCTGGTTGGTGCATGGGGTTATTCTTCCCAAGGTGCAGAACCCTGCACTTGCCTTTGTTGAACTTCATTAGGTTCCTCCCCACCCAACTCTCCAGCCAGTCCAGGTCTCACTGATTGGCAGCACAGCATTCCAGTGTATCAAACACTCCTCCCAGGTTTGTGTCATCAGCAAACTTGCTGAGGGTGCACTCTGTTCCCTCATCCAGGTCATTGATGAATACGATACTGTTAACCTTCTTTGCCACAAGGGCACATTGCTGGCTCATGTTCAGTTTGGTGTCCACCAGGAAATGCCCCCTCCCCCAGTCCCTTTCTGCAAAGCTGCCTTCCAGACGGGTCAGCTCCCATCACATATTGGTGCATGTAGTTGTTCCTCCCCAGGTGCAGGACTTGACACTTCCCCTTGTTGAACTTCATGAGGTTCCTATCAGACCGTTTATCCAGCCTGTCAAGGTCCCCTTTGGATAGCAGCACAACCTTCGAGTGTATCAGCCACTCCTCCTAGTTTTGCATCATCTGTGAACTTGCTGAGGGTGCAGTCTTTCCTGCTGTCCAGGGGTGCTGGCAACTTGGTGCCAAAAAATATTTTGGGGTGTTCATATAAGATTTTCCCCTCTCTATAATCAGGAAAGAGGGAGGAATAAGGAAAATCTCATAATTTCAATATTCAAAGTCAGGTTTACCTTTAATGACATAAAATAATTAAGTATTCATGCATTACTATGAAGAACTTATGTGTCTTAAGGAAATACAAAGCATTATGGTAGTTCTCTCTTCATTGCTCATCACCTCTAGGCTTTGATAAATTTTACATATTTTATTTTTAATTTTGTGAGTAAAATAATCAAATTCTAATTAAGCACATTAATTCAAAGCAGACAAATGTATCAGCTAAACACTGACAAACACTTCCACTGTTCTCCACTGCTGAACTACTGCTAATAGTGTGAGCTATAGTGTGTTCTAGAAATAAGAGGTTCTCTCACAGACTTACATAAACCCCTGAGGAGGAATTTTTCTGCTTTTGGTGAAATACAATTTAAGAATTATGGTTTACCTCAGTCAAATTCCATCTTATCGACATTTATACTTACTTGGCAAAAAGAAAAGGAAAAAAAAGATTTGACTTAGTGAGCAAACATTTTATAGGGGATAGTATTATACCACCATACATAGCTCAACTTTAAAAAACTATGTCCTTTTTAATTAAAATATTGAAGAAACTGCTTCTTCACAGTCTGAAGTCACATCAATACATTTTGCTCATGAGAATAAAATTTACAGTCATGAGATGCACATAAAGGATTTATTTTAAATGTTTTAAGGATAGAGTTACATCATAATTATAAAAATTACTTACAGAATTAAGTAACAGATTTAAAGTGTTCATACTTCTAAATGCAGAGAAATAAAATAAAACTAATGAAACTGAGCTCGAAAGATGAAGTCATTACCTAATTTTAAACACCAAGACCTTTGAACTATACACATACCAAGGACCATTCAAATTGCATTAATGATGTAAAATACAAAAAGCACAGCATTCTCAAGGAACCAGAAACTGCTTTTAACATGATTATTTTTCCCTGAAGCAACTGTAATCTATTCTATCTGAAGATAAAGCCTCCATTTTTAAATAATTCATTTATAGAAGGCTTATATCTATTGCAATAAATAGGATTTTCCCCAATGTATTTCAGTCTTTATGTAGTCCAACTTAGTTTAGGGTTTGGCACTCAAAAGAAAAAAATGTACTTATTGATTGTGATTTTATTTATTCTTGAACAGAATACATGGTCCCTTCAAATGCTGTATGACACATACAACTGGAAAATTACCTTCCATTGGCACTATGTTTGCCTCACCAGTGCATTTAACCCTACTAACAACCATTCAAACAGCACGATAAGCAAATTCACAAAAAACAACACAAAATAAAAACAGAACAAACCCCAAACCTAAACATTATAACATGCAACTTTACTTTGTTACACTGAACATTCTAACCTTCTAGGCATGCAAAAAAAGATGGTCTGCATTTAAGTTTCTTTTTTTTCTTTTAAAAAGTTTTTCATGGCAGCCTGACATCATGCACACACACAATATACAACAACACTAAAGCAGGTAAATGAGAGAGGCTAATAACTTTTATACAAAGATCCATGGCTTGTGCCATCACAAGCCCTATGATAAATTTGGAAAGTAATGTTGAACCCCTAGAAAAAGGGACCAACATGTAGTTACTAGGGCAATGCAAGCACTGCATGCAGATCTGAAACATGAGCCTAAAACAAAGCCCAAAGCAGATGGTAGGGAGTGAAATTAATCTCAAGTCTCAAAAAGGTGGTTTAAGCTATTAAAAAAACCACACACACAAAACCACCCCTTCCTCAAACCTTAAGAAAAAAAATTTAAAATAAAACCCCCATGCAATAGCCAATGGGAATATCTAAAAACAAACATAAAATTTGACAGTGTATAAATTATATTCTAATTAGTAAAATGTGGTGTATTAAGAGTGGCTTGCAAATAACCCACAAATGCAAGCCTAATGTTGAAATGTTCCAGTAGACCTAAACCTCAAAACAAACTTTGTATTCCTTAGATGTAAAGCCCAAAATTAACCATACTGTTATTCATGTATTTTTTGTGTAATCAATACACTCATTCTTGTGCCACAAATATCAACTTGGACTCATGGAGCCAGGCTCAGCTTTGAGATTTACATGCAGGACTCTTAAGAGTCAATAGAAAGCACATAACAGATCTGCAGGATGAAAGCACTGCTTTGCAAATCTGCTCACTTTGTTCAAAATATGATGAAAATTTACTGACTCAGGTATTTAGTGCTTAAAGACTGGATTGAGAAGCTGTGAACTGAAAGACAATAGTCTGCCTTTGGTTGCCCATGATGAAATACAGGACATAACGCAATACAGTAGCAAGGGACAAAGAATTAAGATATCATATTTATACAGTATTACCATTTAACAACATAATGAGGCACAAGCCTTAAGGCTAAAATATGAAATCAAGCCCCCTCCCAAAAAAATGGACAGAAAGGGGCTTAAACCACTGAGTCTTTGATATCAAGAATACCCACAATAGAGGTCAGACCTCTGATCTCTGATTAACAGTACCTCTCCTGCATCCTTCCACTAACAGCATAAGGTTGGATACCTATGTATACCTTCTTTCCATCAATAGCACTGGCTGCATTCACATTCTTCACATACTGTATTTCTGTGAAGCAGTGCTTTGAAGCTTGTAGAGCTCTGCTTTAACATGACAATTCTGTTGCTGTGCTTATCCTTGTTACAATTCAGATGCTTTTAAAAATTGCTACACTTAAAAAAACAACAAATACCCTAACCTCGATTTACAACTATGTTGGCAGGATTAAAACTGTGAAAGGATTCTGCTGTTGTGGGCTGCTATTTACATCCACAATCTAATGCAGATGACTGAACCACTGAGCCTGTCTATAGCTCCCATTAGATAGTACACCACTAGCATGCAGAACTCTAGTGTTTATAGAATGAAATTCATGTTAACAACATACCTCAAAGCAAGGACACCACAAAAGGTAACAACAGGTTTAAACTGTAGATTTGTCTGGACACTCCTTAAGTGGAAAAGCCAGAGAAGATGCCTTCTTGAACCAAAATGGTTAAAACCAGCAGCAAACCCCAAAACAAAGCAAAGGAATATGGCACACTGAGCAGAAGGCAACAAATGCTTCTTCTTTAAAGGAGGTCTTCAGTGTAAAAGGACCCCCCCACTCCCATAAGATTGTATTTACCATGTAAAAGATTAACTACTATTAGTTTTTTTAAGTCCACACACAAACATCCAGGTTGCTAGGCTCTGATATTAAATGAGAGACTACTGATTGCCAATGAGTAGTCTAAAGTCTTCTTAAGGAGCATATATACTGTTAAACTTGTGGCACCAAGCACTGGCTCTGCTAAGAAATGTGCATAACAAAACAACATTTAGGATTAAAGGCAGCTTTGTTGTGTGTATTTTACTGGTTTCTACAACTTGTAAACACAGGGCCCTAACCTGCATTTTCTAATTAACTGGTTATACAGATTAAATATAATTTTATGGTTTAAAGTCTTTTCACTGAAAGGTGCATAAGTCAAACACTTGATATCCTACTGCCCTGTGACTAGTAAAAATGCACAAGTGTTTCCATGTACTGCAAGTTCTTAAAAAGCTTAATTTGAAATAAAGTGTAGAAACACAGTAGACAGATTGATGTTACTTGGATTAGGGACTCCTTACTGCTACACAAACTGTTTAAATCTTTCAGAAGAGTCATCTCTGTCCCAACCCAGAAAACAAGGACTGCCAGTAGCCAAGAAATTAAATTTAATGTTACAAAAGAAGGCATATAGAAAATAGCAAACTACACTTGCATGTGGCAGTTGAACAGGCGAGTGCAAGGTTGAAGAAAGAGTTAAACTATATGAAAAAAATCTAGATTACAAAACTAGATTGACTTCACACAGCTTGAATTTGCAGCTGTCCTTTGTTTTTAACTCCCTCCCATCCAAATATATTGACTTCCTTTAAGAAAATTCTCTTACGCAAAATGTGTCACGTTCACATAACTTTGTATTATTCAGAACAAAACAGTTTTGCTGGCAGAGATTGTGGGTTCGCAGGGACATTTAAGCTTTCATTTAACTGAAAAACAGTCAAATATTTGTGTCTACAAATTTTACATTTAATAGTTCCACAAATTTGGAAGAAGTTCATGATGATGTCTAGGATGTCTTCACCAAATCATAGACATAAATATGGAAATCATCATCAAACTTGATGAAATAGACAGATGGTTTGGCTTCAACTTGATGAATGACCATGCCAGTCCGTTTTGAGCCATCTTCTTTGGCATACTCCACTTGTTTGCCTACCAGGCTGTCCACAACTTCACCTGGTTCCCGTTCTGCAGGAGGTGAATCATCTGTAATATTAAAATACAATGTACTTTGGTAGACATTTATGGATTTTTTCCAACATACAAAACTGCAGAGCCATCTTTAAAAGTTAAGAAACAATCACACATTTAAAATGCAGAGTATGTCTAAAACAAGTTGAGTTTTTCAGACAAGCACATAACTATTGCTATGCTTCTAGAAAGTACAGTCACAGGAATTTTTTTTTAGGCAATACCATTTTCAATTTTATGAAGTAAAATATAGCATTTCAATTGGTTAGAAAAGTAAATTTTTTGACATGAAGGATTACCCACCAATTAGAGAACATGTTTGTAGATAACTGAATGTAAGCCCCCAACAGAAAAAGGCACTGAGTTTCTTTAACAGAAAGGCAGGTGTGCTAGAACTCCCTCTCTCCATATGCCTTATCCAAAATGTCAATGCAAATATGCCATTGCAACAAAACCACATCTTCCAAGCTAAGTGTAATCTCCTCAGTAAATAATTCTGTTAAAAGGGGCTTTTGATTTCATACTAGAATGGATACAGTTGAGAAGTCTAACTATATTATTTGCTTTTCTAGCAAAATCTACCCAGAACTATCCTTAAGGACACAATTCACATTGTCTGTAAAAGATCCAGATTCAGGGAAGGTAGCTCATAGTTCAGCGTATCTTAGAAACAGAAGCAAGTAGCAGACAGTATCAGGGAATAAAGAGCGCAATAAAAATTTAATTCTTAAATATGGAAAGCATAAGCCTTTTAGCGCATTTTTCCAAGATAGAAGAAAGCAAAGCAGGATGTTAAAAGGACTGCAAGGTATTTGGAGGTGCCAATTCTGGAATAGTTTGCTTTATTTTTTTCTTTAGGAATAAGAAGGTCACTTTTTTCATTAACATTCGTGGCTCACTGTCTTCAAGTCACAGATATGTTGGTTTTTGTTAGGCTGGAGAAAGTCTAAAAACATAGGATTACCCATGAGACTAATTGTCATCAGTGTTAGATTTGAAGGCAGACAGTCTCAGAAACTCAATGAATGAATTTTAAATAATATTTATTTAGTGCATTGTATAGCAAAACATTAGCCATCTAATTAATAATTTACTTTAAAGTCAAAATTGCCTCTCTGTCAGAGAGGTGTTTTTGAGGTGCAGGAGAGAAATGAGAGTACAGTATTCTTGACAAACTTTTTTCTTCTTTTTCTGTGCTAGCTATCCAAATCTCTTAAACGATATTGATTCTGTGAAAATCCTTCTATATTTATAGGAAAAAAATCAATAACTTTCACTTCAAGAAAGGAAGAAAAAATATTCCTCCAAACCTATTGAAAGTTTTTTTCCTGTATATGTATTTAAACACATAAGAGAAAATGAGTTTTCAAAAGATTAGTGCTTCCTTCCTCCATGAAGCTATTCAAAAGCTTTCTAAATTGAAGATGCCTACCCAAACTAAATTAATTTGATTATTTTAGTTAGCGCTAAAACATTATTCTTATAAGAACTTCTTCATAAATACAGGTCCTTGAGATGGTTCTTGATTTGTGACATTTCTATAAGAAAATAACAGTGGAAGGCTTCTAGTTTGTCCATTTATCTTAAAAAAATCCAATTGTAATCTCTTCCACAATAGTATGTATATCTTTATCAGAATTAGGAATTATTATGGAAAAAGATTTCCCAGTATTCATTGCATACATATTTCACCACTGATTCAAGTAAAATATTTCAGTTGTTTAATATAGATGTATTTTCTGTTGTACTGTAACCTTTGTTAGTTTTGATACTTAAAAAGATCCTTGTTTGTCAACTCCCCTTTCCATACATAAACCATAAGCCAAACAATAATGCAAAGAGAGATGTCACTTTCCAGAAGAAAAAAGTAACTGGCTTACTTACTGGAATCAGGCATAATGCGAAGGTCACCTTCTTTATAGTCATCTAAGAGTTGGTACATGTACAAGACAGGATCTTTCTCGTACGTAATATAAAACCATGTGTTCATAATAGGAGCTCGAGCCAAGACCATCCCCCTCCATTCATCTTTTGAGCCATCCTCTGTCTCAAACATATGTTCCACAGCTTTGCCAATCATTGTGTCTGCCAGGTGGGCATCACTAATTCGAGATGAAGCTGAAATAGTAGCAGTTCATAAGTATGTCCATTTAAAAGTACAGAAATAAGTCTTTGTAAAAAAAAAAATCTTTATCCAGATGCATGAATAAATTTGTTTGAAAGTTAGTCAATTCACATACAAAGCAAATACTGTCCATTCCAGAAAGTTGAAGACCAACGAACTGCAGAACTTGAAGAATTATTTTAACATGTTAACACTTTTATTGACATTTTCCATCATTGTACACCACCACCCACAACCACCCCCAATTCATCAAACTATCATAATGCAAGGTAAAGGGAGATCAATATAGGCCACAGTAGAGAATAGTGTCTATATTTTAAATATTTAAAATATTTGTATTGTAGAGGGAGGGGAGAAAGAGAGGTTAAATCACAGAGCAGTTGTATGAAGTTATTAATGAAAGTATTCAGTTTGGTTCCCCCTAACGCTCTTCTAGAGACTGATACTGATCTTTGCAGTCAGGAAAAACAAGAACTTATTCCATTCAGAAATAAGTAATCACTAGGGTAAATTTTAAACTTTACAGTTTGAAAAACCCTGCAGTTTAACAATTCAGTGCTAATTATGAAAACCAATAAAACCTTGTTACTAGTCAAGTTATTTCACTTAGAAAATGCTTTTTTCCCCTCCATTTGTATTAATAACAAGGGAAAGCACATGAAAAAACAACCAACCAAACACATAATTACTGTCAAACACACACGAGACAATATAGCCAGGACAATTCTCAGCTGGCTCAGAGTTTAAATTTTAATAGAAATATCAACGCTACATGTAGCTTGTTAGGGATAAGACTCTAAACAAGAAAAAAGTACAGAATGTACTGCATACCATTTAAAGACAAAAGACCGCACTATGTTCTGGTATCATCAAATCTTTGTGAAATCAAGAAAAATTAAACAGAGCATTTAGATTATGTGCCATGCGATGAAAAACAATTTAATAAAATTTAAATGTTCTAACATATGTGCATATAGGAAAAAACTTCTTACCAACTCTGTCTGGAAGGACTTCAAGTGCTGAAACTCTTTCATCTTTGTGCAGTTCTAGTCCATACACACAATCAAATCCATCATACTTTATAAGATAGAGAGAGGGATTTACAGGAACTTGATCAAGAACTGTGCCCTTCCACTGTGTTACAGGTCCACTCCCTTCTTTCCAACCATGCTGTATTCTGCAGCCTACAATGTTTCTTCTTGGCTGAGAAATAGGTTTGCTTGGTCCAACATTGTTTCTATGCTTTCTGTACACAGATACAAACATAACATTAAACAAGTACATATTCAAAATTCTTCTTCAGACAAAGAGCTGTATACTTTAAGAAGGCAATATATTATTGTATATTAATAAAGACACATGAAAATCTAGCACGGACAGCCTGGTGGACTTTATTGAAATTAGGGTATAAAGCATATTACATTGTACTGGAAAAAGAAAAAAACACACTGAAAAGTAGTGGAACACTTTCAACACTTTGTATAAGGTTGCTTTCATAATAGTAGTTTCTAAAACTAGTTTGCTTAAGCCAAAAGAACTATTTTAGCCATTGCTACACTGAACATCAAATGTAAAACTTGCTTGTTAAAACCCTAAATCAGGTCTCAAAGAGCAATGTTACCTAACAGTATCATACTTTTGCTACTTTGTTGATCTCTGTATAACAGTAAACATAATTCCCTTACCCCAAGAAGAAGTTATCAGTGGAAACATTAGTGGTGGTTGACTACAATTCTTCAAAGCATTTGTTTTCCCTAACTTGTGTTGTCACCTGAAGGAAATTTCGCTTCCCTCTGCACTTACAGCTATCTTTGACTTCAAGTGTTTTTAAAAACTCACGGTAGCAACAATATTCTTCTAACATTCCCTTTTAGTACAATATAAGAAAAATTATATGCAAAGGTCACAGCAATCTTTAAAGAAGAGATTAAATATACATTTTACTCTTCCTCAGTTTTTTTAATCCAACTTGCATGGAAAGATTCCTTCCTGTGAATATCAGTTGCTCTGATAAACACTCATGTAAGCTATTTGACAGTTTCAACCCACTAAAACACTGATACACAAGCTTTATTCTACACAGTTAAAAAAAAATAGTAACTGACAGTTGTGAATACAAGTGAAGAAACATATGAACATTACAATAGTCCATTGGTAATAAATGCATATTATCTTTATTTTAGCACGTTACAATATGCATATTCATTCCTAAAATGATATTTAGAGGGTTGCCTGATTAAAATTCTCACAAATATTAGGTAATTCCAAAATAAATTTCTGGATTAGTTACCAGTTATAGCACACTTCATTTAAATGGCAATAAAATATACACATCGCTATCATGCTTAAAAACATCTAAAAAAAGAAAAATCAGTTGCAGAAAACAACATTCATCCTTAGATTAATGACAGTGACTAAGGAGAAACTTCTCCAGGAACAATGAAAGCTCACAGAGCAGCCCATGTATGACAGAGATCCAAAAGATACAAATAGCAATCATATCAGTAAAGTCTTAAATAATAATAAAACAATTCCTTCAGCAGCTTGTCCCACCTACAGACTTTCATTCTCCATTAAAATCTTAGCAGAGTTCCACAGTATCTTTTGTCAAATTTAACTTCAGCGATGACCTTGTCACAGAGGTCAGTCTGCATTCATAAACTGTGCTGTCAAAGTTAGAAGCATTATAGAAATGCTAACCTCTTCCAATTAAGAGGCACTCCCCTGCAAAGTTGGTTCCAATTTTCCACAGAAACTTGAACACATGTTCAAATACTAGTTCTTGCTCAAGTATTACATTTTTTTAAATTATAATAGTCTCAGCAATATTTTATTATGAAGAAATTAGAGGAGAGATCTGGTTCTTGGACACGATGAAAATGAGTTTGCTTTACATGCAATTAATTTATTTAGTTTTAATGAATCTTATTTCCATTTTAAGGCATCCTCACAGAATAAAACCAACTGTTACTGAAGCTAAGTTAAAGCTGAAAAAGGTAAAATAATACTGTTCATGTTTAACTACACAGTCAATTTCACTTTCTGCTTATAAAGCATAATCATAACAGTTAAATTTGCACAATTAAGTAAAAAGCTTCAGTCATTTTAAAAAAAATGATGGAAAAAGGCTACATAATTAAGTTCAAATTGGTAACTACCTTTTAAAACACCTTGGAGAGAGCAAAATGCATTATAAATGCAGTTACAAAACAAGCAGCAGCTAGGTATACTTGCAGTTAAAGTTTTTCTTTGTCTAAAGGCTGTACTACTGGACAGCCACTCATTCTCATTTGTAGTGGTTTCATATAGCAAGAAATATGATTTTCGAACAAATAAACTGCCAATGAAAAACTATTTTGCTTGCATCTGAACATGTAATAAGAAAGAAAACATAGCTTTCTAACTGACCACAAATAACAGAATCATTGAATGGTCAGCCTATAAAGATCATCTAGTTCCAACACATCTACTATGGACAGGAATATATTTCATTAGATCAGGTCGCTCAAAGGCTCATCCAACCTGACCTTGAACACTTCCAGTGATGGGGCATCCAAAACTTCTCTGGGCAACCTGTTCCAGTGTCTCACCACCGTCACCACAAAGAATTTGTTCCTTATATCCAATCTAAATCTATTCTCTTTCAGTTTAAAACCATTGCCCCTCTTCCTATTACTACAGGCCTTGGTACAAAGTCTCTCTCCATCTTTCTTATAAGCCCTCTTTATACATTGAAAAGCCATAAAAAAATATCCCTGGAGCCTTCTTTTCTCCAGGCTGAACAACCCCAACTCTCTCAGCCTTTCTTCATAGCAGAGGTGTTCCAACCCTCTGATAATTTTAGTGACCCTCTTCTGGACCCATTCTAACAGGTCCATGTCTGTCTTTTGCTGGGGACCCCACAGCTGAATGCAGTACTCCAGGTGAGGCATCACAAGAGCAGAGTAGAGGGGGAGAATCACCTCCTTTGATCTGTTGGCCATACATGCAGCTGTAAGAGATTAATTCTTTTTTGCTGCCTTAAATCACTTGGTTTTGAATGTTGAGGCTACAGCAGAGACCATGGCCTTCAGTTTTATCGCACGCTTGCAAGCAGCCCAACTGTGCTTTCTGCCCAGAGAGGTCATGCTGCAATCCTGCTGGGGGAGAGCAAGGGCAGAAACGGTACCTGAAATTTGCCAGAGAGCTCCCTGGAAGGAGCATCTCCCCCAAGCTCAGTTCCAGAACTTTCCTAGAAGAAGCACTACACAGGCCCACCAAAAACTATAAATAATCCTCCGCAAGAGGGGCCATTTGTGTGCCCACCATCTGGAAAGGGCCCATCAGCGCTGGACCCCCAGGGTGGTAAATCTTTGCTGTTTTTTCTTTCATTTCCCCCTTATTTTCCTCCTTTCATTCTTTCTTCCTCCTCCTTGTTATTCCTACCAAGGGTTTGATAAGCCAACGCTTTTCCTATTCCCAAGATTTTTGTCTGTTAGAATAAATATCTTTTAGACCAATTATTGGTGTTATTTTTTACCTTAATTAGCTGGGGGAGTCCTTAAATTTATAGAGGGACCCAGGGCCCACCCCTCACATCCCAGGACATGGCTGGCTCTCTGAGTTACAAGCACACATTGCCAGCTCATGTCCAATTTTTCACCCACCAGTATGACCAAGTCCTTCTCTGCAGGGCTGTTCTCAATCCCCTCATCCCACAGTCGGCACTGATATTTGGGATACCCTGACCCAGGTGCAGGGTCTTGCACTTGGCCTTGTTGAACCTCCTGAGGCTCACACGGGCCCACTCCTCAACCCTGTCAAGGTCCCTCTGGATGGCATCCCTCCCCTTGAGTGAATCAAATGCACCACTCAGCTTGGTGTCATCTGCAAACTTGCTGAGGGTGCACTCAATACCACTGTGCATATAATTGATGAAGATATTAAATAGTATTGGACCCAGTACGGATCCTTAACGGACACCACTAGTTACTGGTTTCCACTTGGACATTGAGCTGTTGACTATAACTCTTTGAAACCAGTCATTAGGCCAAATTCCTTATCCATATGACAGTCCATCTGTCAAACCCATTTCTCTCCAATTTAGAGGTAAGAATGTTGTGGGGGACTGTATAAAATGCCTTACGGAAGTCCAGACAGATGACATCATTTGCTCTTCCCTTGTCCACCGATGCATTCACTCCACCGTAGAAGGCCACTAGATTAGTCAGGCATGATTTGCCCTTGGTGAAGCCATGTTGGCTGTCTCTAATCACCTCCCTGCCTTCCATATGTTTCAACACAGGTTCCAGGAGGATATGTTCCACAATCTTATCAGGCACTGAGGTGAGGCTGACTGATCAGTAGTTCCCAGAGTCCTCCTTATAAATCTTTTTCAAAATGAATGTGACAAAAAATGAGATATAAAAAATGGGTGTGTACTAATATCTTCCAATATATTTCATGTAAGATAATAGCAACTCTCTCAAAACTCTTATTTCAATAGTACGCTGTTTCTGTGATAAGTAAAGTAATATATATGTACATAACGTTTTGAAATATTATAATCAGAAAGCCCAAAATGCAGTCACTCCATCATAGAAAGCCTTCTGTTTTATTAGAATTATCTTTAAAATTCCACAAAGTTCTGTTCTTAAAACTGTGATAACATTTCAATTCCCTAGACATTCAATATTTCAATTTCCCTACATATATAAAACACACAGAGCCAGGAAAGCCAGATAAAACCGAGTCCTAAAAATAGTTCTTGATGCATTAGTTACGCCCTCATTTTAAATGTTCCTTCAACTGCAGTAAATTTCAGATCCTCTTAATTCATAGAAATCACAGAATAAAGTAGGTTGGAAAAAACCTTTAAGATCATAGAGTTCAATCATAAACCCACCACTGCCAAGTTCACCACTAAACCATGTCCCTAAAGTGCCACATCTACAGAACTTTTAAATATCTCCATGGATGGTGACTCAACCCCTTCCTCGGGCAGCCTGTTGAATGCTTGATAACTCTTTTGGTGAAGAAATTTTTCCTAATATCTAATCTAAACCTCCTCTGTCTTCCAGCTCAGGGGGTTGGGTAGCCCAAGAACAACTGGTCTTACTGCTAAAGGCTAAGGCAAAGGAGGCGTTAAATACCTCAGCCTTCTCCTCATCCTCTGTCACTACCTTTTCCCCCCTCATTCAAAAAAGGATGGAGATTCTCGTTAGCCCTCCTTTTGCTGCTCATGTTTTTAAACACTTTTCTACTGTCTTTTATGGCAGTAGCCAGATTAAGTTCTAGTTGGGCTTTGGCAGAACTCCAGTTTTGCAAGTCATCCCATCGTGTTCCCATGATTGCAACTATATCATAGCTTTCCAGCTGCACAATGGCTTCCAACTCCTCCTGTTTGTTGCCCATGCTGTGTGCACTGCTGTAGATGCTCTTCAGTTGGGCTATTGATCCCATCACCTTTTTGGGGGGAGAAGCCCTAATTTCCATGTGATCATTCTCAGGCACTTCTGTGGTTTCTAACACATCAATAACCCCTGTGTCTTTGCTGCCCACGTGAATCTCCATCCCCTACCTCCAATTAGATGGCAGACCGAAGGACCTTGCCAGCACACCATCCCTCATACTCTGGCATGCCACCCCCAGTCTGATCTCTAGCAAGCCTGGTTTTATCCTTTTCCCCCTTCAAATCTAGTTTAAATCTCTTTCCATGAGCCCTGCTAACTCCTGCACAAGGATCCTTTCCCCGCTTTGAGACAGGTGTACCCCAATCTGCCGTCAGCAGGTCTGGTGTCGTGTAGAGCAACCCATGATCAAAACCCCAAAATTCTGCCAGTGGCACCAGGCTTGATCTCCTGGCTCTTCCTGTTTCTTCCTTCATCATTCCCTGCAACTGGAAGGATCGAGGAGAACACTACCTGATCCTTTAACCAGTCGTCCCAGGGCCCTGAAGTCTCTCTTGATTGCCCTCATCGCTGCCTACGTGAAAATCAATAATGGATAATAATCCCAGGGCTGTATGGCTATAGGGTAGGAAGTTTTCTCTTCACATCTTTAACCCAGGCCCCAGGGAGGCAGCAGAGTTCCCTAAAAAGTGGGCCAGGTCTGCAAATTGGGCCTTCTGTCCCCCTCAGGAGAGAGTCTCCTATGACTTCTCTAGTTTTCTTTATGGAAGTGGTTTTGACACAGGGCATAGGCCAACTTAACTTTGGCAACATCTCCAAGGTAGATGAACCATCATCCTTGTCACTGTTTTGGTGTTTCCTGCACCGAGCAGGAACTTGCCACTATTGCCCTCTGTCCCTTATGTCACTGTGTTCAGTCAGGTGGAGAGAGGTCAAGGAACCCTCCACATCATGTGTCCTGTCTGCCTGACAGGCCTGTCCCAGGGAAGGTAGGGTGTGATTCCAGTAATCTGTCTCTCTCTCAGACTCCATGATACTCCTCAACCTATTTACCTCCTCCTGGAGCTCTGTCACTAAGCTGAGGAGTTCCTCTGCCTGGGCACATCTCCCACAGGTGTACTCACTATTGCCATCTGATACTGGCATAACAGTAAGGCACATCCTGCAGTCTGACACCTGGGTGGCAGCGTGTTTCCATTGGAGCTCTGTCTGGGAAGCTGCATCATTCATGGCGGGTGCAGAGTTTAGAGTGCTGGGTGGATACCATTGTTGCCTGGTTGAACTGGCAGAGTTACAGTGCCCTTCCTGCATGCCCTGCCACGTGATGCTCCTTGTTGACGTACCACGCCCTGTTTGCTTGTCTTGGTCGAGGTTCCCCTGGCATTCCTGGTTGCTAGCACTCCCTAGGGGCTTCTTTTATACACGTGGGGGCTTGGCCAGTATTGTTCCTGGCCCCACCCAGGTCTTGTCAGACACTGTCCTGTGCACTGCAGGCTCCTGACAGCTCTCACGGCTCCCTGAGGTTCCCCCAGTTCAGAAGGCGCCCCCCCCCCCCCCCCCCCCCGTACACCACGGTTGAGAGCTCCACTGCAGCTCATGCCAGCAGTGGAGCTGCTTGCCTCAGCAACAGTATTTATCTTGAAGGCATTAAGCTGATAAGTAAAATCCTGTTATATGAATAAGTTTTATTAGCAGAAGCAGATAACAGAAAGTTCAAAGAAATTTAGAAAACAGTACAAATTAAGCAGAGTAGCAATAGTCAGTACTATTTCTATATTTCATGATGCCATGTAGAAAGGTTATTAAAAATATAATTTTTATCTTACTACAGACTGTCACTAATGGGATTGTATGATCAGAGAATTTTTAAACTATTTTTCTTCAATATTCAGACTATGAGGCACATTACTAGAGACAGAAGTTTTAAAGTACTTTCTGTATTCCTGTAAAAGCCATCATTCAGTTGTGAAATTAATTTTCCTATGATTACAAGTGTATCTGATTTACGTGGCAAGGTTTTGGTAACGGACACACATACACAATGAGACCTGCAGGGGTGGCCTCAATGAGAAGAAGTCAGGGGCTGCTCTGTGCTGGACACAGTTGATTCCAGTTGGCTTGGCAACAGCCCCACTGCAGGCCAAAGCTGAGTCAATCAGCAAAGTTGGTGGCACCTTTGTGAACACATATTAAAGAAAGGGCAAAAAAAATAATGGACAGGCAGAGAAGGAGAGGAAAAAAGTGAAAAAAAAAGTGTGAGAAACAGCACAGGGAACACCAAATTCAGAAAAGGAGGTATTCCATCATGTTAGAGCAGATATCTACACTGCAGCCTGGGTAGGACCCATGCTGGAGCAGTTAGATATTTCCTGAAGGAACTCTGGCCCATGGATAACCCATGCTGGAGCAGAGTTTTCCTGACAGGACTGTCTCTCCTGGAAGAGCCCATGCTGGAGCAGATTTTCCTGACAGGAACTGTGGCCTGTAGAGAACGCATGCCAGAGCAGGGGGAAAGTAAGTATAAGAGGGAAGGAGTAGCAGAGAGCAATTGTTATGTATAGACTGTAAACTCCCTTCCCCTGGGAGTGGTCAGTGATAGAGAAGTCTAGAGTGAAGGAGTGAAGCTGAACATGGGAAAGCGAGAAGGAAAGGTGTCGTTTTAAAGTTTGTCTTCCTGTTTCTTACCACCTGAATGTATTTTAATTGGCAATTAAAATAGATTCAGTATAACCAAGTATAACCTGCCACAACAAGTTAATGTGTGATCAGAAACTCACAAGGAATAAGTACAGTGGTAGTGAAACTTCAGATACAACCTCCACCTCAAAGTCCTTGAACTCTCACGTATGAGAAACCTGGCGAGCATAAGATTTTATACTGTTTTGTGCACTCTTTCCTTACACATCAAGTGTGGAAAGGATGAGAGCCAAGAGACTATTGACTGATCTGACACAAATAGGATCAGCTTCATATTCACAGAGATCATCACGACCCATTGAAACTGACAGAGCACACAGAATTGCCTTTTTGCAGCTGACCTATAACTATGAGACTCCCTTCCAAAAGGGTCAACCGTTAACTACTATTTTAGGTAAGAAGAGTTCAAAAGACTAATCCACACAGCTCATTTTATCACTTCCTCAGTTACTGGACCATGCCCTGTTCCATCCTGTTAGCTCTGCCCTCCCCCATGAACTTCTGAACCTAGTTTAGAATCTCCCCTATAGCTTTCAAGTGCCAGTAGGCTTGTTCCTCTTTTTCTTTAAATGAGGAATGTAAAAGTCATCATAACAATCAATGTCAAAGTATGCATTACTAATTCACAGTCTGCTGTAACAGCTCATAATAGTATCAGTATACATTTTAAAATAATGATTCATATCCCACTTGTTTACTATAAACATGTCTACAGCACTACTTACTGGTTCATTTAAAAAAACTAAGCAATAACTATCAAATAAAAAAAACTCTATACTAATCTGTCATTCTCAGAGAAGTCAGTGAGCAGCACACAAAAAAGTCATCTTGGTTTGGTACAGAATTAAACCTTTACCAAACAATTCTTAAGCAATTAAACTGGGCTAAATGAACATAAAACTCAGCTGAGCTTTTAAGTTAAATGTCTCAAAATCATGTGACTTAGGATCATGACTTAATATGCCCCATAAAAGCCTTTATGCTAAAAAATATACAACCTATTTAGGTATTTAAATAAGTGTATATCAACACAACAATAAAGACAAAACTAACCACCCTCAAGTACAAAAGGCAACCCACCTCTGATAGTCTTCCCATCATACACTCCTTTTTCTGAGCGGTTGAAAAAGAACAAGAGAAATTAAATTTTAACTCTACCTGTCTCTAGACAAATAAATGTTTATCTTTGCCTTGTAAGGAGAGAGACAAGACTGAATAGTGAAGAGTTGGTGAAAGGAATTAGAGTAGTTTTACATCAGGTGTTGTGTCTGGGAAACAGTTAATATTAATTCAATTATTAATCACAGAAGATATTTCTGCCAGACAAATTGCTTTGGACTGATGCATGTTGTATATCACCACTATAAGACTTCATACTCAAAATATAACTAGTAGCATTTCAATAAATTTCACCTTTCCACAGTTTATTTTAGAGTTCACCCACCAGAGATGCAGCCAGATGCAATATCTAGCTGTTAGACACTAATTTCAATCATGTCTAAGCTATTGCCTCTATCTTCTCACATTTACTCATAGCAACATTTAGCTGCTACTATTTAAAAAATGCAATATGGAGAATAATTCATGCCATGAATGTGTAGGATAAGCAAGTAACCTTCACACAAATAGCAGTCGCATCATAGAAGCACTTCAGTATGTTATTTATTTTTTAAAAAGGTGAAAAATCCTTTTCAAAAACTAAAGCTGTAATGAATGCTAGAGTATGTGTGTCCAATTTATGGTTTGCAACCCTCTTGTCTCTGAATTGTAGAGTAAATTACAGAAATGTACTGACAGGATAATTTCTCTGAGTAACATTCAAAATTATGTTTAGAACTCTACCAATGGTGCATTCTTTCCCACTGCCCTCTCGAAAGAATTAAAGTCTGACTCCACACATAAACAGTCTGAATACTACTCCACATGATTGTCAAGAACAAAATGACTGCAACAATACAGATACATTTCTAGAATGGTACTTCCAGTTATTGAGAAATATACTTTAGGAAAGATATTAGCAACTTACTTGTGGGAAGTTCTTTTCTTCATCATGCTCGCAGAGACTCCTGCATGACCTACAATATAAATGATGGAATTAATTACTGAACAATAGTGTGTTTATACACAATGTCAAAAAGGTATCTTACATGAAAGTTCCTACAATGGAAGGAAGCTCTGAGGAGACAGGCAAGGACTATGTTCTCAGGAAGCTAAGTGAAGAAGTAGGGAGTGATTGCAACTATTACAAAAAGTTAACTTCTCTCAACACAAAGAAGATGGGATAAAATGGCTACAACAGTTCTGTAACTGCCCCTGAGTTGTTGTTGTTGTTAATAATAATAATAATAATAATAATAATAATATCCTCCTGAGTTAGCAAGGTCAGAATGGGTGGGTGTATACGTGGCTCAGCCAAACTGAGTATAAAAACTCAGTGTAGAGGCAAAATTGAGTTTAAAGACTCAATATAGCATATACAATATAAAAACTGTACCACTAACAGAAAGAACTTTGAAGAGAGCAACAGGCTTGAGCCTGTTTTAACCCACATATTGCTTCCCAATAACTGGGAATGTTCAACATCGTGATGGAGACCAGCAATAAGAATCACATCTGTATTGTGATTCGACTGTATATTGCAACTGCTATACTCTGCTAAATGCAACTTGTACTTGTAAAGACTTAAGTAAATTGCTGTATCATTCTGTTAAATCAAAGTCCCACGTAGTGTCAAATAACTTTAAAAAACTAGAGTTGGCATTAAACATTAATCCCTCTACATATGGAATGTCTAAAAGAGCCCAGTCAGAGTGCGTTGGACACATGTATGTTATCAACAAAAAAACCCCCTCATACATCTGTAGAAACATGTTCAGAATCTCATATACGGATGTTTAAATTCACACCTACAGAGAAATACTTAATTGAAGTTTCTCTACAGATCCAAATAAATTATTTAACATTATTTGCATTTTCCAAGCACAGCTTTGGCATATGTATTTCAAAAATTCATTTTCATAATAGCAGTAGTGTCACACAAGAGTTATGCACTGAAAGTGCAATAAACCTTAAAAGTTTTGATAAACATTTTTATCTTTGAATTTTCAGATGGAGAAATCAAGAGGACACATATCAAGTGACAGAAATGGCAGAATTAAAATAAGACTACATACATCTTGTTTCCAACACTCAAGCTTGTACTGAATCCATGGAAAGATGTATCTCAGGTTTTAACAACATCTGGAATTTAAGTTTTCAAAAATGAGGCCCTCCATGCAAATAGCTACAGTAAAGAACCTATTTGCAATTTTTGACTATTAAAAGACCAAGTAAATAGAACTACCCTTTGAACATGTTTATAAGAACTATCAGCTAAAAATTAAAATAAAAGATATCATAAAAAGTCTGAATAGAAACCGAAAAGACTTTGGGACTTGACTACAATCACTAAACAAGCATTCTCATCATATCATTAGCTACCCCTTAGTTATATGAGAAAAAAAATCCATCCTCACAAAGTAGAAGAACATGAACACACAGATTTCATATTTTCCATTACTGGTTGATGAGACAACGTAAGATTAAACTAAATCAGCTCAAGTACTTAAAACATGTTCAGCAGGGTGGTTCAGCACAAAACTTGTTTTCTGTCTTATGCTCAGAGACTGAATCTTATTATACAGTGCAATGCATTTAGCCTTCCAAAACAAAAGGAACTCTACAGGTACACAGAAGGAAGATCTATTACAGAAGCTGCAAAAAAACCAAAGAAGAAGCTATGCATGCTACTGAGAATAAGTGTTTGCCCTGTTCAGTAACTGCTAATCTTAGGTACCTGGTATTTTTTATAGGACTCAAGCTCTACAGCCAGATGTCTTTTCTCAAATTCACTTATGTTCAGAAATTCTTGGCTATCCATATGCAATCTCCATTCATGAAATGACATGCATCAAACTAACAATTATTTACAACACTGAACTAAGAGTTTGAGTAGACTACCCTTTTTAGCTATCAGGAGAAAGAGCTTGACAGTTCCTGACTGATTTCAAGAACTAGCTTGTTCACTACCTTTCCCCAGAAAGAAGCATCTGGAGGTCTTCCATCTCCAAGTATCTAGAAGAAAAGGTTATCAGGAGTTGTCAACATGGGTTCACCAAGGAGAAATCATGCTTGAACAATCTGATAGCCTTCTATGATGTCATGACTGAATGAGTAGATGAGGGGAGAGCAGTGGATGTTGTTTATCTCAACTTTAGCAAGGCTTCTGACACTCTCTCCCACAACATCCTCATAGGTAAGCTTAGGAAGTGTGGGTTAGATGAGTGGACAGTGAGGTGGACTGAGAACTGTTTGGATGGCAGAGCTCAGAGGGTGGTGCTCGGTGGCGCAGAGTCTAGTTGTAAGCCTGTAGCTAGCGGTGTTCCCCAGGGATTGCTACTGGGCCCAGTATTGTTCAAAATATTCATCAATGACCTGGATGAGGGAACAGAGTGTACCCTCAGCAAGTTTGCTGATGACACAAACCTGGGAGGAGTGTTTGATACACTGGAAGGTTGTGCTGCCATTCAGTGAGACCTGGACTGGCTGGAGAGTTGGGTGGGGAGGAACCTAATGAAGTTCAACAAAGGCAAGTGCAGGGTTCTGCACCTTGGGAAGAATAACCCCATGCACCAACCAGGGGTTGACCTGCTGGAAAGCAGCTCTGTGGAGAAGGACATGGGAGGCCTGGTGGACAACAAGTGGATGATGACCCAGCAATGTGCCCTTGTGGTCAAGAAGGCCAATGGTATCCTGGGGTACATCAAGAAGAATGTGACCAGCAGGTGGAGGGAGGTTATCCTCCCCCTCTACTCTGCCCTAGCGAGGCCCCATCTTGAGTACCGTGTCCAGTTCTGGACTCCCCAGCTCAAGATGGACAAGGAACAACTAGAGAGAGTTCAGCGGAGAGCCATAAAGATGATTAGGGGACTGGAGCATCTCTCTTATGAGGAAAGACTGAGGGACCTGGGTCTGTTCAGCCTGGAGAAGACTGAGAGGGGACCTTATCAATGCTTATAAATATCTAAGGGACAGGTGTCAAGAGGATGGGGCCAGACTCTTTTCAATGGTGCCCAGCAACAGGACAAGGGGCAAGGGGCACAAACTGGAGCACGGGAAGTTCCACCTGATCATGAGGAAAAACTTCTTTACTGTGAGGGTGATGGAGCACTGGAACAGGCTGCCCTGGGAGGTTGTGGAGTCTCCTTCTCTGGAGATATTCAAAACTCACCTGAACGTGTTCCTGTGCAACCTGTTCAGGATTGGACTGGATAATCTCCAGAGGTCCCTTCCAACCCTGACCATTCTGTCATTCTGTATCTAGCTCTAAACAAAAGTCTACTAAGCAAACTGAGTACTGTTCAGTTTCTTGTGATGGCAACTTAAGATAGTGCCCAGTTTAATAAAAAGTTATGTCATTGAGATGAATAATGTGAATACAGTCTACTTACAAGAAGAGATGATAACAATGTACATGAATATCCCAGCAAAGGCAGACATTGACCTGTTTAGGCGGATCCAGAGGGGGGCCACAAAAATGGTCGGAGGGCTGGAACACCTCTCCTATGGGGTAAGGCTTAGAGAGTTGGGGTTGTTCCGCATGGAGAAGAGAAGCCTCCGGGGACTCCTTACATGAAAGATGGGGAGAAACTGTAGTGATAGGACAAGAGGCAATGGTTTTGTCCTGTTTTAGCTCAAATCCCCAGCCTGGTCAGCAGCTAAACACTGGGCAATTGTAGTCCCAGTTCCTCCCCTCACAGGGAAAGGGAAATGAGAGAGAGTGACTTGTGAGTTGGAAACTAAAACAAAAACATTAAAATAGTTTAAATGAAATAATAGCAATGGAAAGAAAAAGATTATTATTAATAAGAGAATAATAAAATAGATATAAAAGCAAACCCACTCCTCCTCCCATGGCTATAGGTCACCAGTGATGCTGCAGGGTAGGTGCAGGGAAAGTACACAACTGGACTCAGAGGCAGAAAGGAGCTGGATTCAGGAACTGGATTTGGATCAGGAGCAGATGGACAGATGAGGTCCTCACTGGATGTCAGCCATTGAAGAAGAAATCTTGACCCTCATGTTCCCTCAGTTATATTGAGTATGACATATATGGAATGGAATACTCTGTTGGTCAGTTTGGGGTCACCTGTCCTGTCCGCTCCTCCCTGCAGGTGCAACCCTTTTTTGCCCCTTTCACTTACGGCATTTCACAAGCTCAAGGATGGCCTTGGTTTCTATAGGAATAAGTATAAGCATTGGCCTTTCTGCATACCTTTCATTCCATTGCTTAGGGATAACTATAAATATTAAGCATTATCACTTCTAGAGGCAGACACTGTCTAAAAAACACATGTTCTTCAGAAAAGGTTTAACTGAAAAGTTAGAGGAGAATTGGTTCTCTTTTAGCTCAAACGAGGACAGGTTTTAAATTGAAAGAGACAGATTTATACTGGATATAAGGCAGAATCTTTTTTATGATGCGGGTAGTGAAACACTGGCCCAGGTTGCCCAGAGAAGTTGTGGATGCCCCATCCCTGGAAACATTCAAGGTCAAGTTGGACAGGGCTTTGAGCAATCCTGTTGACTGAAAAGTCGCATTTGTTACCCGGCACGCAAATAGCCAATCTCACACACCAAGTAGAGATACTGATTTTATTTCAGAGTTCTGCAACTCTGGGTGCTCGGTGCCTTTCCACAAATCAAGCACACCTGACCGGAGCCTCAACACTCAATTTATTACAAAAGCTACAGGTGATTCTATTACCGTTGTGAACTTTACATTTTTTTTTGCTTTGCTTTCGTGTGCAAGCTTTGTATTAAGTTAGCTTAACCTTGTGATTAATGGCATCCTATATATGGTACAGTGTCCATGGGTGCCATTGTTATTGTGCAGACCCTGTGTGAATACAAGTAAGCATTTCATGGAAGACGTTGGACCAGCGTAAGTTGTGTATAAACAGGCCCTGATGGTCTATGCTGTAAGACAAGATAAAACCGTACAAGGAGAAAGGACTAAAAGGTCAGAAGAAGGATAAGACAGAGAAGCCTCATTACTTCACTGGAGACCACCAAAAAAACAATAGAGAACTTCGGACATGCGCAGACAGACAAAGATGATGTGGCACTGAGAGGGATCAATGTAAATTATTTCCACAAAATAATTACAATATGTAATAGCTTTCTGAGAAATGTTAATGAATATGTACCAGTTACCTGATTTAAGGAAAGCAAAATTGTGATACCGGTGCACATGATTTGGCGGAGGTACCCCCTATGTGCCTGGATCCATAATAAAGCCATGCTCACTCTTTATCACTAAGTGCTACAGAGTCTGATTGCGGCAACAGTTTGTTTGCACCACAGATGGAAAAACTGTGTTTAAACCTCAACTGGATTCTGAGATCCCGGGGAACTCCAGCCAGCACTGAGATCAACACAGGGCCCCTGGGAAGGGACAAAGCATCTCTTGCATAAGGTATGACGCTGGCTATAGGCTTAATGGCTAGCTTGCACATGATTACCAGTGCCAGCTGAATAAAGGGGAGGGAGAAGGGCTCACTTGCATGATAATACCGAATCTCCCAGGAGTTCCAGCCCACTTGGGGTCAATACAATCTACACAAGGTGGCATTACAAAAGGGTCACCCTCTGGGATGTTTGCAAAGACATTTTAAAGACTGGGGAAAAAACAGGGTTCTATGAAATATGGCCAACGAACAGGACCCTAAATTCATAGAATCATAGAATCTTCAGGTTGGAAAAGACCTTTGAGATCATCGAGTCCAACTGTACCCATCATCCGCTAAACCATGTCCCTCAAAAACTCATCTAACCTTTCTTTAAATACCTCCAGGAATGGTGACTCAAGCACCGCCCTGGACAGCCTATTCCAGTGCCCGACCACTAAGGGTGCACTCGATCCCTTCATTCAGGTCATTAATAAAGATATTGAACAGGACTGGACCCAGCACTGAACCCTGGGGAAAACCACTTTTGACTGGTTTCCATCTGGATTTAACTCCATTTACCACCCCCCTCTGGGCCTGTCCATCCAGCCAATTTTTCACCCAGCAGAGGGTGTGCCTGTCCAGGCCAATGGCAGCCAGTTTCTCAATCAGAATACTGTAAGAAACGGTGTCAAAGCCTTTACTGAAGTCCAGGTACACCACATCCACAGCCTTTCCCTTGTCCATTAACCCCATAACCTTGTCATAGAAGGAGATCAGGTTGATCTGGCAGGACCTGCCCTTCATAAACCCATGTTGACTGGGTCTGATCACCCGGCTGTCCTGCGCATGCTGTGTGATAGCATTCAATATGATCTGCTCCATGACCTTCCCCAGTACCGAGGTCAGACTGACAGGTCTGTAGTTCCCCGGATCCTCCCTCCGACCCTTCTTGTAAATGGAAGTTACATTTGCCAGCTTCCAGCCGAGCGGCACTTCCCCAGTCAGCCAGGACTCTTGATAGATGAGGGAAAGGGGTTTGGCAAGGACCTCCACCAGCTCCCTTAATATCCTTGGGTGTATCCCACCCAGCCCCATAGACTTGTGGATGTTTAATTGGCCAAGCAGGTCTCTAATCAAGTCTTCTTGGAACATTGAGGGTTGGTCTTCACAGTCCTCTGCCTCAGGAGGCTTGGAGCCCAGAGAACATCTTACCTTACTATTAAAGACCGAAGCAAAGAAGGCATTAAGTACCTCTGCCTTGTCCTCAGTCTTTGTTACTACCATTCCCCTTGCATCCAGTAGAGGAGGGAGATTCTCCTTGGTCCTCCTGTTGCTGTTAATATACTTGAAGAAACATTTCTTATTGTCTTTCACTGAACTGGCCAGTTGAAGTTCCAGTTGGGCTTTAGCCCTTCTAATTTTTTGCCTACGTGATCTCACCTGCTCCTTGTAGTCCTCCTGGGAAGCCTGTCCCCTCTTCCAAAGCTCATGTATTTTCCTCTTTTTCCTTAGACCAACACAGAGCTCTCTGTTAAGCCAAGCTGGCCTTCTTCCCCGCCGATTCATTTTACGGCACACAGGGATGTCCTGCTCTTGTGCCGCCAGAACTTCCTTCTTGAGGATCATCCAGCCCTCATGGGCTCCTTTGTCATTTAGAACTGTCTCCCACTGGACTTTATCAAGCAGTCTTCTAAACAGTTTGAAGTCTGCCCCCCGGAAGTCCAAGGTGGCAGTTCTGCTGACCCCCCTCCTTACTCCTCCAAGAACTGAGAATTCTATCATCTTGTGATCACTGAGCCCCAAGTGTCCTCCAACAGTCACCTCCCCCACAAGGCCCTCCCTGTTCACAAACAGCAGATCCAGCTGGGGCACCTTCCCTAGTCGGTTCACTCACCAGTTGTGTCAGGAAGTTATCTTCCATACACTCGATGAACCTCCTAGACTGTTTCCTTTCTGCTGTGTTATACTTCCAGCAGACATCTGGACGTTTGAAGTCTCCCACAAGAACGAGGGCCAGTGATTGCAAGACTTCTCCCAGTTGCTCTATATTGGAATTGATGTTGTTCAGTAGAAGGGAGGGAAAATGGGATTAAGTTCAAATAATTTTAGATATCTTACTCACGTTAGATGAACACCTTATGGTGCTAGCAAAGGTTAAGATAGAGGCAGAGAGAATACATATGCAAAATGTGCAGCTGGGGAATGTCAACAATCATTTTCCCCCTGCAGATGCCCATTGGGATTCTAATAATCTGGGGCACCAGGAGTTGCTTACAAGATATCAGAGGCTCGTACTGTTTGGAATTGAACATGCTATACCAAAGGCTATAAACTTATCAAAATTATATCAGGTGATACAAGAAAATATGGGCCTCCAATCCACATGCAGCATGCCAGGCAGACTCTGTCCATAAAAGAGGTTCACCCATTTCAGTAATCCAAGCAATTATATAATTTTTCTTACAAGAAAAATCCCCTCTGTTCATAAAGGGTGTTCACACAAGAACTTTTCACTGTTTTTTAAGATAAAGGCAAGGCCATGCAGGGAGCGAAATCGTGGTACCAGGTGAGAGATGCCTGCAGGCGCCTATGTTGCAATCAGCTGGCTGAGTTTATCTGGTGGCCAAGGGATTGGTGCACAGAACACAAGCCTTGGAGGTCCATATATTTATGTTACAGGAAAGTCTGGTGTCAAGTGAGCTCCCAAGCAAGGGAGTAAATCTGCAGTAAATCTGTTGGTATGGGCGCTTGAAATTCCTGGAAAATCACAGACAGCAGAACCAGCTAAGATAACTCTGAAATCTGGCGCTAGACCGGTAAGACAAAACCAATACCCTTTAATATTGGAAGCTCAAAGGGGACTTAAAGGAATGATAGGTAGGTTCTTGGAACACAATTTGCTAGTATAATGTCAGTCAGAGTATAATACCCTATCTTACCTGTTAAGAAACCTCACTCGGACAAATATAGGTTAGTACAGGATTCAAGAACAATTAACAGCATCGTTACAGATATTCACCCAGTAGTGGCAAATCCCTATACTCTATTAACCTCCATCAAAGAGACAGATAAATGGTTTACAGTGTTAGCCTTAAAGGATGCTTTCTTCTGCATACCTGTGGAAAAAGAAAGTCAGTCATTGTTTGCTTTTGAATGACAAGACCCAGACATGGGCTGGAAGGCTCAGCTGACATGGACAGTCCTACCACAAGGGTTCAAAAATAGCCCAACCTTGTTTGGAAATCATCTGGCCAAGGACCTGGAGGTTTGGAAACAAGACAACTCTGAGTAAACTTTACTGCAGTATGTAGATGACATTCTGTTAGCCACAGAGACTTATGAGAATTATACAGAAAACCATTGATTTATTGAATTTTCTTGGGGGTTACGGATGCAGAGTATCATAAAGGAAAGCCCAAATAGCAAACCAAGAAGAGATATACCTGGAATTTACAGTCTCAAAAGAGGAAAGAAGTTTGGGGACAGAAAGGAAAGAAGCTGTCAAACTGCAGAGCTTTGAAGTTTAAGAGAACTCTGAGCATTCCTGGGAATGCCTGAGTGGTGTCACCTTTGGATTCCAAATTATGAACTAATAGTGTGACTGTTATACCGTGCTCTTACAGAATCCGTCAAAGACCTTGACTGGACAGGTGAATGCAGAGCATCGTTCCAGGAGCTGAAAAAGGCCTTGATGAGGGCTCCAGCCTTAGGACTACCAAATGTGACTAAACCTTTCAAATTGTTTGTTAACAAGGGACAACACATAGCGTTGGGAGTTCTGTCTCAAAAGTTAGGAATGGCAAGAAGAGCCGTTGGATATTTCTCCAAGGAATTGGACAATGTAAGCAAGGGATGGCTGGCTTGCCTCCAGGCAGTGACAGCTACCATGCTCCTTATCCAAGAAGCACGAAAATTAACATAGGGACAGAAACTGACAGTTTATGTACCTCACACAGTGCTTTCTATCTTGGAACAAAAAGGAGTTCATTGGCTATCCCCAAGTAGAATGTTGAAATATCAAGAGGTTTTATTAGAACAAGATGGCGTGGAACTGCAAACTACAAGTGTTACTAATCCTGCAATGTTTTAAAACCCTAGAGAGGAAGAGCCTCTAAACCACAGCTGCCTGGAGACAATAGAATACGTTTATTCAAGTCATCCAGATTTGAAGGATACTCCCTTTGAGAATCCAGAGTTAGAAATCTTTACGGATGGAAGCAGTTTTGTTTAAAATGAGAAACACCTGGTTGGAAATGCAGTGGTAACTCAAATGGAAGTGCTTGAAACAAAGGCACTACCCCATAATACCTCTGCTCAGAAGGTGGAACTTATTACCCTACAAAGAGCATTAGAACTATCTGAAGGAAAGAGAGTGAACATATGGACTAATTCGAAATATGCCTTTGGAGTGGTACATGTCCATGGAATACTATGGAAGGAGCAAGACCTACTCTCGGCACAGGGAAACCCAATCAAATATGGAGAAACAATTAAAGCCTTATTGGAAAGTGTAAACAAACCTACGCAGGTAGCTATAACGCACTGCAAGGCCCATCAGTTGGGAAATACCCCTATCCAATTAGGGAATAAATTAGCTGATAAGACAGAAAGGAGGTTGAAGAAGAAAGCATCCTAACATTAAAATCTGAAAAATGGCTAAACAGAACTTAAGGAGCCAACTAAATATTTAGCTAGTGACAATCAATTAGCCCAAGAGTTAAAAGCTATCAAAGATCAAAACAGGTAGTGGAAAATGAAGAAGGATTAGATAATAATACCCGAGTCTCTAATGAAACAAGTCATTGAGAATAGACATAGAGCAACACATTGGGGAACAGAGTCTCTAATAGATAGTTTAAAATCTTTAATATTAAGCTTCAAGATGATGGAAATCGCTAAAAGTGTAGTAGGAAAATGTGAAACATGCCTCAAAAATAATCCCAAATTAAGTGTCTGACCTCGATTAGGTTAAATACGAAAGGGAAATTGCCCAGGGGGTTACTGGCAAATCGACTTCTCTGAGTTACCAAGAGAACAAGGATATCGGTACCTTCTGGTCTTAGTAGACAGATTTTCTGGATGATCATGAGCATTTAAGAAAAAGGGTTCACCCCAGATCATGGAGGAAGTCATTCAATATGAAATATTATATGGAAACCCCTACTTTTATAACAGCCTACCTAGAAATTATACCATTTTAGGGGAAAGAAATCTTAAAGAATATCTGATAACCTTGGGAGTGTTACAATCATTACATCAGTATATTGTGGTAAAATCCTCCCTGAATCCAGATACGCAGGTACATCCTTTCCAACCTGGGGACTGGGTTTATTTGAAAACCTGGAATGAAGAGCCACTGCAGGAGACGTGGAAAGGACCATTTCAAGTCCTCCTAACCACACACAATGTGGTAAAGTTAGAAGGCATGGAACTGTGGATTCGCTACACTTGAATCAAGACAGCACCTGTTCCCAGCTCTGCAGTGACCTGTCGGTGGAAAGTATATCCTACAGGAACACTTAAGCTAAAACTTAAGAGACTAAATAATTAAAATGATCTCTGAAACTAAGCTCTAAATAATAATCATTATGATGATGGTTGTAAGCAAAGGGGAAGACAACAGTATATTGGAATTGATAAAAGGTTTTGGTAAAATGAATAGACTCTTTAGTGCGACAGCCTTCCTCCTCATGCCACATTCCAGCTCAGACCCAGTGCCCTGGGGAATTATTCTCCTAAATTTCATGGATCCAAATAATGGATAATGCCACCAAAGCATTAAGACAGGCCAATGCTAGCTATTACTTAGATAATAAGATCCGATGTAGACAGAGGGGAAGTGAAATTCTCCAAGACAGAACACTCTGGAGACAAGGAAGTAATAATACTGTCTTTGGGTACCACATTAATTGCACTTACCCAAATGGATCTACCCCACTAGATTATCACTTTTTGGACTGGGTCACAGAACACAGTGAAGGACAAGTCACTGTTGGGTTAATGACCCTATGTGTCACCAACAGTGGACTCAATGTGACTGAATTACTGAAATGCAAGATCATGTGGAAAGGTTCCAGGACCTGGGACAAAAGGTTACAAAGAGACTGGAAATATATATCTCCCCTGAATTGGTGTTTTAAATGGGGAAATAAAGACAAATATAATCATAACAAATTGGCTTGGAACTATACTCAAGGAATTACATGCAATCTCATCAGGGGCAAATCGAATAACGATAGCCCTCCCTTTAATATAAAAAGAGCATTAAAAACGCAAGAGCTTTGTAGTAATGTTTCAGATTGTACATCACTGGAAGTATCAGCCCCTGGGTACAGTGTTTGGGTAATGGGGAGTGGATCCTGGCCTAATAGATTATCTTTTACTGAAGAAAACGTACCTGTAACTTTAGGTCTCTTGACACTGTACCTTATTTGGAAACAAAACCCAGTAAACCCTCGATATTGGGGAAAAATCAAAAGAACCATTGACGAAGAATATTGGCAAGGGCCCAGTACTTCCACTGAGATAGAATGGAGACTCCAGAGTTTCTTACTCCTAGGACTTATGGCATTAGAAAATCAAATATTGATTGCAAATCTTATGTGGCAAGTAGAAACACTGGCTAATTTAACTGCTAAATGATTCAAATTGGTCTGTAAGCAGTTACAGGCTAACACGAAGGCAGTGTTACAACACCGCCTAGTGTTACACCTATTATTAGCTGAATAACATGGAGTCTGTGGCTATTTAAAACTAGACACAGTTCATTGCTGCATTCACATTATAAGTGGAATATCGCTGACTGGATGGCTCAGTTACCTTAATGCAAGTAGTTACTACTGAAAAGGTGGAATATTCTGGTTTGAGCTAAAGTAGAATCAGTTTTCTAACTTCAGCTAAGTCTCGTCTAAGTAACTGTATCTTTGAAAGTTGCAGACAGTTTTTCAGACAACTTGATTTCAAACTATTTTTTTCCAGACACTGTTCTTTTGAGAAATGATAATACCTTGTGTTAAGTATAATGTGTGCTTGAACAGATGTGTCTTCTGTAATTGTTTCCATTTGTTTATAGTCTCTCTCTATCTATAAAGAATGTAAGGTCAGTCAGAGAACTGGTCCTGTCCCAATTAGTGGAGATTTGGCTGTTGTGAAGTTCATAACAACATTAAAATAAGTCCTTGGAAGTAACAGAATATGCAAGAGATTTCTGGGAAATATTCTGCATATGCATGTAGATGGGAAATATATTCTGTACCCAGCTCTCCTCTCGTTACATGATTGGTGGAATTATCCCACTCACGTCCGGCGCTGTATTAAAGGATGATTGCTTTCTAAAACTCCAAAATAAGTCTTAGAGAGTTTATTTTCCAGCATTTTCGGTATAAATCTGATTTTAGGAAATCGAAATCATGATACCAGTGCACATGATTTGGTGGAGGTATCCCCCATGTGCCTGGATTCATAATAAAGCTATGCTCGCTCTTTATCACTAAGTGCTAAGGAGTTTGATTCTGGCAACAATTTCACCAAGTTCTCTACTGCACATGTTTAGTGAGTAGCAGCTTGCTCCTGGAGGGGGTTTCTTATGTTCCTCTGCCAAATTGGCAATCTTGATGATGAGGTCTGCTTTAATATGTCCTCCTTTGGTTGATTAGGAGTGCTTTGATCTTTTACTTAGTACAAGTTCTGCTATTTCATTTAGCAGCATTAATAAATGTTAGTCCGTTCTGCTGACTGCTTATCAAGATGGTTAGAACAGTACACTCTCTTTGCAACACAAGTACAATAGCATCCAGATGTTTGTAATTGTATCTTAACTTCAAAGTTGGGGGCTGGAGGGGGGGGTGGAGGAGTGTTTAAGATGTCAACAGTACTACTTTATTTCTCACTCTGGAAAGCATCTTTGTTACTACTAAAGCAGTACACCAATAAGCCTTGCAATCATTAGTGAGGATTTTCAAATCAAGACAAGTCCAAGCATCAGAAACACAGTGCTTACATAGTTCAAGCACATGTAACAAAGCTTGATTTAGCACTTGCATTAGTGGAGTGGTTAAATATACAATATACCAAATCTCCCAACTGATCCCCTTTCAGTCACCGAAAAACTAATATCAGAGAATATCGGGACTCCAAGTACTTAATAATGCAAGTACAATATAAGACAGGTCAGACAGAAGCTTTATTAACTACGAACATAGTGAGAGAACATTCGGGGAGCATTTCCCCATCTGCTCCCACGTTGTCCTCACTTATACACTGTTTCAAAGAAAGGAAAGAGGTGAGGAAAACCATTCTAATGTTAACAAAGACAGGCATGCATTCTTGGGAAGAAGGGGCTCAAGACATATTTATATGTTAATAAGGCCAAATACCCATGCCCGGGAGGGATGGACCCCTTAAGTAGCTTGTGAACTGCCACAACTGACACTATGGAGAGATGGCTCTCAGTGGAGCCTCTAGGAGTGGCACATTCAGTATTATCTCAGAGGTGGGAGTTGAAAACAACCACAGACTTCTAGCTTTTACAGTAAAGGAATTTTCTCTTTGTTAGGATAAACTTCTTATACAGACTTCTTAAATCTTAAACATTAATAATTTTCTATCACACTAAGATGATGTCTGGGCAAAATGGCTGTAGCATACCAGTGGTATCTCAGACTGCTTTTCCTCCCATTCATTATAAAAAGCATCTAAAATAAAATAATGCTTTTAAATACTAGCCAAGATAATTACAGATATTAAAAAATATGAGCACAGTTTTTCTACATCAGGAAATTGGTTTTACACTTGAAGACTATACTCTAAGCAGTGTTCTTACCCTCTAAATTGCATCAATAAGTTGTACATATTCCTATCTGTGCAACTGAAGAATGTGAAAGACTATTTCCCTAATAGGTGCTTACACTAAAGTCCAAAGATAGCACAAAAAGGCAGAATAGACTAGACTAGACTAATTTTGTTGCAAGACAGCGTACTGCTCTAAACATCTTGATAAGCAATCAACAGAACGAGCTAATATTTGTATATCTTAATTAAAATAGTAGACTTAAGTGTTAATCACTGTCATAATAGGGATCGTCTTTTTAGTATTAAGTTGTGTAAAATGCAGTTTTGAAAAGGACCATGTTTCTAGAACAGAGACACATAAACAATGTTGCTGTTGTTGGAAAAGTGTAAGATTTTATTAGTCTGTTATATTAGTCTGTTATTAATCAAGTACAAAATCAATGATTTTATTAGTCTGATATTAATTAGGTAGAAACAGAAATACAATGGCTTTAAATTTGATTACTTTGGGTTAAGTGTGTTAAATGTTTAAGATGATGTAATGATTGTTAGAAGTAGTGGTTATTTAGGTGAGAACTTTTTTTTCCTTATAAGAACTGTGTTTGTTAGAAGTAGAAGAATAGGTACCCGAAACTTATTCAAGCTGAGCCTGCAGTTGAGATAAAGGCTGAGCCTGCAGTTGAGATAAGAGGAAGGACCTTGCATACCAGAGTTAACTAAGCAGATAGAAGAAAGCTGGCGCCGAAAAGACTTCAGCAAAGGGGGCTGCTTGACGACCACCAGAGGGGGGCTGTGCAAGCGCAGAAAGGACTGATATCATAATTAGCCGATGAAGTAATCTATACATACATATGTATTAGAAAATGTTGTAACCTGTTGAATATACATTAGATTACGAAACATGTAGGGAATAAATTGCGGTCTTGGAACCAGATTTGGGTGCGTACTCCTGGTTCCAGGGGCCTCGAAATAAAGCACCACATATAACCTCTCCTGAGTGGTTATGTGATCGTCTCTCCTCCAACATTGTGAGACATGTACATCTGATTTGTGTAAATATGGGACAATATTGAAGCAAGATGATGAAATATAACCTTTTTTTTATAACCGTAAGCTTAAGCTTTTATATCTTGTGAAAGACACCGGGTGTATTTCTTGCTAAACTAGTTCAACCCAGTTTTGCTGATAACTGCATAGTGCTGCACAAGAAGATATCAAGAGCGCATGGGCAGAACCTAAGTTTATCTGGAGGACAAGCTGAGGAGGACTGCTAACTTCACCCAATGACCACCACATGGGAGCAGATAAGACCCCAAGTGATGAAGAGAGCATGCGTTATAGAAAACACACCTATTCTAGGAATCCATCTACATAAACCAGCCTTTTCTTGGACATAGCCAGGAATATGTATTAGTATAGTAAATACAAACCGAATGGAAGAATTGTACAGTGTGCGTGTTGGTGGAGCGCAGACTCTCCACGCACCCAGCGCTGTTTACTTGCCTGTATTCGCTTAATAAATTGAAATTGCTGGACTGTTTACGGTCTGAGCCTTGATCATTTATCACAGTGTTATTCTGCTTTCCTTGTAGCCCTTGAGAAGGGTGATGTGGACCTTTAGATAAAAATCAAAAGTCCAACAAGTAAAGGAGGGATTTGATACATGAAGTGGTTGTTATTGCAGAATGTGGAATATTTTGACTTAAGTAGAGTTGGGTTTCAGTAGAACTGGTTTTCTAACTCACTTCAGTTAAGTGATAGCTAAGTGGCAATATTTGTGAAAGTTAGACACAGACTGTTCCTCTGATAGCATGATTTTTTTAAATAGTGCTGTTTCCAGACAATACTTCACTTATCTAAATCCCCCGAGGGAGGGAAAGCCCAGGAGGGAACCCCCGGGCAGGTGACTCTACTGAAAGCTGGAAGCGGCAGCTCCCACATGGGCAGCTGATGCGGCAGGGGTGTGGTCCCGGCAGCATCGACAGGAGATTTAAATGACTCCTAAGGAGCGCCAGTGACCGGAGCGCTGCAAACAGGAGCGGGCAAATAGGTGTGTGGCTTGTCAGAAGGGCATGGTGAGCCAAGGCAGTTTTCTAAGGCAGTTCGCGAAGGCCGGGCACAGGGAGAGCACTGACATACCAGAAATACCAGAGAAACATGGTGGCCGCTTGCCAGAAAAGTAAGGCATCTCCTAGCTTTGCTCCAGTCACGACTGAAACAGTCTCACAAACTGAGCCCCAGTGGGTGCATGCTGCCACCCAGATTCCAAGCTGCAGGATGTGCCCCTCTCCTGCACTGGTGTCGGATGCCAGTGGCAAAGTCACCTGTGGGGGGTGTGCTTGGGTAGAAGAACTCCTCTACTTAGTGAAAGAACTCAGGGAGGAGATGACCAGGCTAAGGACTATCAGGGAGTGTGAAAGAGAGATCGACTTCTGGAGCAACACTCTATGCTCCCTGTCTCAGCCCCAACAAGCAGACATGCCTTGTGCAACAGAGGACTCCCCATCCTCTATCCGCTCAATAGAGGAGAGGGATTTAGGAGACGGAGGAGAATGGCAGTGGGTTCCTGCTTGTTGCAGCTGGCATGTGTCCCCTGTTTCAAACTTGACCCTACAGGTTCCCTTGCAGAATAGATATAAAGGTCTGCAAGTGGATCCAAACCCCATTGTTGACAATCCTCACAGCCTGGAAACATTCCCCGTGTTAAGAAAACTGAAGCCATCAATTAAAACCATTTCTGTAAAGAAGAAGAGGAGGGTCGTAGTCATTGGGGACTCCCTCCTGAAAGGAACTGAAGGACCAATTTGCAGATCAGACCCATTACACAAGGAAGTCTGCTGCCTACCTGGGGCCTCTGTCAGAGATGTAGTAAGGAAACTCCCATATCTTGTCAAGACCATGGATTATTATCCACTACTCATCTTTCAGGTAGGAAACAATGAAAAATCAACTAGAAACCTTAGGGCAATTAAAAAGGACTTTAGGGCTTTAGGACGAATGGTAAAGCGTTCAGGTGCACAGACAGTATTCTCTTCTCTCATAGGGAATGGCAAGAGAAGGAGTGAGAAGAGCCAGGAATTAAATACCTGGCTCTGAACCTGGTGCAAAGAACAAAACTTTGGGTTCTTTGACAATGGGTTGGCCTACACGCCAGGACTGCTGGCAAACGATGGGGTACACTTGTCCCCAAATGGCAGAAGGACGCTTTCCAAGAAGTTGGTAGGGCTAATCCAGAAAACTTTAAACTAGATTGGAAGGGGGAGGGGAACTACACTGGGCTTGATAGAATAAAGCATGGGAATGGCACCTCAGGTTCTGAGGGACGATGTACTAGTGAGGGCCGCTGGTCTGCCACCTCAGTGGAAGTGAGGGATAGCAATCCAGATGGCAGCCAGAATTCAAAGGGAATTCTTGGGTTACAAACCACAGCTAAAAGACACTTAGGAATTACGGCTATTCCACTCAGGGAAGAGGTGGAAACAACAGCCCAACCAAAGTGTATTTACACTAATGTATGCAGCATGGGCAACAAACAGGGGGAGCTGGAAGCCATTGCAAGGCAAGAAAACTATGACATAATTGCCATCACAGAAACGTGGTGGGATGATTCACACAACTGGAGTGCTGGCATGGGTGGCTATAAACTCTTCAGGCAGGATAGGCTAGGAAAGAGATGTGGTGGGGTTGCTCTCTATGTTAGAGAATGTTTTGATTGCATGGAACTCAATAATAGTAATGATAGGGTTGAGTGCTTGTGGGTTAAAATCAGTGGAACCCACAGTAAGTCAGACATAGTGGTGGGAGTCTGTTATCGGCCGCCTAGCCAGGACAAAGAAACTGATGAGATCTTCTACAAGCAACTGGGAGAAGTCTCGTGATCGTGAGTCGTTGTTCTTGTGGGGGATTTCAACCTTCCAGATGTCTACTGGAAGTATAACACAGCAGAAAGGAAGCAGTCTAGGAGGTTCACTGAGTATATGGAAGATAACTTCCTGACACAACTGGTGAGTGAACTGACTAGAGAAGGTGCCCTGGATCTGCTGTTTGCGAACAGAGAAGGTCTTGTGGGAGAGGTGACTGTTGGAGGACGCCTGGGGCACAATGATCACGAGATGATAGAATTCTCAGTTCTTGGAGGAGTAAGAAGGGAGGTCAGCAGAACTGCCACCTTGGAGCAGGCAATCCCCAGGTGTCGTCCCCAGGTGTCGTAAAATGAGTCGGCAGGCAAGAAAACCAGCTTGGCTTAGCAGAGAGCTTTGTATTGATCTCAGGAAGAAGAGGAAAGTATATGAGGTTTGGAAGAGGGGGCAGGCGTCCCAGGAGGACTACAATGATGAAGTGAGATCATATAGAGAGAAAATTAGAAGAGCTAACGCCCAACAAGAACTTCAACTGGCCAGTTCAGTGAGAGACAATAAAAAATGTTTCTTCAAATATATTAACAACAACAGGAGGACCAAGGAGAATCTCCCTCCTTTACTGGATGCAGGGGGATGACAGTAATGACAAGGGATGACGATAAGGCAAGAGGTACTTAATGCCTTCTTTGCCTCGGTCTTTAATAACAAGATGAGATTTTCTTGGGACACTCAGCCCCCTGAGTCAGAAGACAGGGAAGGTAAAGCTCCAACGATCCAGGATGATTTGGTTAGAGACCTGCTTGCCCAACTACACATCCACAAGTCTATGGGGTCAGATGGGATCCACACAAGGTTATTAAGGGAGCTGGCAGAGGTCCTCTCCAAACCCCTTTCCCTCATCTACCAGCAGTCCTGACTGACTAGGGAAGTACCCAGACTGGAGGCTGACAAATGTTACACCCATTTACAAGAAGGGTTGCAGGGAAGATCCGAGGAACTACAGGCCTGTCAGTGTGACCTCAGTACTGGGAAAGGTCATGGAGCAGATCATCCTGAGAACTATTATCCAGCACGCACAGGACAATTGGGTGATCAGGCCTAGTCAATATGGGTTTATGAAAAGCAGGTCCTGTCAGACCAACTTGATCTCCTTCTATGACAAGGTTACCCATTTAATGGACAAGGGACAGCCTGTGGGTGTGGTGCACTTGGATTTTGTTAAAGCCTTTGACACTATTTCTCACAGTATTCTGCTGGAGAAACTGGCTGTCATTGTCCTGGACAGGCACAGCCTCTGCTGGGTAAAAAACTAGACGTCTGGGCCCAAAGAGTTATGGTAAATGGAGTCAAATACAGATGGAAACCAGTCACAAGTGATGTTCCCCAGGGTTCAGTGCTGGGTCCAGTCCTTTTTAATATCTTTATTAACAATCTGGATGAAGGGATTGAGCGTACCCTTTGCAAGTTTGCAGATGACACTAAGCTGGGTGGCAGTGTTGATCTGCTTGAAGGAAGGGAGGCTCTGCAAAGAGATCTGAACAGGCTGAATCGATGGGCTGAAACCAACAGGATGAAGTTTAACAAGACCGAGTCCCACACTTGGGACACAACAACCCCAGGCAGTGTTACAGACTTGGGGAAGAATGGCTGGAAAGCTGCCTGGCAGAGAAAGACCTGGGGGTGTTGGTTGACAGCCACCTGAACATGAGCCAGCAATGTGCCCAGGTGGCTAAGAGGGCCAATGGCATCTCGGCCTGTATCAGAAACAGCATGGCCAGCAGGACCAGGGAGGTGATCGCGACCCTGTACTCGGCCCTGGTGAGGCCACACCTCAAGTACTGTGTTCCGTTTTGGGCCCCTCACTACAAGAAGGACATTGAGGTGTTGGAGCGCATCCAGACAAGAGCAATGAGGCTGGTGATGGGACTGGAGAACAAGTCCTATGAGGAGCGGCTGAGGGAACTGGGGTTGTTTAGCTTGGAGAAGAGGAGGCTGAGGGAAGACCTCATCACTGTCTACAACTACCTGAAAGGAGTTTGTAGTGAGGTGGGTGCTGGTCGCTTCTCACAAGTGACAAGTGATAGGATGAAAGGTAATGGCCAATATTTGCACCAGGGGAGGTTTAGAGTAGACATTATGAAAAATTTCTTCACTGAAAGGGTGGTCAGGAACTGGAATGGGCTGCACAGGGAGGTGGTTGAGTTGCCATACCTGGAGGTGTTCAAAAGGCGAGTAGATGAGTTTCTCCGGGACATGGTTTAGTAAGGGGACAGGTACGGTTGGACTTAAAGATCTCAGAGGTCTTTTCCAACCAGATGATTCTATGATTCTATAAAAATGCAAGGCTGGACAGAGAACTAGCTTCAAAGCTCTAATGAGAAGAGACTTGGCTGTTGTGAAGTTCATAATAAAATTAAGGTTAGTTCTTGGAAAATACTAGAATATGCATGAGATTGCTGGGAGAATTTATACATATGCATGTCAGTTGGATATATATTCTGTCCCCAGCTCTTGTCTCATTGCGCACGATTGATGGAAATCATTCCCTCATGTGCCCAGCGCTGAAATAAAGGATGCTGCTTTCGAAAACGCCAAAACGAGTCTTAGAGAGTTTATTTGCCAGCATTTTCAGTATCATTTGTTGCCCCAGATGGGACTTGCTTTCGCAATTTCGGATATGTGGGGGTCAAGGACACTCCAGTCGTTAACCAAGAACTTCTTGGGGGGAACCTCCACCCCCCTGGACCACATCTTGGGAGCAAGGATTCCACTGGTAAGAATTAAAGAATGAATGCATCCTTTCTTGGTTTTTGGTTTGGTTTGGTTGTCTGCTTGTAAGTCAGAAGCGAAAGCCCTGCAGGGTTGGGCTAGAAAGGTACCTAATTTAGAATTGGATATATAATCCGGATTTTTGTTTGGAATTTCATTTGGGGATAGAGTCCCCAGTTTTGGTACATAATCGTGATTTTGGTTTCAGTTTGCTTGTGATTTCTAATTGTCTGTGTGATTGTCTGTGTGACTGTCTGCGTGAAGGACTCTGTAATTGTCTGTGTGACTGGTGATTGTGTGAAGTTAGAGTTGTAATTTGTTTAAGTTTGAAAAACTGACTTTGGCATGGTTTACTGATTTGTTTTGTGTAAACTGAGTTTGACATGGCTTGCTCATTTGTTTTAACTAAGATCTTGATATTGCAGGAGTTGTGATTGCTATCTGTTTCTGTCCATAATTGCCTGTTTGTCATCTGGGTGGGGGATCATCACAAGGAGATGTCAGTGTTGTAAATAAATCCCCTCTGGAGTGCATTTTAATGCATCGGAAGCCATCAGGGGAGCCTCCAGGAACGGTAACAAAGAAAATTTAATTAAATAAGTACTGTAATTAATGGTGGCTGTTGTATAAATTAGATGAATGAGAACGATGGTCTGCTAATGAGTCACTGAATTATAATACTTTCTTGCAATTAACACTTTTTCTAAGAAGGGAACAAAAATGGGACAAAACTATGTATTCGGATATGTTTTATATGTTGCGGAATCACCCAGAGTGGCAAAAGGAATGTGGTATAAATTTAGCGATCCCCTTGTCTTAGCCTTGGAAAAAGATAAGGGAAAAGCTTTGAAAAGATGCTGTTCTGCTTGTAGTGGGCAGAACCTGTAAGAGATGATTTGAAATCAGGATTGGTCCTGGTAAGCATTAACAATATTATTTGAAGTTGGAAGCTAAGCTTGGGTTAGTATCTGTAACTCAGAAATTCTTGAAATGTAAGTTGTTAGTGGAATGTGAGTCAAAATATAATACCTCAGTTTTACTAGTTAAAAGGCAAATGGTAAGGGCTACCATTTAGCACAGGATCTTAGAGCAATGAATCAAATTGTTCAGGACATACATCCAGAGGTTGCAAATTTGTATATTCTTTTAACAGCTTTAACTGAAAAGCAGAGCTGGTTTACAGTGTTAGACCTATAAGATGCCTTTTTCTGCATTCCCCTTGAAAAGGCAAGTCAAGATTTTTTTGCTTTTGAATGGGGAAAATCCTGAAACTGGTAGAAAAACTCAGTATACGTGGACTGTTCTACCCCAAGGATTTAAAAACAGTCCAATAAGTTTTGGGAATCAATTAGCCAAAGAACTTGAAATATGGAAAAAGAAAATGATAGGGGAACGATATTACAGTGTGTGGATGTGATATCCTCATTGCTACAACTGCTAGAGAAGATTGCTTGTGACTAACCATAAGTCTTTTAAACTTTTTGGGGCTGAGTGGATACAGACTTTCCAGAGAGAAGGTTCAGGTGGTACAGAGAACTGTGACTTACCTTGGATTTGAGATAAAACAAGGACAATGACAAATGAGAATGGAGAGAAAAGAACCAACTACCAGAATCACAGACAGAAAGACTCTTCAGAAATTGCAGAAATTTGTGACTGCTAACAAATCCCTAGAGCTTGATACGCCAGCACATCTGTTCCAGCCTGGAGATTGGGTGTATGTCAAGTCTTGGGAGTCAGAACCATTAACTCCTAGGTGGAAAGGACTGTACCAGGTACTTTTAACTACATACACAGCCGAGAAGCTGGCTGGAAGAGGACCCTGGATTCATTATTCACGGATTAAGAAGGTTCCTGCTTCATGGACCACAGAACAATGGTCCCCAACTACTCACCACAAGGGAAGCAAGCTGGTACCAAAGCCTGAGTGGAAAATCCAATGGGACTCAGGGAACCCACTAAAGATAAGGATTCAAAGAATTAGATCATGATGAATTTTGAGGTCATGTTTCAAATGATCGTCATTACAGTAATAACTGTGGGAAAAGGGGTAGATTGGAATGACAACAGCGTATTGGAATTGATAAAAGCTTTTGGTAAAAATTGATTGACTCTCTAGCGTGACAACCTGCCTCCCCATGCCACATTCCACCTCAGATCCCATATCGTGCGGAATCATTCCATTAAATATTATGGATCTTCAAGAGTTGGATGATCTCAACAAAGTGCTAAAACAGGTTAACACGAGCTATTGTTTAGACAGCAAAAATCAGTGCAGACCAAGAGAAAGTGACATACTGCAGGATGCAACACTTTGGAGGCTGGGAAGTAACAGGACTGGTTTTGGGCATTGTGTTAACACTCCTTGCCCAAAGAAGTCCACCCCATTAGACCATCATTTCTTAGATTGGGTTGCAGAGTACAGTGAGAGAAAAGTCATTGCTGGATTGATGACCCCTGTGTGTTACCAACCGCAGCAGTGATGTGAATGAATTCCCAGAGCGCAATATCTTGAGAAAAGGCTCTGGAACTTGGGATAAAAAGTTACAAGGAGATTGGAGATATATCTCTCCCCCGAACTGGTGCTTTAAATGGGGAAAGAAAGATAAATTTGGTTACCCCAAGCTGTCCTGAACTGTACACAGAAAATCATATGCAACTTTGCCAGGGGCAGAGGTAATAATAACAGCCTTCCCTTGACTTGTACTAATTAAAAGAAGAGAGTACCCAGAGAATCTGATATAGGGTACATCTTGGGCATCTGCACCAGGGGAGGACGTATTAATCAGACCCTGACATCAGGTCTGCCAATTTGGCAGTGAAACATAAGCAACCTGCCTCAAGGAGCAGACTCCTGCTCACTAAGCCTGTGTAGTAGAGAACTTGTAACTTTATGTAATCACTAACCAATCATTTGTAGAGGGAAGTACTTTACATGTAATCACTCTGTAACTTTGGTAATAAGTTGAGCGTGGAGGCTCCGGTCAGGTGTGCTTGATTTGTGGAAAATCCACTGAGCATCCAAACTTGCCCAACTCTGTAATAAAATCAGTGTCTCGACTTGGCGTGTGAGATTGGCTATTTGCATGCAGGGTGGTGAATCCAACTTTTCAGACGACAGTTTTTCACTTGGAGGGGACCTACAACAATCCAACTAGTCCAACTGCCTGACCAATTCAGGGCTGACCAAGTTAATGCACATTATTAAGGGCATTGTCCAAATGCCTCTTAAACACAGACAGGCACGGGACATCAACCACCTCTCTAGGGAGCCTGTCCCAGTGTTTGACCACCCTCTCGGTAAAGAAATGTTTTGTAATATCTAGTCTAAACCTCCCCTGATGCAGCTTTGAACCATTCCCGTGTATCTTGTAACTGGATACCAGGGAGAAGAGCTCAGCACCTCCCTCTCCACTTCCCCTCCTCAGGAAGCTGCAGAGAGCAATGAGGTCACCCCTCAGCCTCCTTCTCTCCAAACCAGACAAACTCAGAGTCCTCAGCCACTCCTCATAGGACCTGCCTTCCAGTCCTTTCACCAGCTTTGCTGCCCTCCTCTGGATGCATTCGAGTACCTTAACATCCTTCTAAAATTGTGGGGCTCAGAAGTGCACACAACACTCAAGGTGAGGCTGCACCAACACTGAACACAGAGGGATAATCACCTCTTATGACCGGCTGGTTATCCTGTGTTTGATGCACCCCAGGATGTGGTTTGCCCTCTTGGTTGCCAAGGCACTGCTGACTCCTGTTGAGCCTGCTGCCAAGCAGCACCCCCAGATCCCTTTCTGCAGGGCTGCTCTCCAGCCACTCCTCTCCCAGTCTATACTTGTACCAGGCATTACTCCATCCCAGGTGCAGAATCCAGCATTTGGTCTTGTTAAATTTCATCCCATTAATCATAGCCCAATGATCTGATCTATGTTCCAACATTAAGTAATTAGATAATTAAATGTGCATCGTGCAAGCACCATATATCAGTGGTAAAAAACATGGCGAACCACCACTGCCAATACAAAGGAATAGTTGCAAAACAAAAAGGACCTTCATTACTTTCACATTATTTGTGAAATATTGTCTGACCCATGTGAAGATAAAATGTTTGCATGTTAAGCAGTCTTTGAATGGCTGCAAGCACTATTCCTTGAAGTGGTAAATCTCATTATAACAAACTCACAACAGAAATACTGTTCTGCTTTTGTTTTCTCTACAGGAATTCAAAGATGAAATGGAATACTAAAGTTACAATGATGAAGTTAAAACTATAAAGTTATAACTAAAGTTATCTTTAGTCCCGTGTATTTAATTCCCCCCCCAAAGTTAAAGGAAGAAATAAACTCAGAGGACTTTTCTTTCTCAATTTAGAATTCCAAACAACTTGTAGAGTTTCTCTATAAAGATGTTTATTTTTAAATGTAGGATGTTATAAGCATTACTGTGTCTTAATGATTTAAGACATTTGAGAACAAATAAAAGTATTTTAGTATATTATTTTTAACATATATGTTGCTGATCATCTTTAGCAAAGAATGCCAAACATAACAAGCAAAGCAGCAACTTTGCTTACACAAATTATCCTGAAACTTCTACTATCACCTAAATGGCTTGAAACAGAAACATAATTAGCATTAATCATTCCCTGATAAGTGCCCAATTCAAACACACATTTACAAATTTCCCAACAATTCCAAGGGCTATATGTTCACACAAATTTTTCAAGTGAAAAATTAGTGTATGAAGTGTTTTGGAGTCAGGTATGGTTTGGTCTCAAACAATAATGTGACTTTAAAGATGTTAACAGTAATTAGAGAACAATAATGGAGAGTTCTTCAGATTCTATATAGTAGGAATGTCACTGAATGAATTTAAGTTCATACTCTTTACCTCCTTCTGACTATGCAATAACAAGTGTTACTGTTCTAACTAGCACATTCCATGAAATTCCATATTTTAGACATCATTCAAAATAAACTCTGTACAACTAAGTTGCCATGAATATAAACCCAGAAGTTAATATTGAACAACAGCAACAAAAAACCCAAACACACAAAGTGATTCAATTTCTTTTATGCTTCTTCGTAATAAGCAGCAGAGTCAAACTTTAATAGATCTGAGGAAGGAGAAAATATTTATGGCTCAATCTCAAAAGACTACAAAATGAAATATTTTCCATAATAAAAAGTCAACACGAACTCCCAATTCCCAGTCAAAACCAAAAGAATCAAGCATTTGATTGTCAGCTAGCCTGTATTTTTTGAACCTGAATTAATTCTATCTAATGTATCTTTAAAACAGACTGTTAAATTAAACAGCAAAACTAGCAGCCATGTTTCTGAACGGATCTACGTTACTCTCCCAGAGAAAGAGAAAGGGTAAGACACCACAGAAATAAAATAACATTCTTTGAGAGTGTGGACTCTAAGGGGAAGTATACACATTTCAGTTGGGGGAGGCAGGAGAAGAGAATAGGAAGAATCATAGACTCATAGAATCATCTGGTTGGAAAAGACCTTTGAGATCATCAAGTCCAACCGTACCTGTCCATTTAGTAAACCATGTCCCTAAGAAGTTCATCAACCAGTCTTTTAAACACCTCCAAGAAGGTGACTCAACCACCTTGGGCAGCTGTACCAGTGCCTGACCACCCTTTCAGTGAAGAAATTTTTTCCTAATATCCAGTCTGAACCTGCCCTGGTGCAACTTGTAGCCATTTCCTCTCACCCTATCATCTGTCACTTGAGAGAAGAGATCAACACTCACCTTGCTACAACCTCCTTTCAGGTAGTTGTAGACAGTGATGAGGTCTCTCCTCAGCCCCCTCTAAGCTAAACAACCCCGGTTCCCTCAGCTGCTCCTCATAGGATTTGTTCTCCAGCCCCATCACCAGCCTCATTGACCTTCTCTGGACACGCTTCAGCACCTCAATGTCCTTCTTGTACTGAGGGGCCCAGAACTGAACACAGAACTCGAGGTGTGGCCTCACCAGTGCTGAGTACAGGGGCACAATCACTTCCCTGGTCCTGCTGGTCATGCTGTTTCTGATACAGGCCAAGATGTCATTGGCTCTCTTGGCCACCTGGGCACACTGCTGGCTCATATTCAGCTGACTGTCAACCAACACCCCCAGGTCCTTCTCCTCCAGGCAGCTCTCCAGCCACTGTTCCCCAAGGCTGTAACACTGCATGGGGTTGTTGTGCCCCAAGTGCAGGACTCGGCACTTGGCCTTGTTGAACCTCATCCCATTGGTCTCAGCCCATCGATCCATTTTGTCCAGATCCCTCTGCACAGCCTTCCTTTCTTCAAGCAGATCAACACTTCCACCCAGCTTAGTGTCATCTGCAAACTTACAAAGGGTACGCTCAATCCCTTCATCCAGATTATCAATAAATATATTGAACAGGACTGGACCCAGCACTGAACCCTGGGAAACACCACTTGTGACTGGTTTCCATCTGTTTTTGACTCCATTTACCATCACTCTTTGGGCCTGACCATCCAGCCAGTTTTTACCCAGCAGAGGCTGTGCCTGTCCAGGCCAACGGCAGCCAATTTCTCCAACAGAATATTATGAGAAATAGTGTCAAAGGCTTTACCAAAGATGATGTGCTGCACCATTTGTCTACAAAGGTTTTCACTGTGCAGGTCACTACTGAGTTTTGCAGTACAAAATAGGAAGAGTATCATTTGCCCCCACCAAAGAATATGAAGTAATTCCAGGAGAGAAAACAACTATAAAGAAAGTTACATTACTCAGCTAAAAAACAGAAGAATAAACAAACAGCATTCACTTTCAACACTGCAGTGGGTTGACCCTGGCTGGATGCCAGGTGCCCACCAAGCCACTCTCTCACTCCCCTCCTCAGCTGGACAGGGGAGAGAAAATAAAACAAAAGGCTCGTGGGTTGAGATAAGGTCAGTGAGAGATCACTCGCCAATTACCATCATGGGCAAAACAAACTCAACTCAGGGAAATTAATTTAATTTATTACCATTAATATCAGAGTACGGTAATGAGAAATAAAACCAAATCTTAAATCATCTTCCCCCCACCCCTCCTTTCTTCCTGGGCTCAACTTCACTCCCCATTTCTCTACCTCCTTCTCCTTCCTCCAAGCAATGCAGGGGGAATAGGAATGGGGGTTGTGGTCAGTTCATCACATGTTGTCTCTGCTGCTCCTTCCTTCTCACACTCTTCCCTGCTCCAGCATGGGGTCCCTTCCATGGGAGACAGTTCTCCACAAACTGCTCCAAAATGAGTCCTTCCCACTGACTGCAGTTCTTCACGAATTGCTCCAGCACAGGTCCTTTCCACAGGGTGCAGTCCTTCAGGAATGGACTGCTCCAGTGTGAGTTCCTTTGTCCATGGGTTTACAGGTCCTGCCAGGAGCCTGCTCCAGCATGGGCTTCCCACATGGTCACAGCCTCCTTCGGGGACATCTAACCTGCTCCAGTGTGGAGTCCTCCATGGGCTGCAGGGCGGATATCTGCTCCACTGTGGACATCCATGAGCTGCAAGAGGCCAGCCTGCCTCACCATGGCCTTCACCACAGGTTGCAGGGGAATCTCTGCTCTGGTACCTGGAGTACCTCTTCCCACTCCTTCTCTGATCTTGGTGTCTGCAAGGCTGTTTCTCTCACATATTCTCACTTCTCTCTCTCTGGCTGCTGTTGTTCCACACAGGTATTTGGGTATTTTTCCCCTCCTTCTTAAATATGTTATTACAGAGGTGCTACCAACATCACTGATGGGCTCAGCTTTGGCCAGCAATGTCTTGGAGCTGGCTGGCATTGGCTCTATCGAACACAGGGGAAGCTTCTAGCAGCTTCCCATAGAAGCCACTCCTGTAGCTTCCCTGCTACCAAAACCTTGCCACACAAACCCAACACAAACATTTTCATCAAAATACTGGACTGTAGAATTCTTAACTTGCAATTTATAATTTCTAGTCCCTGCACACTAGTCCAAACAGAATGCACAGCTAAAGCAGTCTGGCTTAGTTTATGCAAGACTAAATATCAACATACAGAACAATTCTTGACCAGTAACTTTCATTTTGGTGTGTCATTGCTGACAATCCTTACTACAGTGTCCGCAAGTTTTACTGAGATTCATTAGCCTATCGAGCTGGAAAACTTCGAATTATTCTAACCTAAGGCTAAGTGGTTACTCATATTTTGAGTGCCTTCAAAAAAAAAGAATTATTTTAAATACTACAATTTCTATTTACAAAACATACAATGTAGCAATAATCTCTGTGTACATTTAGAAAAACCTTTCTGAAATGTTTCTGAGATGCTCTTTCACAATTACTATCTGATAAATTTCTATAAAATCATTAAAAACTTTACAGCAAGTTATAAATATATGGTGAATACATTACTGTTTATTTTCCAGCACTTCTGAGATGAGCAAAAGAGAAATTTTCCCCTTAAAGTGTTAGTTTATGGTATGGAATATCCCTTTGGTCATTTGGGGTAAGGTGTCCCAGCTGTGTCCCCTCTCAACTTGTGCACACCTAGTCTACTTGCTGCAGGGGGACAGCATGAGAAAGAGAGAAGGCCTTGACCCCGTGTAAGCACTGTTCAGAAAAAACTAAAACATCCCTGTATTATCAACACTGTTTTCAGCACAAATCCAAAACATAGCTCCATACCAGCTACTATGAAGAAATTTAACTTCATGCCAGCCAGAACTAGTACAACTTCTTATATGTAAGTCTGTACAACTTAATTAAATTTACATACACTCTTTCAATTCCACAGTTTCTACAATGAAAGTAATAATTCTTATCTTAAAAAAAAATACAACCCCCCCAACCACGAACAAACAGCAACAGCTTCATAAAGCCATGAGTACATGAGAAAATCTATAAAATAAGGACACTCTTTTTATCCACTAAAACCAACATACAAAACCCCCAAATTCAGTTACACCTCACCTGCATCAGCTCTGGATCGCTGACCTGGTGATTTTCCAAATGGGGTCTTCATTCATCTGTGTTTAAGTGAGCAGCAAAGCTGCTAGACTAGGGTGAAAATCCGGTTCTTCCCAACTCCCAAAATATCTTCTTACTCTCGTAAAACAACAGCTACTTATTAATCCACCATCCAATCATCAATTTGTTCTTCCTCAAAAACAGGAGAAGCAGTTTCAATTATATCCCTCTGAAAAACAAACCAGAAAATACAGTCTGATTTGAGATCTGTTTATAATAAACACTGAATTGAAATAAAATATTTTTTCTTTCATGCTCAATGAGAAGTCTCTTCATGTTCTGTTATTTTGGATACATTCAGTAAACAGAGGGCAGGTGACAAGAAGACAGCCAAATATTAAGGATCATGCATTGAGAATATGAGGAAAAGTAAGTTCTGTATCAGATCAAAGTCATCCACAGACAGATACACATAGAAAAGCCTCATTAAAAAACCCCACCTTTGCTTAGTATAGGGAAGAATGACTACTACTTTAAAAACCTTGCCTGAAAGCAGAAGAAACTGCATTACCTTCACCAGAGGTAAAGCACAAACCAACTACTTCCATTTGGTAGAAAACAAACCAATATTGCTTCACACAGAATTCCTTCTCTACAGATACAGTAAAGAAACTGTAGAAAAAATCTAAGTACTTAAAAGGTAAAAACCCCACAGATTTTATTGCAACAACTATCAATTTGTTAACTCAGTTTATCGAAGATCTGCAAAAGTCACTGGTGATTTGCTACACCTAAAACTCAGATTCCTGAAACATTTAGTAATCACTTTCCTCTAGATTGGGAAGAGACAGGAGGACAATGCTTTAAAGACTTTTTCCAAGATTTAAGTTATAGACACTTGTTATCACCTAAAATTCTGAAGAATTACAGATCAACTATTTCAGACTAATGTTTCTGGACAGCATGCATTTCTCCTAACTAATCCATTCATTTCAATGCTGCACATGGCTAAAACAACAGGTTAGGTCAACTCATCCTTTTAGCCTGTTTTCCTTAAGAAATGATTGCTGTAATAACGTTCTCTGTAGTCTGCCAGTCATCGGTGGCCTTCTCCCTTTTACTTTTTTCCTTCCCAACAGTGGCTTTGAAACGTGTTACTAATTTTGATAAAAGGGGAAAAACCAGAGGAACGCCCCTAACTAGTGACCCACCTGTGGGAAAAGGTGTACCTTATGTTCTTGCCTTACTGAACAACTGAATATACAAAGATATGCCTCAAGGTATAGTACAAGTGCTATGCTGAAACTTCCATTTACATCTACTAACGCTTTGCCAATTCTTCCATGAATCACTAACACCTAGAAATATTAGATCAATGCAGATGAATATTGCAAGGAATGAAGAGCAACAGAGACTCAAACAAAATTAAATAGTAGTTTCTGGTGTTTCTAGTTTAAGCAAATATTTGATGATTTTGATAGGGGGGTAGACATTATAAACAGTAAAAGATTAAGAAATTCTAACAATGCAAAGAGGTGAACTAAGGAATGTTGCAATCTGTCATGTGTTGATTGCAAAGGATAAGAAAGGCCAGGATGTCTGGAAGACTGCATAGATAAGAGGAAGAAGATGCATTAAAGGTGTGTATATGTTAATCAAGAAATCGAGATATATAAATGATTTACCCAATAAAATGCAATCGGGTGTTAGGAAATCGGAGCTCTGAGAGGAGAGATCCCCAGAGTCTTGCTGTGCAAATAAAGATATCCACTTTCTAACACTCAAATTGAGTCTTGGGAACTTAAATTCTCGGCTGTTTCACAGCTTCATTTGGCACCCCAGATGGGACCTACTCTGCTTGGCTGCAGGACCCCCTGAGACCAGGACTCCCTAGGGAACCCCCAAGATTTCCCGGAGGGACTCCTCGCCTCACCCGGATCACCACAGAAGCAGACAAGGACCATTTGCAGGAAAGGTATCTTTTCTTTGGGTAGGTGGATCGATCCAAAAGGGCTCCCAATAAGTCGCAGGAGACCTCCTGCACAGGGTAGGCAACCTAGGGTACCAGTACCTGAAAGTATGCAAATAAAAGGACGGATGACTTTGTGGATTATTGTGGAAATTGTATCTGGAATTGTTTCCATTATTTTATTATATGTTACTGCTTTGGGAAACACGCTTTTAATGTACCTTGTGTGTTTGCGAATGGTGCGAGACACAGCTAAGCTGTGAAGTGAGTGCGGAGTTCCGATCCACGGTTCTGAGAACCTGAAAGGATTGTGGCTGGAGACAAAGGGATTGAAGTGCATGGGAGGGTCTGCTAAAGAAACTAATGCCAGGAATTGGGGTGATACTCCCTTGAATTATTTGTGCCCACATTGTAATAGGTGTCACTTGCGCTTGTGTATAGGACTCCACTATTCGTGTAGCCATTGTAAAAGAGCTTGGTTTCCCTGGAATTGGTGGGTTACAGGATTATTTTGCCTTTATTTAGAGGATGGGTTATTATTGGTCTGCCCTCATTGTGGGATCAAATATAGCTATGATAAACCGGTAAAGGAGGCACAAAAAAGGGCTCCTCATGATCATGGACCATCTGACTGGGGGGTGTGTGAATACTAGTTTTGGCTTGTCTATAAGGGAACAGAGGCAGTTAAATATTCAACAGTAAAATGGGAGGCCATCAGAGTACTGAAGTGGTGAAGAAAAGTCCCCTTGGCCGTATCTTAACTCACTGGAAGGATATAGGGAGCCCTCCGGGAGGAAATGTGGACAAGAAAACCCTAATCAAGTACTGTAACCAGTGGTGGCCTCTGTATAAACTAGATGATGGAGAAAAGTGGCTTCTGAATGGAACATTAGAATACAATACTTTATTGCAATTAATGTTGCTTTTAAGGAGGGAAGGAAAATGGGATGAAGTAACATATGCAGATTACCCTGTGGAATCACTCAGAGTGGCAATGGGATTGTGGGATTAATCTTCCCCTGCAAGATTCCTTTGTTTTATCTCTTGAAAAAGACAAGAATCATGGGGGTGGAAGAATGAAAAGGTGTTGCTCTGTGTGTAATATCAGACAATGGTGTCTCAAAGTGAAACAGACTAAAGAGGAGTCTGAAGCAGAGTCAGGAGAATTGATGGTAACCCCACCACTGACTGGTTCGGGAGTTGGGAGTAGTAGCGATAAAGACGGAGAATTGAGTGACACCTTCACCCCAGTTACTGCCAGGACCAGGAGTAAAACTTCTAAAGGTCCAGAGCTATTGGCCCCTTTACAAGAGGTGTTGGGGCTGAGGGGAGATCCGGCTAAAGTTAAAAAGAAGAACACTGGAAAAGGGAATGCCCAGAGCTTCAGGGTGGCTCCCGGGTGATGATGGCTATGGAAAATGTAGATTGATGGGGACCAGGGGCATCTACCCTAGCAGATCCATTGGTTAAAATGAAGGTAGGGACACAGGAGGAAGAGGTTGAATTCTTAGTAGATATGAGTATGTCGTTTTCTGTTTTGAATCAGGAACTGGTACCTATTAGTAAGGACTTTATAAATGTGGTAGGAGCTATCGGCCAACAGAATAAGGCCTTCTTTTCAAAGCCCCTCAAATATAGGCTGGGAAAACAAATTGGGATACATTGATTTTTGCATTTGCCAAATTCTCCTAAGTCTCTATTAGGACAAGATTTATTAGAACAATTAGGGGCCATGATAGAGTTTAAACAGGGGAAAGTAGAATTAAAAGTAAAGGAAGATCAATTGATTGAAATCCTTAGTTTAGTAGTGATAAACTCTGAGGAATCCCTTGTACCATCCCCTGAGTTGGAAAGCATTATTAATCAAGTATACCCAGGGGTTTGGGCCACGGGCATTCCTGGGAGGGCTAGAAATGCTTCTCGTATTGTAATAGAACTCAAGGAAGGAGGTATGTCCTGTTTGTCAGAAACAGTATCCTTTAAGACTAGAGGATGGCAAGGGAACAGAAAGTCCAATCAATAACTTTCTATAATATGGGCTATTGATAGAATGTGAATCAGAGTATAATACCCCCATATTGCCAGTTAAGAAGCCAAACGGGACCTATCGAGTACTACAGGATCTTAGAGCACTAAACAAGATCGTAAAAGACTTGCATCCTGTAGTAGCTAATCCCTATACACTACTCACAAAACTAAAAGATAGTCAAATTTGATTTACAGTATTGGATTTAAAAGATGCATTTTTCTGCTTGCCTTTAGCCAGAGATAGCCAAAATTTGTTTGCATTTGAGTGGGAAAGTCCCGCTACTGGTAGAAAACCTCAGCTTACCTGGACAGTGTTACCTCAAGGATTTAAAAACAGCCCAACAAGTTTTGGAAACCAACTGGTATGAGACCTTGAGGCATGAGGACCCCCTTCTGGAAATGGGACTCTATTACAGTATGTAGACAATTTGTTAATAGCAACTGAAACTAAATCTGAGTGTATTCAGTGGACTGTAAGGTTGTTAAATTTTCTTGGACTAAATGGATATCGAGTCTCTCAACAGAAAGCTGAGATAGTACAGTTGCAAGTGACCTACCTGGGTTATGAAATCTCCAGAGGACAACGAGAATTGGGAACTGAGCGGAAAAAAGTCATCTATAAGACATCTCTTCCCCAGACAGTAAAAGAACTAAGAATCTTCCTGGGAATGACAGGTTAGTGCCAATTATGGATTTATAATTATGGAATAATAGTAAAACCGCTATATGAACTCCTAAAAAGGAATCCTACTCAACTAACGTGGCCAAAAAAAGCTCAAAATGCATTTGAAACCCTTAAGAGGGGACTCATGAAAGCTCCAGCTTTAGGTTTATGGGATGTGACTAAACCCTTTTGGCTGTTCTCCCATGAGAAACAGGGAGTAGCCTTGGGGGTCCTGACCCAGCAATTGGGACCGTACAGACGGGGTGTAGATTACTTCTCTAAGCAACTGGATGAAGTAAGTAAAGGATGGCCTGGGTGTTTACGAGCAGTGGCAGCTGTAAACAATATTGAAATTTACTCTGGGCCAAAAGATAACAGTGTTGGTTTCACACACTCTCTCTGCTGTACTGGAACAAAAAGGGAATCACTGGCTTTTTCCATCTAGGTTTTTGAAGTATCAGGCTATCATGGTCGAATAAATCCAGCTTCTTTCCTTAGTGAGACAACCACGGAACCATTAACGCATGACTGTTTGGAAACGATAGAAGCTGTATATTATAGCAGACCTGATCTGAAAGAAGAACCTCCTCTGGAGGACGCACAGTGTTCTTGGTTTACAGGTGGGAGTAGCTTTGTCCGGCAAGGTATCTGCAAAGCTGGATATGCAGTGACTACTACAGATAAGGTAATTGAAGCTAACCTGCTATCTGTTGAGACGTCAGCTCAGAAAGCTGAAATCATTGTCCTAACTAGAGCTTTGGAATTAGCCGAGGGAAAAAGGATAAATATATGGACCGACTCTAAATATGCCTTTGGAGTTGTTCATGCCAATGGGGCAATTTGGAAGGAACGAGGATTACTAACACCACAAGGAAAACAAATAAAGCATGCAGAAGAAATATTACGCTTATTGAGGGCTACGCAGTTACCAGCTAAAGTTGCTATAATGCATTGCCGAGGACACCTAAAGGGTAACACTGACCAGGAAAGGGGAAATAAATTGGCCGACTATGAGGCTAAACAGGCAGCAGAAAGAATGCCAGAAGGACAAAGTTTACCCTTAATTTCAGACAATAGGGCAAAGGACTTGAATGAATGGGCAAACATTAGGTATTGGAAGTCAGATCAGGACTTAATACAGGAGCTCGGAGGTCAAGTCCCCTCCGAGGGGTGGGCACAATTAAGTGATGGAAGAATTATTTGACCCATCAGTGTAATCTGGAGACTCATTAAAAGAGAACACAATAGGACACATTAGGGACCAGACTCCGTATAAATTCATAAGTCAAAAATAGATAGGGAGGAACCTATATACTACTATTAGACAGGTGCGGAACTTGCATTTAAATCTGGTCCAGAATATATCTAGAATAATGAAAGTGATTGCTGAATATGCACCCACTTGCTGGAGCATGGGGAAAAAGGGATACCTCTAATAGGGATTCCCGTACCCAGAAAGAAGTGGAACTATTCCCTATGGGAAGAACCAAGCTGGAGTAAGAACACAGATTACCAAAGATTAGAAATCACAAGTCCCTCTAGCCTAGAGCTATATAGATATAGAGTATGTGCACAGAGATGCAACCCACCCAAGGGATTAGGAAAAATAGATTGTGCAAATTCAATACTTATTGGAAATTATACAAGTTGTAATCAAACCCTAGAACATCGGAACATCACTCAATCCCAGTGTAAGTACAGGCTGGTCAGTATCTGATGGAAAAGGATGGTATTGGCTATGTAATAATACAGCTTGGAAAAGGTTACCCAAAAACTGGAAAGGAACATGTACTCTAGGAGTAGTGGTCCCAAATATGAACAACCAAGGGAACTGTGTAAGGTCTATCACGAAAAGGGTTAAATGAGTTAGCAACCCATGAGCGGAAAGACCTTCTGCTTTCAGTTTTGTGCGATGGTTGTTTCCTGTGATCGGAATTAGTGAATTAGAAAAAGCTCTTGTAAATATCTCTGCAACCATCGAAGCAATAGAAAATAGGGCTGTAGACATAATAGAAGCCTTACAAGCTCAAGTATCAAGTATATCCAAAATAGCGTTGCAAAATAAAATGGCATTAGACATACTGTTGACCTCACAAGGAGATGTGTGCACACCTATGAATATTAGTTGTTGTATGTGTATAGATTTGGAAGAGATTGGAAAACGGACAGCAGTCCTGCATAGAGTAGCTCAAGATGATACTTCTTGGGGTTTGCGGAACTATGGAATAAGTTAACTAGTTGGTTACCTAATTTTCTGTGGTTAAAACAATTATTTGTTGCTGCATTCTTCTTAATTATTCTAGTTATTGTTATTCTTTGTTTGTTTCAATGTTGTTTATCGGGACTTCATAAATCCATTGATGATTATAGTGATTGGAAAAAGAATAAAATAAAGCATGATGTACAAACAGGAAGATATTTTAGAAAAAGGTTAGAGGAGAATGGGCTTTTATAAAATGATGTAAAAGAATTTACATATTAGAATGAAAGGGGGGACTTGATGAGGGGTAGACATTATAAACAGTAAAAGATTAAGAAATTCTAACAATGCAAAGAGGTGAACTAAGGAATGTTGCAGCCTGTTATGTGTTGATTGCGAAGGATAAGGAAGGCCAGGATGTCTGGAAGACTGCATAGATAAGAGGAAGAAGATGCATTAAAGGTGTGTATATGTTAATCAAGAAAACAAGATATGTAGATAATTTACCCAATAAAATGCAATCAGGTGTTATGGGAAATCAAAGCTCTGAGAGAAGAGATCCCCAGAGTCTTGCTGTGCAAATAAAGGTACCTGCTTTCTAAAACTCAAATTGAGTCTTGGGAACTTAAATTCTCGGCTGTTTCATGGTTTCAATTTGTAGTTTTTGGAAAGATCTGTGATACATTTGGAAGAACTTTTAGACAATCAGTCAGGAAGCAATAAGAATTTGTGAAATTAAACTTAAATCTCCATTTAAAAGAACTTATTGTTTTTTCCACATTTCGCCTCTTCCTGAAATCTACCCATTATATACACAGTAATGCTGCTGAACAGTACCAGAGGAACAATATTCAAAGTTTAAAACACATTTGAAGATGTGTTGAAGATGAGATGAGAGATTATGGTTTAGAGAGAATCAACTGTAATCTCTCATTATACTTTTATATTAAACAAACAGCAAAAAAACTCCCACCACACACACACGCAAAAAACATCGGTACTTAATTAAAATATCCTTTTCCAGTAAGCTGTTAACTTGTTATCCAGGAAGTTGCAAATATTTCATAACATCTGTATGTATTATATGTGGGGTTTCTTTTCAGATTTCCAATCTATAGCTGCCAGAGTCCAATGCTCTCTGACCAGGCTCTTTATATGTTCCATGTGTGGAGGGTACAATGCTACACTTAGCAAAATATAGCAATTGTAATACACATTTCAAGCACAATACCAATGTGATCCCCATTACTGGTCTTTAGAATATGCTCAACATCCCAGTGCTGATCACCCCAAATCACATGGGTTGAAGCCAGCCCAAGCCCGTTGCTCTCTTTAAAATTTTTTTGTTAGTTATTCAGTTTTTATACTAAATGTTGGGCTGAGCCACATATTCACTCCCCCTGTGCTGCTCTGGCTAACTCAGAGACAATCACACTCTTTTAATGAGCTCAGGGAGAAACATTTATACCATCAGTTGATCCACTCAACTGTCATCTAAAAGCCAGCTTTCTTTGCAACAGCTGTGGACAGTCACACCCTCCATTATTCTCTGAGCTTCATGGGCATATCGCCCTTGCCCATCTCCACTGAGCCTTCTTCCATTGTAGGGGTTTATTAGTGAATCACAATAACAAATTGACATTGTAAAATACTGTAGAGACATTTTAGTTTCATTTTTTGTTGAGTAGCTATATTTACAAAGAAAAATGAAAGAACACACAAGTTTTGTCTACCAGTTAGTAATCATTTTATTGAAACGATCTGTCCCCAATCAGTACTATGCCAACAAAGACATACCTCTTAGAAGGAAAAAGGCTTCCTAACCCTTTTAAAGTCACAGTGCATTTGCTAACACTTAAAGTAGCATATCACTGTGCTCTGTGACCCTAAGGACACAAGACTACTTAAGTAAAAAGCTGATTCAGCAATTCAAACATTTTCTAAAAAGCCAAGTAGCTTCCATGAATTCAACACTTAAGATTTTCACAGAAAGGAAACAAAAATTTTCCTAAAATTAGTATTCTGAATTCTTTATATGTCAGTTTCACACTGACAGTTCTAAAGGCATTAATAAGGATGAATAAAATGAGATTTTCTGAAGATCAATTGATATATTTTGAGAACATCTTGAACTTTAAAGTATATGTAACAATGTTAAGTCTTGTTTGTCGCATTAAAATAAACCAGAAAAAATATACAACTTACATATTCTAATAAAGTTTTGCAATAAAAGATTTTGAATTTTGTGGATTGTTTTTTTCTTGATAATTTTCCATATTAAAGATTTAGAATATTTACATGACAGCATTATAAGTGCTGTTGACATTCATAATATTTATAAGGCTAAGAATACTGTGAATACCACATTTCATGCAAAAGAAATCTGTAGTGTGCTTTTGACGTACTAAGTCTTTTTCATAAGTTTAGTGAACCAATTCTAAAACCACTACTTTGTTCTTTCATATAGCAAGTAAAACACAGGTAGCTTTTTTGGATCCAAACTGACACATCCAGAACACACTATAATAGCTTTTACAGATTACCAATATCTCTTAGAAAAGCATCACAGCCTACCAGTTAGGCACTGATTGTCCCCACACCTGTCTGCAGAGGTCACCAACAGCTCAGTTGCAGGTTTCATTTCATTTCATACTCAGTGTGTTTTCTTTCTTAGATCAGAACACAGTCATGAAAAACAACATGCAAGTTAGATGAATACTTTGTATGATGCTGTTCTAATTATTTTGCAGTGTTTCACGCAAGAAAGATTAAATGATGGATTAAAACTAGAAAGGCCTACAAATTGTCAGTCATCATACTGGTTTTAATAACAGTACAATCATGCTATCAGGGTAAGGAGGAAGACATAATATCAACACAAGAAAATGAGCTATATTTGATTTTTTATTTTTTCAGCATAAAGGCAAAAGAAGGGAAAAAACAGCATGTACACTCAGGGCACAGATTATGCAGTTTTCCTCATGAACCAGTTTAATCCTCTCTGTAAACCATATGAGACTATTCTTCTGCGAACAAAGTAATTCCGAAAGGAAATACGTCAGTTGAAAAAATTTCTTGGTATGTAATATTTTGATTTCCATAACTCAAATCAGAATTGCTGATATACATTTCAGCTAAAGTAGTATAATGATTTTGGCACTAACAAGTTGGATGAGGCAGGTCTGTTATTTAGATTCTCTAATTCTTATCATATAAATAGAATGGGGGGGACCCATGCAAGTCTTCTGTATATCACTCTCCCTCCAAGATAATCAATGTTAAAATATCTCCTAAATAATAGAGGGAAATTTTCCTGTTCTAGGCTCAGATAAAGTTAATTTTCTTTCTGGTAGCCAGTATAGTGCTATTTTTTTATTTATTATGAGAATATTTTTGATAATACGCCCATGTTTTAATTATTGTTGAACAGTGCTTACACAGAGTCAAGGCTTTTTCTGCTCCTCACCCCACCAGAAAGTAGGCTGGGGGTGCACAAGAAGTTGGGAGGGGACACAGCTGGGACAGCTGACCCCTACTGACCAAAGGGATATTCCATACCATGTGACATCATGCTGAATACAAAACTAGAGGGAGCTGGCTAGGGGGACAGTGGCTGCTGCTCAGGGAATGGCTGAGCATTGGTCAGCCAGTGGTAAGCAATTGCATTGTGCATCACTTGTTCTGTAGTTATTATTATTATGCCTTCATTTTCTGTCCTATTAATTTATCTTTATCTCAATCCACGAGTTTTACTTTATTTAATTCTCTCTCCCATCCCACTGTGGGGGGATGTGAGCAAACAGATATGTGGTGTTTAGCTGCCTACCAGGTTAAACCACAACAGTCCTTTTGGCACCCAATGGGGGGCGCTCAAAAGGGTTTGAGACAATAAAAGTTGCAGGTTAAGATACTGATTCATGTCTTCTCCATATTAGTTTATCTGATCTGCCCCATGCTCTTTTTTTTTGCTGTACGTGTTAAAGATTGGTGTTGGCTTTTGCAGTTTGCTCTGCTTTGAAGTGATTAGTGATGCTTGCCTGGGAGATTTGTTATCGTAACACTGATCTTGAGCTTAATCTGCTATTTGGGCTCTGTACTGAAGCCATTACTATACTTCAGGTACCATCTCATGGAGACATTAACAATTATATTTCTTCCTCTGAGAGGTTTTTTTTGTGGAGGAAATAGAGAATGACACCTTCACCACCTTCTCTGATGTATTCTCCCCATTTAGAATAATTTTTCAGTATCTTGAAAATCCTTGGATAGTTAAAATACTTCTATTAGTATTTCTTGTGAATCTTGCTTTGGTTTTGTCTAAGGTTAACAAGCAATTTAAGAACATCATCCAGAGATCTACCCTGAGGCTGGATAGTTATGAGTGGCGGGGTGTGTAGGATAGCATGGGCAAATGCCTAGGACAGTGGGCACCTCCAGTGTTTTGGAACTTCACCCCAGAATCCTGAAAAAGCAGTAAAATATTTGGAAAAAGTATTCTGTCCTGGCAATTCTGGGGAGACATGCCTACTGAGCCCTGTTCAACACTATTCATTATCCTGAAGGGGAAGAAAAGGTCTCTGGATCTGATGACAAAATGACAAGCATTGCATCTACTCCAACCCCAGCAACAGGCACTGCAGCTGAACCAGAGAACCTGCTGGTATCAGTTGCCCCTATACACAAGAAGAAAACCTGAAAGCAAAAGTCAGCTCATTTAGTAAGGGCTTTTAGGGATGAAGAACCAGGGCCATCATGAGAAGAGGAGGAGGAGGAAGAACTCATAAATGAGGCTGTAACCATCTGATCCCTATTCCTGAGTGAGCTGTGAGATATGCAAAATTATTTCAGCCTCCATCCAGGTGAGTACATTTTCACCTGCCTGCTCTGATGCTGGGATAACAGGGCCAGTGGCCTGGAATTAGAGGGTAGGGAAGCCGAGCAGCTGGGATCCCTTTCTAGGGAAGAGGGCATTGACAAAGTGATTGGAAAAGGGGCACAAACTCTCAGCCTCTGGAGGCAACTCCTTTCAGGCACGAAGGAAAGGTGTCCCTTCAAGGAAGATGTTACATGTCACCCAGGCATGTGGACCATCACGGAGAGAAGTGTCCAGTACCTGAAGGAATTATCTGTGCTGGAGGCGATTTATGATGACCTGGATAATGAGCAGTTATCCAAAGATCCAGATGAAGACCAACACACACAACCTATGTGGAAGAAGTTTATATGGAGTGCACCACTGTCATATGCCAACTCATTGACAGTAATGTCCTTGAAAAAAGGAGAGGAACAAATGGTGGATGAATTGGCTGGCCAACTCCAGTAATATGAAGGAAGTCTCTCTTCCTCCCTTGTCTCAGCTATGGAGAAAATGTCCCAGGAGGTCCAGCAACTCAGAGGATAGGTCCTACTCACTACCTGTACCAGCATCTCAGATATTAGGAGTAAACATCCCTCTGCTCAAGAGCATATAGAGGGTACACACCACGAGGCACCCTGTGGTTTTACCTGTGTGACCACAGAGGACAAGGAAGTGGGATGGAAAACCCAGCTCTACACCCTAGAGGCATGAGTATGTGAGTTGCAAGGAAAAGCAATCACAAATGCTCCAGTTTCCAGTGGGCAGTTTTCCAGACAGAGTAGAAGGGCTGATCTTACTTCCAATCTTAATGGACTTCTGACTCATATTTATGAGAAATGAGTAATGAATACTATGACCAGAACTAGAGGGGCTCTGCCTCCAGCCAGGCGGAGAAAAGGGACAACCAGGTTTACTGGACTGTGTGGATTCGATGGCCTGACACGTCAGACCCACAGGAGTATAAGGCTCTAGTGGACACTGATGCACAGTGTACCCTAATGCCATTAAGCTATAAAGGGTCAGAACCCATCTGTATTTCTGGAATGACAGGGAGATCCCAACAGCTAACTGTATTGGAAGCCAAAGTGAGTCTGACTGGGAATGAGTAGCAAAAGCACCCCATTGTGACTGGCCCAGAGTCTCTGTGCATCCTGGGCAGAGACTACCTCAAGAGAAGGTGTTTCAAGGACCCAAAAGGATACTGGTGGGCTTTCGGTATAGCAGCCTTGGAGATGGAAGAAATTAAACCACTGTGTACCTCATCTCTTTGAGGACCCTTCTGTTGTGTGGTTGCTGAGAGTTGAAGAACAACGGGTGCCAATCACTACCACAACGGTACACCAGTGGCAATACCACACCAACCGAAAATCTCTGATTCCCACCCAATAAGCTTATTTGTCAACTGGAGAGCCAAGGAGTGATCAGCAAGACTCACTCACCCTTTAATAGTCCCATTTGGCCAGTGTGAAAATCTAATGGAGAGTGGAGACTAACAGTAGACTATTGTGGCCTGAATGAAGTCATGCTGCCGATGAGTGCTGCCGTACCAGGCATGGTAGAATGTCAATACAAACTGAAACTCTTCTGAAAGCTGGTTTTTCCATAAAACGAAGTAAGGTCAAGGGTCAAGGGACCTGAACAGGAGGTCCAGTCTTTAGGAATAAAATGGCAAGATGGGTGCCATCATATCCCTGTGGATATGATCAATAAAATAGCAGCTACATCTCCACTAACTAACAAAAAAGAAGCACAAGTTTTCTTATGCATTGTAGGTTTCTGGAAATGCATATTTCAGTTTATAGTCTGATCATAAGCCCTCTCTATCAAGCGACCCAGAAGAAGAACAGTTTTCAAATGGGGTCCTGAGCAATGACAAGCCTTTGAAAAAATTAAATGGGAGATATTCCAACTGAAGAAGATATATTGGCAGCATATGAAGGAGTTTGAGCTGCTTCGGAAGTGACTGGTACTGAAGCACAGCTCCTCTTAGCACCCCGACTGCCAGTGTTGGGCTGGCTGTTCAAAGGGAAGGTCCCCTTGACACATCATGCAACTGATGCTATGTGGAATAAGTGGGTCATAATGATCACACAGTGAACTTGAATAGGAAACCCCAGTTTCCCGGGAATCTTGGAAGCAATCATAGACTGGCCAGAAGGCAAAGATTTCAGAATATCACCAGAGGAGGAGGTGACGTGTGCTGAAGAGGCCCCACTCAATAATAAACTGCCAGAAAATGAGAAGCAATATGCCCTATTCACTGATGGGTCCTGTTGTATGGTGGGAAAACACTGAATGTGGAAGAATGCCGTATGGAGTCCTATACGATAAGTTGCAGAAACTGCTGAAGGAAAAGGTAAATATAATCAGTTTGCAGAGATGAAAACTATCCAGCTGGCTTTAGATATTGCTGAACAAGAAAAATGGCCAGTACTTTATCTCTATACCGATTCATGATTGGCGGCAAATGCCCTGTGAGGGTGGTTGCAGCAATGGAAGCAGAGAAACTGGCAGAGCAGCAGTAAATCCACCTGGGCTGCCCCATTGTGTCAAGACATTGCTGCCTGGGTAGAGAAGCTGGTTGTAAAGGTACATCACATAGATGCCCACGCACCCAAGCGTTGGGCCACTGAGGAACTTCAAAATAACCAGCAGGTGGATCAAGCTGCTAAGATTAAGATGTCTCAAGAAGATTTAGACTGACAACATAGATGCACACTATTTTTAGCCCAGTGGGACCATGACACTTCAGGCCATCAAGGAGGAGATGGAGCATATAGATGTGCTCCTGATTGAGGGGGGGACTTGACCATGGACACTATTGCACAGGTTCTCCATGAACGTGAAACATGCACTGCAATCAATCACGCCAGGCAGGTAAAGTCTCTGTGGTATGGAGGACGGTGGCTGGAATATCAATATGGGGAGGTCTGGCAAATTCACTACATCACACTCCCTCAAACCCGCTAAAGCAAGCGCTATGTGCTTACAATGGTAGAAGCAACCACCAGATGGTTGGAAACACATCCTGTGCCACATGCCACTGCACCTAACACTATCCTGAGCCTTGAGAAGCAAGTCCTATGACAACGTGGCACCCCAAAAAGAACTGAGTCAGACAACAGAACTTATTTCCAAAACAACCTCATAGATACCTGGGCCAAGGAACATGGCACTGAGTGGGAACATCACACCCCCTATCATGCATCAACCTCTGGGAAAAATGAGCAATACAATGGACTGCTAAAAACTACACTGAGAGCAATGGGTGCTGGGACATTCAAGCACTGGGATACACATTTAGCAAAAGCTACCTAGGGGAGCTACTGATTGAGCCAACCCTGCCCAGTCAAAACTTCTGTGCACTGTAGAAGGGGATAAAGTCCCTGTACTGCATGTAAAAGAAATGCTTTGCCTTGGGCAAAGGCAAACCCATTCATGGGATTCCTTTTGATCAATGACCTGGGTGCACTTGGTGGGTGATGAAGAAGGATGGGGAAGTCCGATGTGTACTTCAAGGGGAACTGATTCTGAGTGAGAATAGCCAATGAATTAAATTGTATGATGGTTATTTCTATACAATACTGTATATCACCACTACTATGGTTGCTATATGCCATATTAGTATTACAGTAAGAATCACCCAGAATAATGAATTTTGACAGAACCAAGCCAAAGTGCAGTGGTGATGGAACCAGAACGGGCTTCAGCATGCAACAGTCCAACACCACACACTATCTCGCCTGCCCTGAAGGACTGTTATGGCAGATGGAGGCCAAAGTCATGGACTAAATGAACTCAACAGACATTTTAGAGGGATGGCACATAGGCTAAGGAAATGATATTCGTGTGCATATCAAAATACAGGAAAAGTGGGGGTGATTAATTGTAATGTGCTGAAAAGTATGGGACCTGGGCATGATGTAGATGGTAGTGAGTAAGGGATGGATATTGATGTGGTTTCAGTTGGGATAGAGTTAGTTTTCTTTCCGGCAGCTGGTATAGCGCTGTGTTTTGGATTTAGTATGAAAATAATGTTGATAACACACTGATGTTCTAGTTAATGCTGAGCAATGCTTACACAGAGTCAAGGCCTTTTCTGGTTCTCATATGCTCTGCCAGCAAGCAGGCTGGGGCTGAACAAGAAGTTGGGGGGACATGGTTGGGACAGCTGACCCCAACTTACCAAAGGGATATTACATACTATGTGACATCATGCTGATTACAAAGCCAAGGGGAGTTGGCCAGTAGGGCAACAGTTGCTGCTCAGGGAATGGCTAGGCAGTCAGCAGGTGGTGAACTGTATTGTGAATCACCTGTTTTGTATTTCTTATTATTCCTTCCTTTTACTATTAAACTGTCTTTACCTCAACCCATGAGCTTTTTGAATTATTATTTTCTCCCCCATCCCAGTGGGTGAAGGTGAGCGAACAGCTGTGTGGCGTTTAGCTGCTGAGTTAAACCACAACGGGAATATAAAAATATATACCTGCTTTTAGTTTGTGTTGGATATTTTTACTTTCCTGATGTATAACAATTCAGCCACTAAAATTCCAAATCTGCATAGAAATATCCTACAGACTCATCTGGCATATCAATTACTAAGAACTTTTTTCCCCCAAGACTAGTATTTTATAGGAGTAGTAACATCTGACATCTGGGAAGAGGGATTATAGTCAATATTTTATAATGATCCTGGAAATGAATGAAAATATTTTTAATCTTTTTGTAAACTTCTTTTAACTTTGTTTCAACAACACTGAATGCAAGAGAAATTACACTGCAGTTTATTTTTAATAACATGTTTAGCATAAGCAAATGGATAAATTAGAAAAGGATTTTACCATACTGTAGAGCAAAAAAGGTTTTCTTAGAAGGTCTGGAAATAATAACTTCTATTATAGCATAAAATTATGGAAGCTGATATAATTTAGGAGTTCTACAAAATAAAAAAACATATTAAAAGAACAATTATTAACAGTAATATTCGATTGAACAACTATCCCAGTAGGTTACTTTACAAAGGTTATTAACCTTTCAAAAGCCTTTTATCTGAGTCAATAGTTTGAGCAAGTTTTGTCTAAACCCCCTTTTAGCAAATGTCCTTAGCTCAGCTCCACTGAAGTTAGACATAGAATTTCAGGTGAAACATAAGGTTCATGATCTTGAAGTGTTAGTGTAGTTTTAAAAGAAGACATGTAAATGTTGTGTGAGCTGAATACAGGCAGAACGCAGGAACAACCACAAAGCCACAGATAAAATGAAGAGAATAAACCTGTTACCTCACAATCTGGGGAAACTCCGAAACAGCACTCGGGCAGAGGAAACGCAAGCAGGAATGCAGGCACCAGAGAGCTTGAGCCTTGCTAGAAAGTGTGTGTCAAACCTGCCGCTTTGCCTGTATTTTATCAGGGAAAGCCATGGTAGTTTTCCACTGTACTTTTATCTTTCTCACAGCAGGGCAGGAATCTCAAGCATGTTTTCTGGGATGGCCCTGAGTTTATCACAGGCCTGTGTTACCTAAACACAGAGGTTCTACTTGTCAAGCACATGAGACTAGGCAATGATTAGCATTACCTCTGTGCCTGGAAAGATCATGGAACAAATCCTCCTGGAAGCTATGCTAAAGCACATGAAGGACAGGAGGTAATTCGAGACAGCCAGCATGGCTTCACCAAGGGCAAGTCCTGCCTGATCAACCTAGGGGCTTTCTATGATGGGGTGACCGCATCAGCGGACACGGGAAAAGCAATGGATGTCATCTATCTGGACTTCTGAAAAGTCTTTGACATGGTCTCCCACAACATCCTTCTCTCTGTATTAGAGAGATACGGATTTAATGGGTGGACTGTTCGATGGATAAGGAATTGGTTGGATGGTCGCATTCAGAGAGTAGTGGTCAATGGTTCAATGTCCAGATGGAGGCCCGTGACAAGTGGTGTCCCTCAGGGGTCCATACTGGGACCAGGGCTGTTTAATATTTTCATTGATGATATAGACAGCAGGATCGAGTGCACCCTAAGCAAGTTTGCAGATGACACCAAGCTGAGTGGGGCAGCTGTCACACCAGAAGGACAGGATGTCATCCAGAGGGACCTGGACAAGCTGGAGAAGTGGGCCTGTGGGAACATCATGAGGTTCAACAAGGCCAAGTGCAAGGTCCTACACCTGGGTCGGGGCAATCCACGGTTTCAGTACAGGATGGGGGATGACGTGATTGAGAGCAGCCCTGACAAGAAGGACTTGGGGGTGCTGATTGATAAGAAGATCAACATGAGACAGCAATGTGTGCTCATAGCTCAGAAGGCCAACCATATTCTGGGCTGCATTCAAAGAAGTGTTGCCAGCAGGTCGAGAGAGGTGATTCTTCCCCTCTACTCTGCTTTCATGAGACCCCACCTGTGTCCGGTTCTGGAAACCCCAACATAAGAAGGATGTGGAACTGTTGGAATGGGTCCAGAGGAGGGCTACAAAGGTGATCCGAGGGCTGGAGCACCTCTGCTATGAGGACAGGCTGAGAGAGTTGGGCTTGTTCAGCCTGGAGAAGAGATGGCTCTGAGGAGACCTCATAGCCGCCTTCCAGTACCTGAAGGGGGGCTACAAGAAAGCTGGGGTGGGACTTTTTACAAGGGCTTGTAGTGATAGGACGAGGGGGAAGGGATTTAAACTGGAAGGGGGAAGATTTAGATTAGACATTAGGAAGAAATTCTTCACAATGAGGGTGGTGAGACACTGGCATAGGTTGCCCAGGGAGGGAGGTTGTGGATGCCCCCTCCCTAGAAGTGTTCAAGGCCAGGTTGGATGGGGTTTTGAGCAGCCTGATCTAGTGGGAGGTGTCCCTGCCCATGGCAGGGGGGTTGGATCTGGATGATCTTCAAAGGTCCCTTCCAACCCAAACCATTCTATGATTCTATGTATGTGTTTTTCTACATCCCAGCTGCAAAGTCACTTGAGTATGTTTTACAATTCCTCCTCACCAGCCTTCTGTTATATTCCCACAAATGGTAACCTTCAAAGACTACATTTAAAGTCCATTTTAAAAAAAAAGGGACAGTGGCAGAAATCCTGAAAGTACCATTTCCATTGTTTCCTGCCATACTTGTTCTTCCTCTTGAATTAGCAAGATATTGTTGTTACTGAAACAAGCAGTATAGTTTGTTCTCTATTTCCACTGGATTTTCCTCGTGACATACACTGTTAAAGCACTCAGTCTCTCACTTCATTGTTTAGCATTTAAGAGATTTTATTTTTGCAGCAGATGTATTTTGAAATAATCACAGATAGAATGTATACTTAACTAAGGTAGCAGTAAAGGCAGCAGTAAGAACTTCATTAGAGTTGATATTATAAAATAGTATTTTAATGAACTTGCTTAGCATTTTAAGTTTCAGGGGTTCAATGACCACGGTCCTAATGTTTGAAGACTATCATCTCACAAGACTGATTTTCAGAACTCATATACTACATTTGAAAAATGTAATGAAAACACTAGTAGAGAGAGCATGAAAGCATAGGATTATCACTTCCACCCAAGTCACAAAGCACCTATTTAACTGAAGTTAAAGTACAAAAAACATATTTCCTCAGAAAGATTATAGAATAGTTTTTAGCCTAGTCTGTAGCATCTTTATTCACTGTGGGAAATACAAGTCACGGAAGTTAAGCGTGTTCTTATCTGCATTACAGCACCCATCCATCAACAGACTTGAACAGAAAACTCAAGCAGGATTTTTTCACCTTCTATAGAACCCCCCCCCCCCCCCCAAACAAAAACCACAAACACAGAATTATTACATTTGACACTGCGATCCTGAACAACTGCTCTAAATTACAGGAACAACACACTATATTCAATTCAAGGACCAAGAGTTTGGACATATTTCACTACCATCTGCACCTTGAAAAGCTTTGTATAACTAGGAGAGAGATCAATTTAAGTTAATTCTAAGCGCCCTACAATGAAGGGTAGAGTGTTTGTCTCAAACATTCATAGAAGTATACATGGCATTCTTAAATAAAATCCACATACAAAACCAACCATAAAGTGAGATTTCCCAGATGTTTTCCAGCTCAAGGACACTAGTGCCAGATCACTGAAATTGACTACTAAAGTTTAGCTGTCTAGAAATTAAGCACTGAAGGAAGTAAATATTTCCTAGATATCAACAACTATTTCTTTGAAAGTTTAGGTATCTAGAATGGAGCCTCTACTTCTTAGAAACATGCTGAGAAGGAACTTTTTCATGCACTTCTAAAACCTACTGCAATCAAAGGATTATTTCAGACATTCTAGTAATCTACAAATTAGGGCAATGTCACCCAATCTACATCTGAGTGGCTTGATATTTTGTTAGCCTTAAGAATACAGTGGAAATTCCATACCCAAAATGAATGCAGGATTTTGTCCTTAAAAAGTGACAGCCTCCATAGTGGCATACAATATATGCAATTCCAAGGGATTCCTAAGAATAGCACTGTATTTACAAGTATCAAAGATTTCACTCAGTGGAAACAGATAATAAACAGTAAACTGCTGTAGTGGGTTTACATGGCAAGGTTTTGGTAGCTGGGAGGCTGCAAAGGGTGGCTTCTGTGAGAAGATACCAGAACCTGCCCCCATGTCAGATAGAGCCAGTGCCAGTCAGCTCCAAGACAGACCCACCACTGGCCAAGTCTGAACCAGTCAGCGATGTTGGGAGTGCCTCTGGGATGACATATTTAAGAAATGGGAAAAAATGCTGCACAGCAACAGTTGAGAAAGAGAGGAGTGAGAATGAGAGAAACGGTCCTGCAGACACCAAAATCAGGGAAGGAGGAGGAGGAGGTGCTCCAAGCACCAGAGCAGAGATTCCCCTGCAGCCCCTGGTGAAGACCATGGTGAGGCAGGCTGACCCCCTGCAGCTCACAGTGGAGCAGAGATCAAGCCTGCAGCCCTTGGAGCATTCCACATCAGAGCACATGGACATCACTGAGGGGAACTGCTCCAGAGGCAGCCTGATCTGCAGAATCATGGCAGATATTGGCACATTGGGGGCTCTCCTGAGGCAGGAAAATGCCACGGCAGTGGAAAGACCTGCTAAGAACCAGTGGCCCTCAAGGGAGATGATGATGAGGCCTGGGCATTGCCAAAACAACTGTAACCATCCCCACACGTGTAAAAAGCAGCCTAGGGACAGCTAGCAACCAGGAAAACAAACAGAGCAGACAAACAAGGTGTGGCACATCAGACAGGGCGTGGTGTAGCAGTTCATGTAGAAGGGTGCACAGGAAGAGCTGATAGGATGACAATGCCCAAGACGTGAATTCTATTGGTGGTGATCACCTTCTCAGAAGGAGCTTAGCTATGGTATCCACCTAACAGAAAGCCACAACCTCTGCACTCACCAGAATGGATGTGGTAACCCAGACAGAGCTCCCACGAAAACATGCAGCCATCCAGGTTTCAGGCTGCAGGGAGTGCCAGAGCCTTTCACTGGTAATGGATAGCAGTAGTGAGAACAGCTGTGTGAGGTGTGACCATGATCTGCTCAGACTGGTGGCAGAGCTACAAGAGGAAGTAGAAAGGTTAAGGAGTATCAGGGAGTCTGAGGAAGAAATAGGACAGACCTTCCTCTTAGGGAAGTCTGCTGCATGCCTGGGGCCTGGGTTAAGGACATTGCTAGGAAACTTCCTAGTCTGGTACGGCCCTCAGATTATTACCCATTATTGCTCTTCCATGTGAGAGGTGATAAAGCTGCAACGCATAGTCCAAGGGCAATCAAAAGAGACTTCAGGGTCTTGGAATGGCTGGTAAGGGAATCTGGAACACAGGTTATTTTTTCCTCTATCCTTACAATTGTGGGCAGCAACATTAGAAGAAACACATCAACCCACTCTATTAATACATGGCTTCGTGGCTGGTCTCACCGCCACAATTTTGGGGTTTTCGATAATGGGATGGCCTCCATGGCACCAGGCCTGCTGGTGTCAGATGGGATTCTCCTTTCTCAAAGGTGGAGAGTGTCTTTGCTCACGAGCTTGCAGGACGCATTGATAGAGCTTTAAACTAGACTTTAAGGGGGAGGGGGATAACATCAGGCTCACCCGTGACAAGCTGAGGGATGACACATCAAGTTTAGAGGGACGGGGTGCTAGCGAGGATCCTCAGCTCTGGGACATGCTGGCTACACTGCAGCACACTGTCAAAGTTTAGCCCCTCTCCCAAATTAGTCAGCAGCTAAACACAAGCAGTTATGGGGCCCAACATACACACACAAGGAAAGAGGAAAGGGAAATGAGGGAAAATGAGTTGTGGGCTGGAAACTAGAACAGCTTCAATGAAACAGTAATAATAAAACAGAAAGTAATATTAATAAGAAAATAATAAAATATATACAAATATATGAAATCAATCCCCCCCATGCCTATGTGCCACCACTGATGCTGCAGAGCAGGCACAGGTAAAGGTCCTGGACTGGACTCAGTAGCAGATGGGAGCTGGATTCAAGAATTGGATTCAGGAACTCATGGATCTGGGATCAGGGCAAAAAGACAGACGAAGTGCTTCCTAGACAATGGCCACCAAAGAAGAGGGCTTGACCCTTGTGATCCCTCCGTTTTGTACCAAGTATGATGTATATGGGATGGAATACTCTGTTGGCCAAATTTGGGTCACCTGTCCTGTCCACTTCTCCCTGCAGGTGCAACCCTTTTTTGCCCCTTTCACTTACAGCATTCCACCACCTCGAGGATGACCTTCGTCTCCGTAAGGATAGATGTAAGCAATGGCCTTTCTGCAGACCAATGCCCTGTTACTTTGGTGATAATCATAAATGTGAGTGTTATCACTTCTAGAGACAGACACTGTCTGGAACCACGTAGCTAACTTTCAGAAAATGAAGTTACTTAGACGAGGCTAAGCTGAGAAGTTAGAAAATCAATTCTACTTTAGCTCAAACCAGAACACACTTGAAGTCTTATGGAGATGAGTCAAGGGCTCCTGAGGTAATAGAAGCCAAGAGGGAAACACCAGCGAAACACCTCAAAGGAGTTAAGGGGTGCTCCTCTAAGAAGGTGACACAGTCGACAGCTCAACTGAAGTGCCTCTGCACCAATGCACACAGCATGGACAACAAACAGGAGGAGCTGGAAGCCACCATGCTGCTAGAAAGCTATGACCTGATTGCCGTTACTGAAACTTGGTGGGACAAATCCCATGACCGGAGTGTGGCTATTGACGGCTACAGGCTGTTCAGAAGGGACAGGCTGGGAAGGAGGGGCGGAGGCATTTCCTCTACATCAAGTAATGGATAGAGTCTGAAGAACTGTCCCTGAAGAATAGCCAGGAGTAGGTCAAAAGCCTATGGGTAAGAATTAAAAACTGAGTCAACAAAGAGAACCTTTTAAGTATGTCTGAACTCACCATAAGAGAACCGCTATTTCTCTTGAGGGTTATGACACCTCAGGATGTACCAGTTTAAATTTTCAATTTAATCTTCAGTGGAGCAGGAAAAAGCTTTAAGAACAAGATGTCTAAAGATTCTTAGTAAGAAAATGCAGAAATTGAAGTCTGATCCATCAGAAACATGGAAGTGTCCTCTTAATTCTTAATTTTCCTAAGTATAAAGTTAGACAGGAATCTCAATCTGTGAAAAATCCTCAACTCACTGATCTCTCTTTTTTTTAATTTTATATTTAAAAGATTTGAACCTTATAAAAAATTGCATTTAAGAAAAGTACAATTCAAAAACCAATCTCCAGAAATATAAAATTAAATCTCTCTGCATAGAAACACTGCTTGAAAAATAATAAAAAACTCTGTACCACCTACACCTTCTAAATTCATTATAAATACTTTTTTTTATTCAAGAGTTTTATTCTACAGAAGCTTCCAGGAGATTTTTCTGTTGCTCTAAAGTATGTAGCTAAATCATTACAAATTTTTTCTTCAATAGGATTCGTGGTGCTTTGCATGCACAATTAATGAAAATTAAACAAAAATTAAAGGCAGTCTTTCACGTTACATTTACTTCACTCTTGTCACAGTCTGCTTTGAACTAATCTCCAAGTTCTTTAGAGCTCTGCTCTTCTGAAAGTCCACAACATTTAAAATATTTGGATTTTAACTGTTTTAGAGGCAAGATCAGCCTTAATGAGTGCACAAAAGCATCCATTAATATTGCATACATTGGTTACATTCAAAATATGTAAGGGTACTTAGGCTTCTGCAAGTGTTCATCCCACAGCTCATGATACATTGAGGGTATCAGGTTAAGAAGTCCTTGCCACTGACAGTATTTAGTTTGCCTGTCTCTGCCCACATCTATTACAAATAAGCTTTCTTTTCAGATATTGGCTAGGTCTCTTGACCTGCCAAAACCATCTGTCTTTAAACTATAATCATTAAAGCTACCTGCCACTCCAGAATACTGAGTTCAAACAAAACAAGAAGTCTTTCACTTCTTCCTAAACTTGCTTTAAAGATCTTACTTTCCAAGCATTGTCTCACACAAATGTTCTTTCTATATTATCCTTCTCTCCAGCTTGAGCTTCCATCCAAGTAATGTTACTATTGCTTTATAGAAAAAATTTTTCAATGATCTGACAACAAACAGTCCAGTCGCCCAACTTTTCCACATGTCAGTTCTTCATAAGAATTACTCTCTCTCAGGATCACTGCAGCATTTCTTCCTGATCTAGCCTCTTTGCACAGCTAGCTGCAATACATGGCATATCTGTGGTTTCTGGTTTCTCACTGAGGGCTGCTTATCACAAAGAACTTGTAGCTTTCACCTCTGAAAAACTCTGCATTTTAGTCAATACCCAAACCACATAAATAGTGTAAAGCAGAACGCAAGGCAAACACAAAAAATGTCTCTGGTCTTCAGCAGCACAAATGCCACACTCCTAAACTATGGTTGCAATTCTACCCACCCCACATAATGCTGGATAGAAAGAACACATACATGTGGACTTCAGAGAGCTTTGCTACCAAACCCCAGTGAGTCTTTGCTAAGCATGCATGAACAACAATTGCTCAGTGCTTATTTGTCCAGAGTTGAATTTTTTTTATTAGTAGTTCACTAGTTGTTCCATTAGGTCAAGGTATGTCCTTATCAAAAATATATGCACTCTAAAATTTCATATCTCTGCTTTAAAAGTTAAGATATCGGACCCAGAAAGGCTAGTTTCTTTCTTTGGTTGAAGTTTTCTTAGAAGTTCACTCCAAGTAGTTTAAAGCATACATCTATAATGAGAAACACAAATCTTAATGGTTGATCTTGGGCATTCAAAAGCAATTGCATTTCAAAATTTAAATATGAAGCAGCTTCCGGCATATACAGAGACATGGACAGACTCACAGTGCTATTTTTATTTTCTCCCAGTACCAAAAGATTTTTCTATGCCTTCTTTAGAAGCATTTCCCACCTGCTATGTCATCTACCCTAGCATGCTGTATTAACTCTGAAGTAAGAGGACATAATTTTTAATACTTAACTTTGGAACAATCCAAATTTTGACCATCTCCTAGGTATTAGCGTTTCCATTCTGTTAGAGGAAGCATATTCAAAGTTTTACAATCAGTGATCCCGTCCCTCCTTCCACCTGGTGATTTCTCATTTACAATTAAATTTCTGAACTATTGCCAAACTATTTCTTTTGTACTTTAAACCAGAGCATTTTTTTCATTACGGCACATAAAACACAACAGCTCATAGTTGCTTTGGGTTTTTTCTTCATCCATTTTGAAACAAATAATTTTACCAACAAGTTCTGCAAATGGACTAAAATTAGTTAATAGTGTTGAAAAGCTACGTCCTGCCCAGTAATCTCAAAATCACTTTATAAGCCCTAACCTTACCAGCCTTTCTCCCCTTTGTAAGTGCATGTGCATCAGAAAACAGTTGGTTTTCCTCACAACACTTATGAAGAGAATAAATGAAAACAAATATTGATCAGAATGAATTTTCAGCACATGTATCCTCCATGCATACACAAATGTTTACAGCAAAAGAGAAAGAACTATACCAGTAATTCAGGTCAGCCAGGACTGCTGGTAGATGATGGAAAGCGGTTTGGTAAGGACTTCTGTCAGCTCCCTCAATACCCTTGGGTGGATCCCACCTGGCCCCATAGACTTGTGAATGTCTAATTGGACAAGCAGGTCTCTAACCATTTCTTCTTGGATGATGGGAGCTTTGTTCTGCTCCCCATCCCTGTCTTCTGGCTCATTGGGCTGGGTACACAGAAAATATCTTGCCTTGCTATTAAAGGCTGAGGCAAAGAAGGCATGAAGTACCTCAGCCTTATCCTCATCCTTTGTCACTATTGTTTCCCCTGCATCCAGTAAAGGATGAAGACTCTCCCTGTAGAAACAGTTATTATCTTTGACAGAATTGGCCAATTTAAGTTCTAGTTGGGATTTAGCCCTTCTGATTTTCTCTCTGCATGACCTCACTCCATCCTTGTAGTCCTCCTGAGCTTTGGAAAAAGGGGCAAGCATCTCACAGACTTTCCTATTTTTTTCTGAGATCCACTCAAAGTTCTCTGCTCAGCCAAGCGGGTTCTCTTCCCTGACAGCTCATTTTTCGGCACATGGGGAAGGCCTGCTCTTGTGCCACCAGGATTTCCTTCTTGAAGAGCATCCAGCCCTCTTGGGCTCCTTTGCCGTTTAGGACTGCTTTCCAAGGAATTTTATCAAGCAGCCTTCTAAACAGTCCAAAGTCTGCCCTCTGGAACTCTAAAGTGGCCGTACTGCTGACCCCCCTCCTTACTTGCCCTAGAACTGAGAACTCTATCATCTTGTGATCGCTGATCCCCAGGCGCCCTCCAACCATCACATCTCCCACAAGGCCTTCTCTGTTCACAAACAACAGGGCCAGTGGGGTGCTTTCCCTAATTGTTTCACTCACCAGTTGTGTTACGAAGTTGTCTTCCACACACTCCAGGAACCTCCTAGACTGTTTCCTTTCTGCTGTATTATACTTCCAGCAGACATCTGGAAGGTTGAAGTCTACCACTTGTAGATATCCCATCAGTCTCTTCTTCTTGGCTGAGCCATCTAGAGCAGACTCCTACCACTATATCTGCCTTATTGGGCGTTCCACTGATTTTTACCCATAGACACTCAACCCTATCATCACCATCACTGAGCTCAAGGCAATCCAAACACTCTCTAACACAAAGAGCTACCCCACCCCCTCTCCTTCCTTGCCTATCCCACCTGAAGAGTTCATAGCCACCCATGGCAGCATTCCAGTTATGTGAGTCATCCCACCACGTTTCCATGATGGCAATTATCTCAGTTTTCTTGCCTTACAATAACTTCTAGTTCCTCCTGTTGGTTGCCCATGCTGCGTGCATTGGTGTAGATGCACTTCAGTTGGGCTGTTGATCCCACCATGCTCCTGATGGGAATAATCTTAATTCCTAAGTGACTCCTCGCTGTCATTTCTAATTCATCAATAACCTATGCATCTTTGCTGTCACTTGGAGTGCTATCCTCCACTTCCTCTGAGGTGGCAGATCAAATGACCTCACTATTACACCATCCCTCAGGCACTGGAGTGCCATTCCCAGGCTTATTTCTATCATGCCTGGTTTCATCCCCCTCCCCCTTCAGACCTAGTTTAAAGCTCTGTTGATGAGCCCTGCTAACTTCTTGGTAAGCATCCTTTTGCCCCTTGGGGACAGGTGCACCCCATCATTTACCAGAATGCCTGTTCTTGTGTAGGCCAACCCATGGTCAAAAATCCAAAGTTTTGCTCCTCACACCAGGCTCAGAGACAGATATTTATTTCCTGGTTCTTCCTGTTCCTCCCCTCATCGTTCCCTGTAGCAGAAATGACAGAGGAGAACACTACCTGTGCACCCGATCCCTTCACTATTTGTCCCAAGGCCCCAAAGTCCCTTTTAATTGCCCTCAGGTTTCTTGTTAGGGTTTCATTACTGCCTACTTGGAAAATCAATAATGGATAGTAATCCAAGTCTCTATCCGAGGCCACAGGTAGGCAGCAGACTTCCCTTTGTAATGGGTCCGGTCTGTATACTGGGTCATCTGTTCCCTTCAGAAGATTGAATCCAAGGCACTTCAATTAAAGTAGCTGACACTATCAGCTACGATGTGGTAAAAGAATAGTATCTGCATACAGCTATGCCAGAAGTGACTGAAAACAAAGAGGTTACTTCAAAGATGGCAAGTGGACTCAACAATTGCTCACAATGATAAAAGTGTTCTCACTATAAATAGGTACTATAAATCATCCATATAAGAACAACTAGAACATTATTAGTAAACAAAGAGATAAAGTTCTTTGTTCGAGCTACCACTTGCAATTGAAGGTTTAAAGTTCAGCAGCTCATCTGCATGTTAAGCATTGTTGAAATCATAAAGCTACTCTTAAAATTAAGATATACTCCCACCACTATTTGGAGATACAGACCTTGAATAGCACATAATAGCATTCATCAATAACATTAAAAAAAAGGACACTAAAAGCTAGCCTTAGCAAGAGACTAAAAAATCCTACCTGTAAATGTTTACAGTATACTGTCAGTAACTCATTTTACAAATAGATCTCCAAGAAAACCCCATCATAAAAGATAATTTAACAACACATCTCAAACACCCTGCAATAACTGTAAATACTAGAATGCAATTAGGTAACATTTAAATCTAATAAACTGGCAAATGTTACACCCATTTACAAGAAGGGTCGGAGGGAGGATCCAGGGAACTCCAGGCCTGTCAGTCTGACCTCGGTACTGGGGAAGGTCATGGAGCAGATTGTCTTGAGTGCTATCATCCAGCACGTGCAGGACAACTAGGGGATCAGACCCAGTCAACATGGCTTTATGAAAGGCAGGTCCTGCCAGACCAAACTGATCTCCTTCTGTGACAAGGTTACCTGGTTAATAGATGAGGGAAAAGCTGTGGATGTGGTGTACTTGGACTTTGCTAAAGCCTTTGACATCATTTCACACAGTATTCTGCTTGAGAAATTGGCTGCCATTGGCCTGGACAGGCACAGCATCTGCTGGGTAAAAAACTGGCTGGCCAGGCCCAAAGAATGGTGGTAAATGGAGTTAAATCCAGTTGGAAACCGGTCATGAGTGGTGTTCCCCGGGGTTCAGTGCTGGGTCCAGTCCTGTTCAATATATTTATCGATAATCTGGACAAAGGGATTGAGCGTACCCTTTGTAAGTTTGCAAATGACACTAAGCTGGGTGGAAGTGTTGATCTGCTTGAGGGAAGGGAGGCTCTGCAGAGAGATCAGGACAGAATGGATGGATGGGCTGAGACTAACAGGATGAGGTTCAACAAGGTCAAGGGCCAAGTCCTACATTTGGGACAGAACAACCCCAGGCAGCGTTACAGACTTGGGGAAGAATGGCTGGAAAACTGCCTGGCAAAGAAAGACCTGGGGGTGTTGGTTGACAGCCACCTGAACATGAGCCAGCAGTGTGCCCAGGTGGCTAAGAGGGCCAATGGCATCTCGGCCTGTATCAGAAACAGCATGGCCAGCAGGACCAGGGAGGTGATCGCGGCCCTGTACTCGGCCCTGGTGAGGCCACACCTCAAGTACTGTGTTCCGTTTTGGGCCCCTCACTACAAGAAGGACATTGAGGTGTTGGAGCGCATCCAGACAAGAGCAATGAGGCTGGTGATGGGACTGGAGAACAAGTCCTATGAGGAGCGGCTGAGGGAACTGGTGGTGTTTAGCTTGGAGAAGAGGAGGCTGAGGGAAGACCTCATCACTGTCTACAACTACCTGAAAGGAGTTTGTAGTGAGGTGGGTGCTGGTCGCTTCTCACAAGTGACAAGTGATAGGACGAGAGGAAATGGCCAATATTTGTGCCAGGGGAGGTTTAGACTATATGTCAGGAAAAAAATTTTTCACTGAAAGGATAGTCAGGCACTGGAACAGAGAGGTGGTTGAGTCACCATCCCTGGAGGTGTTTAAAAGGCAGGTAGATAAGTTTCTTGGGGATATGGTTTAGGAAGGGGACAGGTATGGCTGGACTTGATGATCTCAGAGGTCTTTTCCAACCTTATGATTCTAAGATTCTATCAATATAGTCACCACAGTTAATGACAACAATATGTAATGGTTCCAAAACCTGCTGAAATACATACAATGAAGTTTCCAAGCAAGTCAAACAAAGCCTCGCATAACATGGATTTACAGCAGTTTTACAACGCATGTTGCCTTTTTTAATTTTTTGTGTGTGTGTAATCTCCAACTGTAGAAACGTTCTCCTCAACCTCTCTGATAGCCAAATCAATTCACCTCAAAAACTCTGCATGCCATCAAATTCATATTTTAGATTAAGACAGAAAGTTAAATCCAACCACTGCCACATGGTGAAAACAGTAGTAAGTACTGTTTTCACCATTATTTAGAAATTACTTTAGTGATCCAAGGCCCATTTTTCACTGCTCATAGATAAAATACAAATTCATTTATTAATTTGTTAATTAGTTAATCACTGTTAAGAATAACTGAGTGCTACACATATCCATTGACATATCAGGTTACAGACTTTTGCTCAGATTTTTCCATATAGAAATATTACAGTTGACTTGGGAGCCATGGCATGAATACACATTCCAAAATGCAATTTGGACAACTCAAGTTTTACATTGTGGTAAACTCAATACTATAATTTATTTTCTCCTCCAGTTAACCAACACTTGTTAATAGGGATGAAAAAAGTGTGATTAAAAAAAACAAACGTAGATTAAAGAAATTATTAATATATGACACTTAATTCTTGCATTAAAATGCAATAACTACTTTTATTTCAATAAAAATTATGATTGCACTATGCCAGTGCTTCACTAGAAGCTTCCAAAGTAAAGAGTTATGACATTACTTTAGGGCACTGCTAGAAGTTATGGCTAACAATGTGTACATGCTTTGAATAAAGACTGTGTTTTTAAATATATTTGAAAAATGAAACATTTACTGAGTTACAGTAACACATGTTTAGAAAGTAATAGAAAGCATCACATTCTTTGCACCTTGAGCATTCATCCTTAAGTTAAAACCTAGATATACTGTTCCCCAGCAGATCATTTTAGATATGCCCAAGAAATTCAAATGTTATTTTGGTTTTATGTCATTAAAAAAAAAAGCAATAAAATATATAGGTTATTTTCATCAAAGCCAGAAGGGGGTACTCCAAATAACTGAGGTTGGGAGGTACTGAACATTTGCCTTCTGTTAGGAGAGGTCAGAAACATACTGTCTTGTAGTTTAGTATTGCACTTCAGTTCACAATGCCATACCTTTTCTTTCTTAAGAAAAAGTTCTCCTTTTAATAATAAAAAATACTTCCGTTTATGCTACTGTCATCACAAGGGCAAATTAATCTGTGACAGAAGACTAGCAACACAAAGAGACTCGGCAAGTGTTAATTCCAGTTTTATATCCCGAGATCTGTGAGCTATTTACGATACTGACAAGGAGATAAAGAGAAAGACAAGAAACCCCAAAAAACCTATACTACCTATGTTTTTTCACTACACAATGCCTATTCTAACATAACTAGTTCAGGTCGTTTTAACAAGATTGCGCCGAGTTGATACCTTATATTGAACTACATCCTAAAATGAAAGAAACGGCACTAGATCATTTTGCAAGTACAATACAGTATTTCATCTCTGCCAGTACTTTGGTGCACCAGCCAGCCCCCCCCCCCCCCCCCTTTCCCCGCAAGAGATATCCGCATTCCAGTCAAGCCTCTCCCAGCAGGGTTCAGCCAATTCTCCCCCTCACTCCCAGGCCTTGCTAGGCTCCAAAATCCCTTCTGATTTTAGGTTTCATTTTGTTGTAAATATCAAAACGGAAGGAGAAAGCCTCCAAAGCAACGATCCTTACCCTTGAAATCCCGCCATGTGCACAAAAAGGAGGGTGAGTTGTTTGTTTGTTTTTTTTTTTTTTCAAAAATGGAAGATGAAGGGGAAGAAACAAAAGCCTTACATGGAGGAAAGGCTAAGCGGCGGAGACAGAGGAAGAAAGAGGAGAGCCCGGCGAAGGAGCAGGGCAGGGCGAGCGTCAGCCATGTTGTGTGTATTGGTCCGGTATTTACAAATCTGCAGCAGCAGACTCTCTGGGAGAGAGTGGAAAGAAGGGAGGTGGAAAGAAAAAAGTGGAGGGAGGAGAAAGAAGGAATCGAGGGAGGAGGGGAAAGCAGCAGCGGCAGCAGACAAAGGAACCTAGCAGAGAGCGCGCGCATACACACACAGGGCGCGTGCAACCCCAGCGCGTTAGCAACTCTCCCGGCTGCAGCCTTTGGCTACTGCAGCGCGGCCGGGCCCTGCCGCGCCCTGCCGCCACCACCCTCACATCCCCTTCGCACCATTTTCTCGTGGGGGAGAGAGGACGGATGATGGGACAGGCATATCTCCATTCACCTCCCCCAAAGTGCACTATCGACAGAGAGGCTTATCTGCCGGGAGCCCCGCGGCGAGCCCCAGCTCAAAGTATAATAGCTCACCAGAGAGGAAGGGGGAGATATGCAGCTGCAACCCCTCCCCTCCAGCAAGGGACGGGGACAAATACCGAAAGGGACCGTACCAAAGGAAGGCAGCAGTCCTTTGGAGCCCAGAAGAGTGGGGGTTACCAAAGAGCCGAGGTACTACGTGGGAAGATATAAACGGCAACACGATCTTAAGGACTTCCACTCTCGCCCGCCTCCCGCGGCTTCCGGGCAGGCCGCTGAGGCGGACAGTGAAAAAGAAAGGGCAACAGAAACGGAACACCGCAAGTATGTAAATAACATCAGCCTCGAGGGAGTGGAAGGAGAGCTAGGAACAGCGACTCCCTTCGGCTCTGCCCAGTACTAGGCTAAGCTAAGCCAGGCCAAGGCCGGCGCGAGGGCAGCTCTTCTCCCACCATTCGCTACTCTCTTACCTGCTGGAGGAACAGGCATCTGGGAGCGTCAGAAAGACAGCCTAGGAGCGTTAGCGCTGCAGCCGCAGCAGTCCTCCTGTCTCACTAGGCCACTCAGCTTCTCTGCGGTAGCAGTGGGGACAGCTGTTGTCTCATTTGTCCCCCTCTGCCGTCACCACTGCTGCGCCCTATTCGCCTCTGCTACATTTGGATCCTCCTCTCCGTACATAAGCTGCACCACCAAGATACAGACCTCCTCACCTTCCTGCCAAATAGTGAGCTAACCGCATCGAGATGTTCAAAACACAGGGCCGGACACCGCCCTCCTCCTCTCCGCCAACGCGCAGGCGTACTGCAAATTCCAAACTGCGACAAGAGCGCAGGAAGTAATCCTCCAGCCAGTTCACCACTACTCGCTAGCGCGCAGTCGCGCCCGTTGTTACTGCCGCTCCTCCTCCGTCGTCGATGTCGTCATCTCCTGGTCCTCCGTCGGCGGTCGTAGCGGAGGGTGGTGTGGGCTCGTCCACAGATGGTTGTCTGTTGGCCCTTCTCCAAATGTAGGCCACTAGGCCCTGGGGCAGCGAACGTCCATCTTTCCCCATCCATCCGTCCTCCAACCGCGGCGAGTCCAGTGCTGCCTCGCGAAGTGGCGGCAGTGATTTATGACAGCGGTACCGCTTCTCTAACCAGACCTTGAGAGTCAGTGGCTCTCTGCTGCCCCCTCGCTATCACAAGAAAAAGAAAAGTGTAAGCCATCATAAGAAATAAATATCAGCTATGGATATCCTGTGTTACAAATTCAGTCCGTGCCGACTGAGAGAGGTTAGGATACAAATTATATAAGTACAAAAGTAAATTCATGTGCATGAGATGTCTCAGCCAAACTGAGTGCATGCAAAGGAATTTTCCTTTAGGGGTTTTATACATTACCCGACAAGGGTATGATATGAATCATCCAATTACCTACTAATGCATATTTCTAATTATTCAACATAAACGTGGTACAGCATAGTAACATACATTACAAAAATATATTTTGTAGGACTTGCAGCATCATTATCTGTCAGCATCCTTGTTGCTTATCTGTTAATCCAGATGTTTCGATCATCAACTTCTGCAAAGTTATTAGGCATCAGCAATTCATGATTCTCTTAGGTATGGATCCTTCAGTTAAGGAAACCTCTTTTCTTGTAAAAGGAGTAGCACAGGATTTTTATTTAGCAGAATCAGTGTAGCACAATTTTATAAGTAGCGTAGCACAAATTAGCTTATGGTTTCTAATCACCTGGACCCTCTGCAGTTCAGGTCAAATCTTAATTCTTGGCTTCCAGTATCAACATAACAATCAATCTAGAGTCAAAATACACAACACCCCTCACCCCCAGATCACTCAATCCTCAGAAGAAGCAGACGACAGTGGAAGCATCCCTGACCACTGGAGGATCATGAGTTTTGCTATCCAGCAGCAGTTCCCATCCAGGGCTTGTAACACAGCTTGATTTTATAATTGGTGCTCTGTGTGCTGCTATACTTCCCTGTTCTCTGTCAGGGTCATCACAACCTGGTTGGCCAGCTGCCTGAGACCTTCAAGGCTGGTAAGGAGGGAACTAGTCAGCTTGGTGCCCAGAAACCTGGAGAATGATAGGGAAGGGGAGAAGTCTGCCTGGTGCGCAGGACCTTCAAGGCCTCATGAGGAGCATACATGACCAGCTTAGTCACAGACAATAGCCATTTACCTTATAAAATGAGGTTTTCTTGATATCCTCCCAGCCTAAAGAGAATCAGTCTTAACTACTGAAAAAAAAAAAAAATCCTAGCCCCGTTGATTTGATTATAGAATCAAGAATCCTCAGAATTCAAGTAGCCAGATCTTTACTCAACCTGAATTTGAAGAAGGAATGATATCTTCCTTCTCAGCTTGATCTTCAATTAATATCTTTAAATGCTGGGATCAATCAGCCACTTTTGCTTTAATTTAACCTTAAAGGAGCAGTTATCAGTTTGAGATAACTATATGGCTACCTGGCTAATTTATCTTTTCCAAGCAAGCTACTGTAAAGCTATCATAGGGATGATTTAAAGTCAACAGAAACAGAGGCCTCCTTCCAATCTGTTTACTCTCTGACACGGTTACAACATTGATGAAATTTATCATGCCAGCAGGAACCAACCATCTATGTTTTATCTACTTGAATAAAATAGCAGTAAGTTTCAAATTCAGGTGATTTAAATTAAATAAATAGAATAGTTCCAGTTGGAAGGAACATACAATGATCATCTAGTCCAGCTGTGTAAAAACTTCAGGAAAATTTGCCTTCTTTAAGTGAATTCTTGCATACTACAAGAAGCGGTGAATAAAGCCCAGCTTTTAACAGAAATGCTGCAATTATTACTAAATTAAAACTCAGCTGTATCAGATATTACTTCCTTCTGCCAGCAGTGACTTCTGAACAACATATTTAACTTTTAGGAACAGGTTTGTAACAAATCAGCTTTATTTAGAATTGAAAAATATGTTAAAAAAGATTGATAAACATTAAGTTAGTACTTCAATTTGAGCAAAAACTGAAAACTGAGATTTAAGAGGTTGGATGAGTTCAACCTCCAATTTATTGGGATAGATAAATTCAACTCAGTAAAAAGGTTTTAAAAAAGCAATGACTAATACTAGAAAGCTGGTGGATTTGCTGTAAAAATATATAACATATAGGTCAAGATTTTAATCCTCAAGATTTGGTCTATATGAGAAAATGTTAGTGACTCCCCCTCCCGAATTTCAGTATCAATCCATTATTAGATTTTTTCTTTATATCAACAAAATTCTTCACTTTTACCAGTGTAGTTACATTACTTTTGTAAAAAGATGATCCCTACTATGTCTCAAAGAATGATAAACAACTGAAGGTGAAAAAGAGTCTAATAAATGTGCCTGGAGATAAAAGTCACTGATATTAGTAAGACATCCTTTTAAAACAGATATGACTTACTGTTGTGTAAGATGAGACTATTATTCAATAGACTGTGATCACAGCAAGGCAATACCAAATTAATCATATTTGCAGAAATTTAAACCCTTCTCCTCCCACTCTTCACTTGTATCTTCATTTCTCCCTTACACACATGTAGTACTCTTCAGTCTTTTGGTAGACAAATTTATAGCATTTTTTCCCATAGATAACTTCCATGTAGATAGAGAAAATCTCTATGATAGTCAAAGTCATCCAAAATATACCTCTTATTTCCTCTTTATTTTCTTTATATGAACCTTGAAACATAAAAAGCTTGGTGAGCAACTTAATTTGCAAACGCCATTAAGGGATATTAGCAGCATGGCCACCTCCTCCAGCCACTCCAGCCCAGGACTCACTCTCTCCTGCCCAGCTGTTTGAACTCAGCCCAGTACCCTTGGCACTAAGAGTCTCCACCCAGGCTTAGGGACTCAGCTGCCACTTATCTGTTTGTAGGTTCAACCAGTAGCAAAGCTGAGCACGTATCCCAGAGACACACACAGAGGACATTTACACATCTGGTTACAGACTGCCACAGAGAAGGTGCTGCCTTCAAGAGCACCTAACACACAGGATCCATGTAAAATAGACAGCCAACTCCTCTTCTTACTCTTTGGCTGGTAGAAAGTCACTAATGAAGTACTGGCATGGACCCTCTGTCTACCTGGTGCCTCTGTCCCAATCCCAGGCCCTCTTTTACCTGCTTCATAGGTGCCCTACTCACTGGCTAGTCCAGCTTGATGTTCAATAGCAAACATGCATGCACTCACAAGCTCATCCCACAAGCACTCCACATTCACAAGTTCCCCTGGGAATAGAAGCATTGACCCTTGCCTGCCTGATCCCCCAGCCCGGACCTGAGCCCCCTCCCTACTACTTGCTGAACAGCTTGAAGTTTGCTTGCAAATACACTTTCCACCTGTCCATGAACACCTCCAGGGATGGGGCTTCCACAACTTCTCCAGGCAACCTGTGCTAGTGCCTCACCACCCCCAGAGGAAAAATTTCTTCCTAATATCTAATTTAAATGTCCCCTCTTTCAGCTTAAAACTGTTACCCCTCATCCTATCGCTGCACTCCTTGATAAAGAGCCCTAATCCAGCTTTCCTGTAGGCCCCCTTTAAGTACTAGAAGGCTACTATAAGGTCTTCCTGGAGTCTTCTCTTCTCGAGGCTGAACAAGCCCAACTCCCTCAGCCTCTTCTCATATGGGAGGTGTTCCAGCCCTTTGGCCATTTTCGTAGCCCTCCTCCGGACTTGCTCTAACAGATCCATGTCCTTCCTGTGCTGAAGAATCCAGAAATGAACAGAGGACTCCAGGTGAGGTCTCACGAGAGCAGAGTAGAGGGGCAGAATCACCTTCCTTGCCCTGCTGCTCACACTTCTTTTGATGCAGCCCAGGATACAGTTGGCTGCTTGGGCTGCAAACTCACATTGCCAGCTCATGTTGAGCTTCTCACCCACCAGCACCCCCAAGTCCTTCTCTTCAGGGCTACTCTCAATCCATTCTCCACCCAACCTGTATTTGTGCTTGGGATCGCCCCGACCCAGGTGCAGGAACTGGCACTTGGCCTTGTTGAACCTCATGAGGTTTTCACAGGCCTGCCTCTCAAAACTGTCCAGGTCCCTCTGGATGGCATTCCTTCCCTTCAGCATGTCGACTGCGCCACGCAGCTTGGTGTCATCGTCAAACTTGCTGAGGGTGCCCTCAATCCCGCTGTCCATGTCTACAACAAAGATGTTAAACACCACTGGTCCCAATACCAATTCCTGAGGAAGGCCACTCATCACCGGAATCCACTTTGACATTGAGCCGTTGACCACAACTCTTTGAGTGCGACCATCCAGCCAATTCCTTATCCACTGAGTGGATATCCATAAAATCTATGTCTTTCCAATTTAGAGACCAGAATGACATGCGGAACAATGTCAAATGCTTTGCACAAGTCCAGGTAGATGATGTCAGTTACTCTTCCTTTATCCACCAGTGCTGTAACCCCATCATAGAAGGCCACTGATTTGCCCTTAGTGAAGCCATGCTGGTTGCTTCCAACCACCTCCTTATTTGTTATGTGCCTCAGCAGAGTTTCTAGAAGGATCTGCTCCATGGTCTTGCCAGGCACAGAGGTGAGACCAGCCTGGACTTCCCCAGGTCTTCCTTTTTTCCCTTTTTAAAAATGGGAGTTATGTTTCCCCTTTTCCAACCAGTGGGGACTTCACTGGACTGCCATGACTTCCTGAATATGATGGATAATGGCTTAGCAGCTTTATCCACCAATTCCCTCAGGACCTGTGGATTCATCTCATCAGGTCCCATGGACTTGTGCACCTTCAGGTTCCTTAGATGGTCTTGAACCTGATCCTGTCCTACAGTGGGTGGTTCTTCGATCTCCCAGTCCTTGCCTTTGCCTTCTACAGTTTGGGTGGTGTGGCTTGAGCCCTTGCTGGTGAGGACTAAGGCAAAAAAAAAAGTCATTGAGTACCGCCGCGTTCTCCATATCCTGGGCAACTAGGTCTCCCATTTCCTTCCAGAGAGTGCCCACATTCTCCCTAGTCTTCCTTTTGTCACTGACACACCTATAGAAGCTTTTCTTGTTGCCCTTGACGTCCCTGGCCAGATTTCATTCTATCAGGGCTTTAGCTTTCACAGTATCACAAGGTTGGAAAAGACCTCTGAGATCATCTAGTCCAACCTATGACCCAACACCAACACCTACTCGTCGTTTAAACCGTGGCACTAAGCGCCTCATCCAATCTGTTTTTAAACACCTCCAGGGACGATAACTCCACCACCTCCCTGGGCAGCGCATTCCAATGGCCAATCATCTTTTCAGTGAAAATTTTTTTCCTAATATCAAGCCTAAACCTCCCCTGACGAAGCTTGAGACCATGTCCTCTTGTTCTGTCACTGATCACCTGTGAGAAGAGACCAACCCCTGCCTGCCTACAACCTCCTTTTAGGTAGTTATAGAGAGCAATAAGGTCTCCCCTGAGCCTCCTCTTCTCCAGGCTAAACAACCCCAGCTCCCTCAGTCGCTCTTCATAGGGCTTGTGCTCCAGCCCCTTCACCATCTTCGTTGCTCTCCTCTGGACACACTCCAGCATCTCAACATCTCTCTTAAATTGAGGGGCCCAGAACTGGACACAGTACTCAAGGTGCAGCCTGACCAGTGCCGAGTATAAGGGAATGATAACTTCTCTAGTCCTGCTGGCCACACCATTCCTGATGCAGGCCAGGATACCATTGGCCCTCTTGGCCACTTGGGCACACTGCTGGCTCATGTTGAGTTTCCTGTCTACCAGCACTCCCAAGTCCCTTTCCACTTGACTACTCTCCAGCCACTCTGTTCCCAGCCTATAGCTCTGCATGGGGCTGTTGTGTCCAAAGTGTAGAACCCGGCACTTGGACTTGTTAAACTTCATCCCGTTGGAATCAGCCCATCTCTCCAGCCTGTCAAGGTCCCTCTGTAGGGCCCTCCTACCCTCCAGCAGATTGACACTTCCTCCCAGCTTGGTATCGTCTGCGAACTTGTTAATTATGGACTCAATCCCCTCATCCAGATCATCAACGAAGATGTTAAACAGGACCGTGCCCAACACCGACCCCCGGGGGACACCACTGGTGACCGGCTGCCAACTGGATGAGACACCATTCACCATCACTCTCTGGGCTCGGCCATCCAACCAATTCCTAACCCAGCACAGAGCACTCCTGTCCAAGCCACAGGCCGTCAGCTTCTCCGGGAGTCTACTATGGGAGACGGTGTCAAAGGCCTTGCTGAAGTCCAGGTATACCCCATCCACAGCCTTCCTCTTGTCCACCAGCTGAGTCACATGATCATAAAAGGAGATCAGGTTGGTCAGGCAGGACCTGCGGCTTAGCAAGCTTGTCTGCCAGCTCTCTCATCACCCTAGGATGGATCCCATCCGGCCCCATAGACTTATGAGGATCCAAGTGGCTCAGCAGGTCTCTAACTTCTTCCTCCCGGATTACAGGGGAGCTATATTCCATCCATCCCCAAGTGGAGCTCCATGCACTCCAGCTGCTCATTGACATAGTGTGTTACCACACTTTAAAAACCACAGAGTGCAATCAACATGAAAGCTCAAACTCTTGAATACTCTGTGAAATCAAGTTTTACTTAACTTATTAAAACAAGAAAGGTAACAAATGACTGATAGCAATTAACAAGTTAACAATACCGGCTTTAAAACAATTCATCTAATCATTACCATAAGAGAACAAGCACAGCAATTAGAAGAGCTACATCACCAACTGTTTTTTCATCATCATTCAAATAAGATTGGAGGAGTCTTAACAGTTGGGAAAAGAAACAACAAAAAACATACATCACCAATTGCCTTTTTATTCTCATCATCCAGACCCACAATCACTGGGGAGCCCCTTCTGCAGCGAAGATCTGGAGAGCCTGTTCCTGGACAATTGGGAGGACCATGCGGCGCGTCTGCTTGTGGTAGAGTCTCCAGAGATTGCTGCAAGAGGGTCCAGCTTTTATTTTTTTAAATAAACAATTTACATCATTCTAAAAGCGGGAACTCTGGTTTCAGCTGCCTCATATCCCCTCCTCCTGGAGTCTGGTCAAAACTACAGAAAAGATGAGAAGGAAGGCAGCTGGATTCTTCTTATCTCTAAACTAAGGAGGCTGTTTACAGTGCTTTCTCCTGCTTCACACAGTATCCATGCTTGTGAAAATACAACTAAGGTGGTACAACTCAATTCCACTGATTAAGAATAGCATAACACAATTTTACTGATAATACAACTATGAGAAGTTACAGATTAAACAATACATACAGCAATGCAAACTTTAGTTTAAAGCCCTCTTCACCAGCCTGGCAACCTATGACCAAGGATGCTCTTCCCCTTCTCTGACAGATTGACCCCATCAGCTCCCAGGAGACCAGGTTTCTCAAAGCGAGTCCCATGGCCTAAGTAGTCAAACCCCTGGCTGTGGCACCAGTCCTGCAGCCATTTGGTGATTTGCCAGACTCGACTGGCCTTTACAAACCTCATCCCTTTGACTGGGAGAATTGATGAAAAAACTACCTGCACTCCAGAGCCCCTTACTGCTGCTCCCAGGGCTCTGTAGTCCCCCTTGATACCCTTTCAACTGCCCCTGACTTTATCATTGGTGCCCATGTGAAACAACAGCAGCGGACAGGAGTCTATGGGCTGCACCAGGTTTGGCAGCCTCTTGGTGACATCCCTGATATGAGCCCCAGTAGGCAGCACAGCTCTCTGAAGAGTGGGTCAGGTCAGCAAATGGGTGCCTTCATCCCTCTCAGAAGAGTCTCCCACTGCTGTCACCCATCACCTTTTCTTCGTTGTGCTGGTTGTGATCCAGGGGACACACGGGCTTGTCTTACTCAGCTCCAGTGTCTCTGGATGTGACGGATATTTCCTCCTCAGACTGTAGAGCAGTGAAGGGGTTCTGCGAGGACACCTCAGGATTTGAGGGAAGCCTCTTCCTCCTGCTGGTCCTTGCCCTTGCAAGCTTCCATTCTTCTGCATTATTGTCTCCCCTCTCTTCTGTGTGTGCCAGTGGAGGAGTTTTTGGTTGATTGGCCATGGGCTGTGGGCCCACAGCAGACTACATTTGGAACCAGCTATCCAGCTCCTTCTCAGCCTCCTTGATGCTGCGCAGCCTTCTCACTGCCTCTTGCAGCTCAGCCACCTGCTGCAGGAGCTCCTCCACCTGAGCACACCTTTTGCAGGCAGCTCTGCCACCTGCCCCTGCCACAAGAGAAAGGTCCAGGCACTTCCTGCAGTCTGAGGTCTGCACCGCAGCCTCTGCCCTCAGCAGCTCCATCTATGTGGAGGTATCAGCCACCGCTGGGGTAAAAGGCGCAGACCGCCCGGCTGGAGCTGCAGCCTTTGCCCTTATCTGAGTGCCTACCATTCTGCCTCGAGGGTCAGGTAGGACAAGTGCCCTTGACCTGCACAGGTGGTCACAGAAAATGTCTGGGTGCTGGGTTCTGTGTACCTCAGGACTCCTGCGCTGCCAGTGGAATGCCTCTCTTTGAAGAGGCACCCTTCCTGCATGCCCTTCCTTGTGAACTGCTGTGCAGTCTGCTGCACCACACTGAAGATGATAGGACAAACTCTGGTGATCAGGTGCAGGGCTCAGCCAGACAAGCCTACTGACCGACACCATTTTAACATGCAACTGGACTTTTTGTCTACTCCCCTCTTCATAGAATCATAGAATATCCTGGGTTGGAAGAGACCCACCAGGATCATTGAGGATCAACATATAGGTACATTGCCCACAAGAGGAAGATTAAAGAAAATCTACCCCCACAATAAATAAGACAGGAGAGCTGGCGACAACCAGTATGGTGAAGGCTGAGGTACTCAACAAAATTTTTTGCCTCAGTCTTCACTGACAATCCCTCTTCCCATATCTGTCACATCCCTGAACCTCTGGAGGAAGGAAATCCCTCCTATCGTAGGAGAAGATACAGTTTGAGACCACCTAAGGAACCTGAACATACACAAGTCTATGGGACCTGATGAGATGAATCCCAGGGTCCTGAGGGCATTGGTTGATACAGTTGCCAAGCCATTCTCCACCATATTTCAAAAGTCGTGCCAGTCAGGCAGTCACGGTTTAGCCCTAATCCCAGCTTGATTGGGAACTAAACCAAGGCAGTTGTGATGGTCCCAATTCTGCCACACACACATGGAAAGGGAAATGAGAGAAGGAGACTTATGGGTTGGAAACTAAAACAGCTTTAATGAAACAATAATAATACTAAGGAAAATACTATTAGTAAGAAAATAATAAGTACAAATATACAAAACTGAACCCCACTGCACCTGATGAATAGAGTCACCACTGATGCTGCAGAGTAGGCACAGGGAAAGCTCCCAGGCTGGACTCAGTGGCAGGAGGGAGCTGGACTCAGGAATTGGATTCAGGAATGCACGGATCCAGGATCAAGGGCAATAAAACAGACAAGGTCCATATTAGACATTGGCCATCAAAGAAGAAAGTTTGACCCTTGTGATTCCTCTGTTTTGTACCAAGTATGATGTATATGGGATGGAATACTCTGTTGGCCAGATTTGGGTCACCTGTCCTGTCCACTCCTCCCTGCAGGTGCAACCCTTTTTTGCCCCTTTCACTTACAGCATTCCACCACCGCGAAGATGACCTTCGTCTCCGTAAGGATAGATGTAAGCAATGGCCTTTCTGCAGACCAATGCCCTGTTACTTTGGTGATAATCATAAATGTGAGTGTTATCACTTCTAGAGACAGACACTGTCTGGAACCATGTAGCTAACTTTCAGAAAATGAAGTTACTTAGACGAGGCTAAGCTGAGAAGTTAGAAAATCAATTCTACTTTAGTTCAAACCAGAACACAGGTGAAGTCCTCAGTGACTGGAAAAAGGTAAACATCATGCCCATTTTTAAAGAAGGGTAAAAAGGAGGACCCTGGGAACTACCGACCAGTCAGCCTCACCATACCCAGTAAGATCATGGAAAAAAATCCTCCTGGAAGACATGTCAAAAGATATGGGAGACAGGGAGGTGATTAGAGACAGCCAACATGGCTTCACCAAGGGCAAATTGTGCCCGACTAATTAAGTGGCCTTCTATGATGGAGTGACTAGATCAGTGGACAAGGGAAGACCTACAGATGTCACCTACCTGGACTTCTGTAAGGCCTTTGATATGGTCCCCCACAACATTCTTACCACTAAATTGGAGTGAGATGGGTTTGACAGATGGACTGTCATATGGATAAGGAATTTGGCCTAATGGCTGCATTCAAAGAGTTATATTCAGCAACTCAATGTCCAAGTGGAAACCACTAACTAGTGGTGTCCCTCAAGGGTCAGTACTGGGACCAATGCTAATTAATATCTTCATTAATAGTGCATCCTCAACAACTTTGCAGATGACACCAAGCTGAGTGGTACAATTGATTCACTCAAGGGGAGGGATGCCATCTAGAGGGACCTTGACAGGCTTGAGGAGTGGGCCCATGTGAGCCTCAGGAGGTTCAACGTGGCCAAGTGCAAGGTCCTACACCAGAGTTGGAGCAATTTCCACTATTAATACAGACTGTAGGATGAAGGAATTGAGAGTAGCCCTGAAGAGAAGAACTTGGTCATACTGGTGAGTGAAAAATTGGACATGAGCTGGCAATGTGCACTTGCAGCCCAGAAACCCAGCCATATCCTTGGCTGCATAAAAAGAAGCATGGCCAGCAGGCTGAAAGAGGTGATTCTCCCTCTCTGCTCTGCTCTCGTGAGACCTCATCTGGAGGTGTTCAGCTCTGGGGTCCCCAGTACAAGTCAGACATGGACCTGTTAGATAGGGTCCAGATGAGGACCATGAAAATGATCAAAGGGCTGGAACACCTCTCCTGTGAACATGAAGAAAGCTATGAAGAAAGGCTGAGAAAGCTGGGGTTGTTCAGCCTGGAGAAGAGAAGGCTCTGGGGACACCTTATTGTGTCTTTTCAATGTATAAAGAGGGCTTATAAGAAAGATGGAGACCTTCTACCAGGGCCTGTAGTGATAGGAAGAGGGGCAACAGTTTTAAGATGAAAGAGGGTAGATTCAGACTGGATATAATGAAGAAGTTGTTTATGATGATGGTGGTGAGACACTGGAACAGGTTGCCCAGAAATTGTGGATGCCTCATCATTGGAAGCATTCAAGGTCAGGTTGGGTGGGGCTTTGAGAAACCTGATCAAGTGAAATATATTCCTGCCCATGGCAGGGGAGTTTGCTGTGGCATACCATGGCGAGCGAAGCAAGAACACCACATCAATATGATGCAGATTCAAGCTCGTTTATTAGCTGCTTCAGCAGATATTTATAGTGTGTGCTTCTTCCATACATGCAAGCATTCGTGACTTGGCAGATTGTGATTGGTTACATATGTCAATCCTTGTGCCTAACTTAAGCATTTTATGATCCCTTATTTGCATGTCTTAGAACACATTAGCAACTTTGTATCCTTTTTGTACTTTGCACAACTTATTCTAGGGGGACTGTTTTGACTGGAGTTTAACCCTCTCTGCTCCTCTTCAGAACTGTCCTTGAGGCCTAAAACTCTTGATAGTCATTCAGGATTGCCAGTGCCCCAACAGCAGTTGGTCTAGATGATCTTCAAAAGTCCCTTCCAACCCAAACCATGATTCTAAACAAGTTTATTACAAATATTTAAGTTCAACAGAAAGTTAAACATCACTTTCTCTTAAGTTATTCATAAAAGAAAATGGAAAATTAGTCCTCTTATAAATGAGACCATTTAATGTAGAAGATATACCACAGAGCAGCTAAAGGAGCACACTAAATGGGTTAAGGTGAAAATTTCCAATATCAAAATCAATTTAAATACAGAAAAAGCAAAGAGCAACTCGGATAGACAGAAATGGAAAAGTTTTGTTGATACTTGAAACACTAACCTGGCAGGATAGGAATGAATCAGATTTCTCCACTGAACTTTAGCATCAGAGTGCTATGCTTATTTCTGACTATAAACCTTTTCCTTAAATAGGCAGTTAAAAGTAGGATCAAGTGACCAGCCACAGACATACCAATAGTTAATCATTTTAGAACAGATCCATAGCACATATTTTGTAACATGCAGTTCTCTCAATTCTTTGGCTACTTAGAAATCTACAGAATGAAATATATGCTTATTGGGAAGAAAAATTTTAACTCATTAGGGGAATGAATCATGCCATGCTCCATTCTAGTGAAGAGGGATCTCAAATGTGAGGCACGAGAAACTAAAGCACTGAGCAACAGCTTTAAATAGATGTCAGGGTCGAGTGCAATGGGCTAAAATAGTCGAAGCCCTTCCTTGAGGGAAAATCCCATTGAATAAGGATAGGAAACAGCATATCCTATTCTCTTTATTACCCGGTGTTACAAGCAAAAAGCAGGTGTGGATCCCACAGGCATAAGGCACAACACTCAGCGAGTAAAAGCTTTGGCTTTATTGAAAGCATAGCATTACCACGTAGGGAGCCCTGGGACACCAACTCTAGTAAAATGGGGACCCAATGCAGCAGAACCCCGCTCAGGGGTGAGACTCAAGGGAAAGCACGACAGGGCTGGACAATAAAACATGTGCTGATTAATATATAATACATATGCAATGTCCTGTTTTGCTCATTAGCAAACTCACTGATGCAATGCAGGTGCTATCGTCTGAATTCTGAGATCTGCAGCTGGCCGTCACGTTGGCACCCATGCAAGGGTATGTGCAGGTCGGGGAGGCGAACTATCCTGGGTTACCATGGCAGTGTCTTTTCGCACCCTACACCTGGTTAGCTAGGGAATTCTCTTCTTGGTAAATGATGGCATAGTCTCACCATATTGATGACCTCACTGTCTTTCAGCTGAACTACAGCAACTCAGTACGCCTAGGCATGAGGTCATTAGTGCTTATGAAACTCCAGCTAGTACAGAGCAGCTGCCATAGTTCAATACTCTCTGACCAGGATCTTTTATATATTCCACCCATGGAGAGTGTGATGTTTAATATAAAATTTACATATTTGAAGAGAGTTGATGTTACATGGGATTCCTGATTTAGCAGAAATGATCCAGCAATATACTGAAATCACAATATGTGTAAGTTACACTTACCAAAATAGAGCAGTTGCAATACACAGTTCAATCACAACACCAGTGTTATTCCCATTACCGATCTCTATAATAGGCTCACCTTCATGATGCTGAATGTCCCCAGTCGCTGGGATGAAATACGTGGATTTAAGCCAGCTCAAGCTCTCTTCAAAATTCTTTTGTTAGTTGTCTAGCTTTTATGTTGGGCTGAACCAAATACTCACTCCTCCCATACTACTCTGACTAATTCAGGGAGATATTCACACTCTTTTAATGAATTCAGTGTCATGGATAGGAATTTACAAAACTTCGGTTTATCAGCAATTTAGAATTTTTAAGATAAGATTGCAAAATACCCATTAACTCTTAATTATCAGTTGATTAACAAAGTAATAAATGATTCAATATATGTGCTAATCAAATTAATCAGCAACTTAATCAGATTTGAAAAGTATGAGATTGACTCCTATTTACTACACGGTATAATAAGTATATATGCAAGCACAGAGATATATGTGTACACAAAAATATATCAATGTTTAAGTGTAGAAGTAGTATGAATAATCACAATTACAAAGAATTATGTATGAATTTAAGTATACAAATTGATAGAAAAAGGGATAGATAGAGAGGCCAGCCTGGAAATTTCCCTCTTGAGATTGGTGAGAATACTCACATTCAATGCACCAGCATTCTACAACAGGCGATGATTAACTCTCAAGGGGAGGACAACTTTGCCAAAGGCCTCTTTCATTTGCTGTGTTAGCAAATGAGATCACGCACTACACCTGAGAGGCATCCCAACTCAAGGGGAGATTACTGGTCCCAGCCTGCTGCGATCCAGAAGAGCTCAAAGGGACTTCTATATAATTGCATACTTACAGGGTTTTGAGATAATTGACTTTCATCAGATCTTTGAATATTTAAATTTTGATATTTTAACATTCACTTTGACTGCACTTGGAAGATGTCATGCAAATGGAACTTCCCACTAGTTGCCTCAGACCACCTTACTTGGGCCACAGTCCAGGTATCAAGTGTCCAGGGGGGCGCGACTAATGGTCAATCTCTTTCTCAGGTGATGACAGGGCCTTTTCCCAGGCACACAGGATCCTAAGAGCTCTGAATCACTGCATTGTAAGTATACTTTCCCCAGTGTGCCTGGTTGAGATGACTGGTTATCAGTCCCCTTCTTCAGGCAATGTGGGAGTTTCTTTCCCAAGCAGAGCAGTTTCAAGTAGGCCGAGGGAGATGCCCTGGCATCCTGGATGACTGCCTCTATACAATGGGTATACTCCCTATGAAGCCTGTGTAACTCTGGATCAGATAGTAGCCCAGAGAGGGGAGAGGTGTTTTTCAAGTTTCCAGAGTTGTCTGTGTGACTAGTGGGGTGGGAAGAAGTCCCACTACCACACTCGGGGAGAAACATTTACACAGCCATTTGATCCACTCAGCTGTCATAGCTGTTAATCTAAAACAAAGGCCACCCTTATGTTTCCTTTGTGTTGTGATAAAGTCAGTTTTCTTTGCAACAGCTGTGGTCAGTCACACCATATATTATTCTCTGAGTTTTATATAAGCATCACCCTTGCCCATCTCCCCTGAGCCTTTGTCCTGGTTTTAGCTGGGATAGATTCAGTTCTCTTCTTAGAAAGCTACATTTCTAATTAGCTGCACTTTTCAGTAGCTAAAGTATTCCAAATTCTGAGAGAATAAAGGTGATAAGACATTATGATTTAGTTTTGTGACCAGGCATGGAATGTCATTTCCGTGGAAACCAAGGACTTCTGCAACTTCAGACTACCAGGTGCATAACACTGGGAGAAGCAGATTTTGGACAGCTGGCTCAAACTGACCAAAGAGAGTATTTCATACCATAAATGTCACACTTGCTATATAAGCTAGAAACTCTCTTGGGATGGCCTTTTTCTAGATGACCATTGTCCCTTGAGGACCTGCTTGTTGGGCTGCTCAGAATCCAGATGCTGTTCCGATCTGTCTGCAACGACTAGGACATCTTAGTTGACTGGAAACGCTGTGTTCAGAACTGCTGTGCTCGCAGTGTGCACCATCTGGCAACCACTGCTTGTAGCATATGTTCTGGGACTGCTAAGTATTGTTTCATATATATTATTTTAATTAATATTATTATTTGTATTAGTTTAAATTGGTTTTATTAAATCCATTTTCTATTTCAAGCTTCGTGTCTTCTTTTCCTTTTCTGATTTCCCTTCCCCTGGGGGGAGGTGAGGAACTGGGACTACACTGACCACTGTTTAGCTGTCATCCGAGAGGGCTAAACGGGGGCAACCTTCTTGCATTGTAGGGATTTATTGGTCTGTCATGGCAGCATGCACTGTTTCCTCAGCAACAGTGTATCCAATTTTTTAATGTCTGCACTGTTTTCCCATGGGATTCCCAATCCAATGGAAAGACCCGGACCTTTTCTTCAAGGTTCTCCTCTGCTTAACCACAGGACACTCAAAAGACTATGAAAAACACCACAGTGAAAATAATGTCCAAGTTTAACTCTTCTGGAATAGTGGAATACCTGAAAGATGAAGCTCATCTAAATCTATTCGGCATTTGATTTGTCACTGTGAAATTAATTTCCTAGGGATCTAAGGATCATCACAAACTTACTGCTGTCCAGGCGATATGCAAAATAGTTTTTGTTGATTGGTTGGTTGGTTTTTTTGTAACTGTCTTTTCTAAAAAATATATATATATGTGAAAGTGTCATTGAACAAATTGATACTCTTAAAATATAAACTCCCTCCTTTCCTCATCCACCCTCAAAAGTAAGAAGAAAAACATGATTAAAAGCTATTAATTGACTATGTGTCTCTTCTTGGTAAGATGGAAAAACAAACAACACATGGTAGCTTTGGCCACATCCCTTCTCTCATGGATCTGTGAACTAATGGGACTAATTGCTTTAATTAGAGTACTCAGCTCAGCATTAAACCCCTATATTGAATTTAACAAGTTCCGAGAGTCCATTTTTAGGTGAACTAAACCTGAATATATGATTTGTTTTTCCATGTCCTTCTAGCGTGAAGAATGGAAAATTTAGACTAGAAGGGATGCTGTTCTCCACTGCAGAGCAGAAATTTGTGCAGGCAAGGCTCAATTAAAGTTGAAGCGGGCCAGCACTATGAAGGATAATAAAAAGGGCTTTTTCACATACATTAATAACAAAAGGCAGGCAAGAAATAACATGGGTCCATTACTTGATAAGCATGGGCACCTCATAAGCAGAGATATAGACAAAGCAGAGGCACTTAATGCTTGGTTTTGCCTCTGTCTTCAATACTGATGATGGGCTAAGCCCCTGCCCTGAGCCCACAGTCAGAGGACCAAGACTGTGCAAATGATAATCTCACAATCAACTCTGAACTTGTGCGGGATCTGTTGTTCCAGCTGGACCCCTACGAGTCGATGGGACTTGATGGGATTCATCTGAGGATACTTAAAGAGCTGGCTGATGTCATAGTGAGACCTCTCTCAATGATTTTCCAACACTCTTGGGAATCTGGAGAGGTACCAGTTGACTGGAATCTAGCAAACGTCCCAATCTTCAAGAAGGGCAGCAGGGATGGTCCCAGTAACAACAGACCTATCAGTCTCACTTCAATGCCTGGTGACATTATGGAGGAGATTATTCTGGGAGCTACAGAAAACACCTGAAAGACAACACAGTCATTGGTCCCAGCCAGCACTGAAACTTTTCTGGATTTCAGCAAGGCCTTTGATACTGTCTCTCACAGGATCCTCCTGAACAAAATGTCCATCATTCAGCTGGATAAACACATAATGCAGTGAGTGATCAATTGGCTTATGGGTCGGGCTCGAAGGGTTACATCGGGCTGGCAGCCAGTGACTAGTGGGGGTTCTGCATGGATACATCTTGGGGCCAGTACTATTTAATATCTTCATAAACGACCTGGATGCAGGACTTGAGGGTTTACTAACCAAGTTTGCTGATGACATGAAACTGGAGGGAGTGGTTGACACTCTGGAGGGCAGAGAGGCCCTGCAGAGGTATCTGGATGGATTGGAGACCTGGGCAATCACCAATTGTATGAAGTTTAAGAAGGGCAAGTGCCGGGTTTTATACCTGGGACACGGCAACCCTGGATATACACACAGACTGCGGTGCGAGATGCTCGAGAGCAGCCCTGCCAAAAGGGACCTGGGGGTTCTGGTCGACAAGTTGAACATGAGCCAACAGTGTGCCTTGGCAGCCAAGAGGGCCAACTGTGTCCTGGGGTGCATCAAGCACAGTATTGCCAGCCGATCAAGCGAGGTGATTGTCTCACTCTGCTCTGCGCTGATGCGGCCCCACCTTGAATATTGTGTTCAGTTTTGGGCACCACAGTATAAAAAGGACATCAAACTACTGGAGAGTGTTCAGAGGAGGGCCACAAAGTTGGTGAAGGGTCTAGAAGAGAAATCATATGAGGAGAGGCTGAAGTCACTTGTTCTGCTCAGCCTGGAGAAGAGGAGACTGAGGAGGGACCTCACAGCCGTCTACTGTTTCTTCACAAGTGAAGGAGGAGGAGCAGGTGCTGATCTCTTCTCGATAGTGACCAATGATAGGATTAGAGGGTATGGGAGGAAGATGTGTCAGGAGAGGTTTAGGTTGGATATTAGGAAGAGGTTCTTCACCCAGCAGGTGGTGGAGCACTGGAGCAGGCTCCCCAGGGAAGCAGTCATGGTGCCAAGCCTGACAATATTCAAGAAGCATTTGGACAATACCCTCAGACACATGGTGTGAATGTTGGAATCGTCCTATGCAGAGACATGAATTGGACTCGATGATCCTTGTGGATCCTTGCCTCTTCCAACTCAGGTCATTCTATGATTCTATAAGGAGATCATCTTTAACTTTAGTCTTGATGTTAAGACAAGATAATTTGAATTATTTTATTTTTGGTCCAATGATGTACTTCTCTCTCAAAATCTGTTTAGAATTTTAAATTGTTCCTATTTCTTTCACTGATCCTACTACTGCTCTGACTTTTTATGTGAAATGTACACGCTCTTGAACAAAATAACTTTGCCAGTGCTGAATTTAATTTAACTTTAGTTACTGCTGGTATGGCTCTTTTAAATTAGAAGAATTTGAGTGTACTCCACTAAGTTATGTCATGGAATTGTGTAGAAATTGAACATACCAAAGAGTCATCCTCATAAATGAAAGTAAGGCACAGAACTTAGCTGGAAAAATGCTGAGGACATTTTGTTTGAAATGTGCTGAAAGTAATAGATGTTTCAAACTGTTGTGAAAAATCAAAAGTTGTTTCTGATACTTTTGAATGCCCATCAGAAGAGCATAAAGGGCTTCAGCTCACATGTACTGTGTTTTCAACAGCCAGGTGAAATAATGTTCAAATTTCCTTACATATACATGTGCACACAGTTGCATGCTAGCTACTTATATGAATAAAATGTAATTCAGATATGAGCTTAAATAGAGACATATGTCATGAAAGCGACACAGGAAAAAAAAGGAATTATATAATACTATATCTACTGTAGAAAGCAGTCAACCAGATTTACTGAGAAAAATCCTGTCTCAATTTCAGACTTGGGAGTTTTAAAAGGAAGAGAATTTCACTATTTGCACTGTATAACAGAAGGGGAAAGTTTAAATGTAAAAAAAATAAAAAGGAAGGAAAGAAAATTCATACACATATTCACAATAAATATAAATTCACGAATAATGATAAGTACGAGTGCTTGTCAAATTGTTTTAATATTCGTAACAAAACCTTAAAATTACATCTATTTTGTTGATGAGAAAACCAAGGCACAATGAGATTATTGATTTCTATGGCAGCATTTTGTTTCAAGTGTGGTGATTGAAGAATCATAGAATCATAGAATCACAGAATGGTTTGGGTTGGAAGGGACCTTAAAGCCCATCCAATTCCAAACCCTCTGCCATGGGCAGGGACACCTCCCACTAGATCAGGCTGCTCAAGGCCCCATCCAACCTGGCCTTGAACACTTCCAGGAAGAGGGCATCCACAGCTTCCCTGGGCAACCTATGCCAGTGTCTCACCACTCTCATCGTGAAGAATTTCTTCCTAATGTCTAATCTAAATCTTCCCCCTTCCAGCTCCAAGCACTTCCCCCTTATCCTGTCACTACAAGCCCTTGTAAAAAGTTCCACCCCAGCTTTCTTGCAGGCCCCCTTCAGGTACTGGAAGGCGGCTATGAGGTCTCCCCGGAGCCTTCTCTTCTCCAGGCTGAACAAGCCCAACTCTCTCAGCCTGTCCTCATAGCAGAGGTGCTCCAGCCCTCGGATCACCTTCGTAGCCCTCCTCTGGACCCGTTCCAGCAGTTCCACATCCTTCTTATGTTTGGGATTCCAGAACCGGACACAATGCTCCAGGTGGGGTCTCATGAGAGCAGAGTAGAGGGGGAGAGTCCCCTCCCTTGACCTGCTGGCAACACTTCTTTGGATGCATCCCAGGATATGGTTGGCCTTCTGGGATGCAAGCACACATTGCCGTCTCATGTTGATCTTCTTATCAATCAGCAACCCCAAGTCCTTCTTTTCAGGGCTGCCCTCAACCACGTCATCTTCCATCCTGTATTGAAACCACAGATTGCCCCGACCCAGGTGTAGGACCTTGCACTTGGCCTTGTTGAACCTCATGATGTTCCCACAGGCCCACTTCTCCAGCTTGTCCAGGTCCCTTTGGATGACATCCCGTCCTTCTGATGTGACAGCTGCCCCACTCAGCTTGGTGTCATCTGCAAACTTGCTTAGGGTGCACTCGATCCTGCTGTCTATATCGTCAATGAAAATATTAAACAGCCCTGGTCCCAGTATGGACCCCTGAGGGACACCACTTGTCATGAATCTCCATCTGGACATTGAACCATTGACCACTACTCTCTGAATGCGACCATCCAACCAATTCCTTATCCATCGAACAGTCCACCTGTAGAGTTAAATATTGGGAAGTAACACAGAGAATAACACAGAGGCCTTGACAGAGTTTGGTAATGAGCTAAGAACTGGCTAACCTTGAAGTAGTGGAAAGTCCCGAGCAGTTTATCAGGAGGGATTAGGTAAAGAAACAGCTCAAGTACAAGTGTTTTAACCCAATCACCGATGTTAAATTGGCATGTGGACAATGACTTTGCAAAAAGATTGTTATAATCTTTTTGTGATTGTTGTGAATTCTAACCAGCGGGAGAGAGCTGAAGAATCTAGGCGCCACCTTACCTGCAGGACAGGTGAGCTACACAACTGGGAAGTATGGGAAATACTGTGGCAGCTGAGGAACAATTGGTAGCAAATATTTTTAAAAGGATTCTTTCAAAATGGAGAGTTAAATATGACAAAACGCAACTGAAATAAATGCTAGTGTGAATAAGGTGAAATCAGGAAGACATAGATGTAGCGAACATTTTTGACACAGGAACTTGGGAGGACTTGAAAGAAAAACATTGGGATGCTGCCACGTGGGGAGAAGGACCAGCAGCTGGTTTATTAACAACATGGAGAATAATCGTAGAGTCACTGCGGGAACATAAAACAGAAAAAAATTGTGACAGAAGCAGCGGCAGCTCTGGAGGGTTCAGCAGAGCGCGTAACAAGCCAGGTGATACCGACTGCTCCACCTTTGGAAGGATGGGAGTATAATGAGCCCGAACATCAGCCACAGCCTCCCGTGTCTGAACACCAGCTGCAACCTATCTTACAAGCAGAGGAGGAGAGGATCTCTGGTCTCTGAAGAGACTGATGAGCTCTTCTATAAACACCTAGGAGAAGTCTCGTGATCGCGTCCCATCATTCTCATGGGGGATTTCAACCTCCTGGATGTCTTCTGGAAATACAACACAGCAGAAAGGAAGCAGTCTAGAAGGTTCATAGAGTGCGTGGATGATAACTTCCTAACATAACTGGTAAGTGAGCCGACTAGAGAGGGTGCCCAGCATGATCTGCTGTTTGTAAACAGAGCAGGCCATGTGGGAGAGGTGACGGTTGGAGGACGCCTGGAGCACAGCAATCACGAGATGATACAATTCTCCCTTCTTGGGGCAGTGAGGAGAGGGGTCAGCAGAACTGCCACCCTGGACTTCCGAAGGGCAGACTGAACTCTTCAGAAGGCTGCTTGATAAAGTTCACTGGCAGGTGGCTCTAAAGGACAAAGGGGTGCAAGAGGGCTGGATGCTCCTCAAGAAGGAAATCCTGGCGACACAAGAGCAGGCCATCCCCGTATGCCGTAAAACAAGTTGGTGGGTAAGAAATCCAGGATGGCTGAGTAGGGAACTTCGTAACAATCTCAGAAAAAAGAAGAAAGTTTACAAGCTTTGGAAGAGGGGGCAGGTGTCCCAGGAGGACTACAAGGGTGAAGTGAGATTGAGTAGGGAAAAAATCAGAAGGGCTAAAGCCCAACTAGAACTTCAACTGGCCACTTTGGTCAAAGATAATAAAAATAACTTCTTTAAATATATCAGCAGCAACAGGAGGACAAAGGAGACTCTCCCTCCCTTGCTGGGTACAGAAGGGACAGTAGCGATGAGGACAAGGCAGAGGTGTTCAATGCCTTTTTGCCTCAGACTTTAACTCCAAGGAGGAATGCCCTAGGGATACTCAGCCCCCTCAGCCAGAAGATAATGGGAATGAAGCTCCATCTGTTTGGGAGGACTTGGTTAGAGACCTGCTTGGCCAATTAGACATACACAAATCCATGGGGCCAGATGGGATCCATCTGAGGGTATTGAGGGAACTGGCAGAGGTCCTTGCCAAACCCCTTTCCCTCATCTACCAGCAGTCTTGGCTGACTGGGGAAGTGCCACTCAATTGGAAGCTGGCAAATGTAACTCCCATTTACAAGAAGGGTCAGAGGGAGGATCCGGGGAACTCCAGGCTTGTCAGTCTGACCTCGGTACCGGGGAAGGTCATGGAACAGATTGTCTTGAGTGCTATCACACAGCACACGGGGGACAACTGGGTGGTCAGGCCTAGTCAACATGGGTTTATGAAAGGCAGGTCCTGCCAGACCAATCTGATCTCCTTCTGTGACAAGGTTACCCATTTAATGGACAAGGGACAGCCTGTGGATGTGGTGTACCTGGACTTCAGTAAAGCCTTTGACACCGTTTCTCACAGTATTCCGCTGGAGAAACTGGCTGCCATTGGCCTGGACAGACACAGCCTCTGCTGGGTAAAAAACTGTCTGGATGGCTGGGCCCAGAGGGTTGTGGTAAATGGAGTTAAATCCAGCTGGAAACCGGTCACAAGCGGTGTTCCTCAGGGTTCAGTGCTGGGTCCAGTCTTGTTTAACATCTTTATCAATGATCTCAATGAAGGCATTGAGTGTACCCTTAGCAAGTTTGCATATGACACCAAGCTGGGTGCAAGTATGGATCTGCTTGAAGGAAGGGAAGCTCTGCAGAAAGATCTGGACAGGCTGGATCAATGGGCTGAGACCAACGGGATGAGGTTCAACAAGGCCAAGTGCAGAGTCCTCCATTTAGGTCACAACAACCCCATGCAGCGTTACAGGCTTGGGGATGAGTGGTTGGAGAACTGCCTGGTGGAGAAGGACCTGGGGGTGTTGGTTGACAGCCGGCTGAACATGAGCCAGCAGTGTGCCCAGGTGGCCAAGAGAGCCAATATCATCTTGGCCTGTATTAGAAACAGCATGGCCAGCAGGACCAGGGAGGTGATTGTGGCCCTGTACTCAGCACTAGTGAGGCCACACCTCAAGTACTGTGTTCAGTTTTGGACTCCTCACTACAAGAAAGACATTGAGGTGCTGGAGCGGGTGAAAAGAAGGGCAACGAGGCTGGTGAGGGGGCTGGAGAATAAGCCCTACGAGGAGAGACTGAGGGAATTGGGGTTGTTTAGCTTAGAGAAGAGGAGGCTGAGCGGAGACCTCATCACTGTTTACAACTACCTGAAAGGAGGTTGATTGGCCATTGGAATGCGTTGCCCAGGGAGGTGGTGGAGTCGCCGACCCTGGAGGTGTTTAAGGGGAGATTGGATGTGGCACTGAGTGCCATGGTCTAGATGATGGTTGGTGTTAGTGTTGGGTTATAGGTTGGACTTGATGATCTCAGAGGTCCTTTCCAACCTTGTGATACTGTGATACTGTGATACTGTGAGGTTGTGACGGGGTGGGTGCTGCTCTCTTCTCCCAAGTGACGAGCGACAGGACGAGAGGGAATGGCCGCAAGTTGTGCCAGGGCAAATTTAGACTGGACATCAGGAAGAATTTCTTTGCTGAGAGAGTGGTCAGGAATTGGAACAGATTGCCCAGGGAGGTGGTGTAGTCTCCATCCCTGGAGGTGTTTAAAAGATGGGTAGATGAGTTTCTTAGGGATATGGTTTAGTAGGGAGACAGGCATGGTTGGACTCGATGATCTCGGAGGTCTCTTCCAGCCTTATGATTCTATGATTCTGACTCTGAAAGCCTTGAGACAATTGACATTTATAATTCCACAGAAAATGCATGGCTCAAAGAACTGAAAAATGAACACTTATTTTTGTTATTTAAGCAATTGTTGTTTCTAGTAAACACTCATTGTCATGATTTTTATGTTCTGCATATACGGTCGCGTACACAATTGCCTGGATTTTGGGTGGAAGGTAACAGGTGAGCCGATCATTTAACAATGCCCGCCCGGGTACCTCCGGTTCCTGATGTTATGCAGCAAGCAGTTATGTCCCTTGCCTTTTTTCACCAGTCAGCCAGAGCTCCAAGAGATCAAGTCCAAATTTTGTGGTCTCAAGCTTGCCAAATTGTTCAGTTCTGATTGTCAACCTTTTGCAAATACTTTACCCAGCAGAGTAAACCCTCGTGGTTTGTCTGCCTTACAGTTATGGCAAATGGATGTGACTCTCATTCCTGAATTTGGGAGACAGAAATATGTACATGTTACAGTAGATATGTTTTCTCACGCCATTTGGGCAAGGGCTTTAACTGGTGAATTGGCAAAGGATGTGATCACACATCTATTAGGATCGTTTGCTGTTCTCGGTGTTCCTAAACAAGTCAAAACAGATAACGGCTCAGCTTATACCAGCCGAACCGTGCAGTCCTTCTTTGCTCAGTGGGGGGTGAAGCATGTTTTTGGCATTGCGAACTCCCCCCAAGGCCAAGCTATTACTGAGCGAACACATGCAACCCTAAAGAACATGCTAGAAAAACAAAAAGGGGGAATGTTGGGAGAACACCTGCAATGACGATTATATAAAGCAGTACATACCCTGAACTATTTGAACATTTTTGAGACAACAACCGAACCTGCCATGGTGCGGCATTTTTGTTCTTTGTCGTCATCTGAGATGATACCACACAGAGACAAGCCATGGGTATGGATCAAGTCATTATTATCACAAAAATGGGAAGGACCTTTTGAGTTAATAACCTGGGGGAGAGGTTGTGCTTGTGTCATTACAGATCAAGGTACCCAGTGGATTCCTGCCCTCTATGTTCAACCCTACCTTGCAAGCAACACAGACAGAATACCAGAAGATGATGCTACAACTCCACAACCTCCACAATTTGATGATGCTGATCTATTGCACCCTGGTGTAGTGGATTGACTTTTGGATTTTTCAGATCTTCCTTAAAAGAATGGCCTTTACAGGTCTTCCTTAACAGCAGAGGTAAGGATACACTGAAGTATTCCATATCTTCCTTTAACTTAACACAACATATAAATAGGGTGTAGATAAGAGAGTACGCTCTCTTCTTCTTCTGGCAAGCTGGAGAGCAGGAGCTCCGTTGCTGCTGGTCCTGTCTGGAGCTGAGGCCTACAGCGGCTGCTGTTGTCTGCCCACCTGGAGCTGAGGCCTACAGCGGCTGCTGTTGTCTGCCCACTTGTGGGGGGAGAGTCCTGGGTCAGATTTAGCTGTTCTGCTTTCCTCAAGGGAAGTGTGAGATTTTGCTAGTTCTTTACTTTGTTAGTTACCAGGTCTTACAAGCGTGCATACCTGTTTGGTTTTCGTTCCTTTTTGTCCTTTTTCCCATTTTTTCCTTTCCCTCTTCCCTTTTTTTGGGAGTTTTGCATGATATCCTTGCTATATGTATAGTTGGTTTTATTTAGAAAATACATAAATACATATATTTAGTGTGATTTTGGTTTCTTCCATAGTTTTTTTCCTTTGAAAGGGGGGTAAGGTTTGGGAAAGAGGTAGACTGAGAGGTTGGAGAGCTTGGGAAAGCTAGCTCAAACCAGATCACCTGGTGAATTGGCCGACAACGATATCATGGATGCAGATAGATGAAAAAAGAAAAAAAAAGTGTGACTTACCTTGACTAGTACCATTGTCAGACTTTAGTTCAGTGACAGGATTTGTGAATGGTTTGAGGTTGATTAAACAACTTGTTAGCTAACTTGTTAGTAGGTTTAGATTCTGTTAGACATGCTACACTGCACTGCTATTCATGTTTTTTGTTAAGCACAAAGTCGCGGGCGTGAGGAATAAGGGAATGTGTTGTATGAATTTATCTGAATTTATCTGATCACTTGCTAATGATTCACCAAGGGAAAAAAAATAAATTCACCCCGATCCATGAGGATTGAGGTTTAGACAAGTAGCTAATTAATGGTTGCTTAAAGGATTTGGGGAAAAAATTGATAATAATTGGCAGATAGTTTGATAATAATTGGCAGATTGGTTTTAATATTAATTTTGTTGATTCCGTGTATAATGACCTGTATGCAAAACGTAGTTCAAAAAATCAGTACAGCTGGTCATGATGATGCAAAAACAAAAAAGGGGGATATGTAGGGTTAAAGCCTGGGAAGTAACACAGAGAATAACACAGAGGCCTTGACAGGGTTTGGTAATGAGCTGAGAACTGGCTAACCTTGAAGTAGTGGAAAGTCCTGAGCAGTTTATCAGCAGGGATTAGGTAAAGAAACAGCTCAAGGCGCGTGTACAAGTGCGTTAACCCAACCACCGATGTTAAATTGGCATGTGGACAATGACTTTGCAAAAAGATTGTTATAAAAGAGCAATTTGTGTTACAAATAAATGATTCCGATTCAGACTTCATTTTGAACCTGCATCAGGGTCCGTGCCTTTATCCGCCGCATCCACCCATCAAATCCAGTTTGTGTCAAAGTTTTTGCAGAAGTTTAGAGAGATGATATCCATTTCTTTTCCCATGTCCACTGATGCGGTCATCCCATCATTGAAATCCACAAGGTTGATCAGGCAAGCCTTGCCCTTGAAGAAGCCATGCTGGCTCTCTCGAATCACCTCCATGTTCTCCATGTGCTTTAGCATAGATCCTAAGTGGATTTGTTCCATGATCTTCCCAGGCACAGAGGTGAGGCTGACAGGTCGGTAGTCCCCAATGTTCTCCTTTCTACTCTTTTTAAATGTGAGCACTATGTTGCCCTTCTTCCAGGCACCAGGGACTTCCCCTGACTACTATGACTTTTCAGATATCATGGAGAGTGGCTTGGCAACCACATCAGCCAATTCCCCCAGGACTCTGGGATGTATCTCATCAGGTCCCATAGACTTGTATATGTTCAGGTTCCTCAGGTGGTCACGAACCTGTTCTTCCCCTATAGTGGGAGGGGCTCCACCCCCCTGGTCCCCATCTTGCTGTCCACTGATCAAGGAGGAGCAGAAATGGAGCAGAAAGTATGATAACCAGCTTTTTTTTCTTCAAGTCTATCATTGTTAAGGAATTTCTGTGCATATATGAAGTGTCCTATTCAGTAATTTTCATCTTCATGGAAGGATATTTTTTTGGGGGGACAGTGCTATTTAGTCCTGAAAAGATAGTAATTTCAATAATTTGGCTAACAATATGCCTACTATAAGACTGTTCTTTTAAATGTGAGTAATTTGTCTGTGTCCTTCTGGGTGACTTGTGGAATGGCTACTGGCTTCAAGATCGCAGAATCAGAGAATTACAGAACTGTTTAGATTGGAAAAGACCTTTAAGATCATCAAATTCACCTGTAATTTTAACACTGCCAAGTCCACCACTAAACCATGTCCCTAAGTGCCACATCTACACGTCTTTTGAAATACCTCCAGGGTTGATGACTCAACCACTTCCCTGGGCAGCCGGTTCCAATGTTTGCCAGATGATGACAGGATGACAGCATGAACAGAACACTTGGATTTGCTTCCTTGATACAGTGTTACTTCAGTTTCCTGTTTCTTGAACAGTGTATTTTTTAATCTGCTGTTGTTCCTGATTGTGAACCATTACTGTGCAAAAATGAGGACCACAAATTTATTTTGATTGATTTCATTGTGAGGCCACTCTCGATAATCTTTGATCAATCATGGCAACCAGGAGAAGTGCCTGAGGACTAGAAGAAAGCAAATGACACTCCAATCTTCAAGAAGGGCAAGAAGGAGGACACAGGGAGGTCAGGTTCACCTCATTCCCTGGGAAGATAATGGAGCAACTACTCCTTAGAATCACTTCCAGGCATATGAAAGACAAGAAAATCATCCATAATAGTCAGCATGGATTCACCAAAGGGAAATTGTGCTTGACCAGCTTAAGAAATTTCTACAATGAAAAGACTGCCTTGGTAGATGAGGGGAGAGCATTTGATGTTGTATACCTAGACTTCAGTAAGGCTTTTGACACGGTCTCCCAGTGATCTTTTGACAATATCCTCCAATAGGTGACAGTGAGGTGGGTTGAAAGCTGAATTAATGGTAGTGATCAGTGGCATGAAGTCTAGCTGGAGGCCAGTGATTAGTGCTGTACCCTAGTATTGGCCCCAATCAGGGTCTGATCCTGTTCAACATTTTCATCAACGACCTGGATGATGTGGCATAGTGTACCCTCAGAAAGGGAGGGGTGACTGCTACACCAGAGGGCTGTGTTGTCACCCAGAGGGTCCTGGACAGGCTGGAGAAATGGACTGACAGTAACCTCATGCAGTTCAACAAGGGGAAGTGCCAAGTCCTGCACATAAGGAGGAAAAACCTCATGCACCAGTACATTCTGGGAGCCATCCATCTGGAAAGCAGCTTTGAAGAAAAGGACTTGGGTATCTTGGTGGAAACCAAGTTGAAAATGAGCCAGCATCCTTGGCTACATTAGGCAAAGCATTGCCAGCAGGTCGAGGAAGGTGATCCTTCCTTTATATTCAGCACTGGTGTGGCCACATCTGGAGTACCATGTCAATTCTAGGCTCCCCAGTACAAGAGGGATATGGACATACTGGAGAGAGTCCAGAACAGAGCCACAAAGATGATGAAGAGACTGGAGCATCTCTCTGATGATGAAAGGCTGAGAGAGCTTATGTAATAAGTAACCTTGAAGTATTTGTTAATCAAACCTAGAGAACAATGCTTTGTTTAATTAAGTATGCTTGATTACAATGTTCTGTTACCATGGTGATTTGAATCTTTGTATATTTTTAACCAAGCATGAAAAACAGGAACTGTCCTGTACTTTTTTTAAGACTTCTTTGTTAAGGTAAGAATCAGTGGTATATTGTGTAACTTGATATATTGATATATTGTAATTTTTGGCTGAGCATAAAGACACGTATACATGGACCTCTGAAATGAAATAAAAGGGACTGCTCATCGCACAGTTAGCGTGGACCCAGGAGAAGTTACGACTTCCCGGCCACCTAGCGCTGGTTTGCTTTCCTATCTTAATAAACTACTTAGAAAATTCACCTTGAGATTTTGATTATCTTTATTTGACTATAACACTTAGAATGCTTAACCTGGAGAAGAGGAGGCTCAGGGGGAATCTTATCAATGCATATAAATACCTGAAGAGAGACTGTAATAAAGATGGAGACAGGATCTTTCCAGTGGTGCTCAGTGACAGGACAAGAGGCAATGGGCACAAGCTGAAACACAGGAAGTTCTGTTTGAACATAAGGAAAGACTTTACTGTGAGGGTGACCAAGCACTGGAACAGGTTTCCCAGAGAGGTGGTGGAGTGTCTCTTCTGGGAGATATTCAGACCCTGTCTGGACATAGTACTGGGTCACCAGCTCAAGGTGGCCCTACTTGAGCAGGGGTTTTGAACCAGATGACCTCCTGAGGTCCTTCCAATCTCAACCATTCTGTGATTCTATGATTCGTATTTAAGGTCATTTGCTATTCCTTAAAAGAAGTTGTTTAATTTTTTGTTAAGAGGAGAATTTAAGTTCCTGTAATGATTCCAGATTCCTTCAGTCCCAAGTATTCCTAATGATTTGGGAAATATTAGGAAGAAAAGGTGACCAGATCCACTGCCTTGTCAAGCAGTAAGATAGGAGACTAATGTGAAGGAATCGCAAATATCAATATATATATATGGTACATAAACCAGGAAAATTAAATTCCAATTCCACTCTGGCAAATTTCCTAAGCAATACAATGTGAATACAGGCACCAGCATAGAAATGCTAGAACAGGAACATTTTGGTTGATTTTTTTCCTTGTTAGATACTCTCAAGTCAAATGCAGTGTGCTTTCACCTTCATAGAGCTAGACAGCGTTCTCAAATCAAATCTTGGCTTTGTTTAGACCTCTTATCAGACACTTCAAGTGTGGAATTAGTATGAAACAACAGGTAACCCATTTGTTTGATGGCAGTGCTCTCTCCCATAGCATCTTTCTTCCAGCTTAGTATTCTACTGTAGGTATGAACTTTGTGATTTCCACTCCAATCTTTTCAGGAGCATATCAGAGTCATAGATCCCAAAACAAGAACAGACTTTAGAAAGCTTTACAAAGACAATTGCCTTTTACTTACAAGGATACAGGTTGCCCAGAGAGGTGGTAGTGCGTCTCTTCTGGGAGAGACCCTGTCTGAACATAGTACTGGACCACCAGGTCAATGTGGCCCTGCTTGTGAAGGGGTTTTGAACCAGATGACCTCCTGAGGTCCCTTCCAACCTCAACCATTCTGTGATTTCTGAGAGTGAGCATGTTTATTTTGTTTGTTTCATTAACATAATTGGTAATTAGAAGGTTTTAATTGACAATAAATTGTTTGAAATTCCCCAAAAAAATCAGTAAACTTTTTTTGTCCACGACACCTTTATGTTAAGTTTTCTTGCTGTCCTTTTTCAAATGCTGTGTCAAACAATGTCATCTAAAATTCAGTACAGTGCTTAGATCTCTGGTATGCTTACAAACTACCTATCATACTGATGAGCATTTTGTCTGTTTTTCTGTATGGTTGTAACTTTTCTCTGGTCTTCAACTTGAGCTGTAAAATGTTCGGAGAGTAAACTGTCTTAAATTTTCTAGGAATTATGCAAATAATGAAAATAAGGCTTGGGGGATGTACGTTGTCTAACCCATCTTGTATACAAAAGACAGTCAACTACATCTGTATGATTCTGGATGGTTGTTTGCCCATCCTGTTCCTTAATCACATGTATTTTGGGCAGTCAGAAGATCTGTGTCTTAATGTTGAAAGAAGACCCAATGTTTTGTTAGTAGTTAGTTTACCATCAGTGGAACTGCAATTATGAAAGATCTGATCTGTCAAAATATATGCTGACAGGAGTGTCTTCAAAAAACAGCTCAAAAGAAAATTCTCTCTGGTGTGGTCCAAATACTTTAAAAATATCTAATTCTTAAATGCTTTTAGAGTTAGGGAGTACACAGATGTTTGACATATTTGGAAACTGTAGACCACTGGGTACTTATGCTTGACATCTTGTGAGTAGAGGGGACATTCACAAAGGCTGCCCTCAGATCCCAGAGGGTCGTATCGCTACTGAGGAAAAGACTTTTTCTATAAATGAATCAAGATAGAAATCTCTCTTGGACCATTGACTGCTGAGGACCCCTTTTATAAGTATAAACATACTTTACTGTTAGGTGTCAGCCATAAGAGCGTGAGCAAGCAACCTCTCTTCTAGTTTATGTGCTGTCCTAACAGTTCACTTGTTTAAAGTTGGAGGGGATTCACTCCTACCCTCAGTTATAGCAGTGTTGGCTTGTATAGAGGGGATTATGAGGCAAACTTATCTTATTTCATATGACTAGAGATGTAGCTGTATCAATATTGGATGAAAAGTACATTTTTAAATGGTAACGACTTGGGACGGGATTCTTTTCTGTGAATAAGCATCCTAGTTGTCAGTCACGCTGAGGCTTTTAACCATAATTCTGGGAGGCTGTATGTTTGGGTGGGAGTGGGGCAAGTTTTCTCAATTAGAATCCAATTTTCCAGTGCAGTCAATCCCAGGAGTAAAAATATCCTACCTCGGGGGATGTGCTCAACCCTTGCCAGTTATCCTCATCACTGTCTCTTTTAGGTTTTTGTTTGTTGTTTGTTTGGGTTTTTTTCCCGATAACAAGGGTTCATAGGGCTTCGCTTCGAGACAGGGCACAGTGTTGGGAGACCTAAGGTTACAAGTGTATTTCCTTTAGTAAAAGATAATCTGGTAGCCCAAAACCCACTTCCCAATACCCATATGCTGTATCTAGAGGTTGGCACTGCGGCCTGTGAAGAGTTGGAGGGGTTGATACAGGTTTCTTGCAATTCTAATGCTCTTCCTATAATCAAGGGAAGGCTGTTATTACATCTGCCCCTGGCAAAGTCGCGTGATTTTCTGTGTACAGTTGCAGGACAACTTGGGGTAATCAAATTTATCTTTCTTTCTCCATTTAAAGCACCAATTCAGGGGAGAAATATATCTCCACTCTCCTTGTAGCTTTTTATCCCAAGTCTCAGAGCCTTTTCTCAAGATATTACATTCTGGTAATTCAGTCACATCACTGTTGCAGTTGGTAACATACAGGGTCATTAATCGCACAGCGACTCGTACCTCACTGTACTCTGCAACCCAATCTAAGAAATGATGGTCTAATGGGGTGGATCCCTTTGGGCAAGGAGTGTTAGCATGATGCCCAAAACCAGTTCTGTTAATTCCTGTCCTCCAAAGTGTTGCATTCTGCACTACGTCACTCCCTCTTTGTCTGCACTGGTTTTCGCTGTCTAAATAATAGTTTGTGTTAGTCCATTTCAGCACTTTGGTGACATTATCCAATTTTTTCTCGCTGCAAAGTACCCTTGAAAAGTGTCAGAGTAAAACAGTTCGAAGAGCATCCAGGAGTTTAGTGGGAACCGATTTTAGAAAAATTTTTTGATCTGCATGGGCACCCCCCTTGGGCTGTATATCGAAACACTGGAATAAATTGTCAGGGCGAGGAGGCATGATGAATAAGAAGAAAATGGTAAATTACTGTAATGAGTGGTGGACGCTGTATAAATTAGAGGATGGAGAAAAATGGCCTGTAAACGGCACTCTGAACTATAATACCCTTTTACAGCTTACCTTGTTTTTAAGAAGGGAAAGAAAGTGGGAGGAAGCCTCTTATGCAGACTTATTTTTCTCCCTTCGAAACCACCCAGAATATCAGAGGGATTGCGGCCTTACACCCCCATAGGACCCCCTGATAATGGCATTAGAAAAGGAGAATCTAAAAGAAGGAAAATGCAAGTTGAGGAGGTGTTGTTCTGCATGTATCATTGGATGGAGGTGTGTGAATGAGAATAAAATACGGAAGGCTCAGAATATTAGTTTGCCAGAATATGAATAACCACCTGTAGGTGCAAATAACCAGACTAAGGACTCAGAATCAGATTCAGATACTCCTGGGACGCCTATTACATCCCGCACAAGAGCCAAGACAGATCTGATTCAAGCACCCCTGAGGGAGGCAGTGGACCCAAATGGGGGTCCCGTGCTACTTAAGGTACCTTACGGTGCGATGGATTTAGATTCTTGGGAGAAGAAAGCAAGGGGTTACAGATCAGACCCCGTGGGGGTGGCAAAACACTTTCAATACCTAGTCAGACAGCATAATCCTGATTGGAGAGATATCCAGCTGATCATGTAACTGAATCATGTAACTGAAACTGAAAAAAAAATTGATATTGAGAAAGGCTCAAGAGATAGCGAAGGATCATCTTAAAGGATCAGGGAATGATATAAAAGATTTCTTTCCTTTGCAAGATCCTCATTGGAACCCCAACCGAAGTGTCCATATGCAACTACTGGAACAATATCGTGACTGGATAGCAAAAGGGATAAGAGAGGGCTATTCCTAAGACAGTTAATTGGTCAGCTTTCTATGAAATTAGACAGGGGAAACATGAAACCCCATCTGAATGCCTTGAAAAGCTTTGGGACATTATGAGGCAACAGACTCCTTTAGACCCTGAAACAGAAGTAGGGATTCAGCAGCTGGTTTTGCTTTTTATAGGGCAATCAGCCAGTGATATAAGAAGGAAACTACAGAAACAAGGAATGTCTGAAAGACGAAATTTGGAAAAGCTTTTCGATGAAGCTTGGAAAGTATTTAGCAATCGGGAAGGAAAAAAAAGAGAAGAAAAGGGAAGAGGATTGAAGAAAAGATAGAAAGGCTTTAGTATTGGCTTTACAATGGGGGGGGTAGTAGCAAAGAGGGAAATGGGAACTCTAAAAGGAGGGGGTATTCGGAGACCCTCTCTGAGGATGAACCAGTGTGCATGGTGTAAGCAAATGGGACATTGGAAGAGTGAATGTCCCCTACGACAGCAAAGGGAAAGAAGAATTACGGACCCTCCTAGAACCCAAGCCCTGGTGAGAGAAGATTGACAGGAACCTTGGGAATCTACCCTAGCGGATCCTCTGGTTATATTAAAGCTAGGAAAACAGCAACGGGGGGTAGAGTTTTTAATAGATACCGGAGCAACATTCTTGGTTTTAAACCAGGCTTTAACACCTGTAGGTAATGATTTTGTAATGGTAAAGGGAGCTACTGGGCAAAGCAAAAAGGCGTATTTTTCTCAAACCCTGGAAGTTTAAACTGGGAAAGCAATTGGGAATACACAAATTTCTTTATATGTCAAATTCACCAAAACCATTATTGGGACAAGATTTATTGGAAAAGCTGGGGGTGGAAATAAAGTTTGGGAAAGAAGGAATAGACTTTAAAGTGGGGAGTGACCAGCTAATAGAACTTTTAAGTTTGACCTTAGTAAGTACTTCTGAAAAAACAGAAATACCACAGAAAATACAAGACCAGGTATTCCCAGGAGTATGGACTACAGAGGTACCCGGCAGGGCAAAACCAGCCCTACCCATAATAGTCAGAATTAAATCTGGAACTAAACTAGTGAGGGTGTGCAGTGGATAAAGGCACATGCAGGTGCAAAATGGAATCAGAATCTGAATCGTTTATTGTAACACAAATTCCTCTTTTATAACAGTCTTTTTGCAAAGTCATTGTACACGCACCAATTTCGCATCTATGATTGGGCTAAAGCACTTTTGAACCACCTTAAGCTGTTTCTTAATTGGTAGTATAAGTTCTGTTTTTCCCAAACTCTAACCCCCTCCCTCATTATCGCCTCTTGATAAATGCTGGGGACTTTCCACTACTTTCAGGGTTAGCCAATTCTCAGCTCATTATCAAACCCTGTCAAGGCCTCTGTGCTATTTCCCAGGCTTAACCCTACAAGGCTGAAACAATATCCCTTAAGATTAGAAGATAGGAGAGGAATTTGTCCAATCATAGAATGATTTTTCAAGCACCGATTATTAGTGGAATGTGAATCTAACAGCCTATATTGCCAGCGAAAAAGCCAGATGGAAAACACAGGATAGTCCAGGATCTTAGGGCCATTAACAAAATAACTGAGGATCTATACCCTGGGGTAGCTAACCCATACACTCTGTTAACCAAACGGAAGCCTGAATTGGCATGGTTTACTGTACTGGATTTAAAGGACACTTTCTTTTGTATACCTTTGAGCCCAGAGAGCCAATTATTGTTTGCCTTTGAGTGGGAAAACCCAGATTCCAGAAGAAAAACACAGCTTACATGGATTGTACTTCCACAGGGCTTTAAGAATAGCCCTACCTTCTTTGGTAACCAGTTGGCCAAGGATTTAGAACAATGGGAATCACCACCTGGAGCCAGAACAGTGTTGCAGTATGTGGATGATCTCCTGATAGACACTAACACAAGAGAGCAAAATGTAATATGGACAGTGAGTTTATTGAACTTTCTTGGACTAAGTGGTTCTCGAGTCTCTCCACAGAAAGCACAAATAGCCCAGCAAAAGGTGACATATCTAGGACATGAAATCACAGCTGGCGAACGGACCTTAGGGACGGCAAGAAATGAAGCCATCTGCCAAACTCCCAAATCACAGACAGTTAAGGAACCTTCCTGGGAATGACAGGTTGGTGTCACTTATGGATCTACAACTATGGACTCCTGATAAGACCACTTTATGAACTTATTAAAACTCATTCAAGAGATCCCACCTGGAATAGAGAAGCTGAGCAGGCTTTTCACAATTTGAAACGAGAATTGATGCAAGCACCAACTTTAGGGTTACCAGACCCTATGAAACCTTTTTGGCTGTTTTCCTATGAGAAGCAGGGCATTGCATTGGGAATTCTGGCCCAAAACCTTGGCCCAGATTGAAGAGCAGTGGCATACTTCTCCAAACAATTGGATGAAGTAAGCAAGGGATGGCTGAGCTGTCTCAGAGCCATAGCTGCAGTAGTAACTAACATCCAGGAGGCCCATAAATTTACCATGGGCCAGAAGATGACTGTACTGGTATCACACACTGTCTCTGCTGTGTTAGAGGCGAAAGGGGGACATTGGCTATCCCCACAAAGATTCCTGAAGTACCAAGCCATTATGGTAGAACAAGATGATGTCCAAATAATTGTTATTAACATTGTCAATCCAGCATCTTTTCTCAGCGGAGTGATGGGAGAACCTGTGATTCATAACTGCCTGGAGACTATTGAAGCAGTGTATTCCAGCCGGCCAGACTTAAAGGAACAACCACTAGAGGACGCCGAAGACACATGGTATACGGACAGCAGCAGTTATGTCTGACAGGGTCAGCGAAAGGCTGGTTATGCAATAACCACTACTGATCAGGTAATAGAAGCCCAGGCCCTTCCCTCTAACACTTCCACCCAGAAGGCAGAGATCATAGCTTTAACCTGAGTCTTACAACTGGTGAAAGGGACTGATTCTAATTATGCATTTGGGACAGTTCATGCTCATGGAGCAGTCTGGAAGGAAAGGGGACTTTTGTCCACCCAAGGGAAGCACATAAAACATGCTGAAGAAATGCTTAAATTATTGGAAGCAATTCAGCTACCAGAGAAGGTGGCCATCATGCACTGCAAAGCTCATCAAAAGGGAACCACGTACCAGGAGATTGTTAATTCTATGGCAGACCGTGAAGCCAGGAGAGCAGAGGAGGAAGGTGTAGCGGAAGTACAATCTTTGATTCCAAATGGTAAAATCCAAATTGATCAAACTCCTAAATACTCAAAAGAGGACCAGAAACTGATTAGGGATCTGGAAGGTAAAACAGAGGAAACTGGTTGGGTTAAAACACCACAAGGGAAATTAGTAATACCTAGTACAGTGCTCTGGGGTATAATAATGACCGAGCACAGAAAGACTCATCAGGGAGTTGAAGCCCTGTACAAACACCTGAACAAGTGCATTATTGCCCGGAATTTATACATGACCATCAAACAAGTGACACAGCAATGTGACATTTGTTTGCAAAATAACCCTCAAACAACCCGGAAGGTTGAATTAGGGCATATAGGGAAAGGTAATCTCCCCGGGTAGTAGTGGCAAATTGACTTTTCAGAACTGCCTAGGAAAGGGGGATTCATGTACATGTTGGTACTAACAGACACCTTTTCAGGATGGTCAGAAGCATTCCCTTGCCGAACGAACAAAGCTAGAGAAGTGACTAAGGCAAGAAATAATACCAAGGTTTGGGGTTCCAGCAGTGATATCTTCAGACAGAGGCCTTCATTTTGTGGTCAAAGTCACACAGCAAGTTAGTGGGCTTTTGAGAATAGATTGGCAGCCGCATACCCCTTATAGACCACAAGCAATTGGTCAAGTGGAAAAGATGAACCACCTTCTTTTAAACTATAAATTGTGAAATTAGGCCAAGAAGCTGGGTTAAGAAGGCCTCAGTCACTACCTCTAGCTTTGTTGCGAATTAGAACAAAGCCAAAGGCTAAAGAGGAGTTAAGCCCTTTTGAAATATTGTGTGGAAGACCCTATATGGTTCAAGCAGGGACATCGGCCCAAGTTGGTACCGAAGTGCTAAGTGACTATGTGGTAAGTTTACAGAAACAACTGAGAAAAGTAGAGAAGCTAGTCTTGGGAACCCGTGCTTGTGGTCTGGGTGGACCAATACATAATATAATGCCAGGGGATTTTGTGTATGTTAGATCTCTTTTAGATTCACCTCTGGAACCAAAATGGGATGGACCCTTCCAGGTTCTGTTGACAACACAGATGGCTATTAAAATATGAGAGCAGTCATCATGGGCCCACCATAGCCAAGTGAAGAAAGCCCCAAAACCATGATGGAAATCAACAGAGATTGGACCCTTAAGGCTCAGACTTCAGCAGAAAAACTCATAATAACTGGAGTAATAACAGGGATTTGTATAGCAATGGGAATTGATGCTTGGGAGGAAAAGAATGAGAATGTGCCTTGGCCCTGGAATGAAGCTTACAAGCCCAACCACGTCACTGCCTATTATGATGATGGAGATAGTATAGATCCAAGTATGACATTAACAACAGTAGTCATGAACGGGAATAGTATGTACCACTGAAATCAGTGGGACAAGGATTCAAAGGGGACTGCACTGCTATGGGGAAAGAAAGGAGACAAAATAAAAGTAGGGTGCCAGGTAAGTGGTATAGCTCAGCCGGTGGTCACTTCAGCTTCCATAACTGGAGTAAATTGGACTAACTGTGTAAAATCCAGTGCGTTGGCATAGTTTTACTTTGACCCAGCCAGTCAAGGTAGCATGCTTAGGGCAAATAATGGGTAAGGTAAAAATACTGACCTTTAACTTGAAAATTGACATAATACCGCCACCTACAGCTCTACCACCTACCACACCAGTTACCACTAAGCCGATAGATACCACTGAGCTCACAACTGTATCTGATTCACCAATAGCTGTATCTGACACAAAGATTTTTGAAATAGGACCCTATATGGTTAAGAATATAGGCCAACAACAACTGTTGTTCAACCCAGAATGGTCTCTCAAATGAGTTGAATTGTCAATGCAAAATAATATTTCCGAGATTCAGTCAGCCTGTTCTTCTTTCTTGGGAACTTCCTTTGAGGGATGAACAACCTGGCTGCGGAAACGAATATCCTCCAAAAGGCGAACACAGAGAGATCTAACTGGTGTGCTAGGGACAGGATTGGTAGTTTTAAATAGTATTGATTCAGAGATATTGATGAATAAACTAGCCATTCTGGCTAAATTGCAGCAGCACCTACCTATCTTCCCTATCAGCTTTGGAAACTAATCAGTGGCTATTAACAAAGTTACTACCAAAATGGGAAGAAGTGAATATAGCAGACCACAAATTGATGTAGTCCAGAATAACCTTTCTCTGGCTCTCAGTTGTATTCAGACACAGTTATGGATGCAGTCAGTGGCCGTCTCGATCATAAGAGAGGGTGAAGAAGGCACTTTCCCCACTGAAATTCGGAAGATCGTTTGGGACAGTGTCACCGACTTTGAGAAAGAACTATTATCCTGGTGGAATTTGGTAAACTTTACTTATTATCCCATCACTAACATAGCCACGGCCTTTGTACTGACCATACATAATGCTTCAATGTATGTGGTACACCCCATTATTGCATTAGGGTTGAACCACAACGGAGCTATACTCTATCCTTCCAAGCATAGAGTATGGGCCCGGAAAGGGAATGAAAAATGGCAAACTGCAGATTTAGAATCCTGCATCATGCGGGAACAACAGGGGTTCATCTGCGAAGGAAATACACAGATCAGAAAGATCTTGATCCTGCGCCTGTTGAATCTTACTTGGTTTCGTACATCTTTGGCCAATGCTACAGGCTGAACAACACCATTTCAACTTCCCAACTGTTTCTTTATTACGTTCCCTTTCTAAGGCTAATACCAAGGGATCCTGTGGTGGTGCTATTCCACAGTCCCTTTGCCACTCGGGATGATTTCGGAGAGAAAAAAACATACCTGCATATGACACTTAATCCCATTTTCCTTCCCTTCTTAAAAACAGCATTAGTTGTAAGAGGGTGTTATAGTCAGTTGAACCATTTTGTGGCCATTTGGCCCCATCCTCCAGTTTATAAAGGGGCCACCACTGGTTGCAATATTTTACCAAAGTCCTTTTACTCTCTGTTCCTCCTGACCCCACTATGTCCCTCCAATGGGTCAAAACGCACCCTAACGGGCTCTTATTTAACACTTCTTTATCGTGGGAATTACCCATCGTGTTCTAAACTAATTTCCTCCCCTAATCCTCAAGCAAGTCTCCTACCCTTCTTTGTTCCTTTCTCTGAGCAAACCTCTTTCTACACTTCTCTAGAGTCTTTTTCCAGTCCTCCTCCCAAATGTCTCAATGTCCTGGAATAAAATTTTTTTCCTCCACACTCAAGTTTCACTATTTCGCTCTCTCTCAGGGATTCTAATAAATCATAAGGCCTCAGAAGCCAAGGGAGGTGCTTACGACAATAATTCCTTCATCTCCTACATATACAAAACCATCTTCTCCCACAAATTTTACACTTTATTAACGTCCAAGCTTCATGAAATTTCTGAAAACTAATGTCATTATCAAAATACTTAACTCCACATATAAAACATGGAATTTTTCTTTGGGTTTCTTGAGGGTCAGGGTGAAGTTCTTCAGGTGTGGCAATGGGATGCTGCCAGTCTAAAGCAACTAGTTGTTTAAGAGGGGTTTGATACACCCCTTCCTCTATCTGAATCAAAGGCCCTAGTGGAGAGGGAAAAACCTTGCCCAGCCCAAACCACAGGAGAAGCTCTTCCTCCCTCTGGAAATCCACCTTGCTTGTAAAAGTTTAATCAATCAATACTTCTTTCGCTTCGTTCATCTCCGGCCTCACCCCTCGTGGGACAACAGAACCGCAGATCGGAACTCCACACTCGCTTCATGTGTTTGCACGTCTCAGACACACTCAAACCAAACATTTACCAGTTTACCATTTACAGGCCGGCCAAACTCCTAATCTACAACAAATAGCTATTACCAAAATACAAATTGTGATGGCCACACTAATTACCCTTAATAAATCAATTATCATATAAGATCAAATTATAAACGGCACCAAAATCCCACAGCCTAGGTACTTACAAATTAGTTACACAATAATTATTCCAGTTATTATCCCACCTGCAGCTGCAAAAATTATCCAATAAGTCATGAGTTGTCCAAAGGGGTCCGCTTATCCTTCTCCTGCTTCTTATACAATCATTAGCAGGTCCATGATGGCTCCCAAATTTGAGATGCAGCAGCACCCTCCAGAGACTGGACCAATGGGTGGATGGACCATCCGCCTCCAGTCTCCTGCCCAAACTCCTATGGATACCCCAAACAACCAAACCAAAGGGATTATGTCACATGCCAGACGTCTGCACGATTTACCGATGACCCTGACCATGTGCGACTTATAGGTCCCAATCTTAAAACATACCTCTATACTCTGTGTTCATAGATGGTCATTCTCTGCTCCTGCAGTGAGCGGTTGGGAGCGGAGTTCCTCCAAGGAAGGGCTCGAGGCGCGCCTAGGACATCCACTCCTCAGTCGATCCTGCAGCCGAGCAGAGCACGTCCCATCTGGGGTGCCAAACTGACACGCTGGAGAAACGACTTTACAACCTGAGAGGTTATAAAGGAGGTATGTTTATTCAGCACTGTGTGCATGGGGGATCACTCCACCACAAACGTGCACACCCTGCGTGGTGCTTTGTACATATTCATTGCATTCCCCAATACGACTGTGAGAAATGGGAGACTGATTTGTGGGAATAAGAAAGAATAGTAAAACTTTAAGATAAGGCAAACCAGACTGTTTAACATAGCCGTGGGCAGGGAACCAGGCTTTGTTTCAACTTGTTTTCAGTCATTGTTGTGGCCGGAATTGTGGTTTGTTATGTCAGGGTTGTGGCACCGGGGCTGGGCAGAGGTCACTCAAAGAAGACCCCTAGCAACAGTGGAATGTGCGCAAGAGGAACGGCACTACGTCACACGCCAAGGAAACAAGAGGAGGGGGGAGGTTTTGGGGAAACCAAAAGTATAAATAGAAGAAACTGGACTTAGCACGGGTGCGTGTTGGTGGAGTGCAGACTCCCTGCATGCCCAGCGCTGTTTGCTTGTCTTTATTTACCTAAGCTATTAAACGATATCTTTTCCTTGTTCAACTGATTTGGATTCATTCACATCAATTTGGTGACCCTGACGTGATGGTCTTGGATCACAGACCCTGACTCAGGTACGGAGGGGCACCCCACCTTTAGGTGGCTCCTGCCGGAGTTGGGCTGGGACCAACACCATCACGAACAAAATAAAGGCAAGCAAAGAACGTTTTGGTGAACTGCCTTTTGAGACTGCAGTTTTAAACCCGTAATTCTACGCGCGAAGATCCGAATGAAGACGACAGAGTTGTAAGTGTATGAGGGGTACCGTTCGGTTGGGTGGGATTTGGTTGCCTGTGTGTGTAAGAGTGTGATTGAGATGGGATGCAGTCCCGAAGCGAGTGCGGAGGTCTTCTAACTGCGGATCCAATCTCCCGCGAGGGACTTGGCCGGTGAAGGACCGAAGCGATTGCATTAGTATTCGTGGGTGGGAGTACTATACGACCCCTGCAAGACACTCTTACTAAGGTAACCAAGGGCTATCGAAATAGTCAGAGGAAAATATGGGACAGGGAAAGACAAAATTACCTGGTCCTAAGAAAGGGAGCAAGTTACCAGATATACCACCAGAAAGTCCATTAGGTTTAATGATAAAATATTGGGATAATAGGGGCCCCAGAAAAAGGAAAACTAAGGAAAAAATGATTCAATACTGTATTATGGTGTGGTCAAAAGAACCTTTAAGACTGCACGTCTTTTGGCCTGTATTTGGGTCTTTTGAGGATTGGGTATGCCAGGCATTAAATATATATGTAAATTCAAAAGAACCTTTTGATCAGGAAGAAAGTGACTATGCTGCTTTATGGAAAAGGGCTTCACTACCCTTTCCAACCTCAGTGTTAATTCTAAAAGAATCTAAGAATGAGAACAAAAAGGAGGAGAAGTGGTAGCCTTTGTACAATTTATCATCCCTTTATCTAGAGAATAGGAGCCAAGTACTTCAGGCACCTCCACCCCAGGAGGTACCTGGGCAGGTTGCACTTCCTCCATCTCCAGACTCCTTTGTTAACCCTATCACACCTCCCCCTCCCTCTCCTCCAGCTTACAGAACTAGAAGTAGGCATAGAATTGAAACAGAAGAAGGGGCAGCTGGACTGCACCCATTAAGAGAAGTACCCCTTGGAGGCAACCAAGGAGGCATTGGATTTGTTGCAGTCCCCCTTAACACCTCTGATGTAAGGAATTTTAAGAAAGAAATGGGGACCCTCTTGGATGACCCCCTCGAAGTAGCAGAAAAATTAGATCAGTTCCTGGGACCTAATACTTATACCTGGGAAGAAATGCAGTCTATCCTGGGAATACTATTTACCACCGAGGAGAAGGGTATGATCATACAAGCAGGAATGAGAATTTGGGAAAGACAAAATCAAGAAGGGCCCCCCGGAGATCAGAAATGGCCTAATATAGACCCACACTGGGACCACCAACAACCAGGAGGAAGACGGAGTATGAGGGATCTGAGGACAATAATTATACAAGGAATTAGAGAAGCAGTTCCACAGGGACAGAGCATTAATAAGGCATTTAGTGAGCAACAGGGGAAAGATGAGCCTCCAACAGAATGACTAGAAAGGCTGAGACAGAGCCTGCAAATGTATTCAGGCATAGACGCGAATTGGGTGGCTGGTATGGCACTTCTCTGAACTCAGTTTGTGGCAAAATCTTGGGGTGATATAAGGAGGAAATTAGAAAAATTAGAAGACTGGCAGGAGAAGGGTTTAGAAGAATTGCTCAGGGAAGCACAGAAAGTGTATGTTAGAAGGGATGAAGAAAAGCAAAAAGCAAAAGCAAAAATTTTTGTGGCAGCACTTAGAGAAAGCCAGAAGTCCAGAACACAGGCCCCCGAGAAAAGAAGAGGGAATTCCAGTAGGCTCTGCCCACCAGGGGTGAGGCTCTTCTTGACCTGCTGTTTACAAACAAAGAAGGGCTGGTGGGTGATGTTGGTGTCGGAGGCTGTCTGGGGTGTAGTGATCATGAAATAATCAGGTTCTCTCTAAACAATGTAAAAAGAAAAGCCAGGAACAGAACATCGATGCTGGACTTTCGGCGGGCAGATTTTGGATTATTTAAGGAACTGGTCAGGAAAGTTCCCTGGGAAATAGTTCTTAGTGGCAAGGGGGTCCAGGAAGGCTGGATACACTTCAAGAATGAAATCTTGAAGGCGCAGGAGCGGGCTGTCCCCATGTGTTGTAAGAAGAGTCGTAGGGGCAGACGGCCGGCCTGGATGAGTAGGGAGCTTCTGAAGGAACTAAGTAACAAAAAGAGGATGTATCGTCGTTGGAAAGAAGGGGACGTAAGCCACGTCATGTTCAAAGATGTTGTTAAGTCGTGTAGGAGGAAAATCAGGGAAGCAAAAGCCCAGTTGGAGCTCAAATTGGCCACTTCTGTAAAGGATAATAAGAAGAGTTTTTATAAATATATCAATGGTAGAAAGAAGGGCGGCAGCGACCTCCACTCCTTGTTGGATGTGGAGGGAAATATAGTAACCACTGATGCAGAGAAGGCCGAGGTACTTAATGCCTTCTTTGCCTCAGTTTTCAACAGCAAGGATGTCAGCGTGCTTGACAGTTGGCCCTCTGAAGTGGTTGATGGGGGCAGGGTTGGCCCTCCTGCAATCCATGAGGAGGAAGTTAGAGACCTGCTGAGCCACTTGGACCCTCATAAGTCTATGGGGCCGGATGGGATCCATCTTAGGGTGTTGAGAGAGCTGGCGGATGAGCTTGCTAAGCCGTTCTCCATCATCTTTCAACAGTCCTGGCTCACCGGAGAGGTCCCAGAAGACTGGAAGTTGGCCAATGTGACGCCCATCCACAAGAAGGGCCGTAAGGATGATCCAGGTAATTACAGACCTGTCAGCCTGACCTCGGTCCCAGGTAAAATCATGGAGCAGATAATCCTGGGTGAAATCATGCGGCACCTGCAGAACGGTCAAGAGATCAGGCCCAGCCAGCATGGGTTTAGGAGGGGCAGGTCCTGCCTGACCAACCTGATCTCCTTTTATGACCATGTGACTCGCCTGGTGGATGAGAGGAAGGCTGTGGATGTGGTATACCTGGACTTTAGCAAGGCCTTTGACACTGTCCCCCACAGTAGACTCCTAAAGAAGCTGTCAGCCCATGGCTTAGATGGGAGCACTCTGCGCTGGGTTAGGAATTGGCTGGATGGCCGAGCCCAGAGAGTGGTGGTGAATGGTGTCTCATCCAGTTGGCGGCCAGTCACCAGTGGTGTCCCCCAGGGATCGGTGTTGGGTCCGGTCCTGTTTAATATCTTTATAGATGATCTGGATGAGGGGATTGAGTCCATCATCAGCAAGTTTTCAGATGATACCAAACTGGGAAGAAGGGTTGATCTGTTAGAAGGTAGGATGGCCCTGCAGAGGGACCTGGACAGATTGGAGAGATGGGCCGATTCCAATGGGATGATGTTTAATAAGTCCAAATATCGGGTACTTCATTTTGGACACAACAATCCCATGCAGAGCTACAGATTGGGGACAGAGTGGCTGGAGAGTAGTGAGGCAGAAAAGGACCTGGGAGTGCTGGTTGACAGGAAGCTCAACATGAGCCAGCAGTGTGCCCAGGTGGCCAAGAAGGCCAATGGCATTCTGGCCTGCATCAGGAATAGTGTGGTGAGCAGAACCAGAGAAGTTATCGTCCCCCTGTACTCGGCACTAGTCAGACCTCATCTGGAATACTGTGTACAGTTCTGGGCCCCCCAGTTTGGGAAAGATGTCAGGATACTGGAATGTGTTCAGAGGAGGGCAACGAAGATGGTAAAGGGGCTGGAGCATAAGCCCTATGAGGAGCGACTGAGCGAGTTGGGGCTGTTTAGTGTAAAGAAGAGGAGGCTCAGGGGAGACCTCATTGCTCTCTACAGCTACCTGAAAGGAGGTTGTAGTCGGTCAGGGGTTGGTCTCTTCTCTCAGGTGACCAGTGACAGAACTAGAGGGCATGGACTCAAGCTTCGTCAGGGAAAGTTTAGGCTTGATGTGAGGAAGAAGTTCTTTACTGAAAGGGTGATTGGCCATTGGAATGCGTTGCCCAGGGAGGTGGTGGAGTCGCCGACCCTGGAGGTGTTTAAGGGGAGATTGGATGTGGCACTGAGTGCCATGGTCTAGATGATGGTTGGTGTTAGTGTTGGGTTATAGGTTGGACTTGATGATCTCAGAGGTCCTTTCCAACCTTGTCATACTGTGATACTGTGATACTGTGATCTCTCAGGAGAGACCTAGCCAGGAGAAACGGAATGTTGGCCCCACTTGGTATTACTGCAACAAAAGGGGGCACATTCAGAGAAATTGCCGAAAATGAGAGTAGGATGAGAAGATATTTAAAGAATAGAGGTGTCAGGGGATGTATCTTTTGGGGACTTCAACATCTAATGAGCCCTTGATAAAGTTACTAATTGGTCCCCACAAGGAAGAGACATTATTTTTAGTAGACACAGGAGCTGAGAGATCAACTGTTCAGAAACTTCCCCGAGGAACTCGGGAAGGAGAGAAAAATATTACTGTAGTAGGAGCAAAAGGGGAACCCTTTAAAGTCCCAGTATTAGAGGATGTAGAAATAGAATCTGAAAGTAAAAATTGTTTAAATGACCTATTGTTGGTGTCAGAAGCAGAGCATAACTTGTTAGGTAAGGATCTGATTTTGAAATTGGGGATTAATATTTATAGTCAGGAAAATAAGTTGCAGATTCAATTATAAACCCTAACTACACAAGATGAGGAAACCATTGATCCATTGGTGTGGTATCAAGAAGGGGATACTGGAAAGATAGAAATGGATCCGATAATTGTCCAAATAACAAATCCACACCTCCCGATTAGGGTAAGGCAGTATCCCATTTCATTAGAAGGATGAAAGGGATTAAAAGTTATAGTAGATAGGCTTTTGGAAAAGGGAACTTTAGAGCCCTGTAAGTCACCCCATAACATGCCCATCTTACCAGTAAAAAATACGGATGGGATATAGAATAGTACAGGACTTGAGAGCTGTAAACCAACAAACTATAACCAAGTTCCCTGTAGTGGCCAATCCCTATACCTTATTGAGCCATCTGTCTCCTAGACATACCTGGTATAGTGTAATAGACTTAAAAGACGTTTTTGGGGCTTGTCCTCTATATGAAAAATCAAGAGATTATTTTGCCTTTGAATGGGAAGACCCTGAAACAGGCCGAAAGCAACAACTACAGTGGACAGTGCTACCCCAGGGATTTACAGAATCACCAAATTTGTTTGGGCAGACTTTAGAAAAAATATTACAATCTTTTACCCTTCCCGAATCTGTGAAGTTATTACAATATGTGGATGATTTATTAATCGCAGGGGAAAATGAAGACGACACCCGACAAACTACGATTAAGTTATTGAATTTCCTTGGAAAAAAGGGACTAAAGGTGTCTCATCCAAAATTGCAATTTGTAGAACAAGAAGTAAAGTATCTGGGGCATAAGCTAAGTAAAGGGAACAAGATGTTAGACCCTGATTGGATATCAGGAATTTTAGCTTTGAGAGCTCCTCAAACAAAGAGAGAAATTAGGCAACTAGTACAACTTTTAGGATACTGTAGGCCATGGATTGAGGGATATAGTGAGAAAGTATAATTTTTATATGAAAAGTTAGTGAATAATCAGCTCACATGGCATCCAGAAGATGAAGAAAAATTTGAAAAGATAAAGAGAATGTTAACAGAAGCCCCGGTATTAAGCCTACCAGATTTAGAAAGATCTTTCCACCTTTTTGTAAATACTTTAATCAAACTGCATATGGAGTGTTAACACAGGATTGGGCAGGAATTAAGAAGCCTGTGGGGTATTGTTCAAAATTATTAGATCCAGTAAGCCGGGGATGGCCTGCTTGTTTACAAGCCTTAGTAGCCACTGCATTATTGGTAGAAGAGGCCAGAAAAATTACTTTTAATGCTCCCCTTAGGGTATACACACCTCATAATGTGAGAGAGGGGTCTTGCAACAAAGGCAGAAAAATGGCTAACTGATAGCCAAATCCTGAAATATGAAGCTATCTTAATTGACTCCCCTGATTTAGAACTAAAAGTAACCTCAGCTCAAAGTCCAGCACAATTTCTATTTGGGGAACCTCAGAAAAAACTACAACATGATTGTGTAGAAGTTATAGAACTCCAAACTAAAATTAGTTCAGACTTGGAGGAATCTGAACTAGAGGAAGGCGAGAAACTGTTGACGGATCTTCACGAGTAATAGAAGGGAAGAGAAAATCTGGATATGCAGTAGTTAATGGTGATTTAATAATTATGGAATCAGGGCCATTAAATGCTGCATGGTCAGCCCAGGCATGTGAGTTGTACGCTCTATACCAGGCATTGGAGTTATTGAAAGGAAAAATTTGGACTATCTTTACAGATTCAAAATATGCTTATGGAGTAGTCCATACGTTTGGGAAAATATGGGAAGAAAGGGGATTAATAAGAACACAAGGAAAGGGTCTAATTCATCACGAGCTGGTTACAAAAACTTTAAAACCCCTAAGGCATCCTCGGAGAATTGCGGTAGTACACATAAGAGGACATCAGAAGGGGATAGGATAGCAAATTCGAGGGAATAACCTGGCAGACAAGGAGGCACAAGAAGCTGCACTGCGACCACAGTTTGCTATAATTGAGACCCTCCAACAGAAGGGAGATAAGGATAAGGATGGAAAGAAGTATACTGTAAGCGAAATCCAACAATTTGAGAAAATAGGGGCAAAATTAGCAGAAGAAAAATGGGTACTCCTTGATGGGCGGGAAATGTTACCCAAGGCATATGCTAGGAGAATAACGGAACAGCTACATGCTCAAACTCATTGGGGCATGAGAGCTTTAAGTGATCAATTTCTTAAGCAATTTGGATGTATAGGAATTTTTGAAATTGTTAAGCAAATAACACAGGGATGCTTGATATGTCAAAAAGCTAATAAGAAAGTTTTTAGGCAAACAGCTACAGGGGGAAGAAAAACAGCATATAGACCATTTACAAATTGATTTTACTGAATTATCAAAGGTAGGAAGAATCAAATATCTGCTGGTGATAGTGGACCATTTAACACAATGGGTAGAAGCCTATCCAGTAGCCAGAGCAACGGCTCAGACTGTAGTTAAAGTATTATTGGAGCATTTAATACCAAGGTATGGTATAATTCAATGTATTCATTCAGATCAGGGACCACATTTTACATCCAGAGTGATTAAATTATTAACTCAGTCTTTAGGTATTAATTGGGCATACCATACACCATGGCATCCCCAGAGCTCTGGGAAGGTAGAACGAATGAATCAAACAATAAAACAGCAATTACCCAAATTAATGGTTGAAACCCAGTTACCATAGACTAAACATTTACCTAATATTTAGCCTTACTAAATATTAGGACCAAACCACACAGTGAGACAGGGTTGTCACCCTATGAGATATTGTATGGTATGCTGTATTGTCAAGGAATGCCTTTAGGAGATAATTTAATTGAAGACAATAATGTACAGCAATATATAATAGCAATTGGGAAACAATTAGAGGAATTGTGAAAAATAGGAATATTATCTCAGACACCGCCTCTGGGATTTGCCATTCATAACATAAAACCTGGAGACAAAGTGCTCATTAAAACTTGGAAAGAAGAATCTTTATCTCCTATGTGGGAAGGACCTTTTCTTGTTTTATTAACAACTGAGACAGCGGTGCGAACTGCCGAAAAGGGATGGACTCATGTTTCGCGTATAAAGGGACCTATCAAGGAATGGAAAGTGACTTCTGAGCCTGGGGAAAACAAACTGACTGTCCGTCACGAGTGAGGTAAGTAACTGCAGGGATTTCAAAAACGGCAACTCCTGTGAGAATTAGGGGAAATTAGCAGGGACCCATAAAGGGACATAAATTTTGATAAATAATTTGCCATACTCTGAATTATACCTCTCTGTTCAAAGAGTAGAAAGGAATTGGGAATTGATTGAGTATCAAGTATTTTAAGAGGGTCATTAGAGGACGCTTTATTTTCCCAGGAAGTTTCAGGATCAGCCCCAGAGAAAATAAAAACTAAGGGAAAGGGCAAGACCGGAGTGGGAACCAGTACTGCGGCTCAGGAAGGTCTGCAACCCCTTAGGGCTGTGACCGCCAAGTAACATGGCCCTGACTGGACCTCTCCTGTGTATAATTGGGGCCAGTTTTCTGACTCTGGGTATAACACAAAATTGTACCAGTTGTGTCACAACTACTAGACGGGGGAAAGTGGTATCCCAGACCCTAGTTTATCATATCATCTACGATTGCAAAGGCCAGAAATTGGACTCGTGCTATGAAAATCAAATTAAATATGCTCAGTGTAGATAAGGAAATAGGACCATCTGTTATGACCCGAAGGAAATTCCTTATCTATATTGGATTGAGGTGAGGACTAACAACCAGGATGGACGGCTAGTAGGGAAAAGCTCTATATTCACGAACCTCAATAGTACACAATGGGTAACTTTTGATGCTTGTGACTCCATAGATGACGATACATATTCCAGCTGTGGAAATATGCCATGGAGAAAATATTATGGAAAACAAGATAAGCATATGTGTGCTAGGGGAAACCAATGCCCAAGATCTTCTTATGAATATATAGAAAAAGGCTATTATTTTTGTCCCACTTGGCAATGTATTAGTTGGGCCACTTGTGTTAGAGACAGGTTAGCGTTTGTCATATAACTATGGTAACTAGATATCCAGGTAGCAGCGTTTGGTATATGGGGCATAGTAACTATATAGACCTTTTGTTTGTTAACTATGGTGATGGGCAAATAGAAATAGTTGATATGGGTACAGAGTTATGTTGTTCTAATGAATAAGTTTGCTTAACTAATCAGGTTGTAACCATGAAAAGTAGGCTGATCTAATAGTAGAGATTAGTAATAATTGGGATGAATATGGAATATATTTATGCATCATTTATCCAATGAATTTAAAGGGCACACTGGGAAGTAGGCATATTATATAAATGTGTATAAATATTTGTATTCTGTGCATAGTCGACGGAACTTGATTTGGGTCCTAGACCCCTTGTTCCCGGCACCTGAATAAAGCACCTACATAATCATTCATGGTTATGTGGTTTCTCGACACTTAACATTTTTGGCGACCCAGATGGGACCCTGTGAGTGCTGCTGAGTGCATTCTCAACCTGATCATGCTCCAGCCGGCACCGAGGGATTCTTGGGGAGCTCATCAGCCGCGACCGTCTCCGCTGTTCACAACGTTCCCTGGGATAAGGTAAGAAGGTACTTTACTTATTGGTACCAAGGGTGGTATTTGTACCAAGGGTATATTGTAGTTGTCTGTCGGTCAGATGCAGCGAAAGCTAGGCATGGTTGGGCTAAGGTATTCCTAGAGGTATTGCCTAGGCGCCGTCTGTAAGTCAACTGCGAAAGCATTGCAAGTTCGGCATAGTGGTTTGGTCGGGGCTGTATTGTGTATTATAAAGCTGCTTATTTAGGCTGAAAAGGTTGGGAATGTAAAAATGGAAAAAATAAAGGGAATGTTTGGTGGTAATACCCCTATACTGCGCACATCCCCTTTAGGGTGCCTATTGGCACATTGGGATACTTTTAAATTGTCATACAAAAAGACAGAATTAATTGATTATTGTAATAGGTGGTGGCCAGAATACGAATTGGAAGATCAAGAGAAGTGGCCTGTCAATGGAACTTTACATTATGAAACTATCCTGCAATTAATGTTGTATTGTAGACATTTGGAGAAATGGGATGAAGTGCCGTATGTGGATATGTTTTTCTATTTGCAAGAAAAACCGGAGTGGCAGCGTGAGTGTGGTTTAATGGTAGTAAGAAAATGTGTGCGGGATAAGTGTGCCACTTGTACTGAGGAAAAATCGTGCATGGAATGTTTTGCGTTAAATACTAACAAGCAACAGACAGAGGATTTAGACACAGAAGTAATATCGAAAGGATCTGTTAAACCGTCTGCCCCTCTCTATCCCCCCATTCCTTTGCTGTCTCTAGAGCATGGAAGTAGGAGTGAGCATGAAAAGGAGGATAATGGGCAGGATGACACGGGATCGATGACCCCAGTTTCGCATCGGACTAGGCAGCAGAGACAGAAGGTAGTTCCAGTACTGTCTAAAACAGGAAAGGAGATATTGAAATTGGGGTACAGTGGTACAGTAATAGCCCCATTAAGGCAGGGAATTGGATCAGAGGGACCCGTGTATATTAAAGTTCCCTTCACTCCTTCTCATTTGGTGATATGGAAGGACTCAGCTGGACTGTATAGGGAAAACCCTGATAAAGTTGCAAGGGTAATGAAGATGATAATTAAAACCCAGAATCCAGATTGGGACGATATACAAGTGATACTAGATACTTTAATGGACTCCACAGAAAAGCAGATGGTCATTAGGACAGCAAGGACTAGAGCTGAAGAAGATATTCGTAACAGACTAGTATTAGGAACACTTGATCAGAACTTCCCCATGACGGATCCCCAGTGGGATCCTAATGTTAATGCACACATGCAGAGACTTAGGCAATATCAAGAGTGGGTCCTTTCTGGTATCCAAAATGCAATGCCAAAAACTATAAATTGATCTAAATTGTATGAGATCAGGAAGGATAAGAAGGAATCTCCTACTGCATTTTTGGAAAGGCTCAAAGAAGCAGCTAGGAAGTATACAGATCTTCAAATAGATACAGAGGAGGCGAGGGTTCAGCTTGCATTGATCTTTCTGGGACAGTCACAGGAAGACATTAGGATAAAGCTATAGAAATTAGAAGGGGGTGATTTAAGGAATTTAGATAGACTGCTTGAAGTAGCTTGGAAGGTGTATAATAACAGGGAGAAGGAAGCTGATAAGAGACAAAGACAATTTTTGGCAGTAGTTCAGGGTAGAAATAATTCAGCCCCTGGGGGTCAAGATAGAGGAGGCACTGCCCTGCGTGGAATAAACAGAGGAGGATGGGGAGTTAGAGGACGTGGAGGTAGACTGATACTGGGATTAAATCAATGTGAGATCTGCAAACAGGAAGGGCACTGGAAGAATGAGTGTTGAGTAGATTCAATCGAAGACAAGAACAGGACAGCTCCAGAATTATGATGCTGGGGGAATATGACAGCTGACTAGAGTCAGCAACTAATTCAGGAGAACCATTAGTGACAATAAAATTCTGGGATAAGGAAGTAAAATTTTTAGTAGATACAGGGGCAACTTATTCAATATTAAATAAATTAGATGGGTGAATTGGGAATAAAAGAGCAAAAATAGTAGGAGCCACGGGGAAGGAGGAAAATCAGCCATTCCTGCAACCCCTAGATTTAAGTTTTGGTAACAAAGTCCTAATACATGAATTTTAAATGTACCTGAATTCCCGATCCCGTTGTTAGGACAGGATCTGTTGGCAAAATTGGATGCAGTAATAACTTTTGAGGATGGAGAACTTGTAATGAAAATACCAGAATCGAAGACAGGGTAAATTTTAATGATAAAGGAAAAACCAGCTAATGAAATTCCAAAAGAGGTAGAAGAAGCAGTAATTCCTGTAGTCTGGGATGTAATCAAACCAGGAAAATCGAAACTTACTCAACTCGTGCATGTGGAATTAAAAGAGGGAACAAAGCCAGTACAGATTAAACAATATTATATAAAACCAGAGGCACAGCAGGGAATAGTGAAAACAATTGATAAATTTTTAAAATACCAAATTTTGGAGGAATGCGAGTCAGAAAATAACACACCAATTTTTCCGGTAAAGAAACCTAATGTTGAGTATAGGTTAGTACAGGATCTAAGAGCAATAAATCAAATTACTAAAGATATTTATCCAGTGGTGGCTAATCCATACACACTGTTAACATCCGTAAAAGAAAAATACAAGTGGTTTACTGGGAATGGGAGGTTAAAAGGTGACAAAAGAAAAAGCACAAATTGCATGTCAAACTGTGATTTATTTGGGATGTGAAATTTCTCAGGGACAAAGAAGGCTGGGGACTAATCGTATAGAGGCTTTTTGTGCCATTCCAGAACCACAAAACTTACATGAACTGCGAGCTTTTTTGGGAATGGCAGGATGGTGTCGTCTGTGGATCATGGACTATGGGTTGATAGCCAAACCATTATATGAAGCTCAAAAGACATTGCCGTTCATTTGGGATAAGCCGCAATAAGAGGCTTTTCAGAAATTGAAAGAAGCCTTAATGTCAGCACCAGCATTGGGTTTACCTGACCTGTCCAAGGACTTTCAGTTGTTTGTACGTGAAAGACAGCGCTTGGCGCTAGGTGTGCTCACCCAACATCTGGGGAGCTGGAAGAGGTCTGTAGGCTATTTCTCCAAACAACTGGATAATGTAAGTGCTGGATGGCCTTCTTGTTTACGGGCTGTGGTAGCCACGGTTATTCTGATATAAGAAGCCAGGAAGCTCACAATGGGTAAGCATATTGATGTATATGTGCCTCATATGGTGACAACAGTGTTGGAACAAAAGGGGGGACATTGGTTATTCCCTAGCAGAATGATGAAATATCAGGTAGTCCTAACAGAACAAGATGATGTGACATTAAAAACAACTAACATCTTAAACCCAGCATTGTTTTTAGGCTCTTCACCGGAGGAGGGACCACTGGAACATAATTGTCTTGAGGTGATAAAGCATACTTATTCTAGCAGAGAAGATTTGAAGGACACCCCATTGGATGAACTGGATTTGGAACTGTTCACAGATGGCAGCAGTTATATGGAAAACGGAACCAGATTCGCTGGATATGTGGTAACAACTGTAAATGGAGTGATAGAGGCAAAAGCCCTGCCATCAAATACCTCTGCTCAACGGACTGAATTGATCGCCCTAAGTAGAACTTTAGAATTAAGTGAAGGGAAATGGGTAAATATTTGTGCTGATTTGAAATATGCCTTTGGAGTGGTACATGTCCATGGAGCCCTGTGGAAAGAAAGGGGACTGTTATTCTCCCAAGGTAATAATATAAAACATCAGAATGAAGTTTTCCAATAAATACAAGTAGTACAAAAGCCTAGCCAAGTGGCAATTATGCATTGCAAAGCTCATCAGGTGGGAAGTTCTAACATACACGAGGGAAATCGACTAGCTGACTGGCGGCTAGAAAAGGAGCTCAAAATGCACAATTTGAAATGGCATTGATTCCTACAAAAATTAACTTACCCCAAGGATCTCCTAAGTATTCCATTGAAGATGAAAAGCTTGCAAATGCTTAAAATGCACAAAAGAATTCAGAAGGTTGGTATGTGACTTGTAACGGACAAGTAGTGGTACCTCCCTTGATGATGAGAGAAATTTTGCAAGTAAAGCACCAAGAGTGTCATTGGGGTGCAGAGGCATTGGTCAAATTATTAAAACGGAGTTTAATCTCTCTGTGGATGCTAACGATGGTAAAATCAGTGATAAGAAAATGTGAGATTTGCTTGAAGAATAATCCAGTAGCCCAGAAAAATGCTCAGTTAGGACGGACTAAAGTAGGGGTTGAACCAGGAGATTATTGACAGGTAGATTTTGTGGAGCTACCCAAGGCTAAAGGTTATAAGTATTTGTTAGTAGGGGTTGACACCTTTTCTGGATCGCCAGAGGCCCTTCCCTGTCACACCAATCAGGCCAAGGAAACAGTAAAATGGCTGTTAGAGGAGATAATTCCTAGATTTGGGGTACCATTAGGTATATCTTCTGATAGGGGTCCACAGCAGTAAGTCAGCAAGATGTTAGGCATATCTTGGGATCTCCATACACCCTGGAGACCTCAATCTAGTGGCCAAGTGGAAAGAATGAACCAAACCTTAAAGAGACAGATTAGTAAAATTTGTCAGGAAGCTAAAATTCAGTGGCCACAGGCACTCCTGATAGCTTTATTGCGAATTAGGGTAAAACCTCGAAGTGGTATGTCAGTAAGCCCATATGAAATATTGTATGGGAAACCTTATGAGTCTCCAGAGCCAAACCCAAATATACATATTATAGGTAAACAAGAAGTGTATATTTATGTGTTATCTCTTGGAAAAACTTTAACTCGACTACAAAATTCTCTGGTGTGGAAGTTGACCACTGACACTTGAAAATCCGGTCCACAGCATTCAACTAGGAGACCAGGTGTATATCAAAACTTGGCAGGACGAACCATTGAAAGAAAAGTGGAATGGACCTTATCAAGTGCTGCTAACCACTTTCACTGTAGTAAAAGTAGCTGATGCGGAACCCTGGATCCATTATACTAGGGTGAAGAAAGTTCCCGAAGTTCCTGAACGCTGGGAGGCAAGAGCCGTAGGACCGACAAAATTACAGATAAGACGTGTTTCAAATGTCGGGACTGGTCTTTGTAAGTAGTGTTGCTTGGATGCAGTGGTCACAAAGGGGGGGTTGGAAGGTTTCTTAGAAATACCATGGAAGAAACATGATCTGAAAGTGCTATTGGGAGCCAATGTTACTTTGGAATGTGAAATATGAAAATCTGACCTGATAGATCAGGTCATTATGGGCAATTTGGTAGAAGGTTAATGATGAAAATTTTAGCGAATTTGTCTATAGCAATAAAGGACAGGGACCAGCAGCCAAATGGAAGTCTAGAGTTAAGGTTAGGAACAGACTCTATGAATATTGGCAAGGTAAAGCGGATACAGAGATAGAATTGTTTAATGTAACTCATGCAGAATCTGGAAAATATCAATGCATAGTGGAGTTTGGTGGAAGTGCAGATTATGCAGAAAGAAATTTGAGAGTCCAGAGCAAGGAACAAGCAATGCAGGAATGGATTGGTTTACTGAACCACAGTCAGGAAAACTTTGGAATTAAGGCAGTTTATGATGACTACCCAGCTATACAAAAGAAGGATTTAAATATCTCTTGCTTATTTTCTCTGTCTCAGGAACAACTGGAGAGTGTTGCAGTAATATGGACAAAATCAAAGGATGGGGATAATCCTTTAATATTGGCAGTGTACGGACCAAAACAAAGATGGAGGAGACATGATAGGCTAGAACCCAGACCAATAGGATTGTCTACTTCAGCAGACTTAGCAATAACAAACGTGCAAGTTAGAGATGCAGGACTGTATCAGTGTACTTATGTAATAGGACAACAGTCAGGACACAGTAAATTGAAAGTGACAACTCAGGAACATGAAGAATGGTTTGGGAGAAAGAGGAGAGAGGCAGAACCATATACCCAAATTATGGAAATTTCCAGGGAATTGCAGGAGGAAAATTTAATGATAGGGTTGATTAAGGATTTTGCTGAGCTACAGAACAGTAGTAGAATAACAGCCTGCTTACCAATACCAAGGACAGCGGGTGAGTCGGTACCCTGGGGAGTGATAACAACAAATTTGACAGAACAATAAGGAATGAATGATACACGACGTATCATTGATTCAGCGTGACTGGCGGCAGGAACGGTAAGTACTGCAGCCGGGTGCTCAATCTGGGCGGGTGGAGAGTTCCTTGGGAAAGGCAAAAGCTCAGGAGAGGACCCCGGCAGGGCGACTCTCTGAACCCCAGAAGCGGCAACTGTCACGTGGGCCGACCGCGTGGTAGGGGGGCGGTCCCGGAAGAAGCCGCGGGGCATTTAAACATCTCCCTGGGAGCGCCAGCGACCGGAGCGCGGTGAATAGGAGCAGGCAAACAGGGTCACGGAATAGGCAGTTCGCGCAGGCAGGGCAAGCAGGCACTCTCTGACAGGTGGTTGACTTCCCACTCCCCTGCAGCAATGGTGATCAGGCGTGGTAAAGCCTCTGCCACCAGGAGTGTCGGCATCCAAACAGAACCACTATTACGGGATGCAGCTGCCCAGACTCGAGACTGCAGGGAGTGTCTCAGCCTACTTGTGGTTCCTCAGGACCATACCAAAAATGCTTGTCTGAGGTGCGAACAGATTCAAGATCTGCTCCTTATGGTTGCAGATCTTAAGGATCAGGTGGAGAGGTTGAGGAGTATTCGTGAAAGTGAAAGGGAGATAGACTGGTGGAGTAGAACACTCTCTCCTCCCAGTAATCCTCCCCAGGAGGCTGAGGAATGCCATATTCCTCATCAACAGGATAAGGGGAGTGACCTGGTTGGTGAGGAGGACTGGGAGCAGGTCTGCTCTCGTGGGGGTTATAGACCTCCCTTTCAAATGCCACCTTTCCAGCTGCCCCTACAAAACAGGTTTGGGGTGTTGGAATTTGATGCTCAGGTGGAGGATAGTATGACAGAGAACTCACCCGAGGAGGCTCTTAACCTCACATTGCCCATCAGACAGGTCAGGACTTCAAGTAAGAAAAAGAAAAGGAGGGTCATTGTAGTGGGAGACTCCCTTCTGAAAGGGACGGAGGGCCCTATTTGTAGGATGGACCCAACTCATAGGGAAGTCTGCTGCCTTCCCCAAGCCCGGGTACACGACATTGCCAAGAGACTCCCAGACCTAATTAAACCCTCAGATTATTACCTGCTTGTGGTGGTACAGGCTGGTGGTGATGAGCTAGTGAAAAGAGGGTCAAGGGTAGTTAAAAAGGAATTCCAGGAGCTGGGACAGTCAATAGATAGGGCAGGAGCACAGGTGGTCTGCTCGGTTCCTCCGGTGGCAGGGATGTATACAGATAGGAACAAGAGAATATATGCACTTAATAAATGGCTTAGGGGCTGGTGCCAGCAGAGGAATTTTGGGTTCTTTGATCATGGGGAAACCTTTACAGCACCTGGCCTGCTTGACTCAGATGGGTCTCATCTAACTCTAAAGGGTAAGAGGATTCTAGCTCAGGAGCTGGCAGGACTTGTTGAGAGGGCTTTAAACTAGGCATGAGGGGGGAGGGGGGAGTTACTAGGCTCACCAAAGATATTCCTGTGGAGGATGAGCCATCTCAAAGGGTGTCGTCAGTAACCCAACTGAAGTGCATGTACGCAAAAGCACGCAGTATGGGGAACAAACAGGAGGAGCTGGAAGTCCTGGTCCAGCGGGAGAGCTATGATATAGTTGCTATCATGGAAACGTGGTGGAATGACTCTCGTAACTGGAGTGCTGCCATGGAAGGCTACAGGCTCTTCAGGAGAGACAGGCGTGAGAGGAGGGGTGGAGGGGTGGCCTTCTACACTAGGGAAACCCTGGATGCTGTTGAAGTCGAGATCGGTGATGACCAGGTTGAGTGCCTATGGGTAAGGGTCAGAGGGGCAGTCAGGTCTGACCTCGTGGTTGGAGTATGTTACAGACCACCTGACCAGGAGGAGGATTTGGATCTTCTATTGTTTAAGCAGCTGGAGGCTGCCTCTAGATCAGCTGCCCTTGTTCTTTTAGGAGACTTTAACCTTCCGGATATCTGCTGGGAACTTAACACTGCTGAGAGGAGGCAGTCCAGGAGGTTCTTAGAGTGTATTGAGGACTGCTTTCTGTCACAGCTGGTGAGTGAGCCCACCAGGGGTGAGGCTCTTCTTGACCTGCTGTTTACAAACAAAGAAGGGCTGGTGGGTGATGTTGTGGTCGGAGGCTGTCTGGGGTGTAGTGATCATGAAATAATTGAGTTCTCTCTAAACAACGTAACAAGAAAAGCCAGGAACAGGACATCAATGCTGGACTTTCAGCGGGCAGATTTTGGATTATTTAAGGAACTGGTCAGGAAAGTACCCTGGGAAATAGCTCTTAGTGGCAAGGGGGTCCAGGAAGGCTGGATACACTTCAAGAATGAAATCTTGAAGGCGCAGGAGCGGGCTGTCCCCATGTGCTGTAAGAAGAGTTGCAGGGGCAGACGGCCGGCCTGGATGAGTAGGGAGCTTCTGAAGGAACTACGTAAGAAAAAGAGGATGTATCATCGTTGGAAAGAAGGGGACGTAAGCCACGTCATGTTCAAAGATGTTAAGTTGTGTAGGAGGAAAATCAGGGAAGCAAAAGCCCAGTTGGAGCTCAAATTGGCCACTTCTGTAAAGGATAATAAGAAGAGTTTTTATAAATATATCAATGGTAGAAAGAAGGGTGGCAGCGACCTCCACTCCTTGTTGGATGTGGAGGGAAATATAGTAACCACTGATGCAGAGAAGGCTGAGGTACTTAGTGCCTTCTTTGCCTCAGTTTTCAACAGCAAGGATGTCAGCTCGCTTGACAGTTGGTCCTCTGAAGTGGTTGATGGGGGCAGGGTGAAATATGGCCCTCCTGCAATCCATGAGGAGGAAGTTAGAGACCTGCTGAGCCACTTGGACCCTCATAAGTCTATGGGGCCGGATGGGATCCATCTTAGGGTGTTGAGAGAGCTGGTGGATGAGCTTGCTAAGCCGCTCTCCATCATCTTTCAGCAGTCCTGGCTCACTGGAGAGGTCCTGGAAGACTGGAAGTTGGCCAATGTGACGCCCATCCACAAGAAGGGCCGTAAGGATGATCCAGGTAATTACAGACCTGTCAGCCTGACCTCGGTCCCAGGTAAAATCATGGAGCAGATAATCCTGGCCGCAATCATGCGGCACCTGCAGAATGGCCAAGAGATCAGGCCCAGCCAGCATGGGTTTAGGAGGGGTAGGTCCTGCCTGACCAACCTGATCTCCTTTTATGACCATGTGACTCGCCTGGTGGATGAGAGGAAGGCTGTGGATGTGGTATACCTGGACTTTAGCAAGGCCTTTGACACTGTCCCCCACAGTAGGCTCCTAGGGAAGCTGTCAGCCCGTGACTTAGATGGGAGCACTCTGTGCTGGGTTAGGAATTGGCTGGATGGCCGAGCCCAAAGAGTGGTGGTGAATGGTGTCTCATCCAGTTGGCAGCCGGTCACCAGTGGTGTCCCCCAGGGGTCCGTGTTGGGTCCAGTCCTGTCTAGTATCTTTATTGATGATCTGGATGAGGGGATTGAGTCCATCAGCAAGTTTGCAGATGATACCAAGCTGGGAAGAAGGGTTGATCTGTTAGAGGGTAGGATGGCCCTACAGAGGGACCTGGACAGATTGGAGAGATGGGCTGATTCTAATGGGATGATGTTTAATAAGTCCAAATATCGGGTACTTCATTTTGGACACAACAATCCCATGCAGAGCTACAGATTGGGGACAGAGTGGCTGGAGAGTAGTCAGGCAGAAAAGGACCTGGGAGTGCTGGTTGACAGGAAGCTCAACATGATCCAGCAGTGTGCCCAGGTGGCCAAGAAGACCAATGGCATTCTGGCCTGCATCAGGAATAGTGTGGTCAGCAGGACCAGAGAAGTTATTGTCCCCCTGTACTCGGCACTAGTCAGGCCTCATCTGGAATATTGTGTACAGTTCTGAGCCCCCCAGTTTGGGAAAGATGTTAGGATACTGGAATGTGTTCAGAGGAGGGCAACGAAGATGGTGAAGGGGCTGGAGCACAAGCCCTACGAGGAGCGACTGAGGGAGTTGGGGCTGTTTAGTCTAAAGAAGAGGAGGCTCAGGGGAGACCTCATTGCTCTCTACAACTACCTAAAAGGAGGTTGTAGTCGGGCAGGGGTTGGTCTCTTCTCTCAGGTGACCAGTGACAGAACTAGAGGGCATGGACTCAAGCGTCGTCAGGGAAAGTTTAAGCTTGATGTGAGGTAGAAGTTCTTCACTGAAAGGGTGATCGGCCATTGGAATGTGCTGCCCAGGGAGGTGGTGGAGTCACTGACCCTGGAGGTGTTTAAGGGGAGATTGGACAAGGCACTGCGTGCCATGGTTTAGATGATGGTTGGTGTTAGTGTTGGTGTTAGTGTTGGGTTATAGGTTGGACTTGATGATCTCAGAGGTCCTTTCCAACCTTGTGATACTGTGATACTCTAAGGTGGAAGAAACAATGTAAAAGGTGAAGGTTGTAAAATACCAGAGAAAAAGCTGGAAAAGCCCAGGGTCTAGGTACCAATGTGAAAAGCTTATGAATTATAAATTTACAAAGGTAGGGAGATTTAAGAATGTAGGATATTGTGAATTTGACAAGCTCTATGAGGAAGAAAAAAACTGAAACAAGAATGGAAATGTAAAGAGATAGACCAAAATAATTCCACTAAAAGATGGAAAGGTATTTGGTCTCTAAGTTTGCTTCTACATTTCCAGTACATGGCAGATTCACCATGGTGTATAACCTGGGAAGGTTCTGAAAATGAGACAGATCCTATGGTAATAGAAAAGGGCTCAAGTACTAGAATGAAGTCAACCGAAGTTGATTGGTGGAAATGTATAAAGGTTTATGATTGCACTTCACAGGATGAGGTAATCAAACAAATGTCGCCAATAGCTTTAGCACTACAAATAGGATGCACCTGCAGAGGAATAAAACATCAGCAAGGAAAACTGGCAGGAAAGGTTAGCTGTAAGAGTACTATCCCAAGTCCACGGCATTTTGTATAGGCAGCAAGTGATGGCACTTGGACAACACATTTGGCTGTAGATGGGAAGGTAAGACAAGTCACACTTGGTATTTCTACTTTGTGTCCAATTTGGAAAAGGTCACCTTTCAAGGGAAGTAAGGAAAATTTACAGTTACTTGGGATTAAAAGGGAGATTCAAGGGGACATGGAATTGAAGAACGATGATGACATTTGGCAAGAACCATCAAGTGGAGTAAAGATCGGATGGGCAATAGAGTCACTGTTCACCCCAATAGCCAGCTATAGAAACAGGGAGTGGTTATTTAGGTTAACTGGTCAGGTACAAAGATTAGTAAAAGCAACTAGAGATGGATTCAGAGATCTTAATATCCAACTGCAAGCCACAACTAAAATGACGATCCAAAATAGGCTGGTCTTAGATATATTACTCTTAAAAGAACATGGAGTTTGCAGATTTTTAAAGGACTGCATTGATCACTGTTGTGTCCACATTCCAAATGTAACTGCAGACATTGAGCATGATATTGAAGAATTAAAATATGTTGAACAAGAAACTGAAAAGGAAAAACAGGACATGACTGAGAGCTGGTTGGATAAAATCTTTGAAGGTTTGGGACTGAATGTCAGTTCTTGTTGTTGATTGTGTTGTTGATTGTATTTTTGATCATTTGGTTGATATATGTTGCTTTGAAAGGAGAAATAAAACGAAGAGCATCTTGGAATCGGAGAATAATCAAGGCCCTTACTAGAACCATGGAGCCGCCACCTCCGATAACACCACCTCCAGCATATGATAACCACGGTTTTGAGGAAGTCAACCTGAGAGGAATATGGGAACTCAAAGAAACTGAGGGATAATAAATAGTGAAAGTATTACACTAAATAGTGAAATACTTTCAAAGGGGGGAAATGTTAGACAGGTTAGCGTTTGTCACCTAACTATGGTAACTAGATATCCAGGTGGCAGTGTTTGGTATATGGGGCATAGTAACTATATAGACCTTTTGTTTGTTAACTATGGTGATGGGCAAATAGAAATAGTTGATATGGGTACGGAATTATGTTGTTCTGTAACCACCAGGATGAAGAAATAATCGATAAGTTTGCATAACGAATCAGGTTATAACTATGAAACGGAGGCTGATCCAATGATAGTAGAGATGTAATAATTGTGATGAATATGGAATATATTTATGCATCATTTATCCAATGAATACAAAGGGCACACTGGGAAGCAGGCATATTATGTAAATGAATCATATATAGTGTATAAATATTTGTATTCTGTGCATAGTTGACAGAACTTGATTTGGGTCCTAGACCCCTTGTTCCCGGCGCCTGAATAAAGCACCTACATAATCATTCGTGGTTATGTGGTTTCTCAATGCTAACACTTGGATGGGTAAGGCCACAAGTGTAGGATTAAGTGCCCAACTAACATCCGGGCCCCAGCCTAAGGTCTGTGATGCAAAAACATGTACCCCAGTCAATCTCACGATTTTTAACCCTGGAAAGCGGAAGGAGAAAAAATTTATCTGGATATGGACTACAAATATATAGAGCTGGTGAGGCTCCAGGTATAGTGCTAGACATAAGAATTAAAGAAAAATAAACGAGAAGGTAAAATACACCATCTTTTATTTAATTAATTTTACCATGAAATAGAAACAGGAGTGAAGTATGAAATCCCTACAGTTGCTAAAAACCTCTTTGCAAATTTAGCTGAAAACATTGCCAAATCCTTAAATGTTACAAACTGTTATGTTTGTGGAGGCACCAACCAAGGGGACCGGTGGCCATGGGAATTGATGTAAGTTAATATTACAGATCCTAAAGTTTGGGAGAAGGGAAAGGGTAACAGAAAACAACAATGGGTATTACAAACTAGCATAATTGGAAGAAGCTGCTGGCAAAATTTGGAAATTGGAAGGGCAGTGGGGAACCTAGAATGCAAAGGGGGTTATGGATGGAATAAAACCCAAAATAAATGGGATAAGTGGGGCATGCCTCTGGAAATGCCATCCCAATTTCAAAATTGGACTAATGGGACTATGATACTGGAAGGGTGGATGGCCCCATGCAGCTACTACTGGATATGTGGTAAAATTGCCTATGCATGGTTACCTGAAAATTGGATGGGTTCATGTGTACTTGGAACTATTAGACCCAGTTTTTTCCTGTTACCTATCTCTAAGTGAGAAAAGTTATGTGTACAAGTGTATGCTGAAACTGATGAATTACGTCAAAATCGGAGAGACTTGCAGAGTGGAAACTGGAAGGACAATGAATGGCCTCCTGAAAGAATTATAACATATTATGGACCTGCAACATGGGCTGAAGATGGGTCTTGGGGATATAGAACCCCAATATATATGCTTAATAGAATCATTAGACTACAGGCAGTTGTAGAAATAATAGTGAATAAGACTGGTGACACTTTGAATCTAATAGCAAAGCAGAATACCCTAATGAGAACTGCATTGTATCAAAATCGTTTAGCTTTAAATTATTTGTTAGCACATGAAGGGGGAGTGTGTGGCAAGTTTAACTTAACTAATTGTTGTTTAGAAATTGATGACCAAGGGAATGCCGTAAGCGAAATGGAAAAAAAAAAATTGCACATGTACCTGTTGAAACTTGGAATGGACTAAATTTTGGAAACGTGGGATAACTTTGGTTTGCCAAAGTAGGCATAGTACTATTAGGGGTATTTGCAGGACTATTGGTAATTCCATGCCTGGTTCCTTGTTTTATTAGGCTTTGCATTAAAATGAGTCTTAAAAGGATATTTCCATATTCTCCTTCTATTGGCGCTTGCGCACTGCCTCCCGGTGGTGGTCATTGAAGGGTCGTGGGGATGAACACCAACAAGTAACCTCTGGTTCTTGCGCAGACTCAGTTGTTCCTTGGCCCTTATCCAACTGTAAGGCTGGCTTTAACTGGTCTTGGAGGCAAGTTCCTGTATCAGTTCCTGCAGCTATCCTTTGTTTTTACCACACTTTGATGAGCTTACACAATACCCCTATTTTATACAAGCCTAAGCACCTACATTCTTTGATTACTTACCCTAATGTCTTGCTAATGATTCTTGAAGGTTAAAAGTCCTGGGGATTCTGCTTAACTTTTATATCTCCTATCATAGCAGCTTAGCACAGGCCACAGTTTGCTTTCATCTGGAGGGGTATTCAATACACCTGGAATTGACTGCCCCAAGGGTGGAAACACAGTGCTATCATTTGTCATGGACTGATCCAGACTGCACTGGAGAAGGGTGGAGCCCCAGAACACCTGTAATGCATTGATAACATCATCTTGTGGGGCAACAGAGAGGCACAATTGTTTGAGAAAGGGGAGAAAATAATCCAAATCCTTCTGAAAGCTGGATTTGCCATAAAACAAAGGTCAAGGGACCTGAACAGGAGATCCAGTCTTTAGGAATAAAATGGCAAGATGGCTGTCATCAGATCCCTCTGGATGCAATCAAAAAATAGCAGTTAAATCTCTACCAATTAACAAAAAGGAAACACAAGCTTACTTAGGGGTCATAGGTTCATGCATTAGCCCTGGGGCCAGTCCGGGCAGGCCAAGATTTTTAAAATGTGCTCTACACCACAGCTGGGGAGAATGGCCCCACCTGGAGCCTCTAGCAGAAAGATCCAAGGGAGACTCGAGGCTGACCTCGACGATTATGGAGTTGGGGATATAGAGGATCTGAGGTCTATTACACTCTGACTGAAAAAGAAATACTGGCAGCATATGAAGGAGTTAGAGCTGCTTCAGAAGCAATTGGCACTGAAGCACAGCTCCTCCTATTGCCCTGATTACCAGGGCTGGGCTGGGGTGGGAATAAAGCTAAATGTGGAAATAAAGCAAAATGTGGGGAGAAATGGGAATCTTCTCCCCCATAGGCTGAGTACAAGACAGTTTTTCTTTAAAGGCAAAGTCAGTGCATATGCAACACACACAGGTGCAGCACACTGTTCATCAGAAAGGAATGCAGCAAGGACATCTTGCCCTATGAAGTGGGGGACGGGGTGTTTGAAAACGGAAGTAGCCAGTTGTAGAGACTGACTCTGCTTCTACTGTTGTCTTAAACATCGGCTGATTCTGCTTGCATTGTCTTTCAACATTTTCTGACTCTACTTGTATTGTTGTCTTTAACATCTTCTTGAGTGCTGTGGCTCCTGATGGGCTGACTGTGCTGCTGCTGCAGAGGAAGGGGAGTAGGTGCAGCAGCAGGTGCTGCCTCTCCACATCTGACTGCACACGTGGACCCAAAGGGTTCAGACAGAGGTGATTCTGGCAAGAGTCTGTTGAACTGCCAGTGACCCTGGAGCCCCAGCCTCAATTCCAGAACCTTCCCAAAGAAGCCTCTGCGCATGCGCCAATTTGAGAACTTTTGCAGCAAGACCCCCCCCCCATACTAATGGAGGGGGCATGGACTTGTCCTATTAATAAAAGCCCGATAAGAAAGCAGGCACTGTACGCCCGCCACCCCATGGAAACTGCCTGAGAAGACGTTGAAGAAGAACCACAGGACCATGTGGTCCTAAAGACCACGTTTTTCAGAGGCCCATGGAGTGATGACTGTTTTCCTCTTCCCCCCGCCCCACTCTTATTTTTCTCTCTCTCTCTCTCTCCCCCCCTCAGTCGCTCCTTGTAGGGCTTGTGCTCCAGCCCCTTCACCATCTTCGTTGCCCTCCTCTGGACACATTCCAGTATCCTAACATCTTTCCCAAACTGAGGGGCTCAGAACTGCACACAGTATTCAAGGTGAGGCCTGACCAGTGCCGAGTACAGGGGGACGATAACTTCTCTGGTCCTGCTCGCCACACTATTCCTGATGCAGGCCAGAATGCCATTGGCATTCTTGGCCACCTGGGCACATTGCTGACTCATGTTGAGCTTCCTGTCAACCAGCACTCCCAGGTCCCTTTCTGCCTGACTACTCTCCAGCCACTCTGTCCCCAGTCTATAGCTCTGCATGGGATTGTTGTGTCCAAAATGAAGTACCCGACATTTGGACTTATTAAACATCATCCCATTAGAATCGGCCCATGTCTCCAGTCTGTCCAGGTCCCTCTGTAGGGCCCTCCTACCCTCTAACAGATCAACCCTTCCTCCCAGCTTGGTATCATCTGCAAACTTGCTGATGTGTGCGGTCGCGATAAGGAAATAAATTATCTGTAAGAAATGAGCTTACAAATAAACTTTAACTGAGACCAAAGTCTGTGGAACAAAGTTTATTAACAGTGCTGGGTGCATACCTTGCTAGTCCGTATGCAAACCTTTACATTTCACTTATGCATTTTTATACTATTATGTACTACATATTCCTAGAGGTTCTGAAAATTAGTTACATATTCATCATATTTTTGAGAAACAAAACTTCACCCCTTGTTGGCTGATGCAACCCTTGCTTGCTCACCTGTGCATGTTCCTTTGGGGTCTTCAGTGGTCATCTGATGAAGGTTTGTAGTCTTCTTTGGTCTTGTCCTTTTCACCCCAGGGTTTGACACGTGTGTTAGGGCAATAGTTAAGTAACTTCCTTATCTGTTAGGGCAATAGTTATTTCCTTATCATGACTGCACATATCCCTCAGCTCAGGTCCCAGATTGGGGCCCAAGCTTACATGCTTTCCGTCCGCCTATGTCTTAAACACTTACAATTTACCAATATAGTTATGAACCTGTTAGCAAAACCCACACGATCTTATTTAAGCAAAATGACTATTAATTTTATTCCCCTCACGTTAACTATTGGAGAGATGAAAACTATCCAGCTGGCTTTAGATATTGCTGAACAAGAAAAATGGCCAGTACTTTATCTCTATACCGATTCATGATTGGCGGCAAATGCCCTGTGAGGGTGGTTGCAGCAATGGAAGCAGAGAAACTGGCAGAGCAGCAGTAAATCCACCTGGGCTGCCCCATTGTGGCAAGACATTGCTGCCTGGGTAGAGAAGCTGGTTGTAAAGGTACATCACATAGATGCCCACGCACCCAAGCGTTGGGCCACTGAGGAACTTCAAAATAACCAGCAGGTGGATCAAGCTGCTAAGATTAAGATGTCTCAAGAAGATTTAGACTGACAACATAGATGCACACTATTTTTAGCCTAGTGGGACCATGACACTTCAGGCCATCAAGGAAGAGATGCAACAGGGCATTGTGATCAAGGGGTGGACTTGACCATGGACTATTGCACAGATCATCTGTGAATGTGAAACATGCACTGCAATTAAACAAGCCAAATGGTTAAAGCATCTCTGGTATGGAGGATGATGGCTGAAATATCAATATGGGGAGGCCTGGCAAATTGATTATATCTCACTTCCACAAATCCTTCAAGTCAAGCACTATGTACTTAAAATGGTAGAAGCAATGACCAGATGACTGGAAACATATCCTGTGCCCCATGTCACCGCCCAGAACAGTATTCTGGTCCTCAAAAAGGAAGTTCTGTGGCAGCATGGCAGTCTAGAAATAACTGAATGAGACAATGGGACTCAATTTCAAAACAGCCTTATAGACACCTGGACTAAAAAGCGTGGTATTTAATGGATATAACACATCCCCTATCATGCACCAGCCTTGGGGAAAGTCAAACGATGAAATGGACTGTTAAAAAATACACCAAAAGCAATTGGTACTGGGGCATTCAAAATTTGGGATGAACACTTGGCAGAAGCCACCTGGTTAGTTAACACCAGGGGATCTGTTAATCAAGCTGGCTCTGCTCAATAAGAAGGCGATAAAGGCCCTGTGGTGCATATAAGAAATAGGTTGGGGAAGACAGTCTGGGTTATTCCTGCAAATGATATAGAATAAGGATTTGAATACTGTCCTGCTGGGATAGAACCAGTTTTTTTCTTAGAGATTTGCATTTCTAAGTAACTGCATTTCTAAGTAGCTAAAGCATTAAGTTTAGTGTGAGAATAAAGTTAATAAGATATTCTGGTTTAGTTTTGATAATCAGCCATGGAATGCTGTTTCCATGGAACTCAAGGACTCCTAATTTCCCATGTTTTACAAGTAAGCAGGTGTATAAGCTGGGAGAAGCGGAGCCAGGACAGCTGACCCAAGTGTTGTGTTAAAAGGGTGAAGGGTCTGATGTGTGGCTCAGAAAAAAGAAGCCCTCCTGTCAGAGCAAACTTTCATGTCAGCGTCTGTGATAAATGATCAAGGCTCAGACCGTAAACAGTCCAGCAATTTCAATTTATTAAGCGAATACAGGCAAACAAACAGCGCTGGGTGCGTGGAGAGTCTGCGCTCCACCAACACGCACACCGTACAATTCTTCCATTCGGTTTGTATTTACTATACTAATACATATTCCTGGCTATATCCGAGAAAAGGCTGGTTTATGTAGATGCATTCCTCGAATAGGTGTGTTTTCTATAACGCATGCTCTCTTCATCAGTTGAGGTCTTATCTGCTCCCATGTGGTGGTCGTTGGGTGAAGTTAGCAGTCCTCCTCAGCTTGTCCTCCAGATAAACTTAGGTTCTGCCCATATCTTCTTGTGCAGCACTATGCGGTTATCAGCAAAACTGGGTTGAACTAGTTTAGCAAGAAATACACCCGTTGTCTTTCACAAAATATAAAAGCTATGTACAGTTGCTTAAGCTTACGGTTATAAAAAAAAGGTTATATTTCATCATCTTGCTTCAATATTGTCCCATATTTGCACAAATCAGATGTACACATCACACAGCGTCCAAAGAGGGACTTTCACTGAACAGTCTCACAGATTTGTCTCACTCAACCAGGTCTGTCAGTGTCTGCAGGGGACTTCACTGAGCAGTTTCACGAGGTTGATAGGAGCAGCATTTGTCTGTCAGAACCCATTATTCACTGATCAAATTCACAAAGTTGAATCAATAAAACAATTCATTGAAGCAACATCTATAACAAGTTTGAGATGGCTGGTGATAAATTCACTCACTGCAACATCAAGCTAGACCTAAAAATTAAGCTCTTATAGTTAACTATTTAATTTCCGGGTAACATTCAACATGGTCAGAGGCGCAAATCTTACTGAGGAGGTGTCCCTGCTTGGGGAGCTGTCCCATAGTTGGAGATCCCGTTCTCAAAATAGAGAATTCTATATGCCAAATTCATAGTCTTGGTGATTCTTAGAAAGGTGAGACTAAGTCAGTTGTTTGGTGCCAATTGGCCCTTAGCAAGATTTATTGTGTCATCACCAGTAGGATCCAGCAGCTCAGCACAGTCCTCCAGATGGGGAGTTTCTTTACACAGATATGAGGTGAGGCAGGGTGATCTTATCTGATTTTACTGCAGTAGCATCTGGCTCCGAAACTTCTGTATCACCCCAAACACAGTTGATGAGATTAAGTGTTAGACCACCATTTGCCTCATCTGCTTTGCAAGATAAATGTGTTTTCTAGCCTTGCTACCCCCCACTGTTGGTGCCAACAAGTCTGAATAAGCCCAGTATCCCATACCAAGCTGGCCAACAGAAGTATTCCATACCATAAATGTAAGAAAAAAAACTTCCTTGAGACAACCCTCTTTCCTGATGGACGCTGTACCTGGAAGGTCCTGCTCATTCTTTTGCTCCTGGTGCCTTGTTTCCTACCTGCTGTGACCATGGCATTTTGACAGAAGTTCTGTGCTCACTGTGTCTACCATTTGGTGGTCATTGCTAAGAGTATGCAGTCTGCAACCACTATAATGACTGAGTATAGTTTTATATTATCAGTAGTAGTAGTAGTGGTAGTAGTAGTAGTTTTTATTGCTTTATTAAAACTGTTTCTATTTCAACCCATGGGTCTTCCTTTCTTTTCCCATTTCCCATTCTTGAGTGGGGAGGGGATATTGGGTGATAGAGCAACTGCCTATTGCTTAGTCCCAGATACAGGGACTAAGACATCATAGTTTAAGATAATCAGTAGTAACGGACCATGCACATGATGGTGCGGTCACATAAGGTCACAGGCTAGCTGGATTATAAAAATCCAGCTGAAGACACCATTCTAAGGACCCTTGCAATAGAGATTCCCATTGCCATCTAGAAAGCAATCAGCCATCCTGTTTGAGAGAATTCATTCTCCATGCACATATTACCTTATCTAAAGATCTCAATAAATTAGGGATTTTGTGATTTTTTTTTTAACATTCTGAAAATGTCTGTGCAAAACCTCTATAGGCCTTAATGAATTTCAGCTCAACCCAAAGATAAGTCCTTTGGAGGGGGAATGACTTTTTTTACTGAGTCTGGCTTGAAGTAGGCATTTCACAATTTTGGATGATTTTAGTAATTCTGTCTGATCATCTAGATGTTAAAAGTTAACTAACCTGTTAGACAGTACGGAAAGTACCTTCTTTGAAGTTATGGTTTAATGGTCACGATAAGAGGGGGACCATTGTTTCACCAAACACATTGGTGGTTTTAAACAAAGGGGACCAGCTCTGATGGGTGTTGCAATTTGGAATAAACCCCTAAGGCTTATTGTGTCTGTGCCAAGAGGAAAGGTAAAAAGTTCACCCTGAAGATGACTACTTACTTCATCCCCAAAGACCCTTTGAGGCTACCACCAGGAGGAACTGCGCAGACACGAACAGGAGAAGCCTATGGAAATGATCTCTTGAACTCATTTTAATACAAAGCAGGGAAAGGTTATACATATGTATAGGTGTGTTAGGTAATCTCATGATTATGTAATATTGTAAGGAATATAATATCAGGGAATCTTTTGTTTTGGTGTGCAGGGTTTTTGGAGCTATCCACCCTGTTGCCGGCCGACAAAGTAAAAACATACCTATTCTATAACTTTTGCGAGTTACAGAGTTTGTTTCCGCAGATCAGGCTGGTACGGAGTTAATTATCTTCATAGAAGTCTGTATGGTGCTATGTTTTCGATTTGTGACCAAGACAGTGTTGTTAATACACCAGTGTTTTAGCTATTGCTGAATAGTACTTGCACAGTGTCAAGACTTTCCCCTGTCTCTCACTCTGCCCCCTCAGTGAGTAGGTCAGGGAGGACAAGAGGCTGTGGATAAATGCAGCTGGGACAGCTGACCCCAATTGACCAATGGGATATTCTATACCATATGATGTCGTGCTCAGCAATAAAATGGGGAGGGGGCAAGTTTTGCAGGGGTTACCATTTCCTGAGACTGTCTAGGCATTGGTTGACTAGTGGTGAGAAATAGTTTTTGCATTGCTTGTTTTTCTTTGGTTTGGTTTGACTTTCCTTTTACTTATTAAACTGTCTTTAACTCAACCCACGAGTTTTCTCACTTTCTCTCTACAGGGGAGTGAACAAGTGGCTGTGTGGTGCTTAGCTGCCTACCAGGGTTAACCCACAGCAACTTGATAGTCAAATCCCATAGACTGCCATAATCAAAGGAGATGGATTTATAAAGGCATGAATCCTGGATTACCCTTTAAATTTACATTCATGTCTTTAAGTATTGTTTAGACAACATACACATAGTTCCTTTCAACTAGAGTCCAGGAGCAATGTCCTCTCCTTTTTAACTCTTGGTTGGATTTCCATCAATGTGCAAATAAATCTTCATTAATACTGATTGGTATTTCATAGATCTTAGATAAGAGTTTCTTTGAAAAAATCACACTACTGGATTGTTAAGCCCTTGAAAATTTCATCCCTTCCACTCAAGCACAATGAAGCCCCAAAGCCCATTGAAATGATTGGAAAACTGCTAGGATATTGTAGAGGAGGGAGAGGGGATGGAATTGGATCTAGTCCACAAAGAGAAACTTTACAAATATAGTTGAAAAAATAATTATTTATATTTTCAGTAGGCTGTCTTGCAATCCCATTTGATTTGGGAGCACGGTGGCTTTCATTTCTGCTCCTAGATTCCACTTTCCCATGAATTGCTACACTTCTGCTACCTCTAGCCCTTTCTGCCCCAAACAGGACTGGCATAGCAATTTCTTAAGTTCAAAAAGTCAGTCTTTTCATCACAGAAGACAATCAGGTTGAATAAGCATGATGGCGTCTTTGTAAAACCATGCTGATTATTCCCAATTACCACCACCTCCCTCATGTGCCCAGAAATGTGTTTCAACAGGATGCGTTTCATTATTTTCTCAGGGACTGAAGTGAGGCTGGCTGACCTATAGTTCCTCAGATGTTCCTTTTTGAAGATTAGTAAAACATCTGCCTTTCTCCAGTCATTGGGAATCTTCCCCAGTCTCCACAACATTGTTGTAATGATCAAGAGCAGCTTTGAAATCACAGAATCTTACTTGCTCCAGACTTCCCCTCTGGTCTTAGGGGCCTGGGATTCCTGAAGAACAGTCATGTTAAGGGATGTTATAAGCAGCCACCAATTCCAGATGCTTCAGAGCCTGAAGATTCCTCCTGTCTGACCGCTGAAGCTTAGCCTGGAGACCTGGGAGTCTTCATCCCAGGTTGATGAACGCAACCACTGCTTTTCCATTTGTAGGTTCAACCAGTAGCGAAGCTGAGCATGTATCCCCCCCACATACACAGTGTTTCTCACTCACTCCTTTTTGTTCCCTCCTCCTCTCTCCATCCAACATTTTCTATGCTTTCTTAACTGTGTTTTCACAGAGGCACTACAAACTTTGCTGATTGACTCAACTTTGGCCTGCGGTGGATCCATTACCAAACTGGCTGGAACCAGCTGTGTCCAGCAGAAGGCAGCACCTCACTTCTTCCCATACAAGTCACCCCTGCAGTCCACCCCCATCTACAAAAACTTTGTCACATACTCCCAGTACACACACACAAAGGACACTGACATGGCTGGCTGCACAGACTTCCACAGACAAGGTGCTATTTGGAACAGAACCTACATATAGGATTCACATAAAACATAAGTATAGACATCCAAGTTCCCTTCCTTCTCTCCGTCTGGTAGAGATCATAGAATCATAGGATGCCAGGTTGGAAGGGACTTCAAGGATCATCTGGTCCAACCTTTTTAGGTGATATTTAGTTTAATGCGATGGCCCAACACCCTGTCAAGCTGAGTGTTGTAGTTTCAGGTTTTTGAATTTTTTTCTCCCCTTGCCAGCATTGGGACTGGTGGGGGTGGAACCAAACAGTCAGCTGGGACCATGAGTTCCTGGGGGAGTAGCATTACTGGGGACATCCCGGGAAGAGGGGTGGCTTCCAGTACAGACTTGCTGCCACACTTTTTGGTGCAGAAAGGAGAAAAGCCATGGCTCACATGCAGTGGCTGGGAGAGAGTGGCGTTCAGGATCATTAGCCTCTGGGGGTTTAATTAAAATGATACCCATCCTTGGGGTGGAACACAGGGTAGTATTTTCAATAGTGCTATGACAGCTTTTGGGAACCTCAAACTCTCCCTAGATGCCAGAGATATCTTTCCTTTTGCAGTTTGCCTGCAGTTTTGTGACATTATGGCCTGTGCCATTATGGCCTATCTCGTATATGAAGTTAGGACCAGGGGCTCTCGAGAATGCACCCAGAAGCACCCCCAGGGAGAGAAGGAAGAGAATAAAACGTCTGACATCATGGTGACTCAGGGCATGGCTGAACCAGGAGAAGAGTCTAAGCCAATGGAAGTTGCCCTTATCCAAAAAAGGAAATATCAGACCAAATCAGTTCACCCAGTGGATGATGAGGGGGAAGTGGCACCTTCACAGGTAGCAGACCCAGAACCAGTGATTATTACTGAATCGCTGTCATTTGACAATCTCTGTAGTCTGCAGAAAGACATTACTCGACAGCCAGGTGAGCCTTTCCTGACTCGGTTAATCCGAGTTTGGGACCTTATTTGTGAAAACTTACAACTTGATGGTACTGAACCCAGGTTTTGGGGGTCTCTGGCCCAGGATGTGGGTATCGAGCAGGTCTTTGTGAGGGAACCAAAACCGCTTTCACTCTGGGTGCAACTTCTAACAGCTGTAAGAGAGAAGTTTGTTTACAGAGACATCCTGCAAGAACATCATCATAAGACAACTTGGAAGACTATGGAAGAAGGGATCCGACGTCTGAGAGAAATGGCACTGTTAGAAATACTTTTTGGAAGGGACGGGCAACCCAATAGCGACCCAGACATGGTCAGGTGCACATCACAGATGTGATGGAGCCTCTCACACCAGGGGCCAGCTGTATACTCCAATTTCCTGGCATCCACGTATTCAGGAGGGAACCAAGAGACAGTGGGCTCTGTAATAGGTAAACTCAGGATATATGAGGGAATGGTCCATGGCCTGATACAGGCCCATATCTCTACTGTAGAGACATTGGTTGAGAGTCTCAGGGATGAGCAGAGGAAACTTAGAGAGGAGATTAAGAAAAGTCTTCAAGTGGCACCAGAGCAGGTCAGAGCTTCTGAGGTCAAAGCCCGGCACCCCCCAGCCAGAGAAAGGGAACAGGCCTCACGAGCTGAGCTGTGGTGTTTCCTCAACGACTATGGAGAAGACATGAAATGATGGGACTGGAAACCTACCCGTGCACTAGAAGCTGGAGTGCAAGAACTGAAGGGGAGCAGAAGAAGATCAGTGAGAGCAAGAGCAGTGCCAGTTTCCTATGGGCAAGGATCTGACTTGGCAGAGGGTATCTACCAAATGTATCCATCTGGAAGGAGCTCTGATCACCATAACCAAGACCAGCATTAGAGGGGCTATGCATCTAGCCAGGTAGAGGCATGGGACAACCGTGTCTATTGGACTGTGTGAATCTGATAGCCTGGCACATCAGATCCATAAGAATATAAGGCTTTGGTTGACACTGGCGCTCAATGCATGTTAATGCCATCATGATATGTGGGCCCGGAAACTATTTCTATTTCTGGGGTGATGCGGGAGTCTCAAGAGTTGACTGTGCTGGAAGCTGAAGTGAGCTTGACTGGGAGAGACTGGCAGAAACACCCCATGGTGACTGGTCCAGTCGCCCCATGTATCCTGGGCATTGACTACCTCAGGAACGGGTATTTGAAGGACTCAAAGGGCTATAGATGGGCTTTTGGAATAGCCAATGTAGAGACAGAAGGGATCAAACAGTTGAATTCATTGCCGAGTCTCTCAGGGAGTCCTTCTGCTGTTGGACTGCTGAAGGTTGAGGAACAGCAGGTACCAATTGCCACCACAATAGTAGATCATCGGCAATACCGAACCAATCGTGACGCTGTGATTCCCATCCATAAGATGATCCGTGAACTGCAGAGCCAAGGGGTGGTCAGTAAGACCCACTCACCCTTCAACAGCCCCATTTGGCCCGTCTGTAAGTCTGATGGAGAATGGAGATGGACTGTGGACTATCGTGGCTTGACTGAGGTTACTCCACTGCTGAGTGCCGCTGTGCCAGATATGTTGGAACTTCAGTATGAGTTGGAATCTAAGGCAGTGCAGTGGTGTGCCACTATTGACATTGCTAATGCGTTCTTCTCCATTCCCATAGCAGCAGAGTGTAGGCCACAGTTCGCCTTCACCTGGAGGGGTGTGCAGTACACTTGGAACTGACTGTCCCAGGGGTGGAAACACGGTCCCACCATCTGTCCCGGACTGATTCAGGCAGCACTAGAGAAGGGTGAGGCTCCAGAACATCTACAGTACATTGACGACATCATCGTATGGGGGGACACAGCAAAGGAGGTCTTCGAGAAAGGAAAGAAGATCATCCAGATTCTCCTGGGAGCCGGTTTTGCCATTAAACAGAGTAAGGTTAAGGGACCTGCCCGAGAGATTCACTTCCTGGGAGTGAAGTGGCAGGATGGACGTTGTCAGATTCCAATAGAAGTCATCGACGAGATCATGGCAATATCTCCACCAACCAGCAAGAAGGAAACACAAGGCATCCTGGGTGCCATAGGTTTATGGAGGATGCATATCCCAGAATACAGCCAGATTGTAAGCCCTCTCTACCTGGTAACCCGTAAGAAGAACAATTTCCACTGGGACCCTGAACAGCAGCAGGCCTTTGAACAGATAAAGTGGGAGATTGCTCATGCTGTAGCCCTTGGGCCAGTCAGGACAGGACCAGACATGAAGAAAGTGCTCTATTCTGCAGCCGGGAATAATGGTCTTTCCTGGAGCCTTTGGCAGAAGGAGCCTGGTGAGGCTCGAGGTCGACCACTTGGATTCTGGAGCCGAGGCTACAGAGGGTCCGAAGCCAAATACACCCCGACAGAGAGAGAGAGAGATTCTGGCCACTCATGAAGGAGTTCAAGCCGCCTCAGAGGTAGTCGGCACAGAAGCACAGCTCCTCCTGGCACCCCGACTGCCAGTGCTAAGGTGGATGTTCGGGGGACAGGCTGCCTCCACACATCATGCCAGTGATGCTACTTGGAACAAGTGGATTGCTTTGATCACACAGTGCACCCGCATTGGAGGACTGAACTGCCCTGGGATCCTGGAGATCATCACGAACTGGCCTGAAGGTGAGAGCTTTGGTCTAGCAGATGAGGAGGGAGAAGAGCAGGTGGCATGTGCGGAGGAAGTTCCGCTATACAATCAACGGCCGAAACAGGAGATATGCTACACCCTGTTCACTGATGGTTCTTGTCGCATTGTAGGGACAAACCAAAAGTGGAAAGCAGCCATATGGAGTCCCACATGACAAGTTTCAGAAGCTACTGAAGGAGAGGGAGGGTCGAGTCAATTTGCAGAGCTCAAAGCCATCCAGTTGGCCCTGGACATTGCTGAACGAGAGAAGTGGCCAAGGCTTTACCTCTACACTGACCCATGGATGGTAGCCAATGCACTGTGGGGATGGTTAGACCGATGGAAGAAGGCCAATTGGGAACGTAGAGAGAAACCAATCTGGGCTGGTGATGTGTGGCGGGACATCGCTACCCGAGTGGAGAGGTTGACTGTGAGGGTCCGCCACGTGGACACACACGTGCCTAAGAGTCAAGCTAACGAGGAACATCATAACAATGAGCAGGCAGAGCGAGCGGCATGTGCCAAAGTGTCACAGACAGACTTAGACTGGCAGCATAAAGGAGAACTGTTCCTGGCTCGATGGGCCCATGATGCCTCAGGCCATCGGGGCAGAGATGCCACCTATAGATGGGCATGGGACTGAGGGGTGGATTTAACCATGGACATTATCTCTCAGGTTATCTATGACTGTGAGACATGTGCTGCCATTAAGCAGGTGAAGAGAGTGAAGCCCCTATGGTATGGTGGATGCTGGGATAAGTATAGGTACGGAGAGGCTGGGCAGGTTGACTACATCACATTGCCGCAGACCCGCCAAGGTAAGCGCTATGTGCTCACCATGGTGGAAGCAACCACCGGCTGGCTGGAGATATACCCGCTGCCTCACGCCACTGCCCGAAACACCATCCTAGGCCTGGAAAAACCCCAGAGCGAATTGAGTCAGACAATGGAACTCATTTCAAGAACAGCTTAGTTACCACCTGAGCGAAAGAGCACGTGCATCATATCCCCTACTATGCACCAGCTGCCAGGAAGGTTGAACGATGTAATGGACTGTTGAAAATCACTTTGAAGGCATTGGGGCGAGGGACTTTCAAACACTGGGACCAGCATCTAGAAAAGACCACCTGGTTAGTCAACACTAGGGGCTCCGTCAATCGAGCCGGCCCTGCCCAGTCAGAATCCCTTCATGAGGTAGATGGAGATAAAGTCCCTGTAATACACCTGAGAGGTATGTTAGGGAAAATGGTTTGGATTAACCCTGCCTCAAGCAAAGGCAAACCCATTTGTGGGATCATCTTTGCTCAAGGATCTGGTTGCACCTGGTGGGTAATGCAAGAGAATGGAGAAACAAAATGCATACCTCAAGGGGACCTTATCTTTGGGTAAACTGCCCATACTAATGTATCTGTAGGTACATATCTGTAAGTGTGTATATAGTTGGAAACGTGTATATAGTTAAAAGTTTAAGTACAATAGAGGTGTTGGCATGGAAGAAAAAATTTGGGGTGGAAAATGTTGTAGTTTCAGGTTTTTGAATTTTTTTCTCCCCTTGCCAACATTGGGACTGGTGGGGGCAGGGCCTGGCCGGCCCGGTGGGGGACCGACAAGAGAAAGAACAGACAGAGAGAGACAGAGAGGAGGAGTGCGGTCAGCACCAGCTGGATTTCTCTGCAGACTTTCTGGACTTCTTTAGCGTTTCCTTCCCCCCCCCCCTGCGCCTCCTAGGAGTGGATTTCCAACCTGCCTTGCGACCGCCCTTGCTCTCGGAGCCCAGCCGGACCACGGAGGACTGACTTAACTCGTTTGAGGTGCTGGGTTTGAAGTGTTGGGTTACAGCATTGCTGTCTGTTCGGTTTTGTGTTTGGTTACATATATATTTTGCAGTTGAGAGCTGTTATCTTTTCCTATACAATTTCATCTTCTCCTCTTGATTAAAGTCTATTAATTGCAAAAGGCTGTGGTGATTTTCTTATGGGAGATATAACCCCAACAGACATCTTAGTTTTTCCTTTAAACCGAGACACTGAGCCTTAGAAGTGTCCAGTTTAGAGGAATCTACCACTTGCCTGGGGAGGTTATTCCAATGTTTAACTGTTCTCATGGTGAAAAATTTTCTTCTGAAATCCAATTGGAATCTCCCCAGTAGTGACTTATACCCATTACCCCTTGTCTTTTCCATGTGACTCCTTGTAAAAAGGGACAGCCTTTATGTACTGGTACATGGTAATAACTGAAATTCACTAGTGAAAACACATATACTCCCACTCTCTAGATTCCTAAGGACATATATATTCATGGCTACCACAAGTACCAGAATAGCCCTTCTCTCCATCCTATACCTCTGCCTGGATCCTGAGCCCTCTTATATGCTCCATGGATCTGCCTAGTCCAGCTTGCTGCTCACTAGCAAACAGATGCACACACTCATCTCACAGGCACTCCACACTTGCAAGTCCCCCCGCAAATACCAGCACAAACCCTCTGTCCTTCTAATATCCCTACCTGGACCTGGGACCTCCTACTCTCTGGCTAGTCCAGCTTGACATTTTTTAGCAATTTGCACACACATACACCAAGTTTAGGGAAGATATAAACATTCCAATCCCACCCTCATCCCAGCAGCTGGTACCCAATCACACAAGGCTTGTGACCTGCGGTCCCACTCCAGCCACTGGCACTGAGCTCTTTACATGCCTCACTCACCCCAGTCCGCCCCAGTAGCTGACATATGGGGCGCATACTGTTCCCATCTTATTAGCTGGAAGCCAAGATCCTCAATTGCTCTATTTCCTGACACTGAAACATTCCTCCCCCAACTCTCTCCAGTAGCTTGATACCACAGGCTGTGATTGCCTACACTCCCAGTCTGACTCCAGTTACTAGCCTAGTATCCACTCACACAGGTCTCACCAGTAGCTGGCATTTAGTCCTTACAGCATTCACACACATACATAGAGTATAGAGTGAGATTACACAGACTGATAGTTAAAAAAGATTTTAACAAAATAGGACAGATGATTGTGTCAATCAGGCACATGGCCCAGTCAAGCAAGTGTACTGACTGGCAATGGTTTACATGTGACTGGCCTCTTTTATATCCATTTTTGTCTATTGTCCCCTTTGTTCCTCCCTGACTCCCTTCCTCTGTACATTTCTACATCAGTTTGCAAAGTTCCAACAACCTCCTCCCCTGACCCTGGAATATCCAGGACCCTTGGTTTTGCATTCTTAACAGTTTAAAAGTCTAGGTTGACCCTCTTTGAAGTGATGTCTGCAGTTTCTTAATAATCCATTAATTACTGTGACTGATGAGGTTTGTTCCTTGCCATTGTCTCCGCTACATGTCTGTCATGTTTGTGTCTCTGTATGTTTTGTTTCTTACCTCTCCCTTTTCCTTATCATGCTGTTTTGTCAAAGTCCTCAATGAGATGTTAATAAAATAAGCATTTCCACACTTTATCATATGCTTATCAATTAATTTAATTGACCATTTTTGTTTCTCGTTATTGTCTCCATTATCATCTGTTAGTCAGGTTTCTGCCCTGTATGTTTTGCTTTCCCCTTTTCTTTATCAACCCGTTTGACAAGGCCCTCCATCAGATAATCTTACTGAAGCAGATTCTCACATTACACGTACCCTTACATGTCTTACCGGTAAAGCCAGAGGTGAAGGCTGCAGTGAGTACTTCAGCCTCTTCCATGTCATTTGTCTCCAGTTCCCCCTGCCCCATTTCACCCACATTTTCCTTAGTCTTCCTTTTGTTGTTTATGTACTTGCAGAATCCTTTCTTGTTGCTCTTCATATCCCTTGCCAGATTAAACTCCAGCTTGGCCTTTTCTTTCCTAATCCTATCCTTGCAAGATCAGACAACAACTTTATATACTGGGTCTTCTGCCTCTGCTTCCACCTCTTGTACACTTCCTTTTTATATCTAAGTTCAGTTAGGAGCTGCTTGCTCAACCATGCAGATCTCATGCTCCCTTTGCTCATTTTCCTTCATAGGGGCATAGACCATTCTTGAGCTTCAGAGTTGAACTTTGCATATCAACCAGCTCTCCTGGACCCCTCTTCTCTCCAGGGTATCCTCTGGGATTCTTCCAAGGAGATCTCCAAAAAGGCTCAAGTGTGCTCTCCTGAAATCCAGGGCTGGGGTCCTGCTTTTTGTCCTGCTCCCTCCTCTTAGGATCTTGAACTCTACTATCTCATGGTCACAGCAGTCAAGGCTATCTTTGACTTTCACAGTTCTTTCTTGTTCATGAGTATCAGGTTGCGATGGGTTGACCCTGGCTGGATGCCAAGTGTCCATCAAAGCCACGCTCTCACTCCCCTCCTCAGCTGGACAGGGGAAAGAAAATATAATGAAAGGCTTGTGGGTTGAGATAAGGATAGGGAGAGAACACACCCCAGTTACCGTCACAGGCAAAACAGACTCAACTTGGGGAAATTAGTTTAATTTATTACCAATCAAATCGGAGCAGGGTAATGAGAAATAAAAAAAAAATCTTAAAACACTTCCCCCCATCCTTCTTAACTTTACTCCTGAATTCTCTACCTCATCTCCCCAAGTGGCATAGAGGGAACGAGGAATGAGAGTTTCAGCCACTTCATCACACACTGTCTCTGCCACTCCTTCCTCCTCACAAGGAGGACTCCTCACACTCTTCCTCTGTTCCAGCATGGGGACCCTTCCACAGGAGACAGTCCTCCATGAACTTCTCCAACATGAGTCCTTCTCAAAGGCTGTAGTTCTTCAGGAAAGGACTGCTACAGCATGGGTCCCTTACAGGGATGCTCTTTTTTCACCCTTGACATCTCTTGCCAGTTTCAACTCTAGCTGAGCTTTGTCTTTCCTAATATTATCCCTGCATGTCCAGACAATGTTTCTATATTTTGCCTTTGTAGTTTATCCTTTCTTCTACCTCTTGTATGCATCCTTTTTGCATTGAAGCTCAGTCATGAATTCCCTGCTTAGCCAAGATGGATTCCTGATATAGCTACTCATTTCCATGAGGATATGAATAGGCTGTTCTTGTGCTTGGAGGAGCTTGCCCTTGGAGCCCTGCCAACTCTCTGGATCTTTGCCCTTCACAGTTGCCTTCCCACAGGATTCCACTCACCAGTCCCCTGAACTAGCCAGTCTGCTTTCTTGAAATGCAAGGTCCGTGCTCTGCTACTTGTCACAAAATGAGAATAAATTTAAAAATAAAAAAGATTTTCAAAAAGGCAGAGTTAGTGGAGTTTATGAGAGTTAGCAATCTGCTTAACCCTTTTTTCTCCAAAAATCCACCGTGGCAAAACACCAACCAAACATGCAAGGCTTGCTCCTCACCACATTTCTTGGGCCTGAACCCTTTTTTTATATGATGATTTCACAAGGACGAACATAATCACCCAGCCCGTCATAATACGGTAAAATTAAGCAATAACACAGGGATAATATCATATCATCCACCTCGCTCTAAACAGTTTTCTTTCTCAGATTATTATCGGCAATCTCGCAAAGACAATCAATCTTTGTCTAGCTTGCCAAGCTTAAATCAGAAACTTCCTTTAAACCCCTCTTAACAGTTAGTAAGGTTTCTGATACTTGTATATGTATAAACAAGTCAATTTTATTAAGATTGTAACAACTCGTGACTAAATAAGGGTTCGGTGGTGGCTGGAAATGAGATACTGCTTGCAAAAATATATTGAAAGTCAAGCATCCAAGGACAGAAGGAGCGATATGCAGGTAAGAAATATGTAGTTAAGCTCAAAGTATAGACAGATACTAATAATCAACTTGATGTCTAAGATATGTACTTAGTGCACATAACACAAAGACCTTACCCCAAGGATGTTCTGATGTTTGAGAGGAGGGGAGATGGGGTCCAGCCCATCAGCTGGTCCCAAAAGTTTCAGTGACAATTTTCCGCTCCCCATCCTTTCTTTGTTTGCATTTTTTATAGTAAACTGTACCTTTGGGGCAGAGGTTTAGGTGGAGCTTGAGTAACTGAAGTCATTACATCAAGCCCTGCTGATTGGTGGAGAAAAAGTTCGAGGTGTGTTTTAGTATCATAATGATATTACAGTGATGTTTTAATGAGCAAAGTTTAAGTGGAGTGCATTGATTATCAGAGAAACAGCTGCAACTCATCTTCTTTGGAATATAATTGGGCCTTGCTGATCGTTACTGATAGCAGGAGCAGGCTGCGCTTGCTCCCAAGCACCTCAGCCCCCACTTCAGGTCAGCAGGTCCTGGCCACATTCCTTTATGATGAGATGTGTGCTGCTTCTGTGTCGGCATATTCCATCTCCACTGACTTTGCTTTTAAAGAAAAGCTGCCTTTTACTCAGAAAACTCTAAGGGTTCCCATTTATCCCCACATTTATCCCCACTCTCGAATATAGCTTTATTCATATATTTACCTTTATTCCCACAGCTGCTTTCCTTCCTCGGTCCCCTAAAGGTTCTTAAGCTCTACTATTGCTGTATTCAAGGCTTTCATTGGTTGTCACATATCTCAATAGTTCATCCTTGTTCATGAGTAGCAGATACAGGAGAGAGTCACCCCTAGTTGGCCCATCTAGCAATTATGTTAAGAAGTTATGTCATGGGGTTCTTTGTTACTGACCGAGGAAGAAGATACAGACACCCTTAAGTATATAATTCCAAAGGGAAATTCTTCACTGCAATGCGCATGCAGTGCCCCAGCCTAGTTCTGAGGGACTCTAATCATTAGTAACACACAAGTTATATAGAATATAACTTGTGAGCTATTGCCCAATTACAGTTCTAAGCTTATCGATAGTCGGCCAATCAGTCCTTAATGTTGACGTGCACAGTGGGGTTTCCTTCACATGGCTGTGTGATCAGAGACAGTGGTCTGGGCTGTTTTTCATCCTTTGTCTGCTGCATGCTCAGAACTGGTTTCCACTGATTTGTTGTCAGGCAAGGCTGTCGTAACTAGCTGAGCTTTTGTGCTTCAGTGTCTTCCCTCCTTGAGTTCTTGGAAACCTCACTCAAATGAGGGTAAAGTTTATCCTATTGCATGGTCTAAGTTTGTACTTTTCTTCACAATCCTCCCTTTTCTCTTGACAGTCACGGTCAGATTTAAGTCACTCAGTAGGTGATTTTTGAGGATAATCTAGAACACAGAGGAAGATAGAAATGCAGGACATAAATTGAGCAAAAGCAAGTAAAATTACAACCAATATAGTTAAGAGCTTTTGGACCCAGAGGGAAAGATTGGGAAACAGTGAGGTTACCAACCCAAACATAATTGAAGGGTGCTTCTTTTCCAATATGATGCAATATTTTCACATGAGTCTTTCTCTCTTCCGTATCTGTTTCAATTCTTTGATCTTGTTTAACATGAAACCAACAACTATCGTTAATTAAAGTACTCCTTGTGTGGCTAACACATAATCTAAAGCAAATCAATTCTGAACTACCATTTGTTATCTCTTCAGCAAACTTACTCCCTTACAGGAGTTTTTCTTTGTCTTGCATTCCTGCTTCCAACCAGTTTAACCTCTTCTGCAGTTAGGCCTTCTAGTCCTCCATGCCAGGTCATTCCTTGGTCACAAACCACCCCTGCTGAGCAGTTATAATTTTAATTTTCCCTTCATTCCTCCTTTTCATAATAGTTATTATGCACACATTCATCATTGCAAATCTTTAAAATTCCTTCTTATGCTTCTTGTTATCTATTTCCATTCCTAAAAACTTAATTTGCCTTTCTTCAGGTTATTTCCTTTTCTCCCTTCTTCATCTTTTAACAGACCATTTTTGAGTATCTTCAGATAAGGAGGCTCTAGACAGTACCTCCTCTTGCAAATAAGTAAATCCTGCTGACTCACAAAACCATTAGTTGCGAATCTTTTCTGAGGCTTGCAAAGGTTTATGAGACTTTTTGAGACTTATAGTCCCATACCATTTTCCTCTTAAAGATCTAGAGTGTAGTAGGAGGGCCGCAGACACCCTACTCATGACTCCTGAGACTCCATTAAGTTACATATATATATCTTCCTTGAGCAACAAGCACATAATCTTACGCCATTGTGTTTTGCAGTGATAACGAAAATGCCGGCAAATAAACTCTCTCACACTCATATTGCAGTTTTAGAAAGCAGCATCCTTTATTTCAGCACTGGGCGGCATGAGGGAATGATTTCCATCAATCATGTGCAACGAGACAAGAGCTGGGGACAGAATATATATTCAACTTACATGCATATGTATAAATTCTCCCAGCAATCTTTCATGCATATTCTAGTACTTTCCAAGGATTAATCTTTATTTTATTATGAACTTCATAATAGCCAAGTCTCTGCTCATTAGAGCTTTGAAGCTAGTTCTCTGTCCGGCCTTGAATTTTTCGATAAGTGAAGGAATATTTTCTGGGTACAGCACTATTTAAAAAAAAAACATACTATCAGAAGAATGGTATGTGTCTGTCTAAATTTCACAAACATTGCCACTTAGATATCGCTTACCTGAAGTTAGAAAAACAACTCAAGTCAAAATATTCCATACTCTTCAATAATAACAACTTCTTGTATCAGAAGGACTACTTGAGATGCTTGTTTTATGTCTAACTGCAAGGCTGAAATAATGTTAACCATCTCTTCTACTACAGCAGATGATATATTTGCAATAACATTTTCTAATTCTGATACTCCTAGCCAGAGGAGAAATGTTTGTACAAACTGGTGGAATTCTGTTGAAAACGGAGGGAGTCACCGACACCAGATGGTTCATCAGTGGAACTCGTTTATTAGTAGCATTACAATCACTTTTATAATGGTGATAATTAGCTCATACATATTGCAAAATCTAAGCTCATTATTGGTCGCTCAGCCATTTGTGTTATATCATATTGTTTACATTCCTGCAGTTATCGCTTATCCTGTTCTGTGCTCTCTGTTCTGCACTCCTCTTCTTTTAGGGACTTTCCAGCTTCCTTTGTTTACCACCAAGGACAGACTGACCTTGTTTCATACCACATCTTCTAATTCAAGCAGATTTGTCTGACTATGGCCTTTGTCTAGTAACCAGTTCCTAATTGTTGACTCCTGACTCTCCACAGAATTCAGTTTCTAGAATAAGTGGATTATGCACAAAGCATTTTGTACATTTTTGTATATTGGGGCAAATTGTGCTCATCTTCCTAATCTGGAACTGAGATGCCAGGAAAAATACCCATCCTAATGTACAAGTTCCAGTTCAATTAACAGGCATTATCCTCTGGGCCTTAGAGCCACATACCCCTCATAATCCTTCATTCCTTAAAGTCTTATCATATAACAGTTCTTATAGGTTAGTATGTGACCAGTAACAATATAAACCCAAATGCATAGTCCCAGGATAAACAAAGCTACAATTTTCAAAAACAATGTACAGGTTCTTGTAGGATTAAAGCCTGGTAAGTAACACGGAGAATAACACAGAGGCCTTGACAGGGGTTGATGATGAGCTGAGAACTGGCTAACCTTGAAGTAGTGGAAAGTCCTGAGCAGTTTATCAGCAGGGATTAGGTAAAGAAAAACAGAATTTATGCTACCAATTAAGAAAAAGCTCAAGGCGGATGTACAAGTGCGTTAACCCAATCACCGATGTTAAATTGGTGCGTGGACAATGACTTTGCAAAAAGATTGTTATAAAAGAACAATTTCTGTTACAAATAAACAATTCTGATTTGGACTTCATTTTGAACCTGCATCGGGGTCCATGCCTTATCCACCGCGAATGGTGCCCGAAACAGGGACCTGACTGAGACCTGACTGACTGGGACTAGAGCCAGGAAGGAACCTTGGGCTAATCAAAATCACGGGGAGAAAGAGACTGGCGGCAGTGCCCAGTTGTGAATTCTAACCATCGGGAGAAAGCTGAAGAATCTAGGTGCCACCTTACCTGAAGGACAGGTGAGCTACACAACTGGGAACTATGGGAAATAGTGTGACAGTTGAGGAACAATCAGTAGCACATATTTTTAAAAGGATCCTTTCAAAACGGAGAGTTAAATATGACGTAATGCAACTGAAATAAATGTTAGCATGGATAAGGCGAAATCAAGAAGACGTGAAGAGGACGGAAGAGTGACACCTAGATACTAGATGAGCAGACTTCGTTTATTGAGAGTAGAGTACACACTTTTATACATGTCGCAACTATGGTTATACATATTCATTAAACAAAGGAATATATTGGTTCTTCAGCTAAATGTCTACCCCGCCTTGTTTTTCTCATTACCCGTTATCAGTTCCGAATTCTGTGCATTCTTTCTTAACTGCAAGTTCCGTCTTCTGAAGTCAAGGACAGGGCGCCCCTGCTATATATCTCTTGTTTGTTATCCTAGCAGTTCTTGTGTGCTGCCTGCATGTCCTTTCTCACGCAACCACATCTCTACAATTCCCCCGTTTTCTTTCTGAACCAACAATGCACGATTCATAGTATTTAGGATTACAGATTTAATCATTGAGAATATACAAATAATCACTATTATGCCTATCAATAATAAACATAAAATAAGAAAGCCTTGCTTAACTACTTCGCGCAGCCATCCAGACAAACCCCATCCGCTGAGTAGTTTATCGAAAAGGCTCTGCCATTCTTGCAATTTCTGCATGTTATCATTAAGTTACCTTAATCTCTCATGAATGGATTGTGATTTATCAGTAAGATTAAAACAACACATTCCCTCAAACTCATCACAACCATGACCATGTGCAAGTAACAAAAAATCAATGGCAGCACGATTCTGCAGTGTCGCTTTTCTAATACTATCACTCTCTGTAACTAAATCATATAATATATGTGATGTTAGATTAATCTGCTTACCGACCCAGCATGTTAAAGCCTTTATTGTTAAAGCATTATGGATTGAGCTAAGCGAAGGTAGAAATATAGAAGCAGCAATGGTAGTGGCTGTGCCCCATAACTGGACAGTGTCAGTACAATTCTCCTTTATTTCCTTTATTTCCCTTTTATGTCGGTGCGGACGTTCCGCCATTTGTATAATTTGCTTTAGGTGATGTTTCCCTGGGGTGAGTAAAGTTAGTTGTCCAATATAACATGGGCCACCAAAAGGTTTGCATGGAATTCCTGGCCATGCTCTATCCCCATATATTAAAAAATAACCAGGAGGTAGAGCCTTAGCCCTTGCCTGTGTATACTTGATGTCGTGAGTAGGACAATAGGATTGGTTAATATACTGCATGTCAAGTGGTGACACTACGGTTTCAATTGGCCCTTGACCGTTTGAGGGAGAGCTAAACCTAATGCATCCCTCTGCCTGTTCTGAGCCTAACAAGTTTAGCTCTTGAGGGGGCAATATAGATTTTGTTAAATTTTGAGTTAACAAAGCATTCAAAGTGGCTGAAAAGGTCCAAGAGGTGCGATTCGCAGCATTCTTTATACTTGATTCATTCAGTGATATTGATAAATTTATCCATTCTTTGGTAAAATCAGACAAATTGACCACAGGTCTACCTATCAGGCATGTTTTAAAAGGATTTCCCACTTGATGCAAAGATAGGCAAAAGTCATTCACCCCTGTCCTGTGAGCCCAGTCTATCCACATATTTCCTCGTCGTTGTCCATCAATCAGTTCCACAGGAAGAGGAGGCTGAGCTGCCTTTAGAAAAGAGAGTAAGTACACCACTAACAGTCCATTTACGATGAGGGTGATGACACCTGTGTAATCAGCATCAATCAGGCCAGGAATAACAGATATTCCTAGCAAAGCCACCAATGATCGTCCAATTAATAAAGCTCCAACAGGTTTATCGTTGATCTTTAAGGGTCCTGTGATTGTAGATGGTACCTTTTGTGGCTTAGTATCGATTAAAATGATATCTATTGTGGTTTCCAAGTCAAATCCCAGGCTCCCTCTGGTGGCTGGCTGCAGCTGCTGGGTCCCGGCTGACAGTCCGGTTGCATTGCTGGGCAAGCATTCCAAGTTGTTGTGGTTGCAGCGCCTACTTGTGTCGTCGCGCGGGCAGGCGCGTTGCTCCGGCCGTTTCCCGACTTTCGCCGACAAACTGATGCATCATGGGAAGCATTTTGACAAGTGGGACACCAGACTCGTTGTACTTTACATTCTCTTCTCATGTGACCCTTGCTACTGCAACGATAACAAGTTACTTTGCTGTGATCCATTGTCGGTGACCGACTTTGTAAGGGTGCAAGGGCAGCACAAACATGCGGAGCTTGTGCTTGTACTGACAACTTTTCACCTAATTCTTTACCTAAATCTTGAATTGCTTTTACCAAAAAGGCAGCTGTTCCAGTAGGAATTTGGGCAGCTTTATCCAATAACTCCTCTATACTCCACGCTCCATGCATTGTAGTTATTAATTGTCTGGTGGTTGCATTCCCATTTTGCAACGCACACTGTCGCAACAATGCTCCTTTCATATATTCTGGGACTGAAGCTGAATCTAAGGCTAACGATAAACGATCCACAAACTTTCCTAAAGGTTCTTCTCTTCCCTGCTTTAAACCCATGTAAGAGGGGATCCCTCCCTCTGGTCTAATTTGTCCTAAAGCCTGTCGAGCAGCTCGCATACTTTCTCTGATTTTATCTGGTCCCAGCATTGCTTGTGCTTCCTGCCTTACATAGGCTCCTATTCCTAACAATTCTTCTAACGTTAAACCATACAGAGGATCCCCTGGCTGCCTTAAAACGGCTACAGATTCTTGACAAATAGCTTGCCAATGTGCCATAATAAACAACATTGTCTGACTAGGTGTAAGAATCAATTTCATTAAATTTCGTATATCAAATGGCAGCAAAAGATTGCCTGACCAAATAAAATTCATCATTTGTCGTGTGGGCTCACCGTGTAAGCCTGATTCTGAAATAGTAGCCCGCAACTGTGATAATATTTTCCAATCCAATTGTGTAATAGTGGCTTGCATTCCTCCGTGTCCATCAGGGGTATAAATCACCGGACACGCCACAGCTTCTGCCACATCCCAATGTCCTTCTCTTGCTGCCTCTCTGGCAAGCTCACTCCAGTCTACCCCAGTCCTTTCCGATGTTTTTGACGACCACTCCTGAGCTCCCCCAGGAGGGCCCGCACTACCGTCCATCAGGGAGATTTCTGGCGGTGCACTAGGCATAGAGGGCTGTGGCAGCGTTGTTGTATTGGAGAGCACAGACGGAGGAACATACACTGTCTGTACTGAGGGTGGCATCGGCCCCTCCTCCACCCCGGGTACCTCTGTTAACCGTTTTGCCGCTTCGGCAGCCACCTTCTGTTCTACCTGATGTTGTTTTAAAGCATTAATGACTGTTAACCAAGGGATCCCTAATTTTTTGCATTTTTTATCATCTGCTAATGTTCCGTGCCACAACTCATCTACATATTTACGCCATTCTTCTATTTCAAAAGCACTAGCCGAGGTTGTGAAAAAACCCTTTTTCACACCATGAGATAATAATAACTGTAATTCCTTATCAAAACCTTTATGCCACGCTCCCCGCTTTTCTAAAAAGCATTTTAGGAGACTAAAAGCTGCTTCCTTTTCCATTTTAATTCCCTACGCCCTATAGCGCTAGGTTAATAAATACCTGATTACGGCCGTTGCACCCTTTCAAAGTCAGCTTACGTTGCAGCGTCCTCACTTTGTCAGGACAGATCTGGAGTCCAACTCTTTGATCCTTGTGCCGGTGTGAACACAGCTGCGCCCTCCTTATAGTCACTCTTCCGTAGCCACGTCCGTATGCCAATTGCTGTACGGATTTAAAGGGGTCCCTGTTCGGGTGCCATTTGAAGAGGACGGAAGAGTGACACCTAGATACTAGATGAGCAGACTTCGTTTATTGAGAGTAGAGTACACACTTTTATACATGTCGCAACTATGGTTATACATATTCATTAAACAAAGGAATATATTGGTTCTTCAGCTAAATGTCGACCCCGCCCTGTTTTTCTCATTACCCGTTATCAGTTTCAAATTCTGTGCATTCTTTCTTAACTGTAAGTTCCGTCTTCTGAAGTCAAGGACAGGACGCCCCTGCTATGTATCTCTTGTTTGTTATCCTAGCAGTTCTTGTGTGCTGCCTACATGTCCTTTCTCACACAACCACATCTCTACAAAGACGTAGATGTAGCGAACATTTTTGACACAGGAACTTGGGAGGACTTGAAAGAAAAACATTGGGATGCTGTCACGTGGGGAGAAGGACTGGCAGCTGGTTTATTAACAACATGGAGAATAATCGTAGAGTCACTGCGGGAACATAAAACAGAAATAAAGTTGCGACAGAAGCAGCGGCAGCTCTGGAGGGTTCAGCAGAGTGCGTAACAAGCCAGGCGATAGCGACTGCCCCACCTTTGGAAGGATGGGAGTATAATGAGCCCGAACAGCAATTTGTGTTACAAATAAATGATTCCGATCTGGACTTCATTGTGAACCTGCATCGGGGTCCGTGCCTTTATCCGCCGCAGGTTCTGTTGATATCAGTAGGGTTATCAAAGACTGTTTGCAGGGTTATAGGTTGTTCGACTGTTGACATTTGATAATCAAGGGAAGTTCATCCAGATCATTCAGTTCTGCTATAAGTTGTAAACTCTGCATTTGTCTAAAGGAGGTATGACCTTTTCAAACTGGGACGCATGGATGCAGATGAGCAGGCCCTTACAGTTTACTGCAGTATTAGTAATTACCAGTATCTCATAAGGTCTCTTCCAGCACAGCTGAAGTGCATATTTTCACTGGTATACCTTAATGCAGACTTAGTCTCCAGGTTTCAAGGGGTGACAGATTGCAGTGGAGGACTCCGGCGAAGCTGTTTTCAGCTCTGTGTGGAAAAGTCCTTAAACATTTCATGAATACATTTGAAGTTCTTTATTTTTTCTTTCTTGCTATTAGCTGTATCTTCAGATATACCAACATTTTAATGATGTAGTCATTAGCTCAGTGACTTCACTTGAGAGATCCAAATGGACTGTGACACTGTAGAGTTCTGGCATGACGTGGGTTAAGATGTTGCAAACAGGTGATTCTGAAATGTGATCCTGCACCACCCCACTGTAGACAGTGTGGACAGTGTTTTGGGAGGAGGCGTGTGGAAGGGCATGTTGGATCCCCGACACCTGAACTGATCTGATCCAAGTGAGAAACAGGGACAGAGGGTTTAAAAGCCATGTGCATACCTCTGCCACTGTCTTTCAGGACCAGCAGGACACAAAGAACAGCAGGCTATAAGGCATGGAATCTGAAAAGATGGTGACTATCTCTTCTATCTCTCTTACCAACTATCTCTCTCTTTTCTCTCTTTCTCTCTCTCCTTGTTCTCTATTCCTATTTTCTTTGTAATAAGTGCAGCTGCAGCAGGCTGTAGTGGGCATTTAGTTTTGATTTCAGATCCAGTTTCAGTTTTGCTAGTGGATTGCCTGGAATACAGTATTGCCAGTGTTCCTAAGTCATGGATTGTTTGCGGTAACATCAGGTTTACTGTTTCTTGTTGGTGCTATATTGTGTACAGGTTGTTGATTGGTTTTGTATCCATTGTTTGGGGCTCTTTTTAGTAAAATATTGTTTACACTCTCCTCCTGAGTGATCTGCATCACTCTAAACACCATGTTGGCAATTCTAAAGAGCTCTCCCCAGTCATAGCTTTAAATGGGACAGGACAGACATCCCTAGGATCAGGGACTTAGCTGAGCATCCATGGAGACAAGGACCTCTTGTGCCACTGTATAGGCCAGTGCAGAAGAATTATGAGGAGACTAAGCGATGGACATTGTTCAGGCTTCCCATACTCTTGTACCAACACATGCTGCAAAAATAACTTTATTTTGCTCTAACCAGAAACTAGAATGTAAACAATATCATACACCTGGCTTCACTGTTCACCAGTCATATGAACACACGAATAGTAGTTAGGCCAATCCACCATTTGCACGCGTCGATCACGCACCCACCTAACACATAAAAGCTAAGATATGCCAAATCCCATGCTTCTCGTCATGGGTCGAAGCTCGGTGACACCATGAACATCTCCACTTTCTGTGAACCTCTGCTCGGTTGTTGTTGTGGAGCCCCAGGCAGATTGTGAGGTAATAAAGTCCTATTTTCTGACCTTGTACTGCATTGTCTCTGCGTATTCCAATCTGCCGCTGTGGGATGCAAAGCATTAGAATCTACACATTGTTGCCAACAAGAAATAAGTCTGTTTATTCCGGTAGCACAGAATTCTGGAGTCCTGGAACTGATGAATTCTTTAAAGACATTTTGAGTTGCTGTTTGGTTGTGGAAAACCTCTTGCAGGAAGTTGTTGAGATGCTTGAAAATGTGATAATCAGTGGGAGAGAGATCAGTGGGTGAGTAAGCTGGGTGAGAGTTTCATAGCCCAGTTTGTGCAGCTTCTGCAGTCATTTGCGAGATGTGGTTGGGTGTTGTCATGGAGAAGAACTGGCCCTTTTTGATTGACCAGTGTTGGATGTAAAAGTTGAAATTTTGGGTGCATTTTGTCAATTTCCTGGCAATATTTATCTGCTGTGAGAGCTTCACCAGGATTCAAGAAGTTGTAGTGGATGATGTCAATCAGAAAAGGAAGGTTAAAGAAAGCTTCCCCCCACTGACGAACAAAAATGATGACCTCATATCAACAGACAAGGAGAAGGCTGGAGTACTCTGTCGCTGTCGAGACGGACACGACACACAAAGTTCAAGCAGCATTCATGTATGATGCAGGGAGCATTAAGCATTTTATTGTTTCACACAGTTGGCTTTTATATATTTTCAGCATATATGTGTTCTAATATCATTGGTGTTTATTGCATATACACAAGCAATTATTGGCTACAGCTACATGTCAGTCTTCACCCAAGCTCATCTAAGTCCCTTATCTTGTTGTTTCATGAGTTCTCACAACTCTCACTACTTATTTACTTTTTTCCATCAGGGGGTTTCCACATTCTCATGGGCACACGGCCATCTGGTCGGGGGATTCACACCTTCTCACGGATACACGACTATCTGGTCGAGGTCAAACATCTCATGCTGTGCCAGGGCATCTGCAAACTCACTGCAGTCTCCCACAGTACTCAACAACTTTTTTACCTCAGTCTTCACTGGCAACCACTCTCCTCATCCCTCCTGGGTCAATGGACAACAAGATGGGGACCAGGGGGGTGGAGCCCCTCCCATTATAGGGAAAGAACAGGTTCGTGACCACCTGAGGAACCTGAAAATATACAAGTCTATGGGACCTGATGAGATACATCCCAGAGTCCTGGGGGAATTGGCTGATGTGGTTGCCAAGCCACTCTCCATGATATCTGAAAAGTCATAGTAGTCAGGGGAAGTCCCTGGTGCCTGGAAGAAGGGCAACATAGTGCCCATATTTAAAAGGGTAGAAAGGAGGACCTTCGGGACTACTGACCTGTCAGCCTCACCTCTGTGCCTGGGAAGATCATGGAACAAATCCTTCTAGAATCTCTGCTAAAGCACATGGAGAACATGGAGGTGATTCGAGACAGCCAGCATGGCTTCACCAAGGGCAAGGCCTGTCTGACCAACCTAGTGGCTTTCTATGATGGGATGACCGCATCAGTGGACACAGGAAAAGCAACAGATGTAATCTACCTGGGCATCTGTAAAACCTTTGACATGGTCTCCCACAACATTCTTCTCTCTATCTGGGAGAGATATGGAACTGATGGGTGGACCGTTTGTTGGATAAGGAATTATTTGGATGGACATGGACAAGCCGGAGAAGTGGGCCTGTGGGAACCTCATGAGGTTCAACAAGGCCAAGTGTAAGGTCCTACACCTAGGTTGGGGCAATCCACGGTTTCAATTAGGGACGGGTGATGATGTGATTGAGAGCAACCCTGCAGAGAAGGACTAGGGGGTGCTAATTAAGAAGACGGCAATGTGTGCTCGCAACCCAGAAGGCCAACCATATCCTGGGCTGCATCCAAAGAAGTGTGGCCAGCAGGTCGAAGGAAGGGATTGTCCCCCTCTATTCTGCTCTCATGAGACACCATCTGCAGTATTATGTCCAGTTCTGGAATCCCCAACAAAAGAAGGCTATGGAACTGTTGGAACAGGTCCAGAGAAGGGCAACAAAGATGATCAGAGGGCTGGAGCACCTCTGCTATGAGGACAGGCTGAGATCTCATAGCCACCTTCCAGTACCTGAAGGGGGCCTGCAAGAGAACTGGGGAGGGACTTTTTACAATGGCTTGTAGTGATAGGACGAGGGGGAAGGGCTTTAAACTGGAAGGGGGAAGATTTAGATTAGACGTTAAGAAGACATTCTTCATGATGAGGGTGGTGAGACACTGGCACAGGTTGCCCAGGGAGGTTGTGGATGTCCCCTCCCTGTAAATGTTCAAGGCCAGGTTGGATTGGGCCTTGAGCAGCCTGGTATAGTGGAAGGTGTCCCTGCCCATGGCAGGGGGGTTGGATCTGGATGATCTTCAAGGTCCCTTCCAACCCAAACCGTTCTATGATTCTGTGATTCCACTTGCCAACCGCCAAACAGTGACCGTAGCTTACTTTTGATATAGCTTTGTTTTGAGGAAGTGTTTTGGTGCTTCTGCCTCAGTCCAGCCACTGCACAGAACATAGTTGATTGCTGTATAGAATTCATTTTTTGTCGCATGTCACAATGCACAAAAGAAGTGCAGAGCAGACTTCATAATGATGATTGTTTTTGGTTTTTGTTTGGGTCATGTGGCACCCATTTGTAGAAATTTTTTGATTTTCCGCTTTGATGCAAGTGTGGAACAACTGTTGAACGGTCAGTGTTTAGTTCTGCAACTTCTCAAGTTGTTTTGCATAGGTCCGCTTCAATACTGACCCTCAGTTGGTTGTCATTTACCACAGAAGGACATCTCCACTATTTCTCACTCTTCTCAGAGCTTGTCAGACTGCACATAGAATACTACATCCAGTTTTGGTCCCCACTATTCAAAAAAGATATATACATGCTGGAGAGGGTCCAGAAAAGTGCTGCTAAGATGATCAAAGGATGGGAAACCACCATATGAAGTAAGGCTGAGAGAACTAGGTTTGCTCAGCCTTGAGAGCAGTAGGGTTAGGGGAGACCTTATTACCATGTACCAGTACATAAAGGCTGTATACCAAGAGGATGGAGACTCCCTTTTTACAAGGAGTCACATGGAAAAGACAAGGGGTAATGGGTATAAGTCGCTACTGGGGAGATTCCAATTGGATTTCAGAAGAAAATTTTTCACCATGAGAACAGTTAAACATTGGAATAATCTCTCCAGCGAAGTGGTAGATTCCTCTACACTGGACACTTCTAAGGCTCAGCTTGACAGGGTACTGAACCATCTCATTAAACTATATCACCTAAAAAGGTTGGACCAGATGATCCTTGAGGTCCCTTCCAACCTGATCCTATGATTCTATGATTCTATCTGCAACCCTTCTCATCTTCAAGGCTCTCATTTTTGTTATGAAATTTTTGGAACCAATGTTAAGCTGTACATTCCTTGATTTTCACCTAGCCAAATGCTTGGTTGATATTGCTAGCAGTTTTCACTGTTTTACAGAAGTACTCGACTTTGCGCTTTTTTTCCATCTTTAAAATATAAAAAAGAATAAACAGTGAAAACAAAACCATTAGCATAAATAAGTAGAGTGAATTTCATGCTTAAAAATGGTATACTACAGGAACACAGTTAAATAAAAATTTAGTCCAAAACAAACATTAATTCAAAATAACTAATCTTATCTCCTTCTTTGACAAGGTGAGCTGCTTAGCAGATGAGGGAAAGCCTGTTTATGTTATGTTGTCTACCTAGACTTTAGTAAAGCCTCTGACACCACTTACCACAGCATTCTCCTGGAAAAACTGGTTGCTCGTGGCTTGGACGGGTGTACTCTTCTCTGGGTAAAAAAAGCCCAGTTGTGGTGAATGGAGTTAAATCCAGTTGCCAGATGGTCACAAATTCTGTTCCCCAGGGCTCAGTGTTCGGGCTGGTTCTGTTTAATATCTTTGTCAAAGATCTGGATGAAGGGATTGAGTGCACCCTCAATAAGTTTGCAGACGACACCTAGGTGAGCAGGAGTGTTGATCTACTTGAGGGAAGGAAGGCTCCACAAAAGGATCGATTGACAGCCTGGATTGATGGGCCAAGGCCAATTGTATGAGGTTCAACAAGGCCAAGCATCAGGTCTTGCACTTGGGTCACAACAACCCCATACAATGCTACAGGCTTGGGGACAGCTGGAAAGCTGCCCATCAAAAATGACCTGGAGGTGTTGGTCAACAATCGTCTGAATATGAGCCAGTAATGTGCTGAGGTGACCAAGAAGGACATGGCGTCTTGGCCTGTATCAGAAATAGTGTGGTCAGCAGGACTAGAGAAGTCATTGTCTTTTTGTTCTCAGGACTGGTGAGGCCGTACCTCTAAAACTGTGTTCAGTTTTGGGCTCCTTACTAAAAGAATGGCATTGAGTTGCTGGAGTGTTTCCAAAGAAGGACAATGGAGCTGGTGACCAAAGCTGGTGACAGGCTGAGAGAGTTGAGTTTGTTTAGCCTTGAGAAGAGAAGGTTCTGGGAAGACCTTATAGCAGCCTTCCAGTACTTAAACGGGGCCTACAAGAAAGGAGGGGCTCTTTATCAGGGTGTGATAGGACGAGGTGTAACAGTTTTAAGCTGAAAGAGGAGAGATTTAGATTAGCTATTAGGAAGAAATTTTTTACTATGAAGGTGGTGAGGCATTGGAACAGGTTGCCCAGAGAAGTAGTGGCCTGGAGATGTTTAAGGCCAAGTTAGATGAGGCTTTGAGCAATCAAATCTAGTGGAAGGTGTCCCTACCCATGGCAGGGGGGTTGGTACTAGATGATCTTTAGGTCCCTTGTAACCCAAACTATTCCATGATTTTATGATGATTCTATGAAGGGTCTGGAGCATAAGTCTTATGAGGAGCGGTTGAGGGAACTGAGGTTGTTCAGTCTGGAGAAAAGGAAGTTGTGGGGAGACCTTTTTGCTCTCTACAACTACCTGAAAAGAAGTTGTAGGAAAGTGGGTACTGGCTTCTTCTCCCAGGTAACAAGTGATAGGCCGAAAGAAAATGTCCTCCAATTGCACTAGGGGAGGTTTACATTGGATATTAGAAAATATTACTTCACTGAAAGGGCTGTCAAGCACTGGCACAGGCTGCCCAGTGAAGTGGTTGAGTCATCATCCTTGGAGGCATTTCAAAGACATGTAGATGTGGTGCTTAGGGACATGGTTTAGTGGTGGACTTGGCAGTGTTAGGTTTACAGTTGGACTCAATGATCTTTAGGTCTTTTCCAACCTAAACAATTCTGTGATTCTGTGAAGCATCACAGTTTACAATGACAAAAAAGGCAATTATTTTTTCACTAACCTAATGCTATGAGGGTGGTCAAACACTGGCACAGATTTTCAAAACCCAACTGAACACAATCCTAAGCAACCTGCTCTAGTTGCTCCTGCTTGAGCAGGTGTGCTGGACTAGATGATCTCTTTCAACCTCTATGATTCTGTGATTCTGTGTTAGTGGTTGGAATAACACTAAGTGGTTGCTCATCCATGGGAGTATCAATGAAACTCCCAAGGGAGACCTTGAGCATAGCAACTGTGACTACAGGGCTCAGGAAAAGTGGATGAAGGGCAATGGAGTTCAGGTAGTAGTCTCCTCAAACATGCTGGCTCAGGTAGGAGCAAACTCATCCTGCACTTGAGCCTCACTCTGGTCCCTGGGAAAATCATGGATAAAGTCCTATTGGAAGATATTTCCAGGCACATGAAAGAAAAGGTGATTGGGAAGAGTCAGCATGAATTTATGAAGTGGAATTCACTCTTGACCTACCTGATTGCCTTCTATGATAAAATGACTAGATTTGTGGATGAGGGGAGAGCATTTCATTTCATTTACCTCAACTTTAGCAAGGCTTTGACTTGATCTTCCACAACATTCCTGTATCCTTGTTTGAGCATTAGAGTCTGACTTCTTGGCCATCTAGATGGTTAAAAAAAAAAACAGGTCAACTGGTCATGCTCAAAGGATACCGGTCAACAGGTCATACTCTACCTGGGAGTCAATAACAAGTGGACTACTTCAGGGAATTAGGCTATTTAAGATCTCTATTGATGATCTGAAGGAGGTGACAGAGCGCACTCATGAAATTTGCAAATGGCACCAAATTTGGGAAACAGTTGATCTATTTGACAGTTAGAAAAGTAGACCCCCACACACACTTAACTCTGTTACTGGAATGGAACTATAAGAAAAAATTGTTGGAAGGAATCTCTGGAGATCACCTAGTCCACTCCCCTGCTCAAAGCAGATACTCTAGATGAGGATACTCAGGGCCTTTTTAAGTGTGGAATCTCCATCTTTAGAGATATTCAAAACCCATTTTGTGCTCATGTTTCAATACTTGACCACACTCATGGGGAAAAAAATTTCCTTACATCTAATCAGAATTTCCCACATCGTAGCTTGGGCCCATTGTCTCTTGTCTTTTAACTGTGCACTCCCCCTAGTCAGCTCATCAGTCATCTGCATCAAGAAACTGTCATGAAAACACTCCAGAAATCTCCTGGTTTGATTATGCCCAACCATATTACCCTTCCATCTAGAGTTGCATGAAGAAGCACTGAAATATGGAGAGTACTCAAGACAAGGAATGCCTCCATTTCTAGGAAGACACAACAGGCCAAAACTGTGCAAGTATACATCATATCTTTATTTTTATTATTGAACAACTGTCTCCAAAATTGGGCACAGAGATTAAAAATAAAAATTAATTGCACTACTTCATAAAGTATTAGTAGTAACTCATAAAAAAGTACAAGTTCTGTTAAAAAATTATCAAGCTTGCAAATTATTTCATTGCAGATATTTATAATACATTTAAAATATTTATAATACATTTTAAATATGTTAAATGACACAATAAAGTGTGATTTTAAAGAAAATGCTTGACAAAACCCATAAGCTTTGATAATCATTAACAAACCAAACAAATAGCAAAATGAGGTAACAATGTACCAAAGGAAGGGACCCCTCCCTCAAACCAACATAACTCATTTATAGGAGTCTAACTATAATTCAGTTAAAATGTGTTTTCCAAAAGTAAAACAAAGGTTGGTAAATGCCGTTCCAAATATTTTTTAGCTTTTAACACATCTTGTTATCACATTCAGGAACCTTTACAGAAGTCATACACAGCAAAAAAGATTTACTTTGCACAGTAAGATTTTTGGAAAGAAAATGATAGAATGAGACCTTGGAGATATCTGTAAGCCTTTAAGCTTCTCTCTCTCTCTCTCAGGTCAAAGTTATGTTGAGAGCTCTTGCTAAAAGAAAAAAAAAATGGACACCATTAAAAACACCTGAACCCTCAACAGGTGTGCCAATATTATAAACTATTAACACCCCCCCTCCCCTTCCACTGAGTAAATTTGGCAGGAAGGCAATGAACATTTATTTAAGTGTCTTGCTATATTCTGGTACCATCAGGCACCACAACAAGCTGTAACATTAGACACAAATGTGCACAGTACATGGCAGTTAATAGCTGAGCATAAATCCCCTTCCTTTTCTCTTTGATGACCACAATAGAAAGACTTGGTTGTAGCTGGTCTGATCTGATTTGAAACACATGCACATGTGGTGTTTATACACACTAACCACAGGAAGCAAGTCTGCACACATTTGCAAGAGTCCTATGCAAACATAAGTAACATTCCAGAAGACATCAGTGATGGGAGTGCAACAATTTACTAAATTAGCTATTCCATCTCCTAAATGTTCAGCTGCTTCACAGTGTTTTACTAACAAAAACCAGGACATTACACACCAAGATTTCTCCATTTAAAGAAAGAATACTTTTCCCTTGACTAGCTTAGAACAAGTGTCTTCTTTCCATGCTTCAAATAAAATTAATACTGAGTGTTTTTCCAGATATACTAGAGACCTTAAGTATATACAGCACATACTTTTGAAAATAACCACATGATTTCATTTGCTAAAAAAATAAAGTTTACTATAAGTGATTTAACATTTTTGATGTTATTGTCAGGAGTCCATTCTTTAGGGCCTTGGGAAGAGGAGAAATTGTAATATTTTGTAGTTGATATAACTATATTTTTATGTAGCATTCTTAATGAATGACAAGTATGGACAGAATAAAGTTTTGAATACTATCTGTGTAACTAAAAGATAAGGACATCTGAAACAAGCAAAAAACAATAGCCGCATTTTTTGTAGATTTGTAGAACCTTCAAAGAAGGGTCAGCAGCATAGAAAAGATAACATAGTCTGAAAATATAACTGATACCCAAGCATAGCAGCATACAAAATATTAGAAATGACCAAGAACAAACAAAGCTCAGACTGGCATCAAGTTATAGCATTATTGTGTCACTTGTACTATTGTAACCAAGGTATTGACACTAATTTTAGGAAAAAAACATTTTGATGCCAAAACTGCACAATTAAAAATACTATTTGAAAGTCAGTCAAATGAAAGTTGCCTCCCATTTCACAGCACTATTTGTTCTGGATAGTGTACCAATTTATTTTTCTACAGTGGAACATTCTGGCGACTTGACAGAAAAAGAAATTTTTTTCATGCCAAGCCTATCAGAAAATACAGAAGGCTAAGAAGCAGCACCTTAGTAAAACTGTATTCTAGCAGTGAATGACTACCAATAATCATTTCTGAAGCACAAAAAGCAAAAGTTCTACTTCTCTGAAAAAATGTTAAAAATTTGATTTTGTTCATTTAGTCACAGGAATAAAATCATATCCTCTTACAAACTATTTTAAATGTATACAAACTCTCTTGTAAACAAAGAGCATAAGTGATTAAAGCCAATGTTTATATACTAAATGAGTGCATACTTAGCAAGTATAATTGTCAGAGAGAGGAAACTTTGCACAAGACCCTCAGCACCTTTTCAGCTTCCATTTGGAGGAGGAGCAAAAAGTGCAGTACCTTAAAAACTCAAGTCTAATCTGAAATCAACTGAATGTAAATAAAACACAGCTAGAAGAATTGTGAAGGAGAACAGAAAAGATTCAACATTAAATTCACCAATTGGAAGTGTTAATATTGTTAACTGAGTTACATAATATTGCAACTCTATATTCATAAAATAAACAGTAAACCTGTCGTACTGAAATTTGGATTTTCATTTGTGTGTAAAAACCCAAGGTTGCTCACATACAGAATAATGAACACACTTTTTAGAGGCACACTTAAAAGCCTCCAATAACACCATTAATATACTAAGTACTAAGTATATTGGGGAGGAAATAGTAGATGTCTATAATTGCAGCACCCCCTGCATTCAGTGTGTGACTCCAAACACAAGGAAAGAAACCAGTGTACAGTACTAGTACTGTTTAAATAACATAAGATTATACATCGCAGCATAATTAATACTACATACATACATTCTTAGTACAGGCTGGTATACAAGGTCCAACACAAAAAACCTGAGACTACCCCTATAGCTCAGGAACCAAGAGTGGAAGGGTAGACAGAGAGATGGTTATAGAACATGTTCTTGTCACAGTGAGACAAAGCTCAACTCAATCACTTCACTCAGATGTTTTCTTACCCTCAGCTGGAAAATGTCGATGTGCAAGAGTGAGCAGCGAGTTCACATCAAGTTTCTTGTGAAATTGAAGCGATCTGCGATGGAAACTTTTCAATTACTGACTGAGGCTTATGGTGAAGAGATCCCAAAGATCAAGTCAGTGCTCAAAGGGACCCATTTTTTGTCAGTAGAAGATGTGAAAGCAAAAACGACAGACATCCTCAACAGCCTTTCAGGAAATGATCTGCGGAATTGCTTTGAGTATTGGCAACATCGTATGCAGCTGTGGGTCAACTCAGAAGGGACCTATTTTGAATGTGATTGCAGTTGATTTTCTTAATTTTCTAAATAAAAAGAGTTACAGGCACAGTCTCTTTTTTTTGTGTCAGACCTCAAACAAGTTCTCAAACAAATATACACACCTGGTCATAAGTGCACTTCACACATCCTTTCAATCCTCTCCCCATTCATGTCCACTCACAGTATCTGAAGGTAGATTGCTATGCTGTTCAGAGCTACCACTTTTTATAAAAGCACATGCTAAAAGATCATGTCCACTGTAATATCGCAGCAACTCTCGGAATTGTCACACAAAAACCAGGAAAAGTTAGTGCACACACAAAATGAAGCTAAAAAAACATCTTTGGAATTCCAATCACGCAGTTCGTATAGCAATCCCACAATTGTGAAGACTAATTATAAGCTTTATAATCAATTAAGTCGCATAGTGCAAAGAAATGTCTGCTGAACCTTTTTTTGTAAAGGTAATGCTGGAAGTCATATGGGTAAGTTCAATGGATAGTTCATATATACATATGATCAGGACAACCCAAACCAGATTTCTGCTCTTGGATTAGTCATTCTGAATCACGATGCACTTCTGAAGCATCAGCTCTGCAAATTGGGCAGGTACGATTTGCCTGTAAAACCAGAAATAAAAGAAAGTTTAATGCACTGATAAATACAGTTATTAAGGTAACAGTGTCTGCAACCCAGAAACAAAATGAAATTACCACTCACAGTGATCAAGAGTATCCAAAAGGAACAAGAAAAAAATAGACAAACCCAGTGTGCACCCATTTTCTGTTACTTTAGAATATGTGAAAATGAGAAAAAAGTTTTGTAAACTCAAAAGAAAAATACAGTGGGCAGAGAAACCCACCATCAGTAGAGAAACAAGACAGAGGTAATAGAACCACAGAATTACAAAATCATTTAGGATGGAAAGGAACTTTAAGATCATCAGGTCTAACTGTAAACCAACACTTCCAAATCCACTACTAAACCATGTCCCTGAGCACCACATCTACCCGTCTTTTAAATACATCCAGCAATGGTGACTCAACCACTTCCCTGGGCAGCCTCTGCAAATGCTTGACAACCCTTTTGGTGAAGCAAGTTTTTCTAATATCCAGTCTAAACCTTCCCTGGTCCAACCTGAGGACATTTCCTTTCATCCTATCACTTGTTACTTGGGAGAAGAGACTGACATCTGCCTTGCTACAATCTCTTTTCAGATAGTTGTAAAGAGCCTCAGCCTCCTTTTCTTCAGACTAATAATCTTCTAACTATTATTACAAAGAAATATCTTTTGTTAATCACTAAAGAAGGATATTTCTATAGTGTAAGGAGACAACAAAAAGCTTGTGCCCTTTTTTGTTAATTCAGAGCCTAAATATTAAAAATTAGAAACAAGTGATGAAATGCAGTAGAAAAATAAAGAAAAAATGAAACTTCAAACTAAAACATTATAAATTGCATCCAGATTTTATTTACCTTGAGCCATTTATCAACACACTTGGCATGAAACTCGTGGTTACAGGGTAAGACTCTAAGTAGCTGCCTTGCCTCAAAGTCACACATACACACTACACACCTAAAGAAAAGACAGCAAATAATTTAATAAAAATAATTTATATTCTGTAGGCAACTTATAAGACATGTCTGCAAAAGGGTTTTTTTAAAATCACTACAGTATCTACAGTGATCAAATTTTTGTGGGTATAGGTGTAAAATGAGAATTGCTTTTATTTTGTTCACCTTGGTTTCAAATCCCAAAGCAGATAAGGGTTCAAACTCATACCCATGGGAGTTCACTGGCCCAAGCAGTAAATAGATTGTATTACTATAATTCAAAATAATGGAGTTCATGCCTGCTGATATAAACAAGCAGTGCAAATCATATACTATATTTCTTTCAGTTTTAATTTTAATTTTTGCTATATCAAAATAATAACCAGAAAACTTGCTTTGAGTATTTCTCAAAGTTATAATTGATTAAAGATCACACACATTTTTACTATGGAAGATCAGAAAAAATACTCTTATGTTCAGTTTCAAACATTTGAAAGCACTGTATATCTCTTTCACTGCCTCCCACCTATAGCTCATTTCCCTGTTATGTAAATCCTGCAAACAGAATTAGTCTTAAAAATAAGAAAATATAACTGTAAACCTCAAAGACTGTCAAAAGATCTTCCAGGAGCACTTGAAATTTGAATAATTGGAAAATATTTCAATATAGGCTGAATTTCTAGTTCATGATGGCCATTTAATATCTAGTATGCCAAATAAAAATCTGGAAAGCTTTTTAAAAATACTGAATAACTAAATTTGAACATCTAATTGAAGTGAGACTATGCAAAATTTTAAAGCCAAGATAAATGATATCTGATTTGAAAAAAGGTTTAAGAAATTTTATCTTTTTTATTTGAGTGCTTTTAGAGCACTTGTGTTACTGTATCTTCCTAGTTGAGGCTGCAGCCTAAAGGAATGGAAATGCAGTCATGTAAAGTATGTAATTTTGAAACAGATGTACTTACAATGTTTGTTCTGACTGATGATTGCTTGGATTGAATCTGTAAGATGGAAGCTGTTCAATGTCTCCCTTTGTCAGTCCTCGAGGTTTGGCTTCTCCTAGACGTTCTGCCAAATTCAGCAGTGCCTACAAAACAGGGAATTTGGACTTTTTACCATTCCTTGCTCAAACAAGCTCTAACTCTACCAGAAGTGATGTCTTCTGCCATGTCACTATCCCACCAGGTAGCACAATCCATATCTCCATCAAGATATGTTTAGTTTTGCTTCTCTCTCTGTCCAATTGCAAGTACTATAGAAAGATGTCTTTTAAAGTGTGATCATTAATGAATCCTTCTGAACTGCATAAGATAGCATCTTTGGGATTTCTAAATATCCATGACCTGTTAATCACTCCTGCAGATGTATTCACAACTTGATACATGTTTTCCTTTGGAAGTGAACTCCCTTCCCCCATCAAGTCTAGCTCTATGTATCCAAGAGTATAAAGGGACAACTTTTGACTCCCATTCCACTTCTTGGGCTAGCTGAATTGAGACATAGAGATTTTATGCTGAACCTTTGGAAACAAAGGCACAACATCAAACTGAAGAGAGACGCTTTCTGATTAAATTTTTTACTCATTCATACAAGTAGAACACTGTACCTAAGTGCTCCTCATGTAAATAATTATTGCTCCCTCATGAGAGTCTCCAGAAAAGCATCAATATCAACTTGACAGAGAACTGAAGCACAGAAGTTAAGAGATTTGATGAAATATGCAAAGAGTACAGATACTCAAGCAGCCCAAAACCTGGAGCTCAACATGTCAGCTACAATATGTTTCTTTTAACTAGCACAAGAAGCATTGTAGGAGAGCTTGTCATTACACTGTAAATGCTATGCAACTGCATAAATACACAGCTCTGAGCACAGGCAAGGATAAATAGATACATGAGGGGGGTAGGCGGCAGCTGAGGTTTTCTGAACAGAATCTGATGGGAATCCAATAGCCTGAGAAGCAGCAAGGACAAGAGTTGGAATCAGCCCTCAGTTATCTAAGACTCTACTGACATTTTATTTCAAAATATGAGACTTGTTGTACTCTCCTTATTGTCAAGAGAAAATATACATTAAAAGATTCTTGCCAACATCACATTTACCTGAATTCATTCTATAATGTAAACACTAATCTGTAAAGTTGGCAAGGCACATAAAAAGCACTAAGTTATACCATATTCAAAAGAATAGGATATTTATGCTCGATATTTACAAATCAAGAAAAATGCAAAAAGAAGAGTCACATCTAGAATGGAAAGTTGAAGAATTTAACCATCGTCAAATTGAAAGGCTAGATTCTGGGGAAAGGTAATAGAAACAAACAAAATAAGAGTGTTTCTAACATCCAGTGTTAGAAACTAGTATGAAAAAAATGTTTCTAGATTCTGTCTTCATAAACATTACATTTATTTAATCTTGATTTTGTCTTTGAAATGCAAAAGACAATTTAAGGTCATGTATTGAGTTAAGCTCTGCTCTTCATGAATTTGTACTTCACACACCAACCTCATAGTTTTCCACCTCTCCATCTTCCACATCCAAATCAAAACTGAAAGATGGTCTAACTGCAGGTGGCACTGGAAGCACTGATCTGTCAGAAGAAAAAAGCAACACTAAGACTCAACATCTTCCTGCAGAAAAGCATGCAAACATATGACAGAGGTAGAGTTGTTATTGACCTTTCTTAAATCAATGAATTCTAAGAACCAGTAAAAAGGTTAAATTTGAAATTAAGAATTAAAATTCAAAGTAAAAGAGTTAAAGGAAAGCTGATTGTGCCACTTTTTAATACTCGCTGTATCACATTTTTAAATTGTATTCTTACAATAAGGTTCAGTGTTATTGCAGCAATTAATCTCTCGATAGCCTGCATCACAGAGTTAATATTAATATTGAACAGTTTCTGATTTTAATTTTGACTTATTTAAATAGATAGAATATTAACAAAGATAAATAAACCATGTTTACATAGTTCAAAAAGCATTCAAGGAATAGAATAGAATAGAATAGAATAGAATAGAATAGAATAGAATAGAATAGAATAGAATAGAACAGTTCAGTTGCAAGGGACCTTCAGCGATTATCTAATCATCTAGTCCAACTGCCTGACCACTTCAGGGCTGATCAAAACTTCAAGTGCAGTATTAAGGGTATTGTCCAAATGCCTCTTAAACACTGACAGGCATCGGGCATCGACCACCTCACTAGGAAGCCTCTTCCAGTGTTTGACCACCCTCTTGGTAAAAAAATGTTTCCTAATGTCAAGTCTGAACCTCCCCTGATGCAGCTTTGAGCCATTCCCACACATCCTGTAAACAGATACCTGGGAGAAGGGATCAGCAGCTCCCTTTCCACTTCCCCTCCCCAGGAAGCTGTAGAGAGCAATGAGGTCACCCCTCAGCCTCCTTTTCACTAATACACATAACAGAGATGATAATTACAATATAGTACTTCCATATCACACGCATCTGAACTATAGCAGATGGAATCTACTTTAAAAGGTTATTGATAATCCCTTAATGTTACTTCTCCAATCCATTCTCTTCCAGAAATGGTTAATCAGGTGTAGAACTTTAAAAGCTGTAACAGATTATCAGTTCAGAAGAAAGAACTTCCCCAACAGAAAAAACACACCCACACCCAGAAGGCTCCCCTCATTATGCTTCAGTAAGTAATTAAGAGTAAATTTATTTGCCTAGGTTTGGGGTTTTTTTTTGTAAGGACTGTTAGATCTTTATCTACATAAGTAAGACTTTAGGATGTAACCGTGGGTATAAATCATAACTATTATCCAAGAATGAAGTGTAACCCTTCTTCTTTGAACAACTTTAAGGAGATTTCAAAAGAAAAAAGGAGGCATAGCAGATACCAAAACAACATCATCATCAAACTGTTCACTTGCACTTGTTTTCTCCTTGCTCAGGTATGCATGCAGTAAAAATAGACTGGAAACTTTAAATATAACTACAAGTTTTCTTATTTCTTGGGATTGTCTGAACTGTCTGTACCCTGTAGTAGAGCCCAAACATTGAAAAAAACATTGAGGGCATCAACTACTTTGCAGAGTTATTTAGTAGTTTATGAGTACAATGTGCTTTGGACTTACAGCACATATGGTAATAGGCTGGGATGGTACGAGTGTGGTGGTATTGGTTGCTGTGATCTGTATCTACTGCGTCCTGTGAGTCGTCGAGGCATAAAAGGTGGATAAGGCTGTAAAAAGGAAAAAAACTTTAATATTTTCTTGTCTTATTTAATAATGAAAATAAATGAAAAGTGAATGTTGAAATACATTTGTAAATAAGGCATTATCCAAAAAAAATCCAACCCTGTCTAAGTAAAAAAATACCAGCCTTTTCAAAAACGTGTTTTAACTATCAAATCTAATCAGTAATATATAATTATACTATACTGCAGAGAAACAAAAGTAACAATACTAACTAGAAACCTTTGCAAGCTAGCTAATAAGCATTTTATAAGGCTTAGCCTATATACGGGCTGGTTTGGACAGGCAGGACTTGAATTGGTGAACATGCAGCAAACCAAAAGCTGAGGGCTTTTGAACTGGTTCAGTGCACTGGCTTGTGCAACTGGTTGGGTAGCAATGAGAGTTTAAAACAACATGTATACAGGAGTTCTTTTGCTGGTATAAGCCAAATATCCATTAGGGGGCATTGCCAGGTTGATCCATGGAAAACTGCTTTAAATAAAGAGCAAGGTTAAAAATTAATAAATAAAGAAAACACATTCAGAGTTGAACTCAATTACACTCCCTTTTGGAGGAGGGGCTGTAGCCTTTCAACTGCATACGGATATAGTGCCTAAAGAGACACTGAGGTTTACAGCTTCAACAAATTCTTTCTATAGACTATTTTCCAAATAGACTATTTCCAAAGCTCTTTAGTTTACTTACGTAAGTCCTCAGTATGAGCGTTTAAAACGTCTTGCACTGTCTACTAAAATGGGAGCAGGTAAATAATTGTAGCTTACACATAAATTGTAGTTTTCTAAAAATACTCAATAGTGGAAAAAATGTTAGCAGATTTTTAGAACCAAAATTCACACACTACAACTGAAATGATATTCAGAGGTCTTGAGACATTTACTTTTATGAAGAACGATCACTCAAAGATTTTGTTAGCATGTTTTCATTCTTCCAAGTTTGAGCCCCCAGACTATATGAAGTAAGTCTAACCGTAAAAAACAACCACCCTGACTTTTCACAGCTGCAGACAGTAATGAAATTCAGTGGCAAATAAAATGGTTATAAATGAAAGCAAGATCAAGAACTTGAACTCAGCATGCGTGAGGATGTAGTACAAAAAGCAATACTTACAACTCCAAATGAAACCTCTTGGTGTAAAGGATCATGGGTTAAGAACTGGATAGGACCTGAAGAAGTCAATGTTGGTGGATGAGTTGCTGGAGGGTAGGTAAAGCTTCCTATATGAAGATGTTCTCCAAGCAGTTCTACTTCATTCTCTATCCTTTGAAGTGGCTAAAAGAAACACAGGGTCTGTTGTATCAATAGAAAACCAGGGGGGTTAATTTATTTTTTAATACCAAACCACACAGCTCCAATTATATGTTCTGAAGAGTTGTGGAAATTTTATGGAGTTGTACTGAGTATATGCGGCAAGGTTTTTTGGGGGAGGAGCCTGCAGTGGTGGCCAAACCATAGAATTGTTTGGTTGGAAAAGACCTTTGAGATCATTGAGTCCAACTGTACCTGGCCACTATTAAACCATATCCCTGAGCACTTCATCTACATGTCTTTTAAATACCTCCAGGGATGGTGACTCAACTACCTCCCTGGGCAGCCTGTTCCAGTGCCTGATAACCCTTTCAGTGAATAAATTTTTCCTAATATCTAATCTGAACCTCCCCTGGTGCAACTTGAGGCCATTTGTTACTTCTCAAAACAGTCTGAGCAGTATTTGTTAGTAATACTGAAATTATTTTGTATTTCTGTATTAATGAAATATTGGTAGAGCCCCAAAGAAACAGACACAAAGGTGTCTAATCTCTTACTAGTAAGTGGAAATTAGAAAATGTAATTTATTTCCTTCTTTTCCAAAATAGCATCTTCTCTCATGTTTGCATAAGCCCTATTATGAAGGCATTAAATTTCATCCAAATTTGTTTAAGTGAAAAGAGACAATAATTTCCATAAGCAGGGGAGAAAAAAGGTTCCAGTAGGCTGTAGAGGGTTTAAGTAATACTTTTTGCACTAGTTTTCAAGGGGGATACAGTGTTCACTTTAAATAAACTGTGAATTAATGTGGTAGAAGCATGCAATAGAAATAATGCTTTGTGCTTTCTGATCTCTCTACAAAGTTTTTTCTCTGAGACCACTGCTACACTACACTTAGATCTCTATTTTCCCTTTGACTTTCTGGAAGAACATCACTTGCAGAAGCAGTACATGAAGCAAACTTATGTCAGACTGACAGCATTACAGGCCTTCAGGGAAATGGAGTGGGCAACAGCTGAGAAAATCTTAAGAGAATCAAAATGAATTTCAAAACAAAACTTTTTTTTTGTTTCCAGACTAAGTCTTGCTCAGGTAGCACTACTATAAAAAAACCCAAATATTTCAGGAGAGGGGATAAGAAGCATTACTTACTGAACGTGACTGCTGTGCTTGGAAGGGAACAAATTGCCCTGGAGGTGGAAGGTGAGACGGGTGATGTGGAGAGAGGTGAGGAGGATGCAAAAGGAATGGGTCATTAGAAATCAGAGGTGGGAATGCTGCATATGGTACTGGTAGATGTTGAACTGAGCACGCTTGAAGCACCTGAAAGAAAATGAATATTTTTACGTCTAGAGTGAAAGAAGATTATTAAAAGAAAGCAGTCCACTTACTCTTAGCTTATAAACACAACCCACAAAATAATTCATTCAGGAACTCAATGAACAGTGATCCTAGTACAGAGCAGGGTCTAAAAGTGTGATGCTGCCAGCTTCACTTGCAAGGTGCAAAGGGCCTTTTATTTCAGTTGAAGTCAATAGGAGTTAGGGGTGTTCATTCTGCATTATGAGGCACACTTTTCCTAAGAGGGGAGCAGGTGTACTTACCATAGTAGCTTCTATTCTTCCCATATATTACATTTGGAGACACATGCCAAGAAAACAAGCACTAGCTGGAACTGATAGATTGTGCCATAAACAACTCTGTTGCTTGAAGTTGGGCCCCTTCTCTTCCTTCACCTCTTGCTGGTACCTGTTGTCCCTTTTTCCTATGTCCTGAAACCCTGAGGTGATCTACTGATCTGCTGCAACTGCAAGACTGTGGCTGTAACCCAAACAGAAACACTACAGCCTACCTATGCTGACATCTCCACTCAAACAGAACTCCCAAGGATTGATATAGCTGTCTAGACCTCAGTCTGCATGGAGCTCTGGTATCTGGAAGTCCCTCTAGCACCTGAAGGCAGAAGTGGATGTCATAGCCGCACAAGTGTGCTCAGCTGGAAGAACTCTTCCGACAAGTAGCTATGTAACAAGAGGAGCTCAATAAGCAGTGCAGTATCTGGGAATATGAGCAGGAGATTGATGCATGGTATTGTGCACCATCCCAGGCTGAGTGACAGCCCTGCCTTAAGGCTGTGTAAGGGGAAGGTAAGTGGAATGATTACATCAGTGGATAAGGGAAGAGCTATGGATGTCATCTATATCTAGACTTCTGTAAGGCCTTTGACATGGTCCCCCACAACATCCTTCTCTCTAAATTGGAGAGATGTGGATTTGATGGATGAACTGTTCAGTGAATCAGAAATCGGTTGGATGGTCACATCCAGAGGGTAGTGGCCAAAGGCTCAATGTCCAAACGGAGACAAGTGTTGTCCCTCAGGGATCCATATTGAGACGAGTACTATTTAATATCTTCATCAATGAAACAGACAGCAGGACAGAGCAAGTTTGCAGATGACATCAAGCTGAGTAGTGTGGTTGACACACTGGAGGGACAGGATTCCATCCAGAGGGACCTGGACAAGCTGGAGAAGTGAGCCCATGTGAGCCTCATGAGGTTCAACAAAGCAAAGTGCAAGATCCTGCACATGAGTCAGGGCAATCTCAAGCATAATTACAGGCTGAGGAATAAATGGATTGAGAGCAGCCCTCCAGAGAAGAACTTGAGGGTACTGATGGATGAAAAGCTGGACATGAGTCGGCAATGTGCGCTCACAGACCAGAAAGCCATTCATATTCTGGACTGCATACAAAGAAGTGTGGCCAGCACATCGAGAGATCTGCACCTCTACTGCACTCTGGTGAGACCCCACCTGGAGTCCTGCATCCAGCTCTGGAGTCTAGACAAACAGGAGGAGTTGGAAGCCACTGTGCAATTAGAAAGCTATGATATAATTGCAATCGCTGAAACTTGATTGGATTAATCATACAACCGAAGCACTGCAATTGACAGATATAAACTCTTCAGAAGGGACAAGCAAGGAAGGACAGGTGGGAGAGTTGCCCTCTACATAAAAAAAAATGATTGACTGCAGAGTTGTCTTTGAAAAACAGTGGTGAACAGGTTGAGAGCTAGAGCTTATGGGTAAAAATTAGGGGCCAAGCCAACAAAGGAAACTTTGTGGCTGGTGTTTACTAGAGGCTGTCCAATCAAGGGGAGCCTGTTGAAGAAGCATTCTTACTTCAACTACAGGAAGTATGCTGGCAAACACTGATCCCGCTGAGGGACTTTAATCACCCTGACACCTCCTGGAAAAGTAGCACAGCAAGCTATTGGAGTGCACTGAGGAGAATTAAATCTAGGTAATAGATAGCCCAACCAGAGGAGATGTGTTACTAGACCTGTTGCTCACCAACACAGATGAACTAATTGGAGAGGTCAAGATCGGTGGCAGCCTGGGCTGCAGTAATGATGCCCTGCTGGAATTCACAATCTTGAGGGACATGGGCCAGGTGAAGAGTAAAGTCAAGACCGTGAATTCTAGGAGAGTAGTCTTTCAGTTGTTTATGATCAGATTTCAATAGCAAAAGTGTAGTTACAACCTCATTTACTGTGGACGTGACTCCAAATTGATCCTTACACCAAACTGATAAGGTTCAAGATTAATCTGATCTCAAATGATCCTCTGAAATAAATAATAAATGTGCAGGTACAACATAACAATATTCTATAACACATGTAGGAGGTACTTCTGGAAATAGTAAAACACAGTTCATCAGTTTATATAATAGCCAAGAATAAATGAAGATTATTATAGCTTTAATGTATGTTAAGGGTACTGCATAAAGATTATTGAGCAACATTCTGTGATGTGTGTTATGCAGGAGTTCAAGGGTTTATTTTAAATGTCCTTCAGGATTTCAAATCTATTGTCTTAATCAAACCCACCAAAGCGAAGTGCTCCGGAGCAGAGGAATCGTGCCGGGGGACTTTCCTTAAAGTGGCAACACTGCAGCAGAATTGCAGTGGCAAAAAGCGCAGGGAGAGGGAGGGATCTTCAGCCCTTCCCCCCCCCCAGCGCGGGAAAGGGGAGGCTCCTGACAAAAGAGCATCACAGGAGTGATGGCGGCCAATCCTCCTCACATACAAGAGAAGCCCCTGGGAGCACAAGCAATCAGGAGTGCAGCGAACAGGGCGTGGCGTGGGGAGCTTTGCGGTACTTACAGCAGCAGTTACCGCAGGTAGTGCGAGCAGGAAGAGTGCCCCTTTGAAGTGGGCATCCCACTGGCCGAGAGGGAGTCCTGAGGTACACAGAACCCAGCACCCAGACATGTTCTGTGACCACCTGTGCAGGTCAAGGGCACTTGTCCTACCTGACCCTCGAGGCAGAATGGTAGGCACTCAGATAAGGGCAAAGGCTGCAGCTCCAGCCGGGCGGTCTGCGCCTTTTACCCCAGCGGTGGCTGATACCTCCACATAGATGGAGCTGCTGAGGGCAGAGGCTGCGGTGCAGACCTCAGACTGCAGGAAGTGCCTGGACCTTTCTCCTGTGGCAGGGGCAGGTGGCAGAGTTGCCTGCAAAAGGTGTGCTCAGGTGGAGGAGCTCCTGCAGCAGGTGGCTGAGCTGCAAGAGGCAGTGAGAAGGCTGCGCAGCATCAAGGAGGCTGAGAAGGAGCTGGATAGCTGGTTCCAAATGTAGTCTGCTGTGGGCCCACAGCCCATGGCCAATCAACCAAAAACTCCTCCACTGGCACACACAGAAGGGAGGGGAGACAATAATGCAGAAGAATGGAAGCTTGCAAGGGCAAGGACCAGCAGGAGGAAGAGGCTTCCCTCAAATCCTGAGGTGTCCTTGCAGAACCCCTTCACTGCTCTGCAGACAGAACAGGAAACGCTTGTCATATCCAGAGATGCTGGAGCCGAGTAAGGCAGCATCATGTGCTCCTCAGATAACAACCAGCACAACGAAGAAAAGGTGACAGGTGATCATAGTGGGAGACTCTTCTGAGAGGGATGGAGGCACTCATTTGCCGAACTGACCCACTCTCCAGAGAGCTGTGCTGCCTACCAGGGGCTCATATCAGCAAGAGGTTGCCAAGCCTAGTACAGCCATAGGCTTCCACACCTTCCACTGGATCAGGTTGCTCAAAGCCTCATCCAACCTGGTTCTGAACATCTCCAGGGACGGGGCAGACACAACTTCTCTGGGCAACCTGTGCCAGTGCCTCACCAACCTCACAGTAAAATGTTTCTTCCTAATACCTAATTTCAGTCTCCCCTCTTTCAGCTTAAAAACATTCCCCCTCATCCTATCACTACACACCCTGATAAAGAGCCCTGTCCCAGCTTTCCTGTAGGCCCCCTTTAAGTACTGGAAGGCTGCTCTAAGGTCTCCTAGGAGCCTTTGCTTCTCTAGGCTGAACAATCCCAACTCTCTCAGCCTGTCCTCATATGGGAGGTGCTCCAGCCCTCTGATCATCTTTGTGGCCTTCCTCTGGACTTGCTCTAACAGATCCATGTCAATCCTATGCTGAAGACTCCAGAACTGAAATCTGCACAAGGAGTGTAAGAGTTAGAATTAGGGGCTCCCCATGTAGAGTTGTCTCTGTAGAGATTTGGCCATGGAGAGTTGTCCTAGACTCAAGACAAAGAGAAACAGGGAGATGCACATGCAGAGGAATAGGTAGACAGATACACATGCACACAAATGTGAAGAGACACACACTCATTCAAATGCAGAGAGAGAAAGAGAAAGATGTGCACACACAGATGCTGAGAAAGAGATGTGGGTGTGCATAGACACAGATAGAGACAGAGAGAGAGAGACAGGCACACAGACATAGACAGGCATGCACAGAAACAGACAAACAGATACAGAGGAAAATAGGTGTGCATGCACAGAGATGTGGAGAGATGTGTGCACATTCAGATGCAAAGAGAGAGACTTGCACACACACAGATGCTGAGAAAGAGATGCGTGTGCACAGAGATGCGTACACACAGATGTAAAGGAGGAGAGACAGAAAGATGCACACACACACACATACAGCAGACTGGAGCACACAGACACAGAGAAACAGGGAAGTGTGCACACAGATGCAGAGGAAGAGAGGCAAAAAAGCATGAACACAGACTCAGAAAGATGCGTGCACGTTCAGACAGAGAAAAACAGAGGTGTGCATGTGCACAGACATAGCAGAAGAGACAGAGATACCTGCATGTACAAAGATACAGAGAGAAGTGACTGCACACAGACGAGGAAGGAGACACACACAGAGACATGCACACGCAGACAGACAGAGGAGTAGAGAAGGCGATATTCATGTGCACAGACACATGCAGACTCAGACATGAAGAGATGAGCACACACACAGACACACAGAGAGACAGAGAAGCATAAACACAGATGCAGAGAAACAGAGACAGGGATGCACACAGACATACACAGAGCGAGACAGAAAGACATGCACACAGATGCAAAAGAAGAGAGACAAAGATGCTGGCACACATAGAGGGGAGGAGGAAGAGAGAGATAGAGGACACACGCTGAAGCTCCAATATGAAATGTAGTCAAAGGCAGCCAAGTGGTATGCTACAATTGACATTGCCAATGCATTTTTCTCAATCCCTTTGGCAGAAGAATGCAGGATATAGTTTACTTTCATGTAGAGCTGTGTCCGGTACAGCTGGAATCAACTGCCCCAGGGGTGGAAGCACAGTCCCACCTTTTGTCATGGACTAATCCAAACTACGCTGGAATGGGGCGATGTGCCTTAATGTCTACAATACATTGATGACATCAGCATGTGGGGCAACAAAGCAAAAAAAGTGTTTTAGAAAGGAAAAAGGAATAATTCAGATTCTTCTGAAAGCTGATTTCACCATAAAAAGAAGCAAGGTCAATGGACCTTTACGGGAAACCCAGTTCTTGGGAGTAAAATGGCAGGATGGACATTGTCATATTCCTATAGATGTGATCAACAAGATAGCAACTATGTCCCCACCAGCTAAAAAGAAAGAAACACAAGTTTTCCTAGTCCTTGTAAGATTCTGGAGAATGCATATTCCAGGTTACAGTCAGCTTGTGAGCCCTCTCTATAAAGTAACCCAAAAGAAGGACTATTTTGAGAGGGGGCCTTGAGCAACAACAAGCCTTTGAGTAGATCAAACAGGAGGAAGCTTATGTGGAAGCCCTTGGGCCTGTCCATACAGGACCAGCTGTGCAAAATGTGCTCTATGCTGCAGCTGGGGAGCATGGTCTCACCTCTGGAGCTTCTGGCAGAAAACACCAGGAGAAACCCAAGGATGGCCTTCAGGATTTTGGAGCTGGATGTATCAAGGATCAGAAGCCCACTACTTGCTGACTGAAAAAGAGATACTAGCAGCATATGAGGGGGTTTGAGCTACTTCAGAAGTTGTTGGTACAGAAGCACCTCTTGACATCTTGATTGCCTGTGCTGCACTGGATGAAACATCAATTCTATGCATCAAGCAACTGACGCTACATGGAGCAAGTGGGTAGCGTTGATAATGCAATGGGCTCAAACAAGAAACCCCAAATATCCAGGAATGCTGGAAGAGATCATAGACTTGTCAGATGGAAGTGATTTTTGGAGCATTGCTTGAGGAGGTGTCTCATGCCCAAGAGAGTAATCAGAAGATGAAAGGCATTATGCTTTGTTTACTCATGGATCCTGTTGTGTTGTAGGAAACCATCAGAAGCAGAAAGCTGCTGTGTGAAGTCCCACGTGACAATTTGTTGAAGGAAAAGGTGAGTTTGCAGAAATGAAAAACATCCAGCTGACCCTAGAGATTGCTGAATGATAAAAGTGAACAGTACTCTGTCTCAATACTAGCTCCTGAATGGTGGCAAATGCCCTATGGGGGTGGCTACAACAATGGAAGAAGATCAACTAAGTAACTCCATCTAGGCTGCTGCACTGTGGCAAGGCATTGCTACCCAGGTAGAAAGCATCACATTAAAGGTACATTATGTAGATGCTCACATGCCCAAGAACTGTGCAACTGAAGAACATCAAAATGACAAACAGGTAGAAAAGACTGTCAAAACTGAACTGTCTCAGGTGGACCTCAACTGGAAGCATAAGGGTGAGTTATTTGTAGCTCAATGGGCCCATAAAACATCAGGACATTTAGGACGAGATGCAAGAAAGACATTGAGGTGCTCAAGCATGTCCAAAGAAGAGCAGCAAAGCTGGTGAAGGGCGACTGAGGGAACTGGGGTCTGGAGAACCAGTCTGGAGAAAAGGAGGTTCAGGGGAGACCTTATCGCTCTCTACAACTACTTAGAAGAAGGTTGTGGTGAAGTGGGTGTTGGTCTCTTTTCCCAAGTAACAAGTTATAGGACAAGAGGAAATGGCCTCAAGTTGTGCCAGAGGCAGTTCAGATTGCATATTAGTAAAAATTTCTTCACTGAAGGAGTTATCAAGCATTAGATCAGGCTTCCCAGGGAAGTCATTGAGTCACCATGCCTGGAGGTATTTCAAAGACGTGTATAGATGTGGTGCTTAAGGACGTAGTTTACAGTTGGACTCCATGATCTTAAAGGTGTTTTCCAACCTAAATGATTCTATGATTCTATATCCAGGTCACAAACTGCCAGGATTAAAATGTAATTCTTACAGCATGGCTTATGTAACATACAGATGGACTTGTGATCAAGGGGTGGAGCTGACCATGGAGGCCATCACACAAGTCACCCATGAACATGAAACATCACAGTATCACAGTATCATAAGGTTGGAAAGGACCTCTGAGATCATCAAGTCCAACCTATAACCCAACACAACACCAACCCATCATCTAAACCATGGCACTCAGTGCCTCATCCAGTCTCCCCTTAAACACCTCCAGGGTTGGCAACTCCACCACCTCCCTGGGCAGCGCATTCCAATGGCCAATCACCCTTTCAGTGAAGAACTTTTTCCTAACATCAAGCCTAAACCTCCCCTGACGAAGCTTGAGACCATGTCCTCTTGTTCTGTCACTGATCACCTGTGAGAAGAGACCAACCCCTGCCTGACTACAACCTCCTTTTAGGTAGTTGTAGAGAGCAATGAGGTCTCCCCTGAGCCTCCTCTTCTTCAGACTAAACAGCCCCAACTCCCTCAGTCGCTCCTCGTAGGGCGTGTGCTCCAGCCCCTTCACCATCTTCATTGCCCTCCTCTGAACACACTCCAGCATCCTGACATCTTTCCCAAACTGAGGGGCCCAGAACTGCACACAGTATTCAAGATGAGGCCTAGTCAGTGCCGAGTACAGGGGGACGATAACTTCTCTGGTCCTGCTCGCCACACTATTCCTGATGCAGGCCAGAATGCAACATGTGCTGCAATCAAGCGAGCTACTTGAGTAAAGTGTCCCTGGAATAGACGGCAGTGACTGGGTTTTTGATACAGTGAAGTGTGGCAAATTGACTTTATTGGACCACTGCCACGAACACACCAAGGCAAGCACTGCATTCTCACCATGGTGGAAGCAACTACCAGGTGGCTAGAAACATAACCTGTTAACCATGCTACTGTTCGAAACATCATCTTAGACCTTGATGGGCAAATTTTGTGGTGACATGGTTCCCCAGAAAGAATTAAGTCAGATAATGGGTCTCATTTCCTAAATAACCTGATAAACTCCAGGGCCAAGAAACATGACATTGATTGGGTGTATCACATCCCTATCAACCACAAGCCACTGTAAAGATTGAACAATATAATGGACTGTTAAAGCCTATACTGAGAGTATTGGGCATGGAAGCATTGGGATATAAATTTAGCACATTTCACTTGGCTGGTTAATACCAGAGGATCTGCAAATCATCCTGGTCCTGCCCAAACAAAGCCCCTCCATAGGCTGTGGAAGAAGATAAGGTCTCCATAGTGCACATAGGGAAGTGGCTGTAGAAGGCAGTGGGGATTGCTGCTCCCTTAGGAAAAGGCAAACCATTCATGGGATTGTCTTCGCTCTAGGATCTGGGTGTATTTGGTGGGTAATGCAGAAAGATGGGGAGATCTGGTGTGTACCTCAAGGAGATTTAACCTTGAGGGGAAAATAGTCTGTGATGTGAGTTGTATGTTGTAGGAATTAATGTAGCAGGAACTACCTGAATTGACGAAGAGTGAGCTTTGCAAGTAACCCAACAAGTGCAGCAATGACCTAAACCAAGCTGGTGTTGGTGCCCAACAATTGATCATGCTGCTTCTTCTGTCCTGAGTGATCACCTTGACAGATGGGGCCCAAGTCATAACATGTTATGAAAATTTGGTGAATAGTGGAGGCCCATGGAATGAGGAAATAATATCTAACTATCTGTTAAAGGGAGAAGGGATAGTAGTTAACGAGGATGTATAAATCTATATGTTGGATGTAAAGATGGTTTAATTATGTTGTATAAGTTACAAGTGTTGGCAGGAGGGGATTTCAGGAATGTGAAACAGATACAATGGGATCATCAGAAGATACGTTAATGCTTCAAATTATGTAGAATAAACATGATGCAAATGGGATGGAATAAGCAGTGGAGATTGTACTGGGTCTGGCTGGGATGGAGTTAACTTTCCCCATAGCAGCCCTCATTTTACTATACTTTCTATTGGTAGCTAGAATGGTGTTGATAACATGCCAATGTTTTGGCTACTGCTGAGCAGTGCTCCCAGAACATCCAGATTGTCTCTCCAACCTCCTTCCCCACAAAGACTAGGGGTGGGCAAGAGGTTGGGAGGGGACATAGCCAGAACAGCTGATCCAAACTGGGATATTTCATACAATATGATGTTGTGCTCAGCAATAAAAGCTAAGAGAAGTGGTGGTGGTGGTGGTGTGTTATTAGAGCGTTTGTCTTCTGAAGCAACTGCTACACACACTGAGGCCCTACTTCCCAGGAAGTGGCTGGACATGACCTGCTGCTTTCTTTCATTCTGCTACCTTTATCTCAACCCACGAGTTTTTAATCTTATTTTCTCCCCCTGTCCCGCTGAGGAGCAGGGAATAAGCAAAGTTTGGTGTGAGGCGCATGTGTGCAGAGTAAGAGAGACAGAGGCAGGCACATGCACACAGATGCAGAGGAGGAGACAGACATGCGCGTGTACATACACAGACTGGAGCACCCCCACACACAGAGAGAAACACGGAGGTGCGCATACAAATACAGAGGAAGAAAGACAGGCAGATGCACAGCACACACATGGAGAGACATGCACGTAGAGAGAGAGAGGCAGAGACACAAGCACACAGACGCAGAAGGAAGAGGCACACACACAGAGACGCACATGCACAAAGATGCAGAGAAGAGACAGATGCATGTACACACAAAAGCAGAGGAAGTGAGACAGGTACATGCACACAGATACAGAGGAACAGAGATTTATACACACAAAGAGGTGTAAAGTGAGAGAGAGACACAGAGGCAAACAGACACACTCAGATTCAGAGGAAGAGCATCTGAGAGACAATAATGCAGATAGACAGAGAGACATGCACAGACATGCACGCACACAGACATAGAGACATGCCTATGCAGACACAGAGAAATACAGGTGCATTCACACAGCCACAGAAACATGCACGCGCACAGAGGCAGAGGAGGGAAGAGATCCATGTGCACAGAGACATGTCCAGACAGATGCACAGAGAGACAGAGAGATGCACGCACACACACAGATACAGAGGAAGAGAGAGACAGAAAGACAGAGGCATGCACACAGATGCAGAGTGTTATGGTTTAATCCTAGTAGACAGCTAAGCATTACACAGCCACTCGCTCACTCCTCCCACAGTGGGATGGGGGAGAGAACAGTGCAATAAGAAAAAAAGAGGGAAAAAAACCCAAAGGAAAACAAAATCCAGAAAAACAAGTGATTCAAAAAACTGCTCACCGCCAGCCAACTGATGCCCAGCCAGTCCCTGAGAAATGGCAGCCCCAGCAAATTTCCCCCTCCCTAACTAGTTTTTATTGCTGAGCATGACATCATATGGCATGAGATATCCCTTTGGTCCATTGGGATCAACTGTCCCACGTGTGTCTGCTCCCAACTTCTTGTGTGTCCCCAGCCTACTCACTGGCAGGGCAGTGTGAGAAACAGAAAAGGCCTTGACACCATGTAAGCACTGCTCAGCAATAAGTAAAACATCAGTGTGTATCAACACAATTTCCAGCACTAATGCAAAATATAGCCCCATACCAGTTACTATGCCGAAAATTAACTCTATCACAGCCAAAACAAGCACATTCTCCACCCCTTATCCCATACCATTTATGTGCTGGTCCCACACTATCCACTATGTCCTCATTAACCACCCCCGCCCTTCCCATCCTTTCACAGTTATCATTCCCTTAGTCTATGGACCACCCCTGTAAAATGTCTATTCAGTTGATTATTCCATGACTTTGGGGTCCATCTGTTACGGAGGTCACTCAGGACAGGAGAGCATGGAGTTACTGGGCACCAAAGCCAGCTCAAGTCGGGTCACCACTGTACTCACACTGCTTCTCATGAGGTTCGTCCTTCATTGGTTTGGGTGGTTCCTGTTGTACTTCCTATAACATGCAACTCAAATCATGAATTACAAGAATTTAAAGCTATATCGATTACAGTCTCCACCCTTGATCCCTGTTTACCAGGCCATAAGGTTTAACATTGCAATGAACTTTTCCTCTTGTTCCTAGCCTGGCTAGCAGCAAGGGGTTCCTGTTATAATGCTTTGACATATGGCAGCGACAGCTATATGTAGCATTATACAACACTAGCATCATACAGCAATGATACCATACAACTCAAATCATGGGTTATTTTCACCCAGGATGAAATCTCCTTGTGATATACATCGGACTTCCTCATCCTTATGCATTACCCACCAAGTACACCCACATCCTTGAGCAAATAAAACCCCACAAATGGATTTGCCCTTTCCTGAGGAAAGAATAAGCCAGACTGTCTTTCTCAGCCAGTTCCTTATATGTACTACGGGGATCTTATCTCCTTCCACAGTGTGCAGGGGTTTTGACTGGGGAGGGCCAAGTCGACTGACAGATCCTCTAGTGTTAAATAGCCAAGTGGCTTTTGCTAAATGTGTATCCCAGTGTTTGAAGGTCCCACCACCCATCGCTCTCAGTGTAGTTTTTAACAGTCCATTGGATTGTTCAGTTTTCCCAGAGGCTGGTGCATGATAAGGGGACTTGATACACCCAGTCAGTGCCGTGTTCCTTGGCTCAGGTGTCTATGAGGTTGTTGATCACCTCCACCACATCTAATTCCCTTAGATACTGGATACTTCCCTCAGTGGTGGTCCACTTGCCTTGGTAATTTACAAGACCTTCTTTGAGGGGATACCTTTCCTTCACACTCAAGGGGAGTCACCTCCAGAGACTGAGGACTCTTGACCCTTTTCCAATACCTTTGTCGATGGCCTTATCCCTAGCAAGGGATTCCAGCTGCTGGGCTTCCTTACTCACTAATTCCCGACTATTGGCCCCAATATCCCAGCACTGGAGCAATCAGCTGATAATTTACTTGCCTGGTTAATGGCTTAAATCTTTGTATACCTCACAACTCACTCAGGGATAGGAATCAGGTGGTTTCTGATTCATTCATGCATTCAGTCTCTTCCCTCCCCTGTTCTTGTGACTGCCCTGCTGTCAAGGACTGACATGTAAACCACAGATAAACTGTTCTTCATATTTTGTCTTAAACTGCTGTTATCCAGACATGTTTTGAGATGAGGTGGTTGGCACTTGGAACTGGTTTCAAAAGATCACAACAAGGACACCAGCCTTCGCACCTGCTAAAATGTTCTTTGTGCAGGCGTGAGAGAAGGGAGTCAGCCATCAGTCATACAGTTCAGGAGGGGCAGTTGGGGGGCTTAACACTCCTCAGGCCAACTAACATGCTTTTGTGAGATAATTGAGTGACAGCTTATATAACACAGAATCCCTCCTAGAGAATGCTCAGGGGATGTAAATAGGCCTGATCCGCAGGTAACCACGGTATAAAAGGGGAAGTCACTTTATCAATAGATGTCCCCATCTTCCAGGATTTTTTGCATCATATTTAATCGTAGGATCCTTGGAAAGGTGAACTATGTCTTTTCCACTGATTTTCTGTTTCCTCTTTTAATTTGCATCTCTTCTCTACTCTCTGATCCCTCTGTCTCTCCCCCTTCTTCTCATTTCCTGAGAGGCATGATGTTACTTTAAACTATATGTATATATACACACACATTTTTGCCTTCACCACAAATCAATAGTTGTTTTATATTAATAGATGACTGGATATTTTCAGACTGCCTTGGTATTAATAAATTAGTTTAATTTAACCACACAGTGTTGTTATCACTCTTAATTCACATACTTGTTATTTTGACATTCTACAGTGGCCCAGCTCTTGGGTATGTGAGCATCTATGTGACCTATTTTACAACCAGGTTCTCCACTCAGGTAACCATGTCTTGCCACAATTCATTAGCCCAGATTTGTTTACCTTTGTGCTGTCAGTAGCTCTTCTTCGATTGCTGTAGCCACCCCCACAGGGCATTTGCAGTCATCCATGAGTCAGAGTACTGGCCATTTTTCTTGTTCAGCAACATCTAAAGCCAGCTGGATGGCTTTCATCTCCGCAAACTAACTCGATTCACCTTTACCTTCAGCAGTTTTTATGACTTGTCATGTAGGACTCCACACAGCAGCTTTCCACCTTTGATGTTTTCCCACAATATGACAGGATCCATCTGTAAACAGGGTGCATCCCTTTTAATTTTCTGCTCATTTATTATACAGTGAGGCCTCTTCAGCATGAGTCACCTCCTCTGGTGACACTCCAAAGTTTTGGCCTTCTGGTCAGTCTATGATCACTTCCAAAAGTCCTAAGCAGTCAGGGTTTCCCATTCGAACCTATTGCATTATCAGTGCGACCCACTTACTCCGTGTAGCATCACCTGCATGATGTGTAAACGGGACCCTCCCTTTGAACATCCAGCCCAGCACAAGCAATCAAGTTGCCAAAAGGAGCTGTGCTTCAGTACCAGCTACTTCTGAAGTGGCTCAAATTAATTCACATGCTGCTAATATCTCTTTTTCACTTGGAGTGTGATGAGCTTCAGATCCTCTATATCCCCAACTCCAAAACCCTAGAGGTCAACCTCGAGGCTCCAGGTGGGGCCATGGTCCCTGGCTGTGGTGTAAAGCATGTTTTTCACATCTTGTCCTTCCTAGACTGGCCCAAGGGCTGCTGCAGAAACTATCTCCCACTGTTTTGATCAAAGTCTTACTGCTGTTCAGGGCCCTATTCGATATTGTTCTTCTTCTGGATCATTCGATAGAGAGGGCTTGTGATCAGACTATAACCTGGAACGTGCATTCTACAAAACCCCATAACACCTAAGAAAGCTTGTGTTTCCTTTTTGTTAGTTGATGACGACGTAGCTGCTATTTTATTGGTCACATCCATTGGGATATGACAATGCCCTTCTTGCCATTTTATTCCTAAAAACTGGATCTCCTGTGCAGGTCATTTGACCTTACTTTGTTTTATAGGAAAACCAGTGTCACGTTAAAAAGAGTAAAGGGTCTGATGTGTGGCTAAGAAAAAGGAAGCCCTCCTGTCAGAGCAAATGTGCCTGTCAGTGTCCAAAGAGGGACTTTCACTGAACAGTCTCACAGATTTGTCTCACTAAACTAGGCCTGTCAGCATCTGCGGAGGACTCCACTGAGCAGTTTCACGAGGTTGATAGGAGCAGTGTTTGTCTGTAAGAGCCCCTTATTCACTGATCAAATTCACAAAGTTGAATCAATAAAACAATTCATTGAAGCAACATCTATAACAATTTTGAAATTGCTGGTGATAAATTAACTCACTGCAACATCAAGCCAAATCTAAAAATTAAGCACTTATAGTTAACTGTAATTTCCCAGGTAAGATCTGACATGCTTGGAGGCTCAGATCTTACTAAGGAGGTGTCCCTGCTTGGGGAGGAGAGAGAGATTCAGGCCCGCCAACTTGTCCCATAGTTGGAACTCCCATCCTCAAAATAGAGGATTCTAAATGTCAGATTTATAGTCTTGGTGATTCTTAGAGAAGTCAATTGTTGGATGCCAATTGGCCCTTAGCAAGTTTTATTGTGTCATCACCAGTGGGATCCAATGGCTCAGCACGCCCCTTCTGAACAGGGACTTTTGGTACAAAGGTATAAGTTGGGGGGGTGGTCTTATCTGGTTTTACTGCAGCAACATCTGGCTGTGAAACTTCAATATCATCCCAAATGCCACTGACTAGATTAAGTGTTAGACCACAATTTGCCTCATCTGCTTTGCAAGATAAACGTGTTTTCTAGCCTTGTTGCCCCCCACTGTTGGACCCAACAAGTCTGAATAAGTCCAGTATCCCACAACCAGCTTTCAAAAGAATCTGGATTATTCTTCTCCCTTTCTCAAACACTTCCTCCGCTGTGTTGCCCTACATGATGATGTAATCAATATACTGCAGGTGTTTGGGAGCTTCACCTTGTCAATGCAGTCTGTATCAGTCCATGACAAACGGTAGCACTGTGTTTCCACCCCCAGGGCAGTCAGTTCCAGGTGCACTGGATACAATTCCACATGAATGTAAACTGTGCCCTGCACTCTGCTGCCAAAGAGACTGAGAGAAACACATTAGCAATATCAATTGTGGCAGACCACTTGTCTATTTTCAACTCCAGCTCATATTGGAGCTCTAGCATGTCCAGTACGGCAGCACTCAGCGACAATGTGCCTTCATTCAGGCCACGATAGTCCACTGTTAGCCTCCACTCCCCATTAGATTTTTGCACTGGCCATATGGGACTATTAAAGGGTGAGCGAATCATATTGATCACTCTTTGACTCTCCGGTCACCAGATCAATTTAGGGAGTCTCAATTGGTGCAATATGGTCACTCGTGCACTGTCACGGTAGCATTTTGCGCCTGCTGTTCTTTAACCTACAACAATTCCACCACAGTAGGATCCTCTGAGAGACCAGGCAAGGTAGACAGTGCTTTAATCTTCTGTGTACTCAAGGTAGCTATACTAAAAGTCTACTGGTACCCTTTTGGTTCTTTGAAGTACCCTCTACGGAGGTAGTCTATGCCAAGAATGCATGGAACCTCTGGACCAGTCACAATAGGATGCTTTTGTCACTCATTCCCAGTTAAGCTCACCTCAGCCTCCAACACAGACACATCTTGGGATCCTCCCATCACTCTAGAAATTCAGATAGATTCTTCCCCTTTGTAACCTGATTAGTATTAGAGTACACTGTGCTCTGATTCCACCAGAGCTTTATACTCCCATGGGGCTGATGTGCCAGACCATAAAGCCCTCACAGTCCAGTAAACCCAGTCGTCCCTTTCTTCTGCCTGACCTGAGGCAGGACTCCTTTATTCCTGACCACAGTCTTCATTACTTGAGTTTTGCAAAAAAAAAATAATCTTGAGAAGTACTGATAGGAGTATTTTGGTTACCCAAGGATGTTCAAGATACTGAAGACTTACTGTAACAAGGGAGAAAACATCTACCCCACAGGAGAAGGGGAAGGTGCCATTCTGCGTTTCCTCTGCCGAATGCCTCTCAGAGGAGAAAAGGGAAAAAATGTAATTGCTAATTGTGTCCATGAGATGGTTCCTAAAGTACAAGGAACCCATTAATGCAGGGCCCAAATACCAGATTAGGCTCAAGGTCAGTGCTTTTATCTCAGTTCTCCCAGGCAAAACACCACCAAGTGCTACACAGCACAGCAAACTGCAAAAGCTAAAACCAGTCTTTAACAAGCTCTCAGATTTGATGTACAACAAAAAAAGGGAGCATGGCACAGATCAGATAAACCACTGTCAAGGACAGATATGTCAACATCACAACCAGCAACTGTTAAACAGATATAATAATTATACGTTCCCTCCAATACACTCCAGTCAAATCTGTCATTATCTCAAACCCTTCAAGCCCCACATTGGCCCCAAAATGGACTGTTGTGGTTTAATCCCAGTAGGCAGCTAAAAACCAAACAGCCACTTGCTCATTTCCCTCCCTCCAATTGTATGGGAGAGAGAATCAGAAGGGTAAAAGTGTGGGAAATTCATGGGTTGAGATAAATACAGTTTAATAGGTAAAAGCAAAAGCTGTGTAAACAATAGTCTGAAATGCAAGGTTTGTACTCTGCTTCTTTCTTTCCTCAATCCCCTCAGGATCTTGAGTCCCTCTCAAGTCAAAGCTGATGAACTTTGAAAGTATTTTCCTATAAGCATCTGAATGTATGTAGAATAGTTGCTAATGGATAAGGTAAGAGACCAGATCATAAACTGGCATCCATTTTGAGTCAAAAATGCATGAGAATATGAAGGGAGCAGGGAAGCACAATATATCTACTAGCTCTAAAGCTTGCACTATTATATATACAATATTATATATACACCATTACAGTTTATCCCAGGAAATAATATATATTTTTTTTTACATCAGGGAAGGCTGTATGGGCAGTCAAACTCTAAGCTTTTCATCTCCTAAGTCTAAGTCCAGAGTCAATATAACTAGAGAACCATACTTACTGGAGGAGGCACACTACAGATGGGAAGGTGCTGTCCACTGAATACAACAGAACAACCTGGGACCTGCTGCGTGCTGCAGTGTGGTATGTGCTGGGCTGTACAAAGTGGAATTCCATGTGGTGCTACTGTTGTCACTGTGTATGAGACAGGGACTGCGCCCTGATGGATCTGCAGTAAAAACACAAGTGTATGAAGTAATTCGTTACAAGGGCTTTGGACAGTTATGGCATGGCATAGAAAACAAGCTTTCACATAACATAACAAAAAAAGCATTTTTTACTCTGAAGGTGTTAAAAAAGGCAAATACCTGTAATTCTTGTCCTTTAAAAAAAAATCTTGTAATTGGAATATCTCTCTTCAGTCAATGCTTTTAGGACAAGGCCAGGAGGGAGCTCTCAAGATATTAAGCCCTCCAAGGCACTGTTAGAGGCACTCAAAAGCATCTCAAATTCAGCAAAGCTGTCTCTCCCACACATTGCAGTTAGTTCTTAAGAGGAAATAGTCAGCAGTAACTCACATGAAAAAGCAGGTTAAAAAAAAAGGAAGGGAACCCCTACAAGTGGCTAAAGAATATTTTAAACTTGTCCTTGTAGAATGATTAAATGGTAACCCAGACTTTGAAGAAAAAGCCCATATCTTTGAAGAAAAAAAAGGTCATATAGATTTTCTTTCCTGTAAAGAAGTCAATCTCTGAATGCCTACTCAGGGCAACACTCCAGGGATGTGTCTTAACATGACTAACAACAGTAGTTGAAACCAAATATTAATTTAAAAGCTGAAAAAAGACAAGGTTGCATATTCATAAAAATGCCTCTGAGACAACATCTTCTAAATATCTACAAACATAGTAGAGAAAATGAAGGCTTACAGTATTTTTTAGTTAGCAATATTCACTTAGAACTCAATTATCAGTCTAAAGGTATAAGGTACTCTGGACCCAGATGCTGCTCAGTTCCTTGCATTACATCAGGAATCTAGCAAAAACTGCAAAGAATCATAGGTAGAGAAAGTGGATCCATTGAAAGCAATTATTTTGAAGAACCTTCCTTCACAATCTACTAAAATGGAATCCACCCTTGGAAAATGAACAAGCAAGAACACCTCATTACAAAGGTGAGAATAAGTATTATAGATTGAAGAGAGCTAACCTACTGAACTGGCCATGACATGCAGGGGCCAAAACAGGAACATCACACAGATGACTGAATAAAACTTCAAATCTCAAAACCGCACAAATTGGGAAAAATGCCACTCAGAAGAAACACTGACTTTGACCTAGTTCAGGTATCAATGCAAATATTTTGTATGTGAGCTATCAGAGAGTTTTTAATGCCACAACTGTTGGATGTTTGAGAACAGGGCCAGATGTGATTCAGGAGAGGTTACCACTGTTCTCAGTGTAGAAAGAAAGAAAGAAAAGAGAAAGTGGTTCCCTCTCTAGAGTAGTCTGTGCAAAGCACCATCGTGGAAGACTCATAGTAACTCTGAAAACACTAAAACCTGGTTGTGGATGGTGCTTGGAAGGTAGTGACAGCATCATAGAAAAATTGTTTCTCAAGATGACGCTGTAAGTCTTATCACCCAAAGACAAACACAAATTTTAATTTTATTTTTAAATATTTCAGTAACTAAACTGTTCAGATACAAGTGAAGGGTGTGACATGGCCAGAAATATTACTAGTTTTAAACCATGCACTCTACTCCAGGTGCAGATACTTCCTTATTGAGCACAGAAAATATTGCTCTGCATAGAAAATGCATCCGTGGGTGGTCAACTGCTGTACTGAACGCAAGTCACTTTGTAAGCTGTACTGTAAAAATTTTATTTTAAGCCTGGCAGTTTGTGACCTGGATATAGAATCATAGAATCATTTAGGTTGGAAAAGACTTAAAGATCATTGAGTCCAACCATAAACCTAACACTGCCAAGTCCACTAATAAACCACGTCCTTAAGCACCACATCTATACACGTCTTTGAAATACCTCCAGGGATGGTGACTCAATGACTTCCTGGGAAGCCTGATCTAATATTTGATAACTTCTTCAGTGAAGAAATTTTTACTAATATGCAATCTGAACTGCCTCTGGCACAACTTGAGGCCATTTCCTTTTGTCCTATCGCTTGTTACTTGGGAAAAGAGACCAACACCCACTTCACCACAACCTTCTTCTAAGTAGTTGTAGAGAGCAATAAGGTCTCCCCCTGAACCTCCTTTTCCCCACACTACAGAACCCCAGTTCCCTCAGCTGCTCCTCATAAGATTTGTGCTCCAGACCCTTCACCAGCTTTGTTACCCTTCTCTGGACACACTGCAGCACCTCAATGTCTTTCTTGTACTGAGGGGCCCAAAACTGAACACAAGATTCAAGATATGGTCTCAGAAGCACCAAGTATAGGGGGACAATCATTCCCCTAGTCCTGCTCGTCACACTATTTCTGATACAAGCCAGGATGCTGTTGGCCTTCTTGGCCAACTGGGCACACTGCTGGCTCATATTCAGCCAGCTGTTGTCCAACACCCCCAGGTCCTTTTTCTCTGGTCACCTTTCCAGCCGTTTGTCTCCAAGCCTGTAGCGTTGCATGAGGTTTTTGTGACTGAAGTGCAGGACTCAGCACCTGACCTTCTTGAATATCATACAATTGGCCTCAGCCCATTGATCCAGCCTGTCCAGATCCCTCTGCAGAGCTTTTCTACTCTCATTGCCTACAAACTTCCTGAGGGAGCACTCAGTCCCCTGATCCAGGTCAATGATAAAGATATTAAACAGAACCAGCCCCAACACTGAACCCTGGGGAATTACCGCATGTGATCAACCTCCAACGAAATTTAATTCTGTTCGCCACAACTCTTTGGGCTCGGTCATGCCAACAGCTTTTTACTCAGTGAAGAGTGCACCCTTCAAAGCTAAGAGCAGTCAGTTTCTCCCAGAAAATGCTGTGGGAAATGACATCAAAGGCTTTACTAAAGTCCAGGTAAACGACATCCACAGCCTTTCAGCCTTTCCCTTATCCACTAAGCAGGTCACGTTGTCATAGAAAGAGATCAGGTCAGTCGAGCAGGACCTGACTTTCACAAACCCATGCTGAATACGCCTGTATGTGCTACATGATGGTGCTCAAGATGATCTGCTCCATGACCTTCCCCAGCACTGAGGTCAGACTGACAGGCCTGTAGTTCTCCAGATTCTCCTTCATTTTTCTTGTCTTTTATGGCAGTAGCCAGATTAAGTTCTAGTTGGGCTTTGGCCCTTCTACTTTTCTCCCTGCATAACCTCACGACATCCTTGTAGCCCTCCTGAATGTGCTGCCCCTTCTTCCAAAGGCCATAAACTCTCTTTTTTTTCTTGAATTCCAGACAAAGCTCTCTGTTCAGCCAAGCTGGTGTTCTTCCCCACTGGCTTGTCTTTCAGCATATAGGGACAACCTGCTCCTGTGCCTTTAAGATTTCCTTCCTGAAGAATGTCCAGCCTTCCTAGGGACTCTGTCAGCCAGGCCCCTAAACAGGCCAAAGTCTGCCCTCTGGAAGTCCAAAGTGGCAGTTCTGCTGACACCCCTCCTTACTTCTCCAAGAATCAAAAACTCGGTCATTTCATGATCGCTGTGTCCGACACAGCCTCCAACCATCACATCACCCACAAGTCCTTCTCTATTTGCAAACAGCAGATCCAGCGGGGCACCTTCCCTAGTTGGCTCACTCACCAGCTGTGTCAGGAAGTTGTCTTCCACAAACTCGAGGAATCTCCTAGATTATTTCCTCCCCACTGTACTGTATTTCCAGCAGACATCTGGTAAGTTGAAGTCCCCCATGAGAAAAAGGGCTAGCAATTGTGAGACTTCTCTTAGTTGCTTATAGAATATGTCATCTTTCTCTTCATTCTGGTTGAGTGGTCTATAACGTATAACAGCCTCCCACCATGATATCTGCCTTGTTGGCCTTTCCTCTGATTCTTACCCATAAACACTTGACCCTTTCATCACTGTCATCAAGCTCTAGACAATTCAAACACTCCTTGTCATAGAGGGCTACCCCACCACCTCTCCTTCCTTGCTTATCCCTTCCAAAGAGTTTGTAGCCATCCATTGCAGAACTCCAGTTTTGCGAGTCATCCCATCGTGTTCCCATGATTGCAACTATATCATAGTTTTCCAGCTGCACAATGGCTTCCAACTCCTCCTGTTTGTTGCCCATGCTGTGTGCACTGCTGTAGATGCTCTTCAGTTGGGCTATTGATCCCATCACCTTTTTGGGGGGAGAAGCCCTAATTTCCATGTGATCATTCTCAGGCACTTCTGTGGTTTCTAACACATCAATAACCCCTGTGTCTTTGCTGCCCACGTGAATCTCCATCCCCTACCTCCAATTAGATGGCAGACCGAAGGACCTTGCCAGCACACCATCCCTCATACTCTGGCATGCCACCCCCAGTCTGATCTCTAGCAAGCCTGGTTTTATCCTTTTCCCCCTTCAAATCTAGTTTAAATCTCTTTCCATGAGCCCTGCTAACTCCTGCACAAGGATCCTTTCCCCGCTTTGAGACAGGTGTACCCCAATCTGCCGTCAGCAGGTCTGGTGTCGTGTAGAGCAACCCATGATCAAAACCCCAAAATTCTGCCAGTGGCACCAGGCTTGATCTCCTGGCTCTTCCTGTTTCTTCCTTCATCATTCCCTGCAACTGGAAGGATCGAGGAGAACACTACCTGATCCTTTAACCAGTCGTCCCAGGGCCCTGAAGTCTCTCTTGATTGCCCTCATCGCTGCCTACGTGAAAATCAATAATGGATAATAATCCCAGGGCTGTATGGCTATAGGGTAGGAAGTTTTCTCTTCACATCTTTAACCCAGGCCCCAGGGAGGCAGCAGAGTTCCCTAAAAAGTGGGCCAGGTCTGCAAATTGGGCCTTCTGTCCCCCTCAGGAGAGAGTCTCCTATGACTTCTCTAGTTTTCTTTATGGAAGTGGTTTTGACACAGGGCATAGGCCAACTTAACTTTGGCAACATCTCCAAGGTAGATGAACCATCATCCTTGTCACTGTTTTGGTGTTTCCTGCACCGAGCAGGAACTTGCCACTATTGCCCTCTGTCCCTTATGTCACTGTGTTCAGTCAGGTGGAGAGAGGTCAAGGAACCCTCCACATCATGTGTCCTGTCTGCCTGACAGGCCTGTCCCAGGGAAGGTAGGGTGTGATTCCAGTAATCTGTCTCTCTCTCAGACTCCATGATACTCCTCAACCTATTTACCTCCTCCTGGAGCTCTGTCACTAAGCTGAGGAGTTCCTCTGCCTGGGCACATCTCCCACAGGTGTACTCACTATTGCCATCTGATACTGGCATAACAGTAAGGCACATCCTGCAGTCTGACACCTGGGTGGCAGCGTGTTTCCATTGGAGCTCTGTCTGGGAAGCTGCATCATTCATGGCGGGTGCAGAGTTTAGAGTGCTGGGTGGATACCATTGTTGCCTGGTTGAACTGGCAGAGTTACAGTGCCCTTCCTGCATGCCCTGCCACGTGATGCTCCTTGTTGACGTACCACGCCCTGTTTGCTTGTCTTGGTCGAGGTTCCCCTGGCATTCCTGGTTGCTAGCACTCCCTAGGGGCTTCTTTTATACACGTGGGGGCTTGGCCAGTATTGTTCCTGGCCCCACCCAGGTCTTGTCAGACACTGTCCTGTGCACTGCAGGCTCCTGACAGCTCTCACGGCTCCCTGAGGTTCCCCCAGTTCAGAAGGCGCCCCCCCCCCCCCCCCCCCCCGGTACAGCACGGTTGAGAGCTCCACTGTGACTCATGGAATTCTACTTCTCTTCCTGTCTCAGTGAAGACCTAACTTATTTTTCTTGACCAACTGCAAATCTCATTTTCACATGCTGTTTAAGGAACTGGTTGAGGCTAGAATAAGTAATTTAGTGATGAGATGATATTATCATGAGCTTTGCTGTTATGTAGGCAGTAAGTTACAAGACAACTAATAGGAATTAGTGTTATGTGACCTCCATTGCCAACTAATTTGTCAAGGAGAGTCCACTCATTTTCTCTCTTCAGAGAGGAAGACACAGAGTTTAAGACATTTGCATCTATGTTCTCAGTACACTCTTACCTGATCATGAATGTCAACCATCACTGTGTTCTGCTGTGGCGGATGAGCAGCTGGGTGCAACATACGATGGGATATATTTGGAGGGTTAAAGGCTTGGGGCTCTTCTATTGCTTGCTGCTGTCCATAAGAGAGATGGTGATAGTTTTCATCTTGGCGAACAGAATTGTGTCGAGACAGACGATCCCTTCTTGCTCTCTGGCGGCGAACAGGAGGACTAAAAATGTATAAAGAGAAATATGTAAGATCACTTTAAAAAAGTTTTGTGACACTTTGTTGGCACAAAGACATTTGAACACTTGATTCACAGAATCACAGAATGGTTGAAGTTTAAAGGGTCCTCTGGAGGTCATCTAGTCAAACTCCCCTGCTCAAGTAGGGTCACCTAGAACGAGCTGCCCAGGACCATGTCCAGATGGCTTTTAAATATCTCCAAGGAAGGAGACTCCACAATCTCTCTGGGCAACCTGTCCCAGTGCTCAGTCACCCTCACAATAAAAAAAAGGGTTTCCCAATTTTCAGACAGAAACTCTTGTTTTTCACTTTGTGCCCATTGCCTTTTGTCTTCTCACTGGGCACCACTGAAAAGAGCCTGGCTCCATCCTCTTTGCAGCCTTTCTTAAGATATTTATATACATTGATAAGATGCCTGCCAAGCCTTCTCTTCTCCAGTCTGAACAGTTCCAGCTCTCTCAGCCTTTCCTCATAGGAGAGATTCTCCACTTCCTTAAAACCATCCTTGTGGACCTTCTTTGAACTTTCTCCAGTATGTCCATGTGTCTCTTGTACTGAGAAGCCCAGAACTGGACACAGAACTCCAGATGTGGCTTCTCCAGTGTTGAGTAGAGGGGAACAATACCTCCGTCAACCTGTGACACCCTGCTGGCATCCTTCCCTTTGACACTCTGTCCCCTGACCTTGGAAGCGTAGGCAAGGTCTCACCCACATTTCATATAGAGTCTGAAACTTTCAAATCACACTGCCATTGGTGGAGCCAAGGGGTAGTGCAACTCTCACCCTCATTCAAAAAGCATTTGCACAATTGACTGTTGCTCCCAGAAGACCCAGGCATCAAATGCTCCTGGCAGTCCACCAGAGCCATGGCATCACTTATAATAATGTGTTTGCTATCCATGATCTGGTGAGTCCATGTATGGGTGCATCATTGTATTGGGTCGGACTGGGATAGAGTTAACTTTCCCCATAGCAGCTCTCATTTGTAGCTAGAAAGGTGTTGATAACACACTAGTGTTTTTTGGCTACTGCTGAGCAGTGCTCCCACAGTGCTGTCTCTAACCCCAACCCTGCCAAAGGCCAGTAGGCTGTTGTTGGGCAGGACAGTTGACCGAAACTGACCAATGAGATATTCCATACCATGAGGCACTGTGCTCAGCAATAAAAGCTGAGAAGGGAGGAGGAGGAGGGGCATTTGTTGTTAAGGCATTTGTCTTCCAAAGTAACTACTATCCGTACTGAAGCTCTACTTCTCAGGAAGTAGCTAGATATCACCTCCTGATGGGAAATATAGAATAATTTGCTTGTTTGTTTCCTTTGCTTCCATGCATGGCCTTTGCATTCCTTCATTAAACTGTCTTTATCTTGACTCATGACTTTTTAATGTGATTATCCCTGTCTCACTGAGGAGGTGAGTGATAGAGCAGCTTGGTGGGCACTTGGCAGCCAGTCAAGGTTAACTCACCATAGTCGTTGCTCATCTTTCCTAATGCCTCGATAAAGGCAACATTGTTTTATAATGTGTTGTCAAACTCCATTACTGTTCATACCACAACCTACTGGCAACACTCCACCTAATGCAGTCCAGGTTAGTATTCGTCTTCTTTACCACAAGGTTGCATTGCTGGCTCACATTCAACTTGGCGAGCACCAGGACCCCCATTATCCTTTTCTGTTGATCCTCTTTCCAGTCATTCAACTCCCAGCATGTACTGGTGCATGTGGTTATTCCTCCTCAGGTACAAGACTTTGCACTTCCCCTTGTGGAACTAAAGATTCAGTAAACCTAAAATATCTTGGTTTAGTGTTCAGCAACCCTAAAAACAAGAATGAAAATTTCAGTAGATTTCCACATATTTATAATACTTGTGTGCTTCACAAAAATTATCTTTAGAGGTTCCTAATGAGTTGCAGCTGTGGTAATATTTGTATTTTACAATGGGTAACTGACATTTAAATCAACTGAAGCTAGCACATCTGCTTATTTTGAGTAAGCAATTTAGAGATTTGGGATTTGACTATGTATTCATGAGACAGACAATTAATAACTTGTCCATTAAAAAAAAGTTTGGATGAAGTGACTTGCATGGCATTTGTCATAAATTTTGCAGTAGAATAAGTAGAGACCATGGTGCCCTGCTTGATTCTACAATATGCCTTACAAGCTCCACAAATGAATAACTTATCCATTGCATGTCAAATCATTTGAATTACATGAGATTTAGTGCTACTCTGGATACAGGCTTGATGAGCCAAACTGCAGGAAAGAAACAGAAAGGGTCTGCGAATACTATAGCACATCCTTTCCAACACAGTCTGGAACGGAATGCAAGATTCTCAGCTTTAATCGTTCTTCTTGCTATCATCAAATAACCATGAAACCCATTGTCAACTCACTACATAACGCTGACATTTCTCAAGCTGCACCCAGTTTCACTACTGAAGGGTGGGTGGGGAGAAGGATAAGCATACTACCACAGTTGTTCATATGCTATTGTAATTGTATTAGGTTGGGGCAAAAATAATTGCCATTTTTAACCATCAACTTTAAAGCAGTATATCTCAGCTTAGAATAAAATTTATTAATCGAAATAAGAGCCATTAGAATCTACACATTGTTGCAAACCAGAAATAAGTCTATTTATTCCAGCAGCACTGAACTCTGGAGTCCTGGAACAGATGAATTCTTCAAAGACGTTTTGAGCTACTGTTTGGTTGTGGAAAACCTCTTGCAGGAAGTTGTCAAGATGCTTAAAAATGCGATAACTGGTAGGAGAGTCTGGTGAATAAGCTGAGTGAGGGAGAGTTTTGTAGCCTAGTTTGTGCAGCTTCTGCCGAGTCATACAGTTGGGTGTTGTCATGGAGAAGAATTGGTCCTTTTGATTGACCAGTGTTGGATGTAAACATTGCTGTTCTTGGTTCATTTTGTCAATTTCCTGGTGATACTTCTCTTTTGTGAGGGTTTCACCAAGATTCAAGAAGTTGTAGTGGATGTTTCCACTTGCCGACTGCCAAACAGTGACCATAGCCTGCTTTTGATGCAGCTTTGGTTTGGGGAAGTGTTTTGGTGCTTCACCTCGGTCCAACCATTGTGTGGAACATTGTCGATTGTCATATAGAATCCATTTTTTGTCACATGTCACAATGCAATCACAGAATGGATTGTTTTTGTTGTGCAAAAGAAATGCAGAGCAGACTTAATAACGGTGATTTTTTATTATTATTTTTGTTTGGCTCATGCAGCACCTATTTTGATTTTCCAATTTGGTGCAAATGTTGAACAACTGTAGAATGGTCAACATTTAGTTTTTTTACAACCTCTCAAGTTGGTTTGCGTGGGTTTCCTTCAATAATGGGCCTCAATTGGTTGTCGTCTATCACAGAAGGACATCTGCGACCTTCCTCATCTTCAAGGCTCTTGTTCCCGTTACGAAATTTTCGGAACCAATGTTGAACTGTACGTTCGTTGATGGTCCCCTGGCCAACTGCTTGGCTGATATTGCTAGCTGCTTTACATACACTGCTTTACATCCCCTTTTGAACTCATACAACAAAATCGCTTGACTTCTTTGCTTCTTTTCATCTTTAATTTGACAGTGCAATATAAAAAAGAATAAACAGTGAAAACAAAACCATTAGCGTAAATAAGTAGAGTGAATTTCATGCTATAAAATGGTATACTACAGGAACACAGTTAAATAAAAGTTAAATCCAAAATAAGCATGACAGTTTTACAATGACAAAAAAACAGCAATTTTTTTTGCACCAACCTAATATCATAGTCTTAGATTACTCATAATCAAAGATTGTATCCTTATCCCTCTCTGAATTGTTAGTATGATTCACCCGTTCAATTTCTTGCATCATTAAAATTTTCTTTCCTCTGTGTGATTCTAATCCTAGAGCAGATAATACCTAAGGCAGTAGACATTCTTTTTTCCTTGGAATATTCTAATTATAGTTTTAAAGCTGCTATTTCCTACTAAAACAAAAAGAATTGTAGGGGGGAAGGAGAGTTACCAACAAAAGTCCTAATTGTTTGGAAGAACAGTTAAGCAAATTCCATAATTATGATGAGCACTGATCCTCAGACAGAGCAACTTCTGTAAGACTGCTTCAAAAAAGAGAGAGGTAGATGAAGAAGGGAGTAGGGTTGGGCTTATTGTATTCCTTCTGGGGTGGGGTTTTCCTCCAGCTGGGCGGAACAAATAACTCTGAAAGCAGCAAAATTGCAAACAAAAGATTCTTTTACTATGTACAGTTATTAAAAAAAAAATTAGCAAAACTCAGAGTATCCAGATACACAGTTCTAAAAGCTTTCTAAATTTTAATTTATTGTGAATGACTCAGGAAGAGTACTCAGAACTACATCTAAATTATAAAATACCTATATATTGAAGTTACACTTCAATTTTTTTTCTTCCAAACACTGTGCTAGATGTTGTACAAAACCAGTAAGTGACAGTCCCGGGCACTCAAAATGATTTACAGTAAAAAAAGATGATGTGTCCAGTTGAGTTAAAGTGAGTCAGATGGAAGTAGACAGAAGAACACATAGTGAATATGATATTTAGACAGAAACAGCCATCATAACTGAAGAGCCTTGATGTCAGAGTTCTTTAAGGTAATTTCTTTGAAGCAGCAACTTTTTAAATGCCCTTACACTTTTGAAGTAAAATTGCTATTATGGCAAAGAACAAAGGAAGAACAAGAGGAAAAAGCAGCATAGCATAGCAAAGGGACAGAAGTTCCCACTTTCCATTAACTGGTATTAAAGAAAGAAAATGAATTTGTACTTTTTGGTTCCACACATGCACCAGTTGTGCTTACAATACAAAAAACTTCTGAAGCAAAGGACAATCAAATTGGGACAGCATCTTCTATAAATTCAATTTAAAAAGTGGAACAAAAAAGAATGTCTTCAAATTTTGGTATTTAGTGTTTAGTATAAGGCCTGCCAGCTGTCCAAAGCAAAAGAACTTCGTAACAATCTCCAGTCAGAGCAAGCTGCAAAGTTGCCTCGTAGAGAAGGACTTGGGGGTGTTGGTTGACAGCTGGCTTAATATGAGCCAGCAGTGTGCCCAGGTGGTTAAGAAGGCCAATGGCATCTTGGCCTGTATCAGAAACAGTATGGCCAGCAGGACAAGGAAAGTGATTGTGCCCTTGTACTCAGCACTGGTGAGGCCACACCTCGAGTACTGTGTTTAGTTTTGGGCCCCTCACTACAAGAAGGACATTGAGGTGCTGGAGCATGTCCAGAGAAGGGCGATGAAGCTGGTGAAGGGGCTGGAGAACAAGTCTTATGAGGAGAAGCTGAGGGAACTGGGATTGTTTAGCCTAGAGAAGAGGAGACTGAGGGGAGACCTCATCACTGTCTACAACTGCCTGAAAGGAGGTTGTGTTGAGGTGGGTGCTGGTCTCTTCTCCCAAGTGACAGGTGATAGGATGTCATCAAGTTGTGAGGTAATGATCTTAAGTTGTGCCAGGGGAGGTTCAGATTAGACATTAGGAAAAATTTCTTCACTGAAAGGGTGGTCAGGCACTGGAACAGGCTGCCCAGGGAGGTGGTTGAGTCACCATCCCTGGAGGTGTTTAAAAGACGGATAGATGAGTTTCTTAGGGATATGGTTTAGTATTGGACAGATGCGGTTGGGCTCAAAGGTCTTTTCCAACCAAGCGATTCTATGATTCTATGATTCAAACAAAGAATTTGTCCTATGGCAGGGAATAGAATTGGTGATGGAGAACCAACTTGGACATTGGAATGTACAACTGACTTGGAATGTACATTCTTAAGAATAAAGGTAACTTGACCTCACTTATAAGCAGTATTATGTAAAACTCTAATAAGGCTATTTTCTTAATGCAATATATATTTGCTTATCATGAATCTGAAAATTCCAACTGAAAATAGGGCCTTATTTTACTAGGCACAGTATAGAAATCTCTGATCAAAAGATCTTGTAGTATAAAAAGTAATCCAAATAACAGAAAAATAAAAATCCAGATAGTAAAGACCTTATAGAAAGCCACTGCAAAACATGGCAAAGATGCAGGCTGTGTCTACATTAGCAAGAATTGTAGACCAATAGTAGTGAATCTATTGAGCAAATCAGTTGGTAATGAGTACCCAATATCCACCCTATACACATATCAGGAAACTAGAACAAGCCCAAACACTGAATGCCCATTTACAGCTGGAGTACATCTTCCAGTTCAGCTTTAACGGAAAAGAACCTGCTTCATGAGGTGCAAGATCACTCTACAATAGGGATCAACTCATGACAAGCAGCAATAAGGAAATTTACTTTGAATGATCCCAACTAAAACATTAATAAGACTGGTGGTAGTCTGGGCTGCAGTGATCGTGCGCTGGTGGAATTCACAATCTTGAGGGATATGGGTCAGACAAAGAGTAGAGTCAGGACCCTAAATTTTAAGAGAGTAAACTTTCAGTTTTTTAAGGAATGAATGGATGGGACGCCCTGGGAAACTGTCCTCGGAGATAAAGGAGCTGAACAAAGCTGGCAGCTCTTTAAGGACATTTTTCTTAGAGCACAAGAGCCCTCAATTCCCACGTGTAAGAAATCAGGCAAGGAAGGAAAGAGCATGTCTGAGTAAGAATTGCCTGATCGAAATAAAGCGTAAGAAGGAAATGCAAAGGACATGTATCCTGGGAAGAATATAGGGATGCTGCCCAGATTTGTAGGGATAGGATCAGGAAAGCTAAGGGACAGCTGGAGCTGAATTTGTCGAGGCATGTGAAGAATAAAAAGGGCTTCTACAGTTAGAAGAAATGTACCCCCTTTGAGAAATAAGAAAGAAGAACTAGTGACAACCAATGTGGAGAAGGTTGAGATACTCAGTTTGACATATGGACTGTTAGATGAATAAAGAACTGGCTAGATGGCTGCATCCAAAGACTTCTAGTCGATCATTCAATGTTCAAGTGGAAACTGGTAACGAGTAGTGTTCCTCAAGGATCCGTAGCGGGACCAGTACGATTTAATATCTTCATCACTGACATAGATACTGGGATTGAGTGCACCCTCAGCAAGTTTTCAGACGACAGCAAGTTGAGTGGTTTGATTGACGTGCCTGAGGGTCAAGATGCCTTTCAGAGGGACCTAGACAAGAAGTGGGACCATGTGAACCTCAGGAAGTCTAACAAAGCCAACTGCAAGGTCCTGCACCTGGGTCAGGGCAATCCCAAATATCAGTAAAGACTAGGGGATGAATGGATTGAGAGCCACCTTGTGGGAAAGGACTTGGGCCTACTGATGGGTGAAAAACAGGCCATGAGCTAGCAATGCATCCTTGCAGCCCAGAAAGCCAATTGTGTCCTGGGATGCATAAAAAGATGCATGGCTGCATCCAGCTCTGGAGTCCCCCAATACAAGAAAGACATGGATCTGTTAGAGTGGATCCAGAGGAGGGCCATGAAGATGATCAGAGGGCTGGAACACCTCTCCTATGAAGAAAGGCTGAGAGAGTTGGGGTTGTTCAGCATGGAGAAGGGAAGGCTCCAGGGACATCTGATTGCAGTCTTTCAATATGTAAAGGAGACTTATAAGAAAGACAAAGAGAGACCTTTTGTCAAGGCCAATTGTGACAGGACAAGGGGCAATGGTTTTAAACTGAAAGAATGTAGGTTTACATTGGATATAAGGAAGAAATACTTTATGATGTGGGTAGTGAGACACTGGAACATGTTGCCCATAGAAGGTGTGGATGCCCCATTATTGGGAAGTCTTCAAGGTCAGGTTGGACAGGGCTTTGAGCAACCTATCTAGTGAAAGATGTCCCTGTCTGTGGCGGGGGGGTGGACTAGATGATCTTTGAATATCCTTTCCAATTGAAACCATTCTGTGACTCACAACAACGTTAAAAAAATCAAGCTCTGATCCATTAGTGCTTATCAGCTGTGGTTTAGCATCAGTGCTATAAAACTTAATTGAATTCCTACAGAACATGTGCACAGATGTGTATAAATTGTCCTTCCTCAATGATCTTGTTCTGGGAAGATAGATTAGTTCAGGCACACACCAGCAAGTAATGATAATGGAAGGATGGAAGGAAATGTGTGCAGACTGGTAAAATGACAAGCAAAAATGCCAAATACATCATATTCTGGGCAGTCCAATTCCAATTGCTTATAAATAAAAACATCTTGTGAACTGGATTTATGAGTCTCCACTGCACAGAACTGTATAAAGTACATACAGTAGTTATTCCGAAAAGAGAAACTTGAGTCAACAAATTGACTTTTTTTCTTAGATCTGACAGCTGTATGAACACCCATGCTTTGGACTGAAAGCTTCCAGATTTGTGGACTTGAAAAAGAAAAAAACACAGCATGTTTAAATGTATTCCTTCTAAGAGTATGTTATTATAGTTTAAAAAAACTATCTATGGAGTCAGAGGAGAAGCAACCATGTTTTTTCAACCTCACCTAAAATTTTACAGTCATAATGCACTGATACTTCCATTTTAGTAGAAATCATGCTATACAGTTTCTGTGATGTAAACAGAGGTCAGTGAGCTTTAAACTTTTATTAGATGATTTGGGCACATTCCTGAGGTATTGCAGAGTGCGAGGAGGGAGGGGAATTGAAAGCTTTTGCTCTGAATAACTGAATAGAAGAGTAAAGGTCATCTTAATTTTTATGCTTTCCTATACACTCTTATCCAGACATCAGATCAAAATGGGCATCTAAAACTCTACTCTTCCATGACTAAGGAAGCTTATTCCAAAAGTTCTGCCTCAGAGTGTTATGCGCTATACACTAAAAAACAGAGCAAAAATGTAATCTTTATAATATGCAAACCAACCACCTCAGCAACTGTATGATGCTATGGTATCCTTCAGTCAGGTCTTTCTCACCTTTGCTGTTTGCAAGACAAGGACTGAGTAGCGAGTGCAGTAAACATATATGACACTACATATGGAACTTATTGCTTTTAATAGCACCCTGACAATAAATAGAGTTTTATTACTGTATTGTGTTTATGTGGCAAGGTTTTGGTAGCAGGGGGGCTTCAGGGATGGCTTCTGTGAGAAGATGCCAGAAGCTTACCCCGTATTGGACAGAGCCGATTCTAGCCAGCTCCAAAACAAACCAAAGCTGAGCCAATCAGCAACATTAGTAGCACTTCTATAATAACATATTTAAGAAAAGATAAAAAAAAAAAATTGCACAACAGCAGCTGGGAGAGTGGAGTGAGAAAATGTGAGACACCAAGATCAGTGAAGAAGGAGCAGGAGGAGGTGCTCCAGGTGCCAGAGCAGAGATCCCTCTGCAGCCCATGGTGAAGACCAAGGTGACACAGGTTGTCCCTCTGCAGTCCATGGTGGATCAGATATCTATCCTGCAGCCCGTGGAAGTCACCACAACACAGTAAGTGGATGTGTCCCGAAGGAAGGTTCAGCCCATAGAGAGCTGACACAGGAGCAGGCTCCTGGTAGAACCTGTGACCCCGTGGAAAGGACCCATGCTGGAGCAGTTCTTGAAGAACTTCAGCCTGTGGAAAGAACCCACATTGGAGAAGTTTGTGAATGACTCCCGTGTATGGGACCCCGCACTGGAGCAGGAGAAGAGCGTGAAGAGGAAGGATTGGCAGAAACAATGTGTGATGAACTGACAACAACCTCCATTCCCTGTCCCCCTGCACTGCTAAGGAAGAGGAGGTAGAAGAGTTGGGAGTGAAGTTGAGCCTGGGAAAAAGGAAAGGTGGAAGGAGGATGCTTTAAGATTTATTCTTATTTCTCATTAGCCTGTTCTGTTTAATTAACTACAAATTAAATTAATTTCCGCAAGTTGAGTTTGTTTTGCCCGTGACTGTAATTGCTGAGTGATCTCCCTGTACTCATCTTGACCCACAAGCTTTTAGTCATATTTTTCTCCCCATCCTATTGAGGAGGTGGAGTGACAGAGCGGCTTGGTGGGTGTGGTATAACAGACTCGCTAGGCCCCGTGGATGGCAAGCACCAAACTCATCATGAATTTGCAAAGGAGAGCTTGTTTTTGCAAAAGAGAGCAGTTGGCAAGAGGGAACGGCCAGCAACAAACAACTGTGTCTGCTAAAACAGATAGATTGGGTGTTGGTCTCACACTCGTATCAGTTGATTGACACCTGGGGGGACATGGAGGCCGCACAGCCTGGTGCATGGGAAACTGCCGAGTCCCGGCTTCTGATGACACAAGTAGCCTTGCCAAGGGCCAATCAATACTAATTGACTCAGTCCCACCTCGCCAAGAGGTGCCAAACAGTTTTCAAAGGGAATAAAATTGGCACCTGAAAACCCTTTCTTTGGGGGACAAAAAAATAACCACCTCACCTCATGCATGGATCAAGGGGCCTGGATCTTTCTCCGCCCCCCCCCCCCCCAAGGAATAGCTTTTGGGTAAGACTCTGTCAGATGTTTTCCTGGGAAAATAACTACTATTGTTACTTGAGATATATATATATATGCGCTAATTCTTAACCAGTTATAATTTTTTTTAGCACTAACGCAGCAAATGAATTTATCAACGGCAATCCGAATTTGTTTTAATCTGTCACTTGAATTAAATTATTTGCTACCTCCAGCACTGTGAAATTGTCTCTCTGACAGGCATTGCTGTGGCTACCAGCTGCCCATTTGGACTCTGAGTTACAAGTATTAACCCTGTGTGTACCAGTCTCTAAGGAGACTCTCACAAGTAACTGAATTCTGACTTGTGGCAAAACATGTATAAGCACACACATATAATCCTTTAGTCATAAACTGTTGACCAAGTCTGGAACTAGAAATGGATTCAGCCACACCTGGGCTCCTCTCTGAGGGGGCACTTAGAAAGGAAGGGATCTGTCTTGAACCTTGTGACCCAATGGGAGTGCTCCCTCAGCCACCTCTCAGAATCTTGCCTATTTAATGTGACAGTGGACACCTGACATCTAGCCAAGGTCAACCCACCACAGTTCCCCTCTTCTCACCTTTTTAAAAGCTTATTTCTCCAGTACAGAATGACAGAAAGAAGCCAGCTCATAACAAAAAAAAAATGTTAATTTCTCTCTACTCTTACAAATTATTAGAAGAGGAAAGAACTTAAATTGCTTTCAACATAGAGTTTTCTGTTGCACTTATTATAATTTAGTAAAAAAAAAATCAAAAGAAGCACTGGAATATTTATCATCTAATAAATACTATTTATTGTTGCCTGAAATAGACTTCCCCTGAGTTGACAATAGAGAGAATAAGTAACTGATCCCTAACCTAAATAGCTTACTTACCTACTCCTACTTTGTGCAGGTGTGCTGCAGCGTTCCCCGGAGAAATGATGTTGGTTGGACCGAGCCAAAGGAGGCTGTCTATTTGATGCCATCTCCCATGGTCTCATTGGTGGTGATGCAGTTGGTGATGCCACTGTATAGTCAAAGACTGAATGAGAAAGGCGTTGTCTCTTGGGACTTGAACTGTCTTCACTCTGTGTCAATGTAGACAAAAACCCCACCCCTCAGCTGAGTGATTTGTTTCCCATATTGGAACTCCAATATTATTTACTTCAGTTAGCATTAGAGAGGGACACTTAACAAACTATATCGAAACATCAAGTTAAACAACTATAAGTAGTTGTAGACTTAATTGTCCATCTGAGCATTTTTCCAAAAGCATATTTTAGTAACATCAAGATATTTTAGATACTAATGCTCAGGTAACCACAGAAGTTATATCAGAAAAAGGAGTAGACGTTTACTTCAGGAGAAAGAGGTAGGCCCTATTTTGTTATAATTTTCAACACAGGCACTACATCTCTAATACAGATTTAGGATATAAACACATAAATGAGTGATCCAAAGACCTTTTTGAAAAAGATAAGTACTGATTTCACACCAATAAGATCTATATTTGTCAGTAAATAGATGCCATATAGAGCTCTAGTTCGGCATATGCACTCTGTTCCTAACAGGCACATGCTTATATAGCTGAAAAAACATTTTTAAATGTTTGGATTACAAATCAGCTCTGCTATCCCAACACAGAGGTGCCTCATCTTTTAACTTGTTAGTGCAGTAATAGTAATTAACAGGAAAGGACAATGTGATCACAAACAAGCACGATGAAAAACTTGGTTTAAGTTTGTGTATTTTTATGAAGTTCTACTGAGATTAGGTAGCTCCAAGAGTTATCAGTGTTAATGATATGAAAATCATTCACCTCCAAGTTTATATTTGGTCCTAAACAGAAATAGTTACCTCTCATTTTTACTGCTTGTCCTTACTTAAAATGGATAGCTGGATATTTCTTCTTCTTCACCATAATAATTTCAGTTAAGAGATATGATGTGATGAGTTTAAGAAACCAAATATTTACAGTCATTTTCAGATGATGAATACAGGGAAAACTGAGCTTCTCTACAATAATTGGCTTCCTGAACTGCCCCCTCTAACCCTGTTAGAAGCCTTTTGCTTCATATACTTTTAGAGACTATCATGTTTTAAAGCATCTCTACACTTATTCATTCCTCAGTTTTCCTCAGTTTACAAAACATTTTTTTTCTTCCTATTTTATTGTCCTTCTTATGATTTTTAGCTTTAAAGGAGTCTGACTTCCACTTTCTGAACACTCTCAGTTTAATAGAATATTTAATAGAATCATAGAACAGCCCAGGATGGAAGGGTCCTCAAAAGATCATCTGCTCCAACCTTTTGTGGGGAAGGAAGCCTAGATGAGATTGTCTAGAGCCCTGTCCAATTGCATCTTGAAAACCTCCAGTGATGGGGGATTCTACCACATCCCTGGGGAGTTTGTTTCAGTGAATGATTGTTCTCACTGTAAAACATTTCTTTCCTAAATAGAGATGAAACTTCTCTTGGTACAACTTGAACCTGTTGTCCCTTGTCTTTTCCATGTGACTCCTTGTCAAGAGAGAGCCTCCATCCTCTTAGTAGCTGCCTTTTAAGTACTGGAATACTGTGATGAGGTCCCCTTGAGCCTCCTCTTTGTCAGGGAAAAAAGACCCAACTCCTTCAGTCTTTCCTCATAGGGCAGGTTCTCCAGCCCTTTGATCATCTTTGTGGCCCTCCTTTGGACCCTCTCAAGTCTGTCTATGGCTTTCTTGAATTGTGAGAACCAGAACTGGACACAGTACTACAGGTTTGGCCTGACAAGTACTGAGTAAAGTGGGATGATCATGTCTCTGTCTCTGCCAGTGATGTCCCTGTGGGTGCAGCCCAAGGTCCGATTTTCCTTTGTTGCTTGCAGCAGCACACTGCTGACTCATGTTCAGCTTCTTGACCCCCCAGGTCCCTTTCAGCAAGACTGCTCCCCAGCTACACAGATCCTAGCCTGTATCGGGTTCTTTGATTATGTTGCCCCAGGTGCAGGACCTTGCAGTTGTCTTTGCTAAACTTCATACCTTTTTTGCTATCCTACTCTTCCAGCCTGTCCAGGTCTCTCCCTTCTGATGTGTCTGCCTCACCACACAGCTTGGTGTCATCAGAAAATTTGGTGAGGGTGCTTTCAATCCCTTCATCCAGATCATTTATGAAGATGTTGAACAGTGTGAGGCCCAGTATCAAACCCTGGGGGACCCCAGTTAGGACAGGCTGCCAGCCTGAGTAAAAAACACTGATCATCATCCTCTGGGCACTGCCTGTTAGCCAACTTCCTACCCATCTCACAGACCACCCATTCAGTCTGTATCTTGCCACTTTGTCCAAGAGAAAGCTGTGGGAAACAGTGTTGAACACTTTGCTGAAGTCCAGGTACACAACATCCACTGCTCTGCTCTCCTCATGTCAACAAAATAAGGTATTATGTTGTAGAAGGTGATCAGGTTAGTCTGGCATGACTTGCCTTTGGTGAATCTGTGCTGCCTTTTCCCAATCATCTACTTCATTTATTTTGTAATAGTTTCCAGGAGGAGTTGTTCCATTATTTTCCCAGGGACTGAAGTAAGACTAATGGGCTTGTAGTTTTTCCTGGGTCCTCTTTTGGGCCCTTCTTGTAGATGGTATGACATTTGCCCTCTTCCGATTGTCAGACACATCCCCAATCTCCATAACTTTTCAGTGATTTTTAGCTCGCATCTGTATAAGCACACTCTTTTTCTAATCCTTAAGTTCTATCAACATATGAGAAGAAAAAAGTATTTTCCCCTCTTGACTTTACAGTCTTTCTGACTACTTTTCACCTCTTTTCAGACTTCTATTTTAAAGTTACATGCCACAAGCTGGAGATTTTTCCCCTTCTAAATCCTTACTCAAGCAGTTACCATTACTAACCCTAGTAATAATTTGGCAGGAGAAAAAGGTGAAATATCAAAAGAAAAGAACCATGCAATACCTAGGGGAATGCCGAATTTTAATATCTTGGGGTTTTTTCCACAGAATGGTTGAATTTGGAAGAGACTTCTGGAGATCATTTGGTGCATCACCCTACTCAAGCAGGGCCACCTAGAACCAGTTTCCCAGGACCATATCCAGACATTTTAATATCTCCAAAGGAGGGAGACTCCACAACCTCTCTGGGCAACCTGTCCCAGTCCTCCGTCGCCCTCACAGTAAAAAAAGTGTTTCCTAATGTTCAGACGAAATAGCTTGTGTTTTGCTTTGTGCACATTGCCTCTTGTCCTGTCACTGAGCAACACTGAAAAGAACCTATCTCCATCTTCTTTGAAGCCTTGTTCAGATATTCAGCGACATTAATAATGAGATCTCCCCTGAGCCTTCTGTCCTCGAGGCTGAACAGTCCCATCTCTCTCAGCCTTTCCTCATAGGAGAGGTGCTCGAGTCTCTTAATCAACTTCACGGTCCTTCACTGGACTCTCTCCAGTATGTCCATGTCTCTCTTGTATCGAGGAGTCCAGATCTGGACACAGGACTCCATGTGCGGCCTCATCAGTTCTGAGTAGAGGGGAAGGATCACCTTCCTTGACCTGCTGGCATCACTAACAGCAATAACCGCCAACTGGAGAAGTGCCCCAGTCATGAGAAAAAAGCTTAAATCAGAATATGCACATTTTATGTACTAGAGAATCTTGCCAAAGACAAATTGTTAGGAAACTAAACTTCATTATTTCTACCACTTCGATTTGTTTATTTAAATTTATATTTTTGTTGCAACAAAATTAATGTAGGACACTCAGGCTAGGGAAAAGCAAATTTTTATACCAAGTTGACTGGAGACAAGAAAAAAATACATGCAATAAAGGTAGCTAAGCCATGGAAACATGGCACACTGTGGGCTCTGGAATGCAAAAAGGAAGAAATTAATTTAAGAAGGAGACAGGGTGCAGTGAAGCTGGAAGAATAGTAAAATAAATCAAAGCGATAAAATATTCACCACTCCACCTATACCTTTGCTGTGGTTTAACCCTTGCTGGTAACTAAACACAACACAGCTGCTCACTCAGTCCTACCCCTGGTGGGATAGGAGGAGAATCAGAAGGGTAAGACTGAGAAAGAAACTCATGGGTTAAGATAAAGACTGTTTAATAATTAAAAATAAATAATAATTAAAAATAAGATTGTTTTGTGTAAGGAAAAGACAAAACAACAACAAAGAGAGATGAAAATAAAAGCCAAGAAAAGACAAGTGATGCAAAAGAAAACAATTGTTCACCACCAACTGACCAATGCCCAGCCAGTCCCCAAGCAGCAGCAGACCCACCAACCTCGGTCCCAGTTTTATTGCTGACCATGACATCAAAGAATCATAGAATCGCTTGGTTGAAAAAGACCACTGAGTCCAACCGTACCTGTCCACTACTAAATCATGTCCCTGAGAAACTCATCTACCTGCCTTTTAAACACCTCCAGGGATGGTGACTCAACCACCTCCCTGGGCAGCCCATTCCAGTGCCTGACCACCCTTTCAGTGAAGAAATTTTTCCTAATGTCTAGTCTGAATCTCTCCTGGCACAACTTGAGCCCATTTCCTGTCATCACCTGTCACTTGGGAGAAGAGAGCAGCACCCACCTCAATGCAGCCTCCTTTCAGGTAGTTGTAGACAAGTGATGAGATCTCTCCTCAGCTTCCTTTTCTCTAGGCTAAACAACCCCAGTTCCCTCAGCCGCTCCTCATAGGACTTGTTCTCCAGCCCCTTCACCAGCCTCGTTGCCCTTCTCTGGACACACTCCAGCACCTCAATGTCCTTGTAGTGAGGAGCCCAAAAATAAACACAGTACTCGAGGTGCGGCCTCACCAGCACTGAGTACAGGGGCACAATCACTTCCCTGGTCCTGCTGGCCATGCTGTTTCTGATACAGGCCAAGATGCCATTGACTTTCTTGGCCACTTGGGCACACTGCTGGCTCATATTAAGCCAACTGTCTGCCAGCACCCCCAGATCCTTCTCTTCCAGGCAGCTCTCCAGCCATTCTTCCCCAAGTCTGTAATGCTGCATGGGGTTGTTGTGTCCCAGAGCCTCCCTAACCTCAAGCAGATAAACGCTTCCACCCAGCTTAGTGTCATTCGCAAACTTGTTAAGTGTACGCTCAGTCCCCTCGTCCAGATTGTTGATAAAGATATTGAACAGAACTGAACCCAACACTGAACCCTGGGGAACACCACTTGTGACTGGCCTCCAACTGGATTTGACTCCATTTATCACCACTCTTTGGATCCAGCAATCCAGCCAGTTTTTCACCCAACAGTGGCCGTGCCTGTCCAGGCCAATGGCAGCCAGTTTCTCCAGCAGAATACTTTGAGAAATGGTGTCAAAGACTTTACCAAAGTCCAAGTACACCACATCCACAGCCTTTCCCTCGTCCATTAAATGGGTAACCTTGCCATAGAGGTTGGTCTGGCAGATCCTGCCTTTCATAAACCCATATTGACTAGACCTGATCACCTAGTTGTCCCATGTGTGCTGGATGATAGCACTCAAGATGATCTGCTCCATGACCTTCCGTGGCACACAGGTCAGACTGACAGGCCTGTAGTTCCCTGGATCCTCCCTCCAACCCTTCTTGGAAATGGGTGTAACATTTGCCAGCCACCAGTAAAGTGGAACCTCCCCAGTAGATGATGGAAAGGGGTTTGGTGAGCACCTCTGCCAGCTCCCTCAATACCCTTGGGTGGATCCCATCTGGCCCCATAGACTTGTGTATGTCTAATTGGCTGAGCCGGTCTCTAACCAATTCTTCTTGGATCGTTGGAGTTTTGTTCTGCTCTCCTTCCCTGTCTTCTGGTTCAGGAGGCTGAGAACCCAGAGGACATTTTACCTTGCTATTGAAGACTGACGCAAAGAAGGCATTAAGTACCTCAGCCTTATCCTCATCCTTTGTCACTATTGTTCGCCCTGCATCCAGTAAAGGAGGAAGATTCTCCTTGGTCCTCTTATTGTTGTTAATATATTTTATTATCTTTCACAGAATTGGCCAGTTGAAGTTCTAGTTCAGCTTTAGCCCTTCTAATTTTCTCTGTACATGATCTCACATTGAGTCACCATGCCTGGAGGTATTTCAAAGACGTGTATAGATGTGGTGCTTAAGGACGTAGTTTACAGTTGGACTCCATGATCTTAAAGGTGTTTTCCAACCTAAATGATTCTATGATTCTATATCCAGGTCACAAACTGCCAGGATTAAAATGTAATTCTTACAGCATGGCTTATGTAACATACAGATGGACTTGTGATCAAGGGGTGGAGCTGACCATGGAGGCCATCACACAAGTCACCCATGAACATGAAACATCACAGTATCACAGTATCATAAGGTTGGAAAGGACCTCTGAGATCATCAAGTCCAACCTATAACCCAACACAACACCAACCCATCATCTAAACCATGGCACTCAGTGCCTCATCCAGTCTCCCCTTAAACACCTCCAGGGTTGGCAACTCCACCACCTCCCTGGGCAGCGCATTCCAATGGCCAATCACCCTTTCAGTGAAGAACTTTTTCCTAACATCAAGCCTAAACCTCCCCTGACGAAGCTTGAGACCATGTCCTCTTGTTCTGTCACTGATCACCTGTGAGAAGAGACCAACCCCTGCCTGACTACAACCTCCTTTTAGGTAGTTGTAGAGAGCAATGAGGTCTCCCCTGAGCCTCCTCTTCTTCAGACTAAACAGCCCCAACTCCCTCAGTCGCTCCTCGTAGGGCGTGTGCTCCAGCCCCTTCACCATCTTCATTGCCCTCCTCTGAACACACTCCAGCATCCTGACATCTTTCCCAAACTGAGGGGCCCAGAACTGCACACAGTATTCAAGATGAGGCCTAGTCAGTGCCGAGTACAGGGGGACGATAACTTCTCTGGTCCTGCTCGCCACACTATTCCTGATGCAGGCCAGAATGCAACATGTGCTGCAATCAAGCGAGCTACTTGAGTAAAGTGTCCCTGGAATAGACGGCAGTGACTGGGTTTTTGATACAGTGAAGTGTGGCAAATTGACTTTATTGGACCACTGCCACGAACACACCAAGGCAAGCACTGCATTCTCACCATGGTGGAAGCAACTACCAGGTGGCTAGAAACATAACCTGTTAACCATGCTACTGTTCGAAACATCATCTTAGACCTTGATGGGCAAATTTTGTGGTGACATGGTTCCCCAGAAAGAATTAAGTCAGATAATGGGTCTCATTTCCTAAATAACCTGATAAACTCCAGGGCCAAGAAACATGACATTGATTGGGTGTATCACATCCCTATCAACCACAAGCCACTGTAAAGATTGAACAATATAATGGACTGTTAAAGCCTATACTGAGAGTATTGGGCATGGAAGCATTGGGATATAAATTTAGCACATTTCACTTGGCTGGTTAATACCAGAGGATCTGCAAATCATCCTGGTCCTGCCCAAACAAAGCCCCTCCATAGGCTGTGGAAGAAGATAAGGTCTCCATAGTGCACATAGGGAAGTGGCTGTAGAAGGCAGTGGGGATTGCTGCTCCCTTAGGAAAAGGCAAACCATTCATGGGATTGTCTTCGCTCTAGGATCTGGGTGTATTTGGTGGGTAATGCAGAAAGATGGGGAGATCTGGTGTGTACCTCAAGGAGATTTAACCTTGAGGGGAAAATAGTCTGTGATGTGAGTTGTATGTTGTAGGAATTAATGTAGCAGGAACTACCTGAATTGACGAAGAGTGAGCTTTGCAAGTAACCCAACAAGTGCAGCAATGACCTAAACCAAGCTGGTGTTGGTGCCCAACAATTGATCATGCTGCTTCTTCTGTCCTGAGTGATCACCTTGACAGATGGGGCCCAAGTCATAACATGTTATGAAAATTTGGTGAATAGTGGAGGCCCATGGAATGAGGAAATAATATCTAACTATCTGTTAAAGGGAGAAGGGATAGTAGTTAACGAGGATGTATAAATCTATATGTTGGATGTAAAGATGGTTTAATTATGTTGTATAAGTTACAAGTGTTGGCAGGAGGGGATTTCAGGAATGTGAAACAGATACAATGGGATCATCAGAAGATACGTTAATGCTTCAAATTATGTAGAATAAACATGATGCAAATGGGATGGAATAAGCAGTGGAGATTGTACTGGGTCTGGCTGGGATGGAGTTAACTTTCCCCATAGCAGCCCTCATTTTACTATACTTTCTATTGGTAGCTAGAATGGTGTTGATAACATGCCAATGTTTTGGCTACTGCTGAGCAGTGCTCCCAGAACATCCAGATTGTCTCTCCAACCTCCTTCCCCACAAAGACTAGGGGTGGGCAAGAGGTTGGGAGGGGACATAGCCAGAACAGCTGATCCAAACTGGGATATTTCATACAATATGATGTTGTGCTCAGCAATAAAAGCTAAGAGAAGTGGTGGTGGTGGTGGTGTGTTATTAGAGCGTTTGTCTTCTGAAGCAACTGCTACACACACTGAGGCCCTACTTCCCAGGAAGTGGCTGGACATGACCTGCTGCTTTCTTTCATTCTGCTACCTTTATCTCAACCCACGAGTTTTTAATCTTATTTTCTCCCCCTGTCCCGCTGAGGAGCAGGGAATAAGCAAAGTTTGGTGTGAGGCGCATGTGTGCAGAGTAAGAGAGACAGAGGCAGGCACATGCACACAGATGCAGAGGAGGAGACAGACATGCGCGTGTACATACACAGACTGGAGCACCCCCACACACAGAGAGAAACACGGAGGTGCGCATACAAATACAGAGGAAGAAAGACAGGCAGATGCACAGCACACACATGGAGAGACATGCACGTAGAGAGAGAGAGGCAGAGACACAAGCACACAGACGCAGAAGGAAGAGGCACACACACAGAGACGCACATGCACAAAGATGCAGAGAAGAGACAGATGCATGTACACACAAAAGCAGAGGAAGTGAGACAGGTACATGCACACAGATACAGAGGAACAGAGATTTATACACACAAAGAGGTGTAAAGTGAGAGAGAGACACAGAGGCAAACAGACACACTCAGATTCAGAGGAAGAGCATCTGAGAGACAATAATGCAGATAGACAGAGAGACATGCACAGACATGCACGCACACAGACATAGAGACATGCCTATGCAGACACAGAGAAATACAGGTGCATTCACACAGCCACAGAAACATGCACGCGCACAGAGGCAGAGGAGGGAAGAGATCCATGTGCACAGAGACATGTCCAGACAGATGCACAGAGAGACAGAGAGATGCACGCACACACACAGATACAGAGGAAGAGAGAGACAGAAAGACAGAGGCATGCACACAGATGCAGAGTGTTATGGTTTAATCCTAGTAGACAGCTAAGCATTACACAGCCACTCGCTCACTCCTCCCACAGTGGGATGGGGGAGAGAACAGTGCAATAAGAAAAAAAGAGGGAAAAAAAACCCAAAGGAAAACAAAATCCAGAAAAACAAGTGATTCAAAAAACTGCTCACCGCCAGCCAACTGATGCCCAGCCAGTCCCTGAGAAATGGCAGCCCCAGCAAATTTCCCCCTCCCTAACTAGTTTTTATTGCTGAGCATGACATCATATGGCATGAGATATCCCTTTGGTCCATTGGGATCAACTGTCCCACGTGTGTCTGCTCCCAACTTCTTGTGTGTCCCCAGCCTACTCACTGGCAGGGCAGTGTGAGAAACAGAAAAGGCCTTGACACCATGTAAGCACTGCTCAGCAATAAGTAAAACATCAGTGTGTATCAACACAATTTCCAGCACTAATGCAAAATATAGCCCCATACCAGTTACTATGCCGAAAATTAACTCTATCACAGCCAAAACAAGCACATTCTCCACCCCTTATCCCATACCATTTATGTGCTGGTCCCACACTATCCACTATGTCCTCATTAACCACCCCCGCCCTTCCCATCCTTTCACAGTTATCATTCCCTTAGTCTATGGACCACCCCTGTAAAATGTCTATTCAGTTGATTATTCCATGACTTTGGGGTCCATCTGTTACGGAGGTCACTCAGGACAGGAGAGCATGGAGTTACTGGGCACCAAAGCCAGCTCAAGTCGGGTCACCACTGTACTCACACTGCTTCTCATGAGGTTCGTCCTTCATTGGTTTGGGTGGTTCCTGTTGTACTTCCTATAACATGCAACTCAAATCATGAATTACAAGAATTTAAAGCTATATCGATTACAGTCTCCACCCTTGATCCCTGTTTACCAGGCCATAAGGTTTAACATTGCAATGAACTTTTCCTCTTGTTCCTAGCCTGGCTAGCAGCAAGGGGTTCCTGTTATAATGCTTTGACATATGGCAGCGACAGCTATATGTAGCATTATACAACACTAGCATCATACAGCAATGATACCATACAACTCAAATCATGGGTTATTTTCACCCAGGATGAAATCTCCTTGTGATATACATCGGACTTCCTCATCCTTATGCATTACCCACCAAGTACACCCACATCCTTGAGCAAATAAAACCCCACAAATGGATTTGCCCTTTCCTGAGGAAAGAATAAGCCAGACTGTCTTTCTCAGCCAGTTCCTTATATGTACTACGGGGATCTTATCTCCTTCCACAGTGTGCAGGGGTTTTGACTGGGGAGGGCCAAGTCGACTGACAGATCCTCTAGTGTTAAATAGCCAAGTGGCTTTTGCTAAATGTGTATCCCAGTGTTTGAAGGTCCCACCACCCATCGCTCTCAGTGTAGTTTTTAACAGTCCATTGGATTGTTCAGTTTTCCCAGAGGCTGGTGCATGATAAGGGGACTTGATACACCCAGTCAGTGCCGTGTTCCTTGGCTCAGGTGTCTATGAGGTTGTTGATCACCTCCACCACATCTAATTCCCTTAGATACTGGATACTTCCCTCAGTGGTGGTCCACTTGCCTTGGTAATTTACAAGACCTTCTTTGAGGGGATACCTTTCCTTCACACTCAAGGGGAGTCACCTCCAGAGACTGAGGACTCTTGACCCTTTTCCAATACCTTTGTCGATGGCCTTATCCCTAGCAAGGGATTCCAGCTGCTGGGCTTCCTTACTCACTAATTCCCGACTATTGGCCCCAATATCCCAGCACTGGAGCAATCAGCTGATAATTTGCTTGCCTGGTTAATGGCTTAAATCTTTGTATACCTCACAACTCACTCAGGGATAGGAATCAGGTGGTTTCTGATTCATTCATGCATTCAGTCTCTTCCCTCCCCTGTTCTTGTGACTGCCCTGCTGTCAAGGACTGACATGTAAACCACAGATAAACTGTTCTTCATATTTTGTCTTAAACTGCTGTTATCCAGACATGTTTTGAGATGAGGTGGTTGGCACTTGGAACTGGTTTCAAAAGATCACAACAAGGACACCAGCCTTCGCACCTGCTAAAATGTTCTTTGTGCAGGCGTGAGAGAAGGGAGTCAGCCATCAGTCATACAGTTCAGGAGGGGCAGTTGGGGGGCTTAACACTCCTCAGGCCAACTAACATGCTTTTGTGAGATAATTGAGTGACAGCTTATATAACACAGAATCCCTCCTAGAGAATGCTCAGGGGATGTAAATAGGCCTGATCCGCAGGTAACCACGGTATAAAAGGGGAAGTCACTTTATCAATAGATGTCCCCATCTTCCAGGATTTTTTGCATCATATTTAATCGTAGGATCCTTGGAAAGGTGAACTATGTCTTTTCCACTGATTTTCTGTTTCCTCTTTTAATTTGCATCTCTTCTCTACTCTCTGATCCCTCTGTCTCTCCCCCTTCTTCTCATTTCCTGAGAGGCATGATGTTACTTTAAACTATATGTATATATACACACACATTTTTGCCTTCACCACAAATCAATAGTTGTTTTATATTAATAGATGACTGGATATTTTCAGACTGCCTTGGTATTAATAAATTAGTTTAATTTAACCACACAGTGTTGTTATCACTCTTAATTCACATACTTGTTATTTTGACATTCTACAGTGGCCCAGCTCTTGGGTATGTGAGCATCTATGTGACCTATTTTACAACCAGGTTCTCCACTCAGGTAACCATGTCTTGCCACAATTCATTAGCCCAGATTTGTTTACCTTTGTGCTGTCAGTAGCTCTTCTTCGATTGCTGTAGCCACCCCCACAGGGCATTTGCAGTCATCCATGAGTCAGAGTACTGGCCATTTTTCTTGTTCAGCAACATCTAAAGCCAGCTGGATGGCTTTCATCTCCGCAAACTAACTCGATTCACCTTTACCTTCAGCAGTTTTTATGACTTGTCATGTAGGACTCCACACAGCAGCTTTCCACCTTTGATGTTTTCCCACAATATGACAGGATCCATCTGTAAACAGGGTGCATCCCTTTTAATTTTCTGCTCATTTATTATACAGTGAGGCCTCTTCAGCATGAGTCACCTCCTCTGGTGACACTCCAAAGTTTTGGCCTTCTGGTCAGTCTATGATCACTTCCAAAAGTCCTAAGCAGTCAGGGTTTCCCATTCGAACCTATTGCATTATCAGTGCGACCCACTTACTCCGTGTAGCATCACCTGCATGATGTGTAAACGGGACCCTCCCTTTGAACATCCAGCCCAGCACAAGCAATCAAGTTGCCAAAAGGAGCTGTGCTTCAGTACCAGCTACTTCTGAAGTGGCTCAAATTAATTCACATGCTGCTAATATCTCTTTTTCACTTGGAGTGTGATGAGCTTCAGATCCTCTATATCCCCAACTCCAAAACCCTAGAGGTCAACCTCGAGGCTCCAGGTGGGGCCATGGTCCCTGGCTGTGGTGTAAAGCATGTTTTTCACATCTTGTCCTTCCTAGACTGGCCCAAGGGCTGCTGCAGAAACTATCTCCCACTGTTTTGATCAAAGTCTTACTGCTGTTCAGGGCCCTATTCGATATTGTTCTTCTTCTGGATCATTCGATAGAGAGGGCTTGTGATCAGACTATAACCTGGAACGTGCATTCTACAAAACCCCATAACACCTAAGAAAGCTTGTGTTTCCTTTTTGTTAGTTGATGACGACGTAGCTGCTATTTTATTGGTCACATCCATTGGGATATGACAATGCCCTTCTTGCCATTTTATTCCTAAAAACTGGATCTCCTGTGCAGGTCATTTGACCTTACTTTGTTTTATAGGAAAACCAGTGTCACGTTAAAAAGAGTAAAGGGTCTGATGTGTGGCTAAGAAAAAGGAAGCCCTCCTGTCAGAGCAAATGTGCCTGTCAGTGTCCAAAGAGGGACTTTCACTGAACAGTCTCACAGATTTGTCTCACTAAACTAGGCCTGTCAGCATCTGCGGAGGACTCCACTGAGCAGTTTCACGAGGTTGATAGGAGCAGTGTTTGTCTGTAAGAGCCCCTTATTCACTGATCAAATTCACAAAGTTGAATCAATAAAACAATTCATTGAAGCAACATCTATAACAATTTTGAAATTGCTGGTGATAAATTAACTCACTGCAACATCAAGCCAAATCTAAAAATTAAGCACTTATAGTTAACTGTAATTTCCCAGGTAAGATCTGACATGCTTGGAGGCTCAGATCTTACTAAGGAGGTGTCCCTGCTTGGGGAGGAGAGAGAGATTCAGGCCCGCCAACTTGTCCCATAGTTGGAACTCCCATCCTCAAAATAGAGGATTCTAAATGTCAGATTTATAGTCTTGGTGATTCTTAGAGAAGTCAATTGTTGGATGCCAATTGGCCCTTAGCAAGTTTTATTGTGTCATCACCAGTGGGATCCAATGGCTCAGCACGCCCCTTCTGAACAGGGACTTTTGGTACAAAGGTATAAGTTGGGGGGGTGGTCTTATCTGGTTTTACTGCAGCAACATCTGGCTGTGAAACTTCAATATCATCCCAAATGCCACTGACTAGATTAAGTGTTAGACCACAATTTGCCTCATCTGCTTTGCAAGATAAACGTGTTTTCTAGCCTTGCTGCCCCCCACTGTTGGACCCAACAAGTCTGAATAAGTCCAGTATCCCACAACCAGCTTTCAAAAGAATCTGGATTATTCTTCTCCCTTTCTCAAACACTTCCTCCGCTGTGTTGCCCTACATGATGATGTAATCAATATACTGCAGGTGTTTGGGAGCTTCACCTTGTCAATGCAGTCTGTATCAGTCCATGACAAACGGTAGCACTGTGTTTCCACCCCCAGGGCAGTCAGTTCCAGGTGCACTGGATACAATTCCACATGAATGTAAACTGTGCCCTGCACTCTGCTGCCAAAGAGACTGAGAGAAACACATTAGCAATATCAATTGTGGCAGATCACTTGTCTATTTTCAACTCCAGCTCATATTGGAGCTCTAGCATGTCCAGTACGGCAGCACTCAGCGACAATGTGCCTTCATTCAGGCCACGATAGTCCACTGTTAGCCTCCACTCCCCATTAGATTTTTGCACTGGCCATATGGGACTATTAAAGGGTGAGCGAATCATATTGATCACTCTTTGACTCTCCGGTCACCAGATCAATTTAGGGAGTCTCAATTGGTGCAATATGGTCACTCGTGCACTGTCACGGTAGCATTTTGCGCCTGCTGTTCTTTAACCTACAACAATTCCACCACAGTAGGATCCTCTGAGAGACCAGGCAAGGTAGACAGTGCTTTAATCTTCTGTGTACTCAAGGTAGCTATACTAAAAGTCTACTGGTACCCTTTTGGTTCTTTGAAGTACCCTCTACGGAGGTAGTCTATGCCAAGAATGCATGGAACCTCTGGACCAGTCACAATAGGATGCTTTTGTCACTCATTCCCAGTTAAGCTCACCTCAGCCTCCAACACAGACACATCTTGGGATCCTCCCATCACTCTAGAAATTCAGATAGATTCTTCCCCTTTGTAACCTGATTAGTATTAGAGTACACTGTGCTCTGATTCCACCAGAGCTTTATACTCCCATGGGGCTGATGTGCCAGACCATAAAGCCCTCACAGTCCAGTAAACCCAGTCGTCCCTTTCTTCTGCCTGACCTGAGGCAGGGCTCCTTTATTCCTGACCACAGTCTTCATTACTTGAGTTTTGTAACTGCAAACCAGAAGTCCCCATCAGGGTCAAAAGTATGATCAACCCTTCTGCTCTGCCCAACAGACACTGGAGCAGTAATTTTCCCGAATTGATGCCTTTTGACTGTTCTTTATCCTTGCAGTTCCTATATGTGACCTTCTAGTCTCCAGGCAGGTTCACCATCCCACTTCCTTATGTCCTCTTCCTGGTCACACAGGAAGAACCACAAGGTTGCACATAGCGTGCACTACGGGTACCTTTTCCCTTGAGCAGAAAAAGGCTAACACTTAATAGCTGAAAAAATGGTTGGTGTGGGTGAGGAAGGCCTATCCTTCTCAGACTGCTGGGATAATTTTCGGGACAGTTTCTCCACAGCCGAAACACAGGCCCATAGGGAGGAAGCAAGATTCTCTTCATATTCTCAGAGTTGTCTAGCCAATCCATCTATAGTTGGTGCCTCCGTATCTGTCCAGCTCATTATCGCCAGGGTTTGGGCATATGACATTGGTGCACTTCGTATAAACTTTCACCACGTGGATCACATTCACTAGATTTCATCCAGGTCTTTGGATACTTGGTCATCATCCAGATTGTTATAGATCACCTTCACCATGCATAATTCCCTCAGTTATTGGATACTGGGGCGACAGATACAGTTGAGGACTGGATCTCTGTTTTAGCCATGGTGTCTGTTGGTATGTTTTCAGATCCAGAGATGCATTCTTCTCCTTGAGGGTGCTCAACAGTACTGAGCAGTGTTTGATAGGTGCTGGCTAGGCCCCAGCACAGAACGATAAGTTATACCTCTATGGAATAACCATGACATTTTTTTTCCAAACATTCTATCACTTCATCTGGATGCCATGCTTGTTCGGGAGTGAAGTTCCAGCTTTCTAGATACCTGCCCATATTCTCCCACATGCCTTGCTATCCTTAACCACACTGTCTCAGGGCCTGGGTCATATTACTAAATAGTTGGTTGACCTTAGAAAATGCTGAAACAATATTCCTAACAAATATCAATAGAAGTATTTTGATTACCCAAGGATGCTCAAGATACTGAAAAATTATTTGAATGAGGGACAAAACAACAGAGAAGGAGGTGAAAGTATCATTCTGTATTTCCTCCACAAAAAACCTCTTAGAGGAAGAAATATAATTGTTAATTGTATCCATGAGATGGCACCTGAAGTATAGTAATGGCTTCAGTACAGAGCCCAAATAGCAGATTAAGCTCAAGATCAGTGTTACGATAACAAATCTCCCAGGCAAGCATCACTAATCACTTCAAAGCAGAGCAAACTGCAAAAGCCAACACCAATCTTTAACACGTACAGCAAAAAAAAAGAGCATGGGGCAGATCAGATAAACTAATATGGAGAACATATGAAGCAATATCATGACCAGCAAATGTTAACAGACACAAATCCTTTGTAATATGGTCTAGTTAAATCTGTCGTTATCTCAAATCCTTCATTGGGCACCAAAAGAGAATGTTGTGGTTTAACCCCAGCTGGCAATTAAGCACCACACAGCTGCTCACTCACTCCCACCCCCGGTGGAATGGAGGGAGAACTGGAAGGGTAAAAGTGAAAAAGAAATTCATGGCTTAAGATAAAGACAGTTTGATAGTTAAAGAGGAATAATAATTAAGGAGAAGTTTACATGCAACTGGCCCTTTTTATCTCCTTTATCCCACTATTTTCCCATGTTTGTTTCTCCTCAAATCACCTAAATCCATTCCTTGCACCACCTTTGGTTCCTCCCCTAAACATCCCATAATAAATCCCATGCAATCCAAAAATACTCTTCCCCTGCATCCCATCTTTTGTCCAATACCCCTAGGCACTAACACACACACATACACTAGTCCGAAGGGTGCTCTTGTGTTGACCACCTTGGTGGGTTTCATGCCTGGACAATGGAGCTCATAGCTCAGCCCTGAGAATGGCCCGGACAGGATGTCCATTTCTTTGAGCTTTGAATTTGGGTTCTCCACCTGCCATTGTGTTCCTGCGCTCCTCTAGGCTTGTAAAGGTTGGCCTTTGATGGGCTGATGGCTCTCCTGTACTGGGCTTGGTAGCATATTATTTGGGTTCTTCTACCCACCATTGTGTCTCTGAGCTCCTTTGTGGATGTGCTGATGAGTTTTATCACATAATCAAACAACAACCTGTATAGTTTTATGTCCTATGCTCTTATCAGGTAAGAAGTGCAATAGAATATGATACCTGTTACAACAGTGACTGCTCCCAAAATATAAAAAACACTGAAGTCACATCATACTGACATTCAGTAAGTTCTCTGGGACTAGTGCTACTCCTAACAACAATTTTGTGGTATGCTTTTCTCCTGCCCAATAAGCAACAAGAAACAAGTGTTCTCTGCAGCTACATGACCTTTAGACTTTTTTTGCTTTTAAGGAAAAAAAAAACAGTTGAAATAGTAATTAAATCAAGAAAAATCAAAGACTAAACAGAAAAAAAAATATTTCCAGCTTAAAGGCAACAGCTTTAAAATTAAGACATAAGATTTTTTCCTAGTAAGAGATGAATTTTACATCATGACATAAAGTCTCATTTCCTATGAAATCTCAACACATTAGGATGTCAAAGGGGAGAGAAAAGCACACCCAACCAACATAGCACACATTTTTTTAAGTATATTTCATATAGATTATAGAATAATTGAAGCTTACTACTGAAATGATGTTTTTTTACTGTATTTGGTATACATGGCATGATTTTAGTAGTGGAGGGTCTGCAGGGGTGGCCTCTGTGAGAAGAGATAAGGGGCTGCTCCCATGCCAGACAGAGCTGGTTCCAGCCAGCTACAAAACAGACCCACCAAAGCTGAACAAAACAGCAAAGCTGGTAGTATCTTTGTGAAAACATATTTAAGAAAGGGCAAAAAATAGCAGACAGGCAGCAAGGGAAAAAAGTGTGAGAAACAATAATGCAAACACCAAGGTCTCTTGCAGCCTGTGGAAGAGACCACAGTGGAGCAGGTATCCACAATTGCAGCCTTTGGAGAACCCCATGGTGGAGCAGGTAGATATTACCTGAAGGAACAGCAGCCCATGGAGAGACTATGCTGCAGCAGGAAAAGTTTGAGAAGGAAGGAGTGGCAGAGAGGAACAGTTATGTACTGACCATAAACCCCCCCCCCCCCCTCTTTTTCAATCCCCTTCCTCTTTTTCAATCCCCTTCCTCTTTTCCAATCCCCCTCTGTGCTGCTTGGGGGCAGGGGGAAGCAGAAAAGAGGTAAAAGAATCAGAAATGAAGGAGTGAAGTTGAGTCTTGGAAAAAAAAGGGAGGTGAGATTGTTTTAATCTTTGGTCTTTGTTTCTCACCATTCAAATCTTTTAATAGGCAATACATTAAATTAATTTTCCCCAAGTCAAGCTTGTTTTGCTCATGTTTGTAACTGGTAAATGATCTCCCTGTCTTTATCTTGACCCATGAGCTTTTACATCCTGTTTTCTCTCCCTGTCTTGATGAGAGGGAAAAGTGAGAGCAGCTTAGGTGGATGTCAACCAACCACAGTTACACTTCTGAACATGCTGTAGTAGTCTTTTTCATCTAGTTTACATAAATGATGTTGTTCTTTGCATAGAGAAAGTGAGAGTTATAGCATGATAATTTATATTTTCACCAAGTCAGTATACTTTGAGATATGTCTCTTTTCCAGTTAAATTTATAAGGATTAAACACACAAAGTAATCATATTTTTTTTAACAAACAAACAACAAAACCCAACCACAAAAAACACCCACAAATCAAACATAGAATGGAGTTATTACCCAAAACAATTGACTGATATCTAAACTACAACTCCATTCCTCCAAATATTGTCTACATATCAAAGAAGATTAAATAATATCATGATGCCCATAGATGTTTCTATTTTACCAAGGGCTGTGAATGATGAAATGTGGAAAAAACCAGGGACATAAGCTTCAAGAATAAAACTCAATTTGGAGGATGCAAAGTAGCCAAGACTTGTGAAGATAATCTGGAGGAAAACTACATCACGATGTGGACAAATCTGAGAAAGAATAATACTAACACACTGATACCAAATATTATGTGTTAAACATTTACTTTTATGAAAATTAAAACTTTTCATTAGGCAAAGTTTTCCAGCTTTCAGAATTGGAGTCCACAACAACATATGATATCAAGATCAAAAGGGAAATGTTTATGATAAAAATGTAACTATTAAGCATTATTTGCAAGGAGACTTTTCAGCATCAAGAAAGGTGAACAGTGGTGTGAGTTTCACAGAGACCCTGCAGAGATGAGAGCCTAAATCCTCAGCTGCACAGAAGGAGCAACCAGAGACTGTAGTCAGTTGTGGGGCATATGAAGACTCCCATGATGGTGAAGGCTGCAGGCTTGTGACTTCTGGCAACAGGAAGACCACTACTTCTCTACCTGCACATTTGCAACAGTGGAATAAGTTCAGTGCCCTGATAGAAGATGAAAGAAAACCATGTCTGATCCATCAGATCCATCCAAGTCTGAACCACAAATCAGCACCAAGAGGAAGCAACAGGGGACAGTGGTGGGACACTCCCTCCTTCAAGAGATGGAGGCTCCCATCTGCCAAACTGAATTATTGTCTATGGAGCTTTATTGCTTGCCAGGAGCTCATTGGAATGGAAGACATGGTGGGACAGCTTGCACAACTGAAATGCCACAGTGGTGGATATAAACTCAAAAAAACCAACCAACCAAGCAAAAAACACACCACAGGCAGGACTGACAAGTGTGTGTGTGTGCATATGTGCATGTGTGTGCATATATGTATATTTGGGGGCAAGGGGGTGGGTGTCCTGTATGTGAACGAATAACTTGAATATATGGAACGCTTCTATAGGACTGATGACAGTCCCTGTGAGACATTATGAGTCAGAATCAGAGGACACACCAGTAAGCATGACACTGTGGTGGAAGTCTGGGAGTTTGCAAATGAAATGAAATGAAAATGAAGTAGATGATGAATGAAATGATGCACAGCTGGATCTGCTATTCGCCATCAAGGAAGAACTGGTTGGGGATATGATAATCAATGGTAGCCTTGGCTGCAGTGGACATGAAATAGCAGAGTTCAAGATCCTGAGGGGAGTAAGGAAGCCAAGCCACAAAGTAGAGATCCTGGCCTGGTAGGATCCCATGGAAGGCAGCTCTGAAGAGCAAAGGAACTCTAGAGAACTGACAGTTCGTTAAGTACAACAGTATCAATAATCAGAATTATACCCTACCCTCTCTCCCAGACTCAAGCCTTGATTTCAGATTTGACAGATAAGTCTTGGAAATCTGACTGTCTAGACACAGAAACAGAATTTCTCAATGAAGGAACATGAAGACAGTTTGAACTGAAAATTTGACACAGAAAAAAATAATAACCTCTTCAACTCTGAGAGCTGCCTTAAACTCTGGATACCTGTAAGGGAGGCCAAAACAAGCCAGTCATTAGTGTAGATAAAAGAGGATTGCGAGATAACACAAAGGAAGCTTATAAATAAGTCTTCTCTGCGTGTAAAGTAATAAGTTTATAGGAAAATTTGCCTATGAAAGAACTTAAAAATTTGGAACAGAGAGCAACTTGGAGTAATTTTTGTGTAGAATTGTAGCAGTTGTCGTTAAGATGGTGCATGCCTCCCTGAGCAGTTTTTTTCTCCCTACCAAATGTCTTAGAAGACACACTGCAGAAGAACAGATACCACTCCTGAAACTGCCAGGTATTACTGAAAGCAATATGTACCTTCAAACTAGGATGTATATTTCAGGTAGACAGACAAATAAATACTAGAATGGCACTGCCCATTTCTACTACTTTAGTCAAAATACTATTTCAGAGGAAAACCTAATGTGGTGGATTAACCTTGGCTGGCTGCCAGACACCCACCCAGTTGCTCTCTCACTCCCCCTCCTCAATAGGACATGGAAAGAAATTAAGATGAAAAACCTCACGAGTCATGATAAAGATAGGGAGATCACTTACTAATTACTCTCACAAGCAAAACAGACTCGACTTGGAGAAGATTAGTTTAATTTATTGCCAATTAAAATAGATTTGGACAGTGAGAAACAAAGATAAAATTAAAACAACATCTTCCCCCTTGCCCTCTTCCCAGGCTCAACTTCACTCCTTCATTCCAGACTGCTCTATGTACTTCCCCACATCCTGAACAGCACAGGGCAGGGATGGGCAATGGGGGATTGCAGTCAGTTCATTACAGTTCCTCTCTGCTGCTCCTTCCTCCTCAAACCCCTGCTCCACCATAGGTTCCTCCCATGGGACACAGTCCTTCACAAACAGCTCCAGCATGGGCTCTCTCCTGGCTACAGTGGGGATATCTGCTTCACCATGGTCTCTTCCATGGGCTGCAGGGGAATCTCTGCTCCAGCACCTGGAGCACCTCTTCCCCTTCCTTCTTCACTGACCTTGGCTGCAACTGCCTCACATTTCTTTCTCACTCCTCTCTCTCACAGCTGCTTTTTTTCCCCTTAATTAAATATGTTTTTAATCAGACACTACCAGCTTCACTGATTGGCTCAGCTTTGGCCAGTGGAGGGTCCATTTTTTGAGTCAAATGAAATTGGCTCTGTCTGACATGGGGGCAATCCTGACCTTCTTTCATAGAACCCACCCTTGCAGCCCCTCCCTCTCCAACCTTGCTACATAAACCCAATGTACCTGTACTCTTGGCCTCTCTTCTTTGTGTAAACAAAACAAAACAAAAAACTAAAACACCAGAACACACAGAGCAAACCACAAACCCACACAACCCACAATGTGAACATTCTGCATTTCTATTCTATGAGAGGCAGAACAGGTAAGTCTGTTAGAATGCTTCTAAAACAATGGAGCTTGGGAAATATGGGAGAAAAAGGATGGGGAGGAATGACACTAATTTAAAAAATGGAAGCTAATCCACAACAACTACTTCATTTCAACAATATTCAATTGTTTGGCATTCCATAGCCAATTTGCATGCATCATATTGCTTCATATGTGTTGGGTTACTTATTTATTTCTATGAATTAAATAAACACAAATGAACTTTTGAATACTTATTAAAAGAAACATAACCTGTGTTGTAAAATAAGATGTCTCCTATGAAGTGTGGTATATGTTTGTGCCCATTGCCTCTTGACCTATCACTGGGTGCCACTGAGAAGATTCTGGCTCCATCTGTTTTACTCCCTCTCATCAGGCATTTATACATATTGCTAAGAACCTCCCTGAGTCTCTTCTTTTCTAGACTAAACAATCCCAACTGTCTCAGCTTTTTCTCATATGAAAGATGTTCCAGTTCCCTAATCATCTTTGTGGTCCTTTGCTGGACTCTCTCCGGTATGTCCATATCTTTCTTGTACTGGGAAGCCCAGAACTGGACACAGCACTCCAGCTGTGGCATCACCAGTGCTGAGCAGAGGGGAAGGTTCATCTCTCTTCAAACTGCTGGCAATACTCTTCCGAATGTAGCCAAGGATGCTGCTTGTCGTCTTTGCCACAAGGGAACATTGCTGGCTCATGTTCAACTTGCTGTCCACCAGGACCCCTAGGTCCTTTACTTCAAAGCCACTTTCCAGCCAGTCAGCCCACGGCCTCTACTAGTGCACAGGCATCTCTGCTGAATTTCATTAAGTTCCTGTCTGCCCATCTGGTGCATCAACCACTCCTCCCAGTTCCTTTTTTTGATTTAAGAAATTAAACACAATTGGACCCCGTGGCAACTTTGGGTTATACAACTAGTGACTGGCTTTCAATGGGATTTTGTGCCATTGATTATAACTCTTTGAACTTGAAAGTTCAGCCAGATTTCAGTCCACCTCACTGGCTGTATATCTAGCCTGTACTTCATGAGTTTGTCTATGAATATGTTATCAAAGTCAAAAGCCTTGCTAAAGTCAATAAACAAAATCCATTACTCAATATATACACACACACTCCTCCCCTCATAACAATTTAAATTGCACGAGATATCCAGAGATTTGTGCTTTCTATAGTGCCAAGATTGGTCTATCCTAGTTAGACTAATCTTCTTCTGAAGATCCTAGGAAAAAAAGTTGTTTACATTAACTACAGCTGCTACAGTTCATTTTTATTTGTTTTAACCACACACAGAACCATTAGTTATCAAAAACGGAGATAAAAGAAGAATCTCCGTACTTGAATTTTGTGTTTGGGTCTGAAGAAGAACATTTTTTGGTACTTCTAAGATCCAATAGGTATGCAGAGGATAAAAAGAGAAGCTTCCCGGGTAAGCTCCATCCTTGGCTTGGTAGACAGTTGAGAATGATACACTCCCTTCCTCCTCCCTCAACCACACTCCACAAAACAAGCGTATACCAGTCTTGCTAGGTTCTCCATGTCCACATATACAGACTTTTCTCATATCCACATATTCAAACACTTGAAACTTTGCCACTTGTCTTGGCAATTTCCTTCCACAGGACCATTTAAATCAAGCAGCTGCTTTTGATCTTTTACCACTCCAGCTGCTCTACTTCCTAGACATATGGAAGATCCCACAGAAAGACACCTCAAACTCTAAAACATATCCTTATTTTGCACAAAGGATATCTATCAAACATATTTTACGTTATTTAGACTTCTACTTCATTTTTTTTAAAATTATAATAATGTATACCCTTCAAGTTGGTGTCATCTCCCCCTCCCTTTATAGAATCATAGAATCATCTGGTTGGAAAAGAACTCTGAGATCATTGAATCCAACCATAGCTGTCCACTTACTAAACCATGTCCCTAAGAAACTCATCTACTTTTTCTCCCATCTATCCCAAACTAAACATTTTAATTTCAGAGTGCAGTGCATTATACTAGGTACACTAGTTGAAAACAAACATATACTAAAGCTTCATATCAGATTTTTTTTTAAACAAGTTTTTACACATGCAGCATAGCAAACTAAAAACCTACTAGAGTACTTAATGTCCAAATAGCTGCAATCTGTCCTTGCAACAGATTGCCCATTTTTTGAAGGAATAAGCAGCACTGAAATGGAACCAGCTGTATTAGGAAGTTGAAGAAGATACTGTAATCAAGAAGTCAGTGATCTTGAAAGAGCCATGTCTGCTCTATTGGGCCTTTTGCTTAGGGCTTGGGAAGCCCATATGTTGGCATGAGTAGCTGCTGTAAAGGAATATGCTGGAATGTCCCATAATAAATAACCAGTGAGGAAGAAAAAAAAAATATATTTTTCTTTATTTTCTTAGAGAAACAGCCATCTCAAAGCTTTACTGAAGTCTCTCAGGTATTCATTCTTTTCAACAGCATTACAAATTGGGTTATTTGTGCTTTCATTACCTCTTGTGTAATAGTTTATTCTTACGGCAGCATGAAAGAACATGGAGAGAGTTCTATCAAAAAACTCAAGGAGCTGACCAATTCAGACATTGTGTTAAGATGAAAGGCTCTGGAGAGAGAATGGAGCTGAAAACATAATTATTAAGTTAGCCTACTACTAATGGAAAACCAGTGATTGCAGGAATGGAGACAGAATTGCAAGATTGACAGGAAGTGATTCAGTTACAACTGTGAAGATCAGAGAATTCCCTAAGGATCAAAACTAAAGGATGCATGTGTAGTGGTTTTCAGGCAAAAAAAAGCACAGCAATTTTTGACAAGAGCTGAGGTGGTGGGGAAGAATAGAAGCAACAACATTACTGCAAAGTGAACTAGGAGGTGGAACTACTAGGAAACAAAGTCTGAAAAGCACTAACTGAAAACGAAGAACTGTAGGGACATCAGAGAAATGAGAAAGCCCTCTCTTCAAGAAAAGCTTTTTAATGGATCAAAGGAATCAAGATTAAAGACATAGCCAAGGGAATCTTTCAGTAGCTAAAACCCTCAAGTCTGTGTGAGAGTCCAGGTAAGGCAGCTGCAGGGTAACTGCTCTTCTGCCAAGTGAGAGGCGTTCCATTTCAGTCCAGACAACATGATCCTGCAGTAATTGATATCAAATTGGAGATAAACAGGTGCTGCTCCCCTCTTTCCCATCTGCTGTCTTCAGCCAATCATGAATGTTTTTAAGGATGTGCTGCTGTTAGTATTTCACTGCTGCAAAAATAAGAAAAGAAATTCTAGTTTTAGACATTCTAGTGAGCAGCAGTCAGCTGAGAGCACCAAATAAAGTTACTTTCCTGTACTTTTATTTTTCAAGAAACTTAGGAACCTACAGACTTTAAGTGGAGCAAAATGCAGAAAGTAAAAAAGTCATCCTGTTGAACAGAGAGCTGGGTAGGCTATCTTAGTAGCTTATAGACCAAGCTCAGCCCTTAGCTGAGTAGAATTTAAATATTCCCTATTACACTAGTTAACTTTTGCTCTCCTAGTCTATGTAAGGTTTCAGATCATTTTACTTCAGCATGTATTTTGTCAAGCCTACACCCTTCCCTTGGCTTCAAGTCCCATCCTTCTACTAGCACAAGTAAGGAAAATAAAAAGAAAAGGAAAAAAACTCTTTCAAACTATGTTTTCACCCTTACTTTCGCTTTTCAAATCCCTACACCTGGAAAGAGAAAAGTGTTCTTTGCAGAATATGATTAAGTGACAAATCCTTTGGAAAAGTACCATACGCTATCATGTGCACTCTTTCTGTGAGCAAATGTATAACGATTTTGAAGTATAAGTGACTATATTATTTCATGTTCAAATTCAGGGTGTTTTTTTTTTAAGGATTATAAGTAAAAAGCACTCATCTTCCTAATAACATAACTTTCTTATTACTGTCATACTATTTTGTGTAGAATACATTTAATGCTTGAATGGCTTTCTGAAAGTATAGGAAAAATTAAATTGATTTTGTCAACAATCCCACTTTAAATCCTATAAATCAACTTCTGACATGATATAAAGAATCCAAGATAATTTAAAAAAATATTTAGATGAGCTTATCAACAATCTTTATAAGCCATAAAAACACTGGCACCAATGCCAGTTATCCCACTCAGGCCCATATCTTCCAAAGAAGAGAACTACAAACACAGAAGCTCTTACCTTACCACAGGTGAAAAACAAGGACCATCAAGTTTGCAACTTTAATTTATTATTTATTATATTTTCATTAAAGCAAAACAAAATTGTTGGGAACTGTGGGTAACAAAGTAGATTCAGATCCAGTTTAACCTGTTCTGTAAGTCAGAGACATAGAAAAGTTCAATAAAGCCTGAGAATCCAAACCTATGAACTGCTTTTGCTTACATACCACCCCTCTTCTCACAGTCACCACTGCTTACCATTTGCTCTTTTGATGACAGCAACTGTTTGAGTCTTCTCAATGCTATTTTTTCACATACACATTTTTAATTTTTCTTAATCAAAGCAAATAGATGTTTTGCGATCAGAGATTAGCAACATCAACTTCCAAGAATCACCTCATTTCCCACTAGGCTTAATCTTCCTCCTTGCTATTACACTTCTCTAATGGCCTTCCCCTACTTCCTCTCTTGTTTCTGTTAGTACCAAGTTCTTGTCCCAATCAGATAGAGCTCTGAGCTGTGAGTAGGAGGACAGTAAAGAGCACTTTTTCCTTTTCTGTGAAATAGGGGATAAAAGTACCAATACATCACCAATGGGGAAAAAACAAGTTCCTATTTTGCACTCTTGTTACTGCTACAAAGCTATTAAAGCAGTCTGTTGGGCTAGCAGACATCAAAATCCCTTAGGTGAGTTTAAATAGAACACATTTGGTAAGTGAAACCAATGTAGCTTTCATAATCAACAATACTTTCAACAAGTGCACAGGCAACAACTAATTAAACAAGTAACAGGATCAAGACACACCATCCTAGTCAACGTACTTAGTCCTTTGATGTCAGACAGCTTATTATGCCTTCCAAGAACTTATTGCAAGATATCTCAAATAACCAGTGTTTGCTCAAAAAAAAACCACCACTGAAAAGTTGTTGCAAAGATGAAATGCTAAATACTCAGGGACCCTCTCATGATTTCCAACCAAATTGCTACTGGTCAAGTTAAGGTAACTGTCATGCGAGATAACGTTAAAATGACCATTTCCCGAAAATATTTCAACATAAAAATCAGTTTTAAGACACCACTATACTTAATTTCTCTAATATGTCTTAAAGAGGTTTTTTAGAGTTTGCAATCAAATGAAATATGCTGACAAGCATTAATAGAAGTTCAGAAACTTATCCTTGCAAACATACATACTGGGATAGAAAGAGCATTCATGACGACACATATGTACTTCTACTTCTATTAAAAGAAGAAAGCAAGCAATTAAACAATATTTTAAAAATAGATATTAGCTCCTTGTATCAACGGATACAACACTACTGTCTTCTTATAGATACCACTTTAAAAATATAATTAACTGAATTTCCATAAGTTCTCTTATTTGGCGCAGATCGGTGGTGGGAACAGTAAGTTCTGCAGCCAAGCACTAGATCAAGGAGAACGAGAGGTCCCCGGAGCAAGGGAAGCACCAGGAGGAGCAGGGTGGGGGAATCCAGGAACCAGTAGCTTTCGTGAGTGAGGCTGATGTGATGGAGGCATTCCCAAAAAGCATCTGTGGGAGATTTAAATGGTCCCTAGGGAATGCGACCAACCAGGAGTGTGGCGAACAGGATGGACAATCAGGGTGTAGTGTGGCTGTTCATGTGGGCAGCGGATGGTACTTTCCTGGTTCCAGGGAGTAACTTAACTCATGGTCACTGCCTTCCCAGAAGAGGACCTAGCTATGGTTTCTACTCACCTGAATGTCATTGCCAGAAAGAATGTGGTGACCCAGACAGAGCTCCCATGCAAACATGCAGCTGTCCTGGTCTCTGGCTGCAGAGAATGCCTGAGCCTGTCACCAGTTCCAGAAGGCAGCAGAGACAATGGCTGTTTTCGGTGTGATCGAGTGAATGATCTCCTCAGCCTAGTGGCAGAGCTGAAGGAGGAAGTGGAAAGGTTAAGGAGTATCAGGGAATGTGAGACAGAGATAGACTGGTGGAGCAACACCCTACCATCACTGAGGCCAAGGCAGCAGGTGGAGGCTCTGCAAGATGCTGAGGATCCCCTATTCCCTTGCCACCAAGTAGAAAGACAGGACCTAAGAGATAAGTTGGAATGAAAACCGGTCCCTGCTCTGGGCAGCAGGCTCTGGAACGTGAGGGCCAGGCAAATAAGGATGTAAGTGAAGGTCCATCCAGATGGTTGCCTAGGGAGACTCAGTCAACCCCATGCATTATGACTGCCTCTGTTAAGGAAAAAAGGAGGGTAATTGTCATCGGTGATTCCCTTCTGAGGGGAATGGAGGACCCAATATGCTGACCAGACCCTTCCCACAGTGAGGTCCACTACCCCCTGGGGCCTGGTTTAGAGACATTACTAGGAAACTTCCATGTCTGATAGGGCCCTCTGGTTATTACCTGCTATTGGTTATACTGGTTGGCAGTGATGAGATTGCAGAGAGAAGTCCAAAAGCCATTAAAAGGGACTTCAGGGCACTGGGGCGACTGGTTCAAGGACCAGGAGGACAGGCAGTGATCTCCTCAATCCCATCAGTGGCAAGGAAGAACACTGAAAGGAATGGGAAAACTCATGTGATTAGCACGTGGCTCAGATGCTGGTATCATTGGTGGAATTTTGTTGGTTTTGATCATAAGGAGGTTTACGTGGCACTGGGTCCGCTGGCGACAGATGGAGTTCAGCTTTCTCAAAAGGAGAAATGGGTTCTCACTCGTGAGTTTGCGGGGCTCATCGAGAGGGCTTTAAACTAGTTTTGAAGGGGAAAGGGATAGAACCAGGCTCACTAGAGATGAGCCTAGGGGTATCAGGTCAATGTTGGGGGCGAAACCTGTAGCCCAGCCCAAGTGCCTCCACACCAACGCATGCAACATGGGCAACAAACAGGAGGAGCTGTAAGCCATTGTGCAGCAGGATAGCTATGACTTAGTCGCCATCACAGAAACATAGTGGGATGACTCTCATGACTGGAGTGCTGCAATGCATGGCTATAAGCCCTTCAGAAGGGACAGGCAGGGAAGGAGAGGTGGTGGGGTGGCTCTATATGTTAGAGAGCGGTTTGATTGTATAGAGATCAATGATTGTGATTACAAAGTTGAATGCTTATGGGTAAGAATGAGGGGGAGTCTGTTATAGGCCACCTGACCAGGAGGAAGATGTTGATGAAGCATTCTGTAAGCAGCTGGCAAAAGTCTCACAATTGCAAGCCCTTGTTCTCATGGGGGACTTCAACTTACCTGACATCTGCTGGAAATACAACTCCACAGAGAGGAAACAGTCTAGGAGGTTCCTGGAGTGTGTGGGAGATAACTTTTTAACACAACTGATAACTGAAACTCGAAGGGGAGGTGTCTTGTTTGACCTGCTGTTTATAAACGGAGAAGGACTGGTGGGAGATGTGGTGATCAGAGGCCATCTTGGGCTTAGCAACCATGAAATAACAGACTTTTCAATTCCCAGTGAAGTAAGGAGGGGGGCAGCAAAACCACTGTCATGGACTTCCCAAGGGCAGACTTTGGCCTGTTCAGGTCACTGGTTGAAAGAGTCCCTTGGGAAACAGTCCTGAAGGGCAAAGGGGTCCATGAAGGCTGGACATTCTTCAAGAAGGAAATCTTAAAAGCACAGGAGCAGTTTGTCCCCATGCACAGTAAGATGAACTGGCAGGGAAGACAACCAGCCTGGCTGAACAGGGAGCTTTTTCTGGAACTCGAGAAGAAAATGATAGCTTATCACTTTTGGCAGAAAGGACAGACAACTCAAAAAGAGTACAGGGACCTCGTTAGGTCATGCAGGGAGGAAATTAGAAAGGCGAAAGCCACCAACTCAAACTCAATCTGGCCACTGTTGTAAGAGGTAACAAAAATGTTTTTTATAAACACATCAACAACAAAAAGAGAACCAAGGAGAATCTCCATTCTTTACTGGATATGGAGGGGAACATTGCTACGGAGGATGAGGAAAAGGCTGAGGTGCTTAATGCCTTTGCCTCCGTCTTTAAGAGTCAGACCAGTTATCCCCAGGGTATTCAGCCCCCTGAGCTGGAAGACAGGGTTGTAGAGCAGAAGAACCCATCATAATGCAGGAGGAAGCAGTCAACAACCTGCTACGCCACCTGGACACCCACAAGTCTAACAGACTGGATGAGATCCACCCAAGAGTACTGAGGGAGCTGATGGAGGAGCTTGCCAAGCCACTCTCCATAATTTATCAGCAGTCTTGGTTAACAGGGGAGGTCCAAGATGCCTGGAGGCTTGCCAATGTGATGTCCATCTACAAGAAGGGCTGGAAGGAGGATCTGGGGAACTACAGGCCTGTCAGCCTGACCTCAACACAACGAAAGATTATGGAGTGGTTCATCTTAGAATCATAGAATCGTAAGGTTGGAAGAGACCTCTGAGATCATCGAGTCCAACCGTGCCTGTCTCCCTACTAAACCATATCCCTAAGAAACTCATCTACCCATCTTTTAAACACCTCCAGGGATGGAGACTCCACCACCTCCCTGGGCAATCTGTTCCAATTCCTGACCACTCTCTCAGTGAAGAAATACTTCCTAATGTCCAGTCTAAACCTGCCCTGGTGCAACTTGCGGCCATTCCCTCTCATCCTGTCGCTTGTCACTTGCGAGAAGAGAGCAGCACCCACCCCGTCACTATCTCCTTTCAGGTAGTTGTAAACAGTGATGAGGTCTCCCCTCAGGCTCCTCTTCTCTAAGCTAAACAACCCCAATTCCCTCAGTCTCTCCTCGTAGGGCTTATTCTCCAGCCTCCTCACCAGCCTTGTTGCCCTTCTTTGCACACACTCCAGCACCTCAATGTCTTTCTTGTAGTGAAGGGCCCAGAACTGAACACAGTACACGAGGTGTGGCCTCACCAGTGCCGAGTACAGGGGCACGATCACTTCCCTGGTCCTGCTGGTCATGCTGTTTCTGATACAGACCAAAATGCCATTGGCTCTCGGTCACCTGGGCACACTGCTGGCTCATGTTCAGCCAGCTGTCAACCAACACCCCCAGGTCCTTCTCCACCAGGCAGCTCTCCAGCCACTCTTCCCCAAGCCTGTAACACTGCATGGGGTTGTTGTGACCTAAATGGAGGACTCTGCACTTGGCCTTGTTGAACCTCATCCCACTGGTCTCAGCCCATTGATCCAGCCTGTCCAGATCTCTCTGCAGAGCCTCCCTTCCTTCAAGCAGATCCACACTTGCACCCAGCTTGGTGTCATCTGCGAACTTGCTAAGGGTACACTCAATGCCTTCATCGAGATCATTGATAAAGATGTTTACAAAAGTCCAGGTAGACCACATCCACAGCCTTTCCCTCGTCCATTAACCAGGTAACCTTGTCATAGAAGGAGATCAGATTGGTCTGGCAGGACCTGCCTTTCATAAACCCATGTTGACTGGGTCTCATCACCCGGTTGTCCCGCGCATGCTGTGTGATAGCGCTCAAGACAATCTGCTCCATGACCTTCCCCAGTACCGAGGTCAGACTGACAAGCCTGGAGTTCCCCGGATCCTTCCTCTGACCCTTCTTGTAAATGGGAGTTACATTTGCCAGCTTCCAATTGAGTGGCACTTCCCCAGTCAGCCAAGACTGCTGGTAGATAAGGGAAAGGGGTTTGGCAAGGACCTCTGCCAGTTCCCTCAATACCCTCAGATGGATCCGATCTGGCCCCATGGATTTGTGTATGTCTAATTGGCCAAGCAGGTCTCTAACCAAGTCCTCCCAAACAGCTGGAGCTTCATTCCCATTATCTTCTGGCTGAGAGGGCTGAGTATCCCTAGGGCATTCCTCCTTGGAGTTAAAGTCTGAGGCAAAAAGGCATTGAGCACCTCTGCCTTGTCCTCATCGCTACTGTCCCTTCTGCACCCAGCAAGGGAGGGAGAGTCTCCTTTGTCCTCCTGGTGCTGCTGATATATTTAAAGAAGTTATTTTTATTATCTTTGACCAAAGTGGCCAGTTGAAGTTCTAGTTGGGCTTTAGCCCTTCTGATTTTTTCCCTACTCGATCTCACTTCACCCTTGTAGTCCTCCTGGGACGCCTGTCTCCTCTTCCAAAGCTTGTAAACTTTCTTCTTTTTTCTGAGATTGTTACGAAGTTCCCTACTCAGCCATCCTGGATTTCTTACCCACCAACTTGTTTTACGGCATACGGGGATGGCCTGCTCTTGTGCCGCCAGGATTTCCTTCTTGAGGAGCATCCAGTCCTCTTGCACCCCTTTGTCCTTTAGAGCCACCTCTCAGTGAACTTTATCAAGCAGCCTTCTGAAGAGTTCAGTCTGCCCTTCGGAAGTCCAGGGTGGCAGTTCTGCTGACCCCTCTCCTCACTGCCCCAAGAAGGGAGAATTGTATCATCTTGTGATTGCTGTGCTCCAGGCGTCCTTCAACCGTCACCTCTCCCACATGGCCTGCTCTGTTTACAAACAGCAGATCATGCTGGGCACCCTCTCTAGTCGGCTCACTTACCAGTTATGTTAGGAAGTTATCATCCACGCACTCTATGAACCTTCTAGACTGCTTCCTTTCTGCTGTGTTGCATTTCCAAAAGACATCCAGGAGGTTGAAATCCCCCATGAGAACGATGGGACGAGATCACGAGACTTCTCCTAGGTGTTTATAGAAGAGCTCATCAGTCTCTTCATCCTGGTTAGGTGGCCAGTAGCAAACCCCCACCACAATATCTGGGTTGCCACTCAAACCACTGAGGGTAACTCACAAACAGTCTACCTTGTCATCGCTATTACTGGGTTCCATACAGTCAAAACACTCTTTGACGGATAGAGCAACCCCACCACCTCTCTTTCCTGGTCTGTCTCACCTAAATAGCTTATAGCCATCCATGGTAGCGCTCCAGTCGTGTGAGTTGTCCCACCATGTTTGTGGGATGGCGATTATATCATAATTGTCCTGCCTTACCATAGCTTCCAGTTCACCCTGTTTGTTTCCCATGCTGCGTGCATTACTGTAAATGCACTTCAGATGAGCTGTTGTCACCCCCTCTTTTGCTGTCTGTCTAGTTGGGGATCCAAGGCTGTTTTGCCCCTCGGGTCCTGGGGTGTTGTCCCCATATTTAATTCTATTAGCATGGCAGATGTTCCCCTCCCCCTTCCAATCTAGTTTAAAGCCCTCTTAATTAGCCCTACAGGCTTCTTTGAGAGAGCCCTTTTGGTCTGAGGGGAAAGGTGCACCCCATCACCTGCCAGCAAGCCTGGCATGCACGCCAACACATTATCAAAGAACCCAATGTTTTGTTCTCAGCCATTTATTTAATTCTTGGTTCATTCTCTCATCATTCCCTATGACAGAGGAGAAGACCACCTGTTCTCCTGAGTCCTTAAGCATTTGTCCTAGAGCTTTAAAGTCCTTTTTAATAGCCCTAAGGTTTTTAGAAGTTTTTTCGTTATTTCCTATTTGGAAAACTACTAGGGGATAGTAGTCCGTGGGTTTGACCAGTTTGGGAAGTTTTTTGGTCACATCCCTGACTGAGGCCCCAGGCAGACAGCAGACCTCCCTCTGAAATGGGTCAGGTCTGCTTATCAGTCCCTCTGTGCCCCTGAGGGAGTCGCCAATAACTACAACCCTCCGCTTCTTCTTAACAGAAGCCGTTTTGATTGACGGCTTCTGTTTTTTTGGCCTGGGGAATGTTTCCAGGCTATGAGTGTTTTCAACAATAGGGTTTGGTTCCACTTGTAGACCCATATATCTATTCTGCACGGAAACCTACGGGGACAGATTTGGGACAGGAGAGATGCGCCTGCCGCGACGAGTAGGAACTTGCTGCCATTCTGCCTTATTGGTCAAGTTGCCCTCCTTAGTTGAGTACCTACAGGGTAAGGAGTCCACCTTTGTACAAAGCACATCTGTCTGTTGGGACTGAGACCGGGAGCACAGAGCATTAGCCCAGAAGTCTATTTCCTGCTCACATTCCCTGATAGTCCTATGTAGTGGATTGACTTTTGGATTTTTCAGATCTTCCTTAAAAAAAATGGCCTTTACAGGTCTTCCTTAACAGCGGAGGTCAGGATCCATGGAAGTATTCCATATCTTCCTTTAACGTAACCCAACATATAAATAAGGTGTAGATAAGGGATACGCTCTCTTCTTCTTCCGGCAAGCTGGAGGGCAGGAGCTCCGTTGCTGCTGGTCCCATCTGGAGCTGAGGCCTGCAGCGGCTGCTGTTGTCTGCCCATGCATGAGGGGAGAGTCCTGGGTCAGATTTAGCTGTTCTGCTTTCCTCAAGGGAAGTGTGAGATTTTGCTAGTTCTTTACTTTGTTAGTTACCGGGTCTTACAAGCGTGCATACCTGTTTGGTTTTAGTTCCTTTTTGTCCTTTTTCCTATTTTCCCTTCCCATCTTCCCTTTCATGGAAGTTTTGCATGATATCCTTGCTATACGTAGTTGGTTTTATTTAGAAAATACATAAATACATATATTTAGTGTGATTTCAGTTTTTCTATAGTTTTTTCTTTGAAAAGGGGGGAAGGTTTGGGAAAGAGGCAGACTGAGCGGTTGGAGAGCTTGGGAAAGCTAACTCAAACCAGCTCAGATTTTGGTAGCAGAGGATGGTTTCGATAGTTGACCTTGGTTTGTTTTGAAAACAGTGTCCGGGAACGCCGCCAGAGTCTGGGAAAACAGCCAAGAAAACCTTGTTTTGGGAACAACCTGAAGGAAAATAATAACAATGTCCTTTTTGCTAATTTTTTTCATTGTTCTAGCTGGTTTTGTACCTGTTCCAGGATATCCTATTGGGAAACGCGACTGGTCAGATGGATGGAACGAATGGCTTCCATTCCTCAATTTTGACATTGACGGCCTAGTATATAGTCTCCATAATTGTGTCATTCAAGGTTTGGTGGAAAGGACTCCTAAGATCAGCTCTAACAAATACTTAAATTGTCTAGCAACAATGATATTAGTGGTAAAGGCAGCAGAAATACTATTTAAAATTGGAGTGGTGGTGCTGCATTGGTTCTCTTGTTATAAAAAGGGCTGAACCTTGAGAGGAATCACTGCAGCTTTGGGAAGGAGCTTGGACAGGCCAGTCATTGGATGACAGGGAGCATGGTTGGATTTTGGTAAACTGGTGGGATGTGTGACACCTCCTATTGCTTGGGACTTTGTGCCAGAGCAGGTGTTCAACCCTGATGAGATGATGCGTTGTTTGAGGGAAACGTGTCTTTCATATGAAGATCCAAACATGCAATTCTATGCTTTGTACTGGGGCTTGGCTAATGCTTATCGAGCTGTTGTAGATCACTGTCAGAAAGCTAAGGTCGAGACAGGAACCCAAACAACCATGGCACCCGAAACTAGTGATGTCCCTATTGGGCCCACTTGTGAAACTGGGGTCCAAGCACAGCTTGAAGTTGAAGCTGTCTCTACTAAGTCTACTAGAACTGGGACTCAAATTAAAAACAGGAAAGTCATTGCTCCTATAAAGAAAAAGAAGATGTTGGTGAGGGAGACCGTAAAACTTACAGACCCATCTCCACAACTGGAATGTATGGAAGAAGAAAGAGAAGAAGAAGGAGCAGAAGGACCTATCCCAAACACGCAGGCAGTAGCAGATGAAGGAGCAGCTGTGAGCGAGGAAGAAGTGGCTGTGACAGAGGAAGGAGCGACTGCAAGAGAGGAAGAAATGGTTGTAAGAGAAGGGGCGCGTCCAAAAGAACTAGGGGCACATCCAAAGGAAAGTAGAGCGGTATCAAGAGAAAAGAAGGCAACAGTACAAACAACCCATGGTATGCTGTCACTAGATGATTTATATCCTGACTACACATTTAGTATTTCAGAAGATGCAAAGAAGGGGCAAAAGCGTTGCCCTCAACCTGAGAGACAATTATTGTCACCTGATGATTGGTTGAGGCCTTCACCTCAGCACCAAAAGACTACTCGCTACCTCTACCTGCTGGGTATGGTGAACGATGTAGAAGTCCATCTCCATGGCGTGAATGCCATAGAAGTCCATCTCCACAGCACGCTCGGTCTCCACCTCCTCGTGAGAGATACAGAGAGGAGTTGGGAGAGGTTCCACATAAGAGCAGAAGAGTATGAAGAGAAGTGGAAAAAATTCTAAGCAGGAGAGATGGACAAGAAATAACATGAGAAAGTGAAATTACACAATCACTGACAGCAAGAGATCTTCGAGATTTACGAAGATATTACAGTCGTTTGCCTGGTGAACAAATCCTCACCTGGCTGGTGTGATGCTGGGACAATGGGGCTAATAGTCACATGATTGAAGGTCATGAAGCACAACAATTGGGATCTCTTGCCCGAGATCCTGCAATAGAACAAGAAATTGCAAGGCAGAGAATGGCGTCCAGTCTTTGGATCCGAATCCTCCACGCTGTGAGGGTGAAATACCCATTTAAGGAATATCTGTCAAGCTCTCCAAGAAGGTGGAATACTGCGGAAGAAGGCATCCAATACCTACAGGAATTAGCCATGTTGGAGATCATCTATTCTGATCCAGACTATTATGACATCCTAGTTCCAGAACGTGTCCCCTGCACACAGCCCATGTGGAAAAAGGTAATTAAAGGTGCCCCTAAACCATACACCTACTGCTTGGTAACCGTATATGATCCACGGATGGGTGAACCAAGCATGGAAGCCATGTGTTGGTGGATAAGGTGCATAGCGGAAAGTCTGGAACGCTCCTCCGATTCCCTATACTGACCTACATACGATAGGGAAAGAAGAGGGAGAGATTATGAATACTCCAGATATGAGGACTATCCTAGAGACAGAGATGACAGACGTTGTAGAGATTACAGAGAAAGGCCAATGGAACAATCATGGTGGGATAGACCAAGACGACCTCGACCTCGATCTCGGTCTCTTTCGCGATCTTCATCATCCCCATGCAGAGGGAAGGAAAACCCTAAGTGTCAGTCATGTAGCCAACTATGGGCATACCTATGCAGCAAGGGAGAGAACATGAAGAAGTGGGGTGGCCAACCCACTCACAAGCTCGAAGCTAGAGTGAGGGAGCTGAGACAGAAGGACACCGACAAGAAAGTTGTCTACGTGATAGAAGCGGAATTTTTAGACAAGAAACCGCAATTGCTGAAAGGCAAGAAGATGGAGATCCACCTCCCTGATGACAAAAAAGCCTCCAAGAAACCAAAGTCAAAGTCCAACAATGATTGCTCTGATCAAGACCAATAGAGGGGACATGCCTTCTGCCAGGAGAAGGAGAAGGACCAAGAAGACAATCGGGTTTACTGGGCTGTGTGGGTTCGATGGCCTGGCACATTGGATCCTCAGAGATACCGAGCTTTGGTAGATACTGGTGCCCAGTGTACTTTAATGCCATCAGAGCATAAGAGTACAGAGACTGTTTCTATTTCTGAAGTGACAGGAGGGTCTCAGGAGTTGTCAGTGGTAGAGGCCAACATAAGCTTGACAGGAGACCAATGGGAAAAGCATTCCATTGTGACGGGGCCAGAAGCCCCTTGCATTCTCAGTATGGACTACCTAAGAAGAGGATACTTCAAGGACCTGAAGGGGTACCGGTGGGCTTTTGGTGTAGCCACTGTGATTGAAGAGGAGTCTAAGCAATTGTCTGCCCTTCCTGGCCTCTCAGAAGACCCTTCCGTAGTGGGATTACTGCGAGTTAAAGATCAAAAAGCGCCAATAGCCACGACAACCGTACACCGGCGACAGTATTGGATGAATAGAGATGATCCCCATCCATAAGATGATTCAGAAACTGGAAAGCCAAGGGGTGGTCAGCAGAACCCATTCACCCTTCAATAGCCCTGTCTGGCCTGTACGCAAGTCTGATGGAGAATGGAGACTGACTGTGGACTATCGTGGCTTAAATGAAGTCACACCACCATTGAGTGCTGCAATACCAGATGTGTTGGAGCTCCAGTACGAGCTCGAGTTCAAGACAGCGAAGTGGTGACGCCACCATTGACATTGCCAATGCGTTTTTCTCCATTCCCTTAGCAGCAGAGTGCAGGCCACTGTTTGCTTTCACCTGGAGGGGCGTTCAGTATGTTGGAAAAGTGTAAGATTTTATCAGTCTGTTATATTAGTCTGATATTAAATTAGGTAGAAACAGAAATACAGTGGTTTTAAATTCTATTGCTTTAAGTGTATTACTGATTATTAGAAGTAGCGGTTATTTAGGTAAAAAGTTTTTCTTTCCTTATAAGAACTGTGTGAAGTAGCTGAAACTTATCCAAGCTAAGCCTGCACCTGCAGTTGAGATAAAGGCTGGGCCTGTAGTTGACCTTGCATGCCAGAGTTAACTAAGCAAAACAGAAGGAAGCTGGCGCCGAAAAGACTGATATAATAATTAGCTGATGAAGTAATCTGTACATCCATATGTATTAGTTGTAACCTGTTGAATATACATTAGATTATGTAATGTGTAGGGAATAAAATGCGGTCGCGCTGTAACAGTCTTGGAACCAGATTTGGGTGCGTACTCCTGGTTCCCGGGGCCTTGAAATAAAGCACCACATATAACCTCTCCCGAGTGGTTATGTGATCGTCTCTCCGCTAACAAGTACACCTGGAATCGACTGCCCCAAGGGTGGAAGCACAGTCCAACCATCTGTCATGGACTGATTCAGGCCACACTAGAGAAGGGTAAGGCCCCAGAACATATTCAGTATATCGATGACATCATTGTATAGAGGGACACAGCAGAAGTAGTCTTTGAGAAAGGACAGAAGATTATCCAGATTCTCCTCGAGGCCGGTTTTGCCATAAAGAAGAGCAAAGTCAAGGGACCTGCCAGAGAGATCCAATTCCTAGGGGTGAAATGGCAAGATGGAAGGTGCCAGATTCCAACTGACATCATCAATAAGATAGTGGCAATGGCTCCACCGACAAATAAGAAAGAGACCCAAGCTTTTCTGGGAGCCATAGGCTTCTGGAGGATGCACATCCCAGAGTACAGCCAGATTGTGAGCCCTCTTTATTTTGTGACCTGTAAAAAGAATGATTTCCAATGGGGTCCTGAACAAGAACAAGCTTTCAGGCAGATCAAGCAAGAAATTGCACATGCCATGGCTCTTGGACCAGTCAGGACGGGACCAGGTGTAAAGAATGTACTGTACTCTGCAGCTGGAGATAAAGGTCCCTCCTGGAGCCTCTGGCAAAAGATGCCTGGCAAGACACGAGGGCGACCACTGGGTTTCTGGAGCCGAAGATGCAGAGGTTCTGAGGTCAATTATACCCCTATGGAAAAAGAAAACTTAGCGGTGTATGAAGGCATACGAGCAGCTTCAGAGGTAATTGGTACTGAAGCACAGCTCTTCCTGGCACCACGATTACCAGTGCTGAGCTGGATGTTCAAAGGGAAGGTGCCCTCTATGCATCATGCCACCGATGCCATGTGGAGCAAGTGCATTGCTTTGATTATGCAATGTGTCCGAATTGAGAACTTGAATCGCCCTGGAATTTTGGAAATTATAACTAATTGGCCTGAAGGTAGGAACTTTAGTCTAGCAGATGAAGAAGAAGAGCCAGTGAGTCGAGCTGAAGAAACTCCACCATATAATGAGTTGCCAGATGAAGAGACATGCTATGCCCTTTTCACCGATGGTTCCTGCCGTATTGTAGGGAAGAGCCGGAAGTGGAAAGCAGCTGCTTGGAGTTCCACATGATGAGTGGCGGAAGCCACTGAAAGTGAAGGCAAATCGAGTCAGTTTGCGGAACTCAAAGCTGTCCAATTTGCCCTAGACATCGCAGAAAGAGAAGGATGGTCAAGGCTCTACCTCTACACCGATTCGTGGATGATAGCCAATGCCCTATGGGGATGGCTAGACCGGTGGAAAAAGATGAATTGGAGTCGTAGAGGGAAACCCATCTGGGCTGCTGATCTGTGGAAAGACATGGCTGCCAGAGTGAAGAATCTGAATGTGAGAGTCCGCCATATAGATGCCCATGTGCCCAAGGGTCGAGCTAATGAGGAACATGCTAATAACAGAGAGGCAGAGCGAGCTGCACAGGTCAAGGTATCACAAGTAGACCTAGACTGGCAGCAGAAGGGAGAATTGTTCCTAGCTCAATGGGCCCATGATGCTTCAGGTCATCAAGGCCAAGATGCCACATATAGATGGGCTTGAGATTGAGGGGTAGATTTAACCATGGACACTATTTCTCAGGTTATCCATGACTGTGAAACCTGTGCCACTATCAAACAGGCAAAAAGGTTGAAGCCCCTGTGGTATGGTGGATGTTGGGATAAGTACAAATATGGGGAGGCCTGGCAGGTTGATTACATCACATTGCCACAGACCCGCCAAGGTAAACGTTATGTGCTTACCATGGTGGAAGCAACCACAGGTTGGTTAGAGACATATTCGGTACCGCATGCAATGGCCCAAAATACTATTCTGGGTCTTGAGAAGCAAATCCTGTGGAGACATGGTACTCCAAAACGTATTGAGTCAGACAATGGGATTCATTTCAAGAACAATCTAGTGGCCACTTGGGCACAGGAGCATGGTATTGAATGGGTATATCACATTCCATATCATTCACCTGCTGCTGGAAAGGTCGAAAGGTGTAATGGACTGTTAAAGACAACTCTAAAGGCACTAGGTGGGGGAACTTTTAAAAACTGGGATAAGCACTTAGCCAAGGCCACCTGGCTAGTTAACACCAGGGGCTCTGTCAACCGAGCTGGGCCTGCCCAAGCAGAATCCCTCCACACTGTAGATGGAGACAAAGTTCCAGTGATCCATCTGAGAGGTATGTTGGGTAAGGCCGTTTGGATTACTACTCCCTCAGGCCAAGACAAACCCATCCGTGGGATTGTTTTCGCTCAAGGGCCTGGAAATACCTGGTGGGTAATGAGGAAGGATGGAGAGACCCAGTGTGTGCCTCAAGGAAATCTATCCTTGGGAAAAAACTAATTCTGTGTCTTGAGTTGAGTTTTACAGGAGATGACACCAGATGAGAAAGACCTGAACAGAGCGGATACCAGTCTCCAGTGATGAGCCAAGCCCAGTCGAGCCGGTCCAGTGCTGCATCACACGAGACTCTCATTACTACGTGAGAAACAGCCACCAACAGATCTTCCGAGTTTGAACTCTTAAGCCCAAAATCAGAACTGTGACTGTGACTAAAGAGCCCAGGATCCAAACAGAGTTGCTGTTGATGTTGATCTTCAACGACAGATGACAACCTCGGAACAAAACAAAGGCTATATATATGTGTCTATGCGCGGGATATAGACAAACACAATATACAGGTATTGCGTTAAAGAAATGATATGGAATAAGGGGTGGAGAATGTAGTGGATTGACTTTTGGATTTTTCAGATCTTCCTTAAAAAAAATGGCCTTTACAGGTCTTCCTTAACAACAGAAGTCAGGATCCACGGAAGTATTCCATATCTTCCTTTAACGTATAAATAAGGTGTAGATAAGGGATACGCTCTCTTCTTCCGGGAGGCTGGAGAGCAGGAGCTCCGTTGCTGCTGGTCCTGTCTGGAGCTGAGGCCTACAGCGGCTGCTGTTGTCTGCCCATGCATGAGGGGAGAGTCCTGGGTCAGATTTAGCTGTTCTGCTTTCCTCAAGGAAAGTGTGAGATTTTGCTAGTTCTTTACTTTGTTGGTTACCGGGTCTTACAAGCGTGCATACCTGTTTGGTTTTAGTTCCTTTTTGTACTTTTTCCTATTTTCCCTGCCCATCTTCCCTTTCATGGAAGTTTTGCATGATATCCTTGCTATATGTAGTTGGTTTTATTTAGAAAATACATAAATACATATATTTAGTGTGATTTCGGTTTTTCTAGTTTTTTCTTTGAAAAGGGGGGTAAGGTTTGGGAAAGAGGCAGACTGAGCGGTTGGAGAGTTTGGGAAAGCTAACTCAAACCAGCTCATCCTCTTGAATGCACTCACCAGGAAAGTGCAGGACAACAAGAGGATCAGACCCAGTCAGCATGGGTTCATGAAGGGCAGGTCCTGCTTGACCAACCTGATCTCCTTCTATGACTAGCTGACCCACCAAGTGGATGAGGGAAAGGCTGTGGATATCTACCTTGATTTCAGTAAAGCCTTTGACATTGTTTCCCACAGCATTCTCCTAGAGAAGCTGTTGGCTCGTGACTTAGACAGGTGTACTCTTTGCCAGGTAAAACAATGGCTGGATGGCTAGGTACAAAGGGTTGTGGTGAATGGAGCAAAATCCAGTTGGTGGTTAGTCACAAGTGGTGTCCTCCAGGGCTCGGTACTGGGGTCAGTCTTGTTTAATATCTTTATTAATGATCTTGATGAGGGGATCAAATGCACCCTCAAGAAGTTTGCAGACAACACCAAGTTGTGTGGGAGTGTTGAACTGCCTGAGGGTAGAAAGGCTCTGTAGATGGACCTGGACAGGCTGGATTGATGGGCCGAGGCCAATTGTATGAGGTTCAACAAGGCCAAGTGTCAGGTCCTGCATTTGGGTTACAATAACTCCATGCAATGCTACAGGCTTGGGGAAGTGTGGCTGGAAAGCTGCCCAGCAGACGACTGAACATGAGTGAGCAGTGTGCCCAGGTGGCCAAGGCAAATGGCATCCAGGCTTGTATCAAAAGTGGTGTGGCTGGCAGGAGTAGGGAAGTGTTGAGGGTGTTGAGGCTGCATCTTGAATCCTGTATTCAGTTTTGGGCGTCTCAGTACAAGAAAGACACTGAGCTGCTGGAACGTGTCCAGAGGAGGGAGAACAAATTTTATGAGGAGCGGCTGAGGGACCTGGGATTGTTTAGTCTGGAGAAGAGGAGGCTTAGGGGAGACCTTTATTGCTCTCTACAACTACCTAAAAGGAGGCTGTAGCGAGATGGATGCTGGCCTCTTCTCCCAAGTGACAAGTGATAGGACAAGAGGAAATGGTCTCAAGTTGCATTGGGAAGTTTTATATTGGATATTAGGAAATTTTTTTTTACTGAAAGAGTGATGAAACATTGGAACAGGCTGCCCAGGGAAGTGGTGGAGTCTCCTTCCCTGTGGATGTTCAGAAAAGTGTAGATGGGGCGCTTCAGGACATAGTTTTGGAGGCATGTTAGTGTTGTGTTGATGGTTGGACTTGATGATCCTAGAGGTCTTTTCCAACCTTAACGTTTCTATGATTCTATGAGCTGTACACTAGGAATATCTAAAATACTTGGGGTTCTTACCTCTTGCTAAAGCAGATACTGTAAGACATACTATAATTTTAAAAAAAAAAGCCAATCAGTTACTTATAACTATCAAATTAACCTTTTGCAGAATGTGACACTAGGCTTCAAATACTTGGACATGGATCCAAGACTTTATAACTTAGAGGTGCAATGTTTACGTGGATGCAACACAGAGCAGCTTCAGGAACATTTACAAGCTTGCAACTATTCAGTTACTTTTGCTGCACAGAAGAAAGCTTAAAGATCTTATATCCATGTCTCAATTACTTTTTTTTTTAACTCCACACCATTTCTTTTCTCCTCTCTTACAGAAAAAAAAAGCATACATTATACTGAAAAATACACCTACTAAGCAGTAGCACAGACTAAGAGCCACCACCTACTCATGCATAATCACTTCCAAGAGTATCAGCCCTGGTTGCATCCACCCATCACAGAGTGAATTCCCCAATGAAACTGCTCAGTGCTGTGCCGTGCCAGCCCCTCAGCTTCTTCCACCTCTCTCCATGTTGTATGGCAACTTCAGATGCCTCATTCCATCGGCCCAGGAGCAGTGACATCACCACACAAACTAGTCCAGCCTCCAATCAAAGAGAGGTGAGAAGACATCAGAACCCACCCAATTTCTCTTGCACAAGACATAGAACGTAGAATGGAGGAACAGAACATCACTCCAGGACTCAGAACATGATCACAATCTGTCCAATTATGTAATGGAGAAACACACACGCTCAGCTGAAAGCCAACCTACACAGAAAACATGCCCATTCGGACAGAAGTGAAACACTCTCCTCTGCTCACAGGAGGAGGGGACACACAGATATTCCACATCCCCCTGAGCAATGGGACAGAACCTTAAGATCCATTCATGGACAGACACAGTATTCATCTTCATTTAGTTTCATTTTGTCCCTTCCACTTCTGTTGATACTCAACACCTCCACGCTAGGGGTCTCCATCCCCGACCTTCCTCGCAATGGAAGATGTGATCAAAAACAAGGATATCACAGAAAGATTTATGCATCTCGTATTTTACAGGTAATGAGAGTTTACTCCTCCCAACAAAGGCAGCTGGGTGGAGGGGAACCCCCAGTCTCCTGTGCCATAGAAACAGTGCAACTGCTGCTGCAGTATGGTGGGGACTGGCTCCACCAGGACTGTTTCAAGGGGGAAGAAGCACCAGCAACATGGTATCTTCCTCCCAGGATGTAGTGCACGGGAGTAGTGATAACAGCCCCTAGGGCAACATGCAGAAAGATGCGAGCACCCTTGTAGTTTGAAACACATGGGCACCCTGTCCTGATGTTGAGGTAGATCTTAGTGGTAAAAAAGCCAGCTTGTTGGAGGAAGACCCACTTCAAAGGTGGTTATGCTCTCAGGAAAGGTGCCCTACCCTGTCACTTTAAGTGAGGCTTTCCTGTTTGTTTTTGAGTCAGTACCGATAACTGCCCTTAGACAAGAAGGGCTGATTGCAAAGCCACACTAAACCCTAGACACTTGCTCCATAGGAGGGATGCCTTTTATCTCCATATGTCCTTGAGTGCTGTGAGGAAATGAAAAAAGTCAGGATTCAGGCTTGTGCAACAATCAATCTCAAGTGATAAACCAAGTTGATCTGATGCTTGAGTGTAGGAAAGAGTTGCAATTCCCTTCTAGATCTGCCTCTGCATCCTAGGGAATATTTTATCCATTGCAAACCATCTAAGAATTGCAAGAGGAACTGGTCTAACATCAATTAGAAGAGTTCTACTAGAACATCTGCAATGTAAGCACTTTTAGCCAAACGTCAGTCATTACAGACTTGATCTGCATTGGGGGCCGGTTTGGAACTGTAGGATTTCATTAAGAGCTGCTGGAGTTATCCAGGACACCTACTGATAACAAATATATTGAGTATATTTCCATCTGATGGAAAAGCCTGCAATTTTCACTAGCTCTATAAAATCATTTCCTATGCCTTCCACTTTAGGTAAGCATTACTAAACAATACTTTTACAACTTCATCAAGTTTCAAAGCACAAGTCAATGAAATCTGGCTTTTTGACGTAGGCAAATGGTTTAATTTCGAATGATGCACAAAATGACGTTATTATTTACAGTCCTAATTTTTTTATGGTACAATAATAGTTAAGGTCTACATTGTATTGAAGTGTCAGAACACTTAATAAGACAGCTACTTCTGGCACATTATGTCTTCACTATTACAGACAAAGCCTACAAATCTTCCATCATTTCTTTCAAGGCAGTCATGTCTACTTCCCTCGAGATTCTTTAAACGCTGGTAAATGTTACTCCTCAATCACCACATTACAGTATCACAGTATCACAGTATCATAAGGTTGGAAAGGACCTCCGAGATCATTGAGTCCAACCTATATCCTAACACTAACACCAACACTAACACCATCATCTAAACCATGGCACTCAGTGCCTCATCCAGTCTCCCCTTAAACACCTCCAGGGTTGGCGACTCCACCACCTCCCTGGGCAGCACATTCCAATGGTCGATCACCCTTTCAGTGAAGAACTTTTTCCTAACATCAAGTCTAAACTTTCCCTGACGAAGCTTGAGTCCATGCCCTCTAGTTCTGTCACTGGTCACCTGAGAGAAGAGACCAACCCCTGCCTGACTACAACCTCCTTTTAGGTAGTTGTAGAGAGCAATGAGGTCTCCCCTGAGCCTCCTCTTCTTCAGACTAAACAGCCCCAACTCCCTTAGTCGCTCCTCATAGGGCGTGTGCTCCAGCCCCTTCACCATCTTCGTTGCCCTCCTCTGGACACACTCCAGCACTGACATCTTTCCCAAACTGGGGGGCCCAGAACTGTACACAGTATTCAAGATGAGGCCTGACCAGTGCCATGTACAGGGGGACGATAACTTCTCTGGTCCTGCTGGCCACACTATTCCTGATGCAGGCCAGAATGCCATTGGCCTTCTTGGCCACCTGGGCACACTGCTGGCTCATGTTGAGCTTCCTGTCAACCAGTACTCCCAGGTCCCTTTCTGCCTGACTACTCTCCAGCCAAACCATGCAGTTCCATGAAAAACCAGTTTAGATATAGTAGCAAGGAAAATAAATATCCTACATAGTTAGTAGGAGCTACAGTATTTTGCAGGATTTTTCCTAAATAATTTCCAAGCTATTCTTTTTTTTTTTTTTTTTTAAAAAAAAAGAAAACCCCACAACTGTAAGATACTCTATTTGGATGTTCTAGCTGAGGACTGAACCTGCATTCTACATACTCATCTACTCAGTTTGTAGTATTAAGATATGTAGAAATGAGGCACAGAATCTGAGCTTAAAAAATACATTTTCTGTTATTGCTCTATTTTTTAAAAATAAAATATAAAAATCTCTAGGTGAACTGAGGTAAACCTTCAAAAACTCACTGGCAAGCTCCAAGTCAGCCTAAAAATAACAAAAATGAAAGGCCTGGACAACTGAATTTATAAGAATTGAGAACCTCCATCTCCAACAGCAACTCATTTTTGCTGCTACAGGATTTTGTTATATGTGAAAGACACACTGAAACCATTTTCATAACATTAATGAATACTTCTGCACAAATTAGGAAGAGTCATACAACATTATCCCTCTGCCCATTATAACACTACAAAAATTTGGGATTAGTTTTCACTGAGAAGTTCAAAACCAAATTACGACAAAAGCCAAACTCTTCTCCCCATCCCCCATGATTACCTTCCCTTTGATATCTTTCAGCTCATATGTCTGGTCTCTCTAGGATCACATTCAGTCCTCTAATATATAAGAGGTTGTGAGAAGAGCAAACAAAATAGTCAACAAAACCCAAACCTACATTTTACACAGTCACACGCTAATGACCAGTTATCAGAAAAACATTGCTAGCCATTTGCTATCAACATCATAGGCAACTATCAGTAATATAAGTATAACCTTTACCCAAGTAGCAGAATCAATACACCCCACTTCCAGTGAAACCCTGCCCCTACATATAGTCATATGTACCACTTGCTCACTTGCCTCAGAAATCACACCCCAGTTCCAGTCACACAGTCAGTTTACCTCAAGTCTCTTTTCCCCTGAGGACTGCTATTTTTTTAGAAAACAAACCCACAGAGTACCATGTGACTGGACAGCAGGGCATGCCACCCCTTCCTGTTTATCCAGAAATAACCTCTCCCACTATATACAGGGATGTTACCATTTTCTTTCAGCCACCATTTTATGGCTGACAGCTGCTATTCATTACAATCTCAAGACTCTCCACATATTTACATATTGCCTTGTGATTGTCTCACTGTCATTTATGACAACATAATACCCTATATGTTCACAGACTGCCCTACGATCAGCTGGCAAGTAGAGTTACCCCTTTCCTCTCAAACAGGAAGATCATAGAATCAGATAACAGAATCATAGAATGGTTTGAGTTGGAAGGAATCTTAAAGATCATCCAGTTCCAACCCCAGTCGTGAGAAGGGACACCTTCCACTGGATCAGGCTGCTCAAAGCCTCATCCAAGCTGGTCTTGAACATCAGCAGGGATAGGACAGCCATGACTTCTCTGGGAAACCTGTGCCAGTGCCTCACATCCCTCACGGTAAAACATTTCTTCCTAATAATTAATCTCAATCTCCCCTCTTTCAGCTTAAAACCATTAACCCTTTTCCTATCACTGCACTCCCTGATAAAGAACCCCAGCTTTCCTGTAGGCCCCCTTTAAGTACTGGAAAGCTGCTATAAGGTCTTGGAACTTTTTCTTCTCTAGGATGAGCAAGCCCAACTCTCTCAGCCTGTCCTAATGTGGGAGGTGCTCCAGCCCTCTGCTGAAAATAGATTATTAATAAGTATAAATCATGGTGTTCATAATGAAGATTATGAAATGCTGAGTTGTTTTTGTAAGAAACTTCTTAATTCTTCATACATCAGTGTGCCTTCAATTTTTCTTTATGGTAGTGAAATAGAACTATTTTCTTCAGTTTGAGAACACCTCTCTATTAAAGAAGTCAGTATATATATGCAGTCTGATGAAAGGGATCATAGGATCACAGTATCAGAGAATAATTCAGGTTGAAAGATGCCTCAGGAGGTCTCTAGTTCAACCTTCTGTTGAACCCTCAGGTGAGAGTGTTCAGGGCTTTTTCCAGTTGGGTCTTGAAAACCTCCAAGGATGGAGACCCCTTCCCTCCAGGTGATTGATAATGTTGTTAAATAGGATAGGTCCCTGTGGCATACCACTTGATACCAGCATCTTGATAGAGTATGACCCATTAACCATTATGATCTAAACCTGATAATCCAAACATTTTTTTATCCATCTCATTGTCTACCAATCCAGACTGTAACATCCAAACTTGGTTACAAGAATACTATGGGAGATGATAATGTGAAAAGCCTTGCTAAAGTTAAGGTAAGTGACATCCACTGCTCTCCCCTCATCTGCAAATCCAGTCACTTTATCATACTAGATAATTTGGTTGATCCAGCATGATTTTCTCTTTGTATAGCCATGCTGACTGTTCCCTGTTTGATGTGCCCAGAAATAGGTTCCAAGAGGGCTTGCTTCATGATTTTCTCAGGGACTGAAGCAAGGTTGACTGGCCTGTTTTTTCCCAGATTGTCCTTTTGGCCTTTTTTTGTTGATGAATGCAATGTTTGTCTTTCTCCAGTTGTCAGAGATCTCCCCCTGATCTCTACAACCTTTTAAAGATGATAGAGAGCAGCCTTGCAAGGACATCGGCCAGTTCCCTTGGAACCCTTGGATATAGTCCATCTGGTCCCATGGACTTGTATAGGTCAAGTAATCAAAACCCTGGCTCAGTTGTCATCCACTGCTTGTAGTTCTTCTCCTCCAGATTCCTCTTCCTGCACAAGCGGCACTTCCAGAAAATTCTGGTCTATTATCTTACTGGGTACGAAGGTGAGGCTGACTGGTCAGTAGTTCCCAGGGTCCTCCTTATTAAACTTTTTAAAAATGGGTGCATTTTCTTCCTTTTTTCACCAACATATCTGTAAAAGTCATTATCAGTAGTAGTAGTATTTGCATCCCTTGCCAAATTCAGCTCCAGCTGTGCCTTAGCTTTTCCCGATCCCATCCCTACACACCTTGGCAGCATCCCTATATTCTTCCTAGGATACATGTCCCTGGTTCCACTGCCTGTGCATTTCCTTCTTATAGTTAATTTGACCAGGCAGTCATTACTCAGCTATGCTGATCTCCTGCCTTCCTTGTCTGATATCTTACACGTTGGAATTGAGAGGTCTTGTGCTCTAAGAAAGATGTCCATAAATAGCTGCAAACTTTCGTCTGCTCCTTTATCCCTAAGGGTAGTTTCCCAGGCAGTCCTATCCATTAATTCCTTAAACAGCTGAAAGACTGCTCTCCTAAAATTCACGGTCTTGACTTTACTCTTCACCTGGCCCATGTCCCTCAAGATTGTGAATTCCAGCAGGGCATCATTACTGCAGCCCAGGCTGCCACCGATCTTGACCTCTCCAATTAGTTCATCTGTGTTGGTGAGCAACAGGTCTAGTAACACATCTCCTCTGGTTGGGCTATCTATTACCTAGATTTAATTCTCCTCAGTGCACTCCAATAGCTTGCTGTGCTACTTTTCCAGGAGGTGTCAGGGTGATTAAAGTCCCTCAGCGGGATCAGTGTTTGCCAGCATACTTCCTGTAGTTGAAGTAAGAATGCTTCTTCAACAGGCTCCCCTTGATTGGACAGCCTCTAGTAAACACCAGCCACAAAGTTTCCTTTGTTGGCTTGGCCCCTAATTTTTACCCATAAGCTCTAGCTCTCAACCTGTTCACCACTGTTTTTCAAAGACAACTCTGCAGTCAATCATTTTTTTTTATGTAGAGGGCAACTCTCCCACCTGTCCTTCCTTGCTTGTCCCTTCTGAAGAGTTTATATCTGTCAATTGCAGTGCTTCGGTTGTATGATTAATCCAATCAAGTTTCAGCGATTGCAATTATATCATAGCTTTCTAATTGCACAGTGGCTTCCAACTCCTCCTGTTTGTCTAGACTCCAGAGCTGGATGCAGGACTCCAGGTGGGGTCTCACCAGAGTGCAGTAGAGGTGCAGATCTCTCGATGTGCTGGCCACACTTCTTTGTATGCAGTCCAGAATATGAATGGCTTTCTGGTCTGTGAGCGCACATTGCCGACTCATGTCCAGCTTTTCATCCATCAGTACCCTCAAGTTCTTCTCTGGAGGGCTGCTCTCAATCCATTTATTCCTCAGCCTGTAATTATGCTTGAGATTGCCCTGACTCATGTGCAGGATCTTGCACTTTGCTTTGTTGAACCTCATGAGGCTCACATGGGCTCACTTCTCCAGCTTGTCCAGGTCCCTCTGGATGGAATCCTGTCCCTCCAGTGTGTCAACCACACTACTCAGCTTGATGTCATCTGCAAACTTGCTCTGTCCTGCTGTCTGTTTCATTGATGAAGATATTAAATAGTACTCGTCTCAATATGGATCCCTGAGGGACAACACTTGTCTCCGTTTGGACATTGAGCCTTTGGCCACTACCCTCTGGATGTGACCATCCAACCGATTTCTGATTCACTGAACAGTTCATCCATCAAATCCACATCTCTCCAATTTAGAGAGAAGGATGTTGTGGGGGACCATGTCAAAGGCCTTACAGAAGTCTAGATATAGATGACATCCATAGCTCTTCCCTTATCCACTGATGTAATCATTCCACTTACCTTCCCCTTACACAGCCTTAAGGCAGGGCTGTCACTCAGCCTGGGATGGTGCACAATACCATGCATCAATCTCCTGCTCATATTCCCAGATACTGCACTGCTTATTGAGCTCCTCTTGTTACATAGCTACTTGTCGGAAGAGTTCTTCCAGCTGAGCACACTTGTGCGGCTATGACATCCACTTCTGCCTTCAGGTGCTAGAGGGACTTCCAGATACCAGAGCTCCATGCAGACTGAGGTCTAGACAGCTATATCAATCCTTGGGAGTTCTGTTTGAGTGGAGATGTCAGCATAGGTAGGCTGTAGTGTTTCTGTTTGGGTTACAGCCACAGTCTTGCAGTTGCAGCAGATCAGTAGATCACCTCAGGGTTTCAGGACATAGGAAAAAGGGACAACAGGTACCAGCAAGAGGTGAAGGAAGAGAAGGGGCCCAACTTCAAGCAACAGAGTTGTTTATGGCACAATCTATCAGTTCCAGCTAGTGCTTGTTTTCTTGGCATGTGTCTCCAAATGTAATATATGGGAAGAATAGAAGCTACTATGGTAAGTACACCTGCTCCCCTCTTAGGAAAAGTGTGCCTCATAATGCAGAATGAACACCCCTAACTCCTATTGACTTCAACTGAAATAAAAGGCCCTTTGCACCTTGCAAGTGAAGCTGGCAGCATCACACTTTTAGACCCTGCTCTGTACTAGGATCACTGTTCATTGAGTTCCTGAATGAATTATTTTGTGGGTTGTGTTTATAAGCTAAGAGTAAGTGGACTGCTTTCTTTTAATAATCTTCTTTCACTCTAGACGTAAAAATATTCATTTTCTTTCAGGTGCTTCAAGCGTGCTCAGTTCAACATCTACCAGTACCATATGCAGCATTCCCACCTCTGATTTCTAATGACCCATTCCTTTTGCATCCTCCTCACCTCTCTCCACATCACCCGTCTCACCTTCCACCTCCAGGGCAATTTGTTCCCTTCCAAGCACAGCAGTCACGTTCAGTAAGTAATGCTTCTTATCCCCTCTCCTGAAATATTTGGGTTTTTTTATAGTAGTGCTACCTGAGCAAGACTTAGTCTGGAAACAAAAAAAAAGTTTTGTTTTGAAATTCATTTTGATTCTCTTAAGATTTTCTCAGCTGTTGCCCACTCCATTTCCCTGAAGGCCTGTAATGCTGTCAGTCTGACATAAGTTTGCTTCATGTACTGCTTCTGCAAGTGATGTTCTTCCAGAAAGTCAAAGGGAAAATAGAGATCTAAGTGTAGTGTAGCAGTGGTCTCAGAGAAAAAACTTTGTAGAGAGATCAGAAAGCACAAAGCATTATTTCTATTGCATGCTTCTACCACATTAATTCACAGTTTATTTAAAGTGAACACTGTATCCCCCTTGAAAACTAGTGCAAAAAGTATTACTTAAACCCTCTACAGCCTACTGGAACCTTTTTTCTCCCCTGCTTATGGAAATTATTGTCTCTTTTCACTTAAACAAATTTGGATGAAATTTAATGCCTTCATAATAGGGCTTATGCAAACATGAGAGAAGATGCTATTTTGGAAAAGAAGGAAATAAATTACATTTTCTAATTTCCACTTACTAGTAAGAGATTAGACACCTTTGTGTCTGTTTCTTTGGGGCTCTACCAATATTTCATTAATACAGAAATACAAAATAATTTCAGTATTACTAACAAATACTGCTCAGACTGTTTTGAGAAGTAACAAATGGCCTCAAGTTGCACCAGGGGAGGTTCAGATTAGATATTAGGAAAAATTTATTCACTGAAAGGGTTATCAGGCACTGGAACAGGCTGCCCAGGGAGGTAGTTGAGTCACCATCCCTGGAGGTATTTAAAAGACATGTAGATGAAGTGCTCAGGGATATGGTTTAATAGTGGCCAGGTACAGTTGGACTCAATGATCTCAAAGGTCTTTTCCAACCAAACAATTCTATGGTTTGGCCACCACTGCAGGCTCCTCCCCCCAAAAACCTTGCCGCATATACTCAGTACAACTCCATAAAATTTCCACAACTCTTCAGAACATATAATTGGAGCTGTGTGGTTTGGTATTAAAAAATAAATTAACCCCCCTGGTTTTCTATTGATACAACAGACCCTGTGTTTCTTTTAGCCACTTCAAAGGATAGAGAATGAAGTAGAACTGCTTGGAGAACATCTTCATATAGGAAGCTTTACCTACCCTCCAGCAACTCATCCACCAACATTGACTTCTTCAGGTCCTATCCAGTTCTTAACCCATGATCCTTTACACCAAGAGGTTTCATTTGGAGTTGTAAGTATTGCTTTTTGTACTACATCCTCACGCATGCTGAGTTCAAGTTCTTGATCTTGCTTTCATTTATAACCATTTTATTTGCCACTGAATTTCATTACTGTCTGCAGCTGTGAAAAGTCAGGGTGGTTGTTTTTTACGGTTAGACTTACTTCATATAGTCTGGGGGCTCAAACTTGGAAGAATGAAAACATGCTAACAAAATCTTTGAGTGATCGTTCTTCATAAAAGTAAATGTCTCAAGACCTCTGAATATCATTTCAGTTGTAGTGTGTGAATTTTGGTTCTAAAAATCTGCTAACATTTTTTCCACTATTGAGTATTTTTAGAAAACTACAATTTATGTGTAAGCTACAATTATTTACCTGCTCCCATTTTAGTAGACAGTGCAAGACGTTTTAAACGCTCATACTGAGGACTTACGTAAGTAAACTAAAGAGCTTTGGAAATAGTCTATTTGGAAAATAGTCTATAGAAAGAATTTGTTGAAGCTGTAAACCTCAGTGTCTCTTTAGGCACTATATCCGTATGCAGTTGAAAGGCTACAGCCCCTCCTCCAAAAGGGAGTGTAATTGAGTTCAACTCTGAATGTGTTTTCTTTATTTATTAATTTTTAACCTTGCTCTTTATTTAAAGCAGTTTTGCCATGGATCAACCTGGCAATGCCCTCACAGGGAGGGAATGACAGAGTTGACTAGTGCAACAATCACCCTTATTGACCAAGAAAGAATTCTCCGATATTTGGGAACCTGCTTCCTTACCAAGTCACAATTAGATTGCAGCTCCTTTGTACCATCTCAGCATTACTGAGTGTTCATGACTAAACTAGCAAATCTAGTCACAGAAATCAATTCCTCCAGGCAGCCTCCTACCTCCAGCTGCTGCCCAGTGCAGCAGAGATGGCAGTAATATCAGGAGATGGCCCATTTTTCCTGAAGGGTGCCTGGAGTTTTACCACTGGTGTTGCTGGTTCAAGGCCAAGAGATTCCTATGGTAGTAATACAAGCACAATTTTTATCAAAGTCAAGAAGTGACAGGTGCCATACCTGCCAATATCTGTAGAAGCCCTGCTTACAGTCACATCTCCCACTTGCCCTAGTAAGTTCCTTCTCTGTTCCAGTCATAAGGTCAGTTTACCCCACCTCTTTTTGCCCTGGAAGCTGGCATTTTTTAAAATGTCATAACCCACGTGTTCTCAGACTGCCCTGTGATTGGACAGCAGAGCAAGTGACCCCTTCCAGTTTACCTGGAAAAATTTCAGAACCAGCAACCCTTCCCACTACATTTTGTTTCAGACACCATTTTATGGCTGGGAGTCAACATTTTTGTTTCCACCATACCCCATGTATTCTCAGACTCCCCTGGCTGACATTGAGAGAGGCAAGGCTGCCGCAGCTCCGTGCCCCACAGGTCTGACCTGCAGCAAAGCTAAGAATGTATTCCCAATAGGCACACAGACATGCACACACACACATACCCACAAATATATACATATATGCATGGTCAGTCATACAGATCAACACAGATAGGCACACTCAGTGCTCACAAAAACACAAACACCACCACACCAACAACCTTATCCTGGTCCTCTCTCTGACTGATCAGGGTGAAGGTCCATAAACACGCCTATCATCTGGATCCCTCCAGTAGTTGGGCTCAGACACTTGATCTGCCCAGGAGCTGGCCAGTCTCCCCAGTTGCTGGCACCTGGACATGTGAGCCCCTGAGGCCTGCAGCACCATTCCACCATTCCAGTTGCTAGCATAGACTGCTTCACTCTCAGGCACGCACCACCCAACCAACCCTCAACCCCAGCAATCTGGGACTTCCCTAGTCTCTCTGGTAGCTAATCCCATCCCCTGTGGTCTCGCCCTTAGAGATAAACACATACACACATCTGGCTCAGAGACTACTTCATCCACTCACTGGATAGTTTGACTTGCTGTTTGCTAGTAATCACACGCTTGCTCACACCCCCTCACTCTCTTCAGTTGCTGGCACTACAGACACATGGGCCCCTCTGGCCATGCAGTATTACTTGGGCTTTAAGCTGTATTGCAAGATACAAGTAAACTGCCCACTAAAATTGAAAACCAGTAACAAAAAGTCAACTTGAGAACACATGCATGGCTTTCGTTCTGCAGGCTTCTGCTATATGTGTTTCCTTAACCCTAGGTTAATGACCAGATAGAGTAGTTAAAAAAAATGTCTGCATGGTTCATTTTTTACATGTGTGTAAAAACAATGTTTTAGACGATGTCTATGCCACTGCTTCTGTTAAAAGACGAGAAGAGAAGAGAAGAGAAGAGAAGAGAAGAGAAGAGAAGAGAAGAGAAGAGAAGAGAAGAGAAGAGAAGAGAAGAGAAGAGAGAAGAGAATATTTCCATTGGAAGTGACCTCAAATGATCATCTAGTCCAACTGCCTGAGCAATTCAGGGCTGACCAAAACTTAAAGCATATTATTAAGGGCATTGTCCTTAAAGATTGTCCTCTTAAACACTGACAGGCACGGGACATTGACCACCTCTGTGGAGACTGTGCCAGTGTTTGACTAACCTCTCAGTAAAGAAATGTTTCGTAATATCTAGTCTGAACCTCCCCTGGAAAAGCTTTGAACCATTCCCCACATGTCCTGTCACTGGATACCAGGGAGAAGAGCTCAGCACCTCCCTCTCCGCTTTCCCTCCTCAGGAAGCTGCAGAGAGCAATGAGGTCACCCCTCAGCCTCCTTCTCTCCAAACCAGACAAACTCAGAGTCCTCAGCCACTCCTCATAGGACCTGCCTTCCAGTCCTTTCACCAGCTTTGCTGCCCTCCTCTGGATGCATTCGAGTACCTTAACATCCTTCTAAAATTGTGGGGCTCAGAAGTGCACACAACACTCAAGGTGAGGCTGCACCAACACTGAACACAGAGGGATAATCACCTCTTATGACCGGCTGGTTATCCTGTGTTTGATGCACCCCAGGATGTGGTTTGCCCTCTTGGTTGCCAAGGCACTGCTGACTCCTGTTGAGCCTGCTGCCAAGCAGCACCCCCAGATCCCTTTCTGCAGGGCTGCTCTCCAGCCACTCCTCTCCCAGTCTATACTTGTACCAGGCATTACTCCATCCCAGGTGCAGAATCCGGCATTTGGTCTTGCTTTCACGTCAATCTATCCAAAACCCTCTGTAAAGCCTTTTGTGATTCAAGAGAGTCAACAGCACCTCCCAACTTGGCATCATCAGCAAACTTGCTAAGGGTGCATTCAACTTATGCATCCATTGATAAAAATATTGAACAGAACTGCACTTGAATCCTGAAGAACACTACTGGTGGCTGAGGAGAAACAGCTTGAAAATGCAGTTAGCAAGGATAAGGATGAGAGTGAAGAAGAAAAAGCTCCTATCCCAGTGCAGGAGGAAGACCCAGGATGGGGTCCTTCACAGCAACCAAAGAGTTCTTCATAAGCGCCAGATCCCTCACAAGAAATTACTTTGAAACAAGTGCCATCACAGGATCAGCAGAACAATGATTCAGGACAATCAGAATCAGAGGTAATCATCAAATCCTTATCCATGAAGGAGTTATGACTTCAAAGAAAAGATTTTAGCCTTTGTGAGGGTGAATCAATTGCTTCCTGGTTGCTCCAGTGCTGGGACAATGGAGCCAATACCATAGACTTAGATGGTAAAGAAGCCAAGCAGATGGGACCCCCAGCCAGAGACAGAGGCGTTGACAAGACACTTTGGAAAAAGACAAAGATCCTTAACCTCTGGAGATGACTCTTGTCAGCTGTAAGGGGCAGGTATCCCTATAGAGACAAAATCAAATGCCACCCAATCAGATGGAACACCGTGGAGAAAGGTATTAAATACCTGAGAGAACTGGCCATGCGAGAGTTGATCTATAGCACACGGCCTTCAATTACAGACCCTGATGGTTGTGGAAGGCTGTGCAGAGTGCCCCACAGATGTACTCCCACACATTGTCAACAATGGTTTGGGGAGGAACTGCTGGTTCTCCAACGGTGGGTGAAGTGGTTGACAATCTCCAACAGTATGAAGATAGCCTCTCTCGGCCTTTGCAGGCCTGCATCTTGGCTCTGGAGAAACTGCCTGAAAAAATGTCTGAGAGATTTGACAAAGCCGAACAATGATCTGAATGCTTATTTGACAAACTGTTTAATAAACTGTCTGACACGTAGGATCCTACTTCTCACAGAACCACATCTCAGCCATTAAGAAGGGGCATCCTCCTACAAAACCAGCCCAAGAGATCCAGAAAATGCCTTGATGCATCCTGTGTTCTTTTCCTGTGTGATCATGGAGAGGACATGAGGAGATGGGATGGACAACCTACTGCTGCCCTAGAGTCACAAGTTCATGAGTTAAAAGGAAAGTCGCGTAGAGTTTCTTTCAGGAAAATATTGCTCCAGTCTCCAGCGGATGGGATTCTAATTCCTATCTACAAGGTGTGGGTAAGCACCCATTCCTTGATGGGTACTATGTTCCAAATTAGGGAACCCTGCCTCCAGCCAGGTGGAGGAGAAGGACAACCAAGTTTTTTGAACTGTGTGGATTGAATGGCTCAGTGGGCCCAATGACACTTCAGGTCATCAAGGAAGGGATGCAACATACAAATGGGTGCGTGACCGAGGGGTGGATTTAATCATGTATGCTATTGCACAGCTTATCCACAACTGTGAAACATGCGCCACAATAAAGCAAGCTGAACAGTTAAAACCTTTGGGGCATGGGGGACAATGGTTGAAATATAAATATGGCAAAATGACTACATCACACTCCCTCAAATCCAGCAGGGCAAGGGCGATGTGCTTACAAAGGTGGAAACAACCACTGGATGGATGGAAACATATCCTATGCCCCATGCCACTGCACCTAACACTATCCTGGGCCTTGAAAAGCAGGTTTTATGGAGGCCTGGCACTCCAGAAAGAACTGAGTCAGACAATGGTGCTCATTTCAAAAACAATCTTATGGATACCTGGGCCAAAGACCATGGCATTGAGTGGATATATCATATTCCCTATCACGCACCAGCCTCAGGGAAAACTGAGTGATACAATGGACTATTAAATGTACCCTGAAAGCAATGGGGGTGGCACATTTAAAAACTGGGATAAGCATTTGGCAGAAGCCACCTGGTTAGTTAACACCAGAGGATCTACCAATCGAGCTGGTCCTGCTTAATCAAACCTTCTACATATGGTGGAAGGAGATAAAGTCCCTGTGGTGCATGAAAGGAATTTGCTGGGGAAAACTGTTTGGGTCTTGCCTGCCTTGGGCGAAGGCAAACCCATTCATGGGGTTGTTTTCACTCAAGGGCCTGGACATACTTGGTGGGTAATGCTGAAAGATGGTGAAGTTCATTGTGTACCTCAAGGAAATCTGTCTCTGGGTGAGAATGCTCAATCTTTAGCTGCACTAACAGTGTTTACTAAGTGTTTTTTCAGGATAAGGAGCTAGCTTCATCATGTGACGTCCAATAACCTCCTCAAGGTTGACATCTCTAACTTGCAGCCTGTGGGCACAAACCACGATGAATCTCAGACCATTCTTCTTTCCCTGAGAGACTGCTATAATGGATGGACACCCACAATCATGATCTTAACAAACTTTTGTGTGGATAAATTATGGATTAATAATCTATTTGTGTATCTATATATACGTATATTTGAAGATAGTTTGACCTAAAGCAGAATCAGTTTTATAACTTCAGCTCAGTGTTGTCTAAGTAACCTCATTTTCTGAAAGTTAACTGCATGTTTCTCAGACAGTGTTTCTCTCTAGAAGTGATAACACAGGGTATTGGTATGCTTACACTTATTCCTACAGAACAAGTCTGTCAAACTCACGACTCCCACTGTTCTCCTGCAGCGTAACGTGTCACACGCTGCACACATGACCAGCACTGACAGGAGCATATGGGCAAGGAGCTCAGTGCTGCCGCCAGGTAGAAACAAGGTGCAGGGCCAGATAAAACAAGGTGGAGAGCTGGATTCAGTCTGTGGGTCGTGAGTTTGACACCCCTGCTATAGAAACCAAGGCCATCCTCGATCTGGTGGATGCCGTAAGTCAAAGATGAAGAAGAGTTGCAGCTGCATGGAGGGGCAGACAGGACAGGTGACCCCCAAACTGATCAACAGAGTATTCCATCCCATCCCATATATGTCATACTCAGTACAAACTTGAGAGATCACGAGGGGGAAGGGAACTGAGAACCCAATTGCTCAGTTTTAGCTGCTGAAATTACCTGGGCCAGGGCTAAACTGTGACAAAGATGTTACATATTGATCTAATGTTGATCAAATTGTGTTATTAAGGAGAGCAACTGTTAAGGAAAAACACAAACAAGAACAGAAACATGAAAGCAAGTCTTGACAGTAATTCAACATGAAAACTTTTCCCTTCTGTATTCCACACATTTATTGCTCATATATCATATATTATTGATATATCACATAGCCCACATATACATTACTGATAGATCACTAAACACAGCAATTCCAGTGCACATCTCTACAGACTGAAAGCAATCCAGTGTGTGAGTATGATCCCTGGCTAAAAGATTAGGAAAACACTTGTATGGTTCTAGCAAGGATGATATTTTAAAACAACAGTAATGAGCAATTGGTTCCTGTCTGTAAAACCTGGAGTTGACATCTCCAAATATAGAAAAGAAAGTCATTGCAAAAAAACCCTCCTCAGCATTGTTAATTAGTTCAAACCTCAGAAGACACAAGTGATAGGAGTAAGGCATGTCACTGTGCCTAAAGTATTAACAGTGACATTCCCTGCTCACTGAAGGGGGGGTGGACTAGATGACCTTTAAAGGTCCCTTCCAACTCAAATTATTTGATGATTCTATGACATCAGCATTCGTTATTACCTGTGAGGGTCGGTATGGTAAACCAAAAATATTTTTAAAAAATTTAGAATAGCAGGGAAATGCAAGCAAGAAGAAAAATATACTACAAGGCAAATATCTCTTTAATCAACTAAAAAGATTGTCTTGAGTGATGTAATTACATATACTTCTTAAAACATCAGAGAGATTTCAAAGCGTAACACTGAAAGGTAGCTATTGGGCCTGGAAAACAAACACTATTAGTACACTAAAACCAATGTGTTTCATAAAAAAATGCACCTTATAAATGGAACATTTATGCAAACCTCACCTTGTCACTGTCATTGCTGTAAATGTGATCTTGATGGATTGACTGGCATTGAAACGAAGTGCCAATGCTACCTACAAGAGAAGAAGGGAAGGGGAAGGAAGAAAAAACAACATTAAAATGAAAACCCAGTCCTATGAACACTAAAAATAGAGACAATTGTACCATTCAGAAACTGTTTTTTACATGGCAGAGATATTTACTTGCCAAACATCTGTATCAAACAGCTCTTATATTTAAGACAATAAGCAGCAGAGAGGTATTTTTTCAGTGCCAGCAATAAGTTCACTCAGAGTATTTTTTTAAAATGCTTAAAGATAACAAAATTAGCACTGGTTCATTGATCTAAAACAAACATATGCAGTACAATGCATATGCACAAACTTAAGTAAGGACTAAGCTGTACTGAACCAAAATAATTAAAAGCTGGGAACAGCTTTTGGCTAACATGCAAATGAATACATGTACAACAGAGCCTATATGTTGTGGAAAAAAAAAAAATCTCTTCCCATTGAGCAAAGACACTTAAAAAAAAAGGTAGAAAAAAACAGTATCATTTGTAAAGCTGCATTATTACATGGTTTCCTTGCAGAAGATGTACCTAAAGCTTTTCCCAAACAATTTTTCACTGGTTTTGAAGTTTTGAAATATGGATAGTTTTATTTTTTTATTTCACATACAATATTTTTGTATACCTTTGTGTTCCACATTGCTTTGGACCATAAGAGGACTGATCAAAGATCTTATAAGAATGCTTGACAGAATACAGACCAGGCACAGGCAGAAATCATTGTCAATGTAAGGTCTCCTTAGACAGCTCTCCCAACAGTTATTTGGGAAAAAAAAAAAAGTAATGTCACACTCACCAATTACTGTCATGGGAAAACCAGACTCAGCTTAGGGAAATTAATTTAATTTATTGTCAAATAAAAATAGAGTAGGATAATTAAAAAAAACAACAACAAAACCAAACCTAAAAGCACCTTCCCCTGTTTTTCACCTTTGGGTACAGTGATTTCTGATTTCTGTCAAGATTAGGTTGACTGACATCCAAATAATTATCAGTCATATGTAGTCAGTATAAAATGAAAGCAGTAGCCTCCATCCACAAGTAACAAGTGATAGGACAAGAGGAAACAGCCTCAAGTTGCACCAGGGAAGGTTCAGATTAGACATAAGGAAAAATTTTTTCACTGAAATGGTGGTCAGGCACTGGAAGGGGATGCCCAGGGAAGTGGTTGAGTCACCATCCCTGGAGGTATTTAAAAGAAGGGTAGGTGAAGTGCTAAGGGAAATGGTTTAGTAGTGGACAGGTACGGTTGGACTCGATCTCAAAGGTCTTTTCTAACTAAACCATTCTATGATTCTATGTTTTAAGTCTTAGAGGAGGTGCATGCACATTGTAAAATCCACTAAAACACTCCACTGCCAGCTATGGTAAATTCTATAGAATTTAATTTATAGTTGTTATATAAGGAGGAAATTCTAGTCATAATTGTGATGTAACTGGGTATCAGGGCTGTACTTGTGTGTATACCTAGTGGGTCTAGCCATCCGTTCCCTGAGTAGTCCAGGAGCTCCCCAGCTAGTCTCTGCTACATGAGACAATGGACTGACTTGAGACTAGGGGATTGACAATTCCTGTCCCCTTCACAGTAAAGCATTTGACTGATTTTTACAGGACCTCTCCCAGTGGGAAGTTCAGACAGTATAGGAGATTCCTACAGGCAGCCCCTGAAGTGCATAAGCCAATTGACAGGCACTACTTATATGCTTCAATATGTTGTTTAAGAACCTCCATGGAGAATCTGGCAGTCTGAGTGACTCCTCCAAGCAGTTCCTGCTGTAGAATTGACCTAACTGTACACAGGTAAGATACTTGAAAGTAGTCAGTAGAAACTATTCCTGCAGATGCAGAAATGGTCAGGTAGGACAGTCTTTTGTACACAGTTAAGAGGAGATAATCATAGAATCATGGAAAGGTTTGGGTTGGAAGGGACTTTAAAGCCCATCCAGTTCCAACCCCCCCCCCCACTGGATCAGGTTGCTCAAAGCCTCATCCAAACTGGCCTTGAACACCTCGAGAGATGGGGCAATGGCTCATGCATGCATTAGAATGGTCATGTAGGAGGAGCCATCTGGATTGGAAGAATTCACTAGAAAAATAGTTCAGGAAGTCTCAACTGATCCAACAGAAGACATTGTTAAAAGGGGCCTTAAGGTGGAGGATCCTATTGCTGTTCAGACAGCAACCAATGAGCCTGTTAGAGAGATTTGATTCATGTGGTGAGTTAACCTTGGACAGCAGCCAGGTGCCCACCCAGCCACTCTCTCACTCCTCCTCCACAAGAGGAGGAAAACCTCATGGGTCTAGGTAAAGATAGGGATATTGCTTAACAAAAAATGTCATGGGCAAAAAAGACTCAACTTGAAAATTAATTTTGTTTATTGCCAATTAAAAGAGATTTGGGCATTGAGAAACAAAACCAAAAATTAAAATAACACCTCACTCGCCCTTTTTTCCAGGCTCAACTTCATTCCTTCATTCCAAGCTCTTCTACCCAACCCCCACCCCCAAGTGGCACTGGGGGAATGAGGGGGTTACAGTCAGTACATAATAGTTGCTCTCTCTACTGCTCCTTCCTCCTCACATTTCTCCCCTATTGCAGCGTGGGTCCTCTCCATGAGCTACAATCCTTCAGAAAAAAAATTGCTCCAGTGTGAGTTCTCCACAGACCACAGTTCCTATCACTGTTCCAGTGCCGACTTTTCCACAGCCTGCAGCTGCTTCAGGAAATATCCAGCTGCTCTGATGCAGAATACTCCATGGGTTGCAGTGAATATCTGCTCCAGCAGGGTCTCTTCCATGGCCTATATCTGCTTTAGCGCCTGGAACATCTCCCCCTCCTTCTCTGACCTTGGTGTTTGCACTGCTGCTTCTCAGACTTTTTTCTCTCCTCCTCTGCCTGTCTGGTGTTTCTGACCTTTCTCAAATATGTTTTCACAGAGGTACCACCAACCTTGCTAATTGTCTCAGCTTTGACCTGCGGTGGGTGCATTATGGAACTGCCTAGAACTGGCTGTGTCAGGCACAGGGCAGCCTTTGACCTCTTCTCACATAGTCCACCCCTGCAGTCTCCCCCTCTCACGTACACCCAATACAATTTGTCACGTGAACAGTTTCCTATGCAAAATATCCCAATAAAGTAGCTGGGTTTTTTAAACAAACACTTTGTCCATGAGTGTTTGTGCAATAAATCCTTATTCTCAAGAATGATTAGCATGGATCACAGCAGAAAGAGGCAGCTAACAGATGCAGCAGTTTGTGCAGCAGTTTCTGGGCTCTGTTCCTCTGAGGTCTTCTTGAGATCTCCTTGAATTTCTGGACACTTTGTCTAGAATCTAGAAACTCCAGGGAACCCTCAGAGAAACTTGAGGGTGCCTGCTGCTGTCTATTAAAGCTAAGGATAAGGTAAGGAAGGACAGCTCTAGCAGCTTCTAAAAAAGCCAACTGTCCTAATCAAAGGGTGCCTACAGCCTTTGTTCTAGCAAACCCTTCATTAGGGAAGGTCAAGCACTCTTTTAGGGAGAGGCCTATATAAGAGCCAAATCGCAGCTCCCAGAATGTAGCGAAGATGGCAGTTTGCATAGCAGGGTACCTAAAAATATGCAACTAGTTGAAAAACAGTTCAAAGCATATATTATTAGGAGGCACCAATTCTTAGAAGAGGAGAAAACAATAACAAAGAAATTGAGAAATATCAGCTTTCATGTAAGGTAAAACAGTAGTTCTTGTCATCCCAATGAGAATATAATATTGTCATCTAAACACAAACTTATTAACAATAGGAAAAACACTCTTCAGGTGTTTTTTTATTATTTATTTGAAAATCATAACTATTCGTTTTACCATTTGTGCTGGTTTTGACTGGGACAAAGTTAATTTACTTCATAGTAGCTGATATGCGGCTGTGGTTTGGATTTGTGCTGGAAACAGTGTTGATAATACAGGGATGTTTTCTTTATTACTTACAAAGCATCAAGGCCTTTCCTGCTTCTCACATTGCCCAGACAGCAAGCAGTCTGGGGGTGTGCAAGAAGTTGGGTGGGGACACAGCTGGGACAGCTGACCCCAACTGACCAAAGGGATATTCCATACCATAATGATGTCACACTCAGGTCGAGTCACCATCCCTGGAGGTGTTTAAAAGATGGGTAGATGAGTTTTTGAAGGACATGGTTTAGCAGAAGATGAGTACGGTTGGACTCAATGATCTCAAAGGTCTTTTCCAACTGGAAGATTCTATGAATCTATGATTCGGCAATAAAAGCTGAGGGAAGAAGCGGGGAGGGAGTGTTGGAGTTATGGTGTTTGTCTTCCCAAGTAACCATTAGGCATAATGAAGCCCTGCTTTCCTGAACATGGCTGAACACCTGCTTGGCAATGGGAAGTAGTGAATGAGTTCCTTGTTTGGCTTTGCTTGCATGCATGGCTTTTGCTTTACCTGTTAAACTGTCTTTATCTCAACATGCAAGTGTTTTCACTTTTACCCTTCTGATTCTCTCTCCCATCGCACTGGGTGAGAGAGTGAGCAAGCGGCTGTGTGGTGCTTAGTTACTGGCTGAATATATAATGATGAATATATAATCTCTCTCTAGCAGAGGCTTTCAAAATCTACCTTCCCAGGAAGACTAAACTCTTCTGCAGCTTCTGAAGACTGTCTGTTCTGTTTTGAGCCAAAGGAGAACCAATTCTCTAACTTTTTAGCTAAGCCTCTTCTAAGAAACTTTATTTTCTGAAAGGTAACAACATGTTTTTCTGACAGTGTCTGTCTCTAGAAGTGATAACGCTTAATATTTATAGTTAGCACTAAAGTAACGGGGCACTGGTATGCAGAAAGGCCATTGCTTTTACTTATTCCTATAAAATCCAAGGCTATCCTTGAGTAGGTGGAATGCCATAAGTCAAAAGGGCAAAAAAGAGTTGTACCTGAAGGGAGGAGCGGACAGGTCAGGTGACTCAAAACTGACCAACAGAATATTCCATTCCATATACATCATATCATACTCATTATAAAACTGAGAGATCACAAGGGTTAAGCTCTCTTCTTCAATGACTGGCATCCAGTGAGGATCTCTTCTGCTCCCGACCCTAATCCGTGCGTTCCTGAATCCAGTTCCTGAAACCAGCTCCCATGTGCTGCTGTCCAGGACTTTCCCTGTGCGTGCTCTGCATGTATCAGGCGTTTGATTTGGTTCTGTATATTTGCATATATTTTATTAACTGACTGCCTGATCATTTAATTTCTCACTATTCTTATTTGTAAATAAACCTACAGAGATGCAACTTGTAACTACTTTTGGAATGTCTCTTTCAGAGACCTCATCTGGCTGTTTCCTTAGTTCCTATGTAAATAAATCAAAGCACCATAGGAGCAGTGCTGGCACTAAGAGCTGCCAGATAAGGCACTGAATAAGGCAGAGATTCTTCCCTTAAATTAAACATTTATATGATACAGATTAGTGATTAGCATGAAATATACAGAATGTGTAAAATGCCCAGATTTGCCTCTTCCTCACCTTAAAGTTTTAGAATCAAAGTTATGTTGGTTTAACTGCAGTGGTTCAATGTTACATATGCTTACACTAACACATCTTAATATTGTCTAGTGTTTTGTTTGATGATGATGTTTTAAGTCCTTTATGCTTTGTCACTTTCCTTGGAAATTTTCCCTATAACTTTGTACTGTTCGGAACGTTTATCTGTTAGAGATCACAGCTACTGCAGAAGGAGCAAGGGGAACAGTAAAAGCAAATGGGGTGTTGCAGAGATGAAAGACTGTGACTATTATCAGGTACAGAGGAGTGGCAGGCAAGAAGGAGGACATAAAAGGACTGCTGCTGCTGCTAATTCTAGGGCCTTGGTTCACAGGCTAGAAAAACTGAAAACACTGTTATAAGGAAGACTACTAATTAGGAAAACTAAGTAAATGTTGCATCACTTCAAGCATCTTCTTGGCAAGGAGTTTATAGGGACCTCAAGGACTATAAAATGTAAACTGCTTTCCTGAACCTGATGGGCCAGTGAATGTGTCCTACTATGGCAGAAGATGACCCTCTGGAAGTGACTTCCTGGACACTGCAGCCCCCTGCAGAGCAAGAGGCTTTGCCCTCACAAGTTCACAATAAGAATATCTCCCTGGAGAAACCATCTGCAACACTCCCAAGTCCCCCAGAAAGGCATTTGAAAGCCCAGATTTACCTCTGTCCTCAAATGTAGTCAGGGGAGTTGGAGGCAATCCAACTTGAGGCTTCCATAGACTAGCATGTGCAACACTGGAATCTACTCCAATCATTTGAAACCGGTAATTATGCTCAGATCTGTCTTGAAGTTGTCAGTGTGCACAACTTCATATTCTCCCACAATTAATTTAAGCAATATGAATGCATAAATTTTTTTAAGATTAGCTCAACACCCTCCTATAAAGTAAGAGAGTTGTGCTTGGATCAGACTGTCTGCCTGGCTATAATTATTTTAAAAGATGTTGGGGTTGGAATGCACAGAGCCCTACAGTCTATTCCCCATTCTAAAATAGATAAAGAGTGCTGCTATTTAACTGATCTAAATAACAACGGTAATAATCTCTGTTTTGCTGGGAGTCTTGCAACGCTTACAGCACTGAGGGATCTAACAGATGCAGAACTATTCATAGGTGCAAAAGAGCTGGAGGACAAACTGAGAATAAGGGTATGTGGAAGGAAGGTCCATTTGCTTCATTAAGGTTATCTGATCAAGGGACTTTTCAATGCAAAAGAAGATAATAAGTAAAGGGAGATGGATTAACAAGAACACAGAGAGACACAAACCTGAACAACAGAAACAATGCCAAGGACCAAAAGTCTGTGCTCACTAACTGATGGTCCATCAAGAAGCAATCACCTGGACTTTGTAACTGATAAGAAGAGGGAAACAAGAGGCACATGAGGATTTGGGATATTCAAGGGGGAGCTGTTCCAAAATCTATAAGGAACATTTAGGGGAAGGGGATTGGGAAGGAACAAAGCAGGGAAGAGACAGAAATGGATATAAAAGGGGCCAGTCATAAAAAATGGGGCTGTTGAGTATGCTGCTACGACGAAGCTCTGTGCCTGATCACTGCAGTCAGTGCTATCTTCTTAGTAAGTCCTTTCTTAACTGTCTCTCTGTGTAATCCCACTCTCTACCCTGTGTCTGTGAGTGCTATAAGGATGAGGTACCAACTACTGGCGAGACTGACATGAGTGGATTTGGTGCCAGCAACTGTAGTCAGTCCAGGGATGTAGGCACCCTGGGACCATGGTGTCAGCAACTGGAGTGAGTAGGGGTGTCTCAATGCCAGTCAATGGAGCGAGGCTCATGGTTCCACTTAGATGGGACTGGGATGTGTCCCGGGGGGTACCAGTGAGTGAAGGTGTCAGCTGTTGGGGCAGTGCCCACAGTGTTTGTATATTCCCCAAACCTGTGCGTGCTAGCACACTTAAAGCTGATTGATACTTCCACCCACCTTAGTGTCATCCACAAACTTACTAAGGGTAAACTCAATCAGCTTTAAACTAGATGTGAAGGGGGAAGGGGATAACATCAGGTTTGTCTATGACAGGCCGCAAGAGGACACGCTATGGTTAGAGGGATGGCCCTTCACCTTTTGCCCTGGCGTTTGCTGGGGATGCTGCAGCACAGCTGAAGTCTTGTGGAGATGAACTGAGGGCTCCTGAGGTAGTAGGAGCCAACAAGGAAACCTCCATGGAACACCATAAGGGAAATAAGGGGTGTTCCACTAAAAAGGGACATGGCCAACAGCCCAGCTGAAGTGCCTGTACACAAACGCACACAGTTTGGACAACAAACAGGAGGAGTTAGAAGCGACCATGCTGCTAGAAAGTTAAGACCTGATTTCAGTTACTGAAACCTGATGGGACGAATCCCATGACCGGAGTGTGGCTATTGACGGCTACAGGCTGTTCAGAAGGGAAAAACTGGGAAGGAGGGGTGGAGGCATTGCCCTCTTATCATGTTAAACAGGTGAGATTCTGACAGGTGGCTGAGGGATTCCCTCCTGTTGAGTCACAAGGTTCAAGAGAAGACCCCCTTGCTTTCTAAGCATCCCCACAGAGAGGATGTCTAGGTGCAGCTGGATCAAATCTCTAGACGCAGACTTGGTCAACGATTTATGACTAAAGGATTATGTGTGTGCACTTATGTGTGTTTTCACCACAAGTCAGAATCCGGTTACCTGTGAGTCTTCTTAGAGAATGGTATACACAGGGTTAATACGTGCAGCTTGTGACCCAAATGGGACTGCCCTCAGCCACTTGCAGCAGTGCCTGTCAGAGAGACAATTTCACAGTGCTGGAGGCAGTAATTTAATTCAAGTGACAGATTTAAAAAATTTGGGATTCACTTACTGTGATAGTGCTTAAAGAATTATAACTGGTTAACAATTAGCACATATATATATATAAATATATAAAAGAAGTAACAATAAAAAACTTGAGTTAGTAGTTATTTTCCTGGGGAAACATCTGACAAAGTCAGAGGTGTGCAATTCTTACTAAGACCGTTTCTTCTTGATGAAGGAAGAGAGGCCCAGGCCCGTTGACTCCACCATCAGGTGAGGTGGTCATTTTTTCTTCCCCAAATAAAGGGTTTTCAGGTGCTAATTTAACACCTTTTGAAAACCTTTTGGCACCTCTTGGCAAGGTGGGACTGAGTCAATTAGTATGTGTTGCTTGGCCCTTGGCAAGGCTGCTTGTGTCATTAGAAGTGGGAACTCAGTGGTTTCCTATGCCTTTGAGGTGGGGAGCTCAGTCTGTGCTTTTGGGGGTGTTTCTGCTCTTAACTGAAGCAACACCAGGCTGTGAGGCTTCCACCCCACCCCAGGTGTCACTCAACTGAGTGAGACCACCACCCAATCTATCTGTTTTACCAGATGCAGTTGTCCATTGTTGGTCACTCCTGAAGTGACAGGACCTGATCAACAGGCCTCGAACAATAGGTGACCCATGGATCATTCGCATTGCACTGCTATGTGTAATGTTTAATCTGTAACCTCTCGCATTGACATTATCAGTAAAATTGTGTTGTGCTATTCTTAATACATAGAGTGTGAGAAAACGCATCACCTTATCAGTAGAATTGGGCTGTGTCACCTTAATTGCAGCTTCTCCAGCACGAACAATGTGTGAAAAGGGAGAAAGAGCTATCCAGGAATGCTGCACTTTAAACAGTCTCCTTAGTTTAAAGATAAGAGAAATCCAGTTGTCTTATTCCCTCCTTTCTAGAGCCTTGGCCACACTCGGGGGGGGGGGGGGGGGGGGGGGGGCAGCAAACGGCTGAGAACAGAAATTCCATGATGTAAGTTGTTTATTTAACAATATAAAAGCTGGACCCTCTGGAGTGATCTTCGGAGAAACCTATCTATGAGTGGACACACTGCATAGAGTCTCCCAATTGCTGGGACAGGTTCTCCAAATCTTCGCTGTAAAAAAAAAAAGGGGGCTCCCCATCAACTATACTAATTTTCTTGTAGTAATGATTAGACACATTGCCTTTAAAGCTGTTATTGTTAACTTGTTGTTAATCACTACTAATCATTTGTCACCTTTCTTGTTTTAATAAGTTAAGTAAAACTTGATTTCACATAGTTTTCGAGAGTTTTGGCTTTTATGCTGATTGCACTCTGTAGTTTTTACTCTGTGGTAACACAGCTCCCTCTTGCCAACCCCTCTCTTTTGCAAAAACAAGCTCTTTGCCATCCACAGGGCCTAGCAAGTCTGTTATACCACACCTCTATATCAGGAAATGGATAGAGTGTATTTAAAACCCAGCGTAATTGCCATTTCAGTGCAGTCACCCACGTGAAGGGCTCCAGAGTGGAGGATCGCGCTGGGGGACCCTTCCTGAAGTACCAAAACTGGAAAAAACATGGCAAAACCACCTGTGAGCAATGGTTTTCACCCAGCGGAAAGCCATAGCCTCCCTGAGCCCTGTACCCACCAAGGCAGATGCAGTTTTCCAGATGAAGCTCCCTGATTGTTCAGGTAGGCAGTGATGAGATTGCATCAGGTAGTTTGAGGGCAATGAAGAAGGACTTCAAGGCCTTGGGACAACTGCTTAAGGGATTGGGAGCACAAGCATCATTCTCCTCTATGCCACTAGTCACAGGGAATTATGAGAGGCTAAACAGGAAGAGCCATCAGAAAAAGGCCTGGCTCTGAGCCTGGTGCCACAGGCAGGACTTTGGGTTCTTTAATCATGGGTTGATTTACACGTCACCAGGTCTGCTGGCAATTGACTCAAAGGGGGGAAAGGATCCTGGGACAAGAGTTAGCAGGGCTTATAGAAAGAGCTTTAAACTAAATTTGGAGGGGGAAGGGGATGCCAGCAGACTCACTAGAGATAAACCCGTTAGTGAAGTGCCGACGTTTGTGGGATGGTGCGCTAGTGAGATTTTTCAGTCTGCTGTCTCAGTGGAAGTTGGGAATGGAGAGCCATGTAGCAACAAAGATGCAGGAGTTACCATGAAAGCTCCTGAGAATGGCCAGGTAGGAATTAGACCTTCTCCCTGCAAGAAATTGGCAGGACCATTAGCTCAACTGAAGTGCATCTACACTAATGCACGCAGCATGGGCAGTAAACAGGAGGAACTGGAAGCCATTGTACAGAGGGTGAACTACGATATAGTTGCCATCACGGAAATGTGATGGGATGATTCACACAACTGGAGTGCTGGAATAAATGAGTATAAGCACTTCAGAAGGGATAGGCAAGGAAGGAGAGGCAGTGGGGTGACCTTGTATGTTAGGGAATGCATCAACTGCCTAGAGCTTAACTATAGTGAAAATAGGGTCAAGTGTTTATGGATGAGAATCAAGGGCAAGGCAAACAAGGCAGATATCATGGTGGGAGTTTGTTACAGGCCACCTAACCAGGATGAAGAGATAGTTAAAATATTTCATAGACAGCTATGAGAAGTCTCATGTTCACTTCCCTTTGTACTTGTGGGGACTTCAACTTCCCAGATGTCTGTTGGAAATACAGCAGAGAGAGAACAGTCTCAGAGGTTCCTGGAGTGTGTGGAAAACACCTTCCTGACACAGCTAGTGAAAGAATCCATGAGGGAAGGTGCCCTGCTGGACCTACTGTTTGTAAACAGAGAAGGTCTTGTGGGGTCATAGTTGGAGGTCATCTTGGGTACAGTGATCATGAAATGGTCGAGCTTTCAGTTCTTGGAGAAGTAAGAAGGGAGGTCAGCAGAACAGCTACCTTGGACTTCTGGCAGGCAGACTTTAGCCTGTTTAGGGACTCGGTTGGCAGAGTCCCTTGGGAGGCAGTCCTGAAGGGCAAAGGAGTCCAGGAAAGCTGGGCGTTCTTCAAGAAGGAAATCTTAAAGGCATAAGAGCAGGTAGTCCCTGTGTGCAGAAAAATGAGCCAGTGGGGAAGAAGACCAGCTTGGCTGAGAAGAGAGCTTTGGGTGGAGCTCAAAAAAAAGAAGTCTTTGGAAGAAGGGGCAGCACGCTCAGGAGGGCTGTACAGGGAAAAAAACAGAAAGGCCAAAGCCCAGCTAGAATTTAATCTGGCTACTGCTGTTAAAGACAATAAAAAATGTTTCTATAAATACATTAGCAACAGAAGGAGGATCAAGGAGAATTTCCATCCTTTATTGGATACATAGACGGGAAACATAGTGATCAGGGATGAGGAAAAGGCTGAAGTACTTAATCATAGAATCATCTGATTGGAAAAGACCTCTGAGACCATCAAGTCCAACCGTACCTGTCCACTTACCAAACCATGTCCCTAAGAAACTCATCTACCCACCTTTTAAACACCTCCAGGGACAGCAACTCAACCACCTCCCTGGGCAGCCTGTTCCAGTGCTTGACCACCCCTTCAGTGAAGAAATTTTTCCTGAAATCCAGTCTGAACCTCCCCTGGTGCAACTTACAGCCTTTTTGTCTCATCCTATCACTTGTCACTTGGGAGAAGAGAACAGCACCCACCTCACCACAACCTTCTTTCAGGTAGTTGTAGACAGTGATGAGGTCTCTCCTCAGCCTCCTCTTCTCTAGGCTAAACAACCCCAGTTCCCTCAGCTGCTCCTCATAGGACTTGTTCTCCAGCCCTCTCACCAGACTTGTTGCTCTTCTCTGGACGCACTCCAGCACCTCAATGTCTTTCTTGTAGTGAGTGGCCCAAAACTAAACACAATTTTCAAGGTGTGGCCTCACCAGTGCTGAGTACAGGGGCACAATCACTTCCCTGGTCCTGCTGGCCATGCTGTTTCTGATACAGGCCGAGATGCCATTGGCCCTCTTGGCCACCTGGGCACACTGCTGGCTCATATTCAACTGGCTGTCAACCAACACCTCCAGGTCCCTCTCTGACAGGCAGCTCTCCAGCCATGGAAGATCCCCAAGTCCGTAACGCTGCATGGGGTTGTTGTGTCTCAAGTGCAGGACCCGGCACTTAGTCTTGTTAAACCTCATCCCGTTGTTTTCAGCCCATCTATCCAGCCTGTTCAGGTCCCTCTGCAGAGCCTCCCTTCCTTCAAGCTGATTGATACTTCCACCCAGCTTAGTGTCATCCGCAAACTTACTAAGGGTACACTCAATTCCTTTATCCAGATCATCGATAAAGATATTGAACAGGACTGGCCCCAGCACTGAACCCTGGGGAACATCACTCGTGACTCGTGTCTGGTTTCCATTTGGATTTAACTCCATTTACCACAACTCTTTGGGCCCAGCCATCCAGCCAGCTTTTTACCCTGCTTAACTACATATTTCTTTCCTGCATATCGCTCCTTTCTATGCGTGGGTGCTTGACTTTCAATGTATTTTCGCAAACAGTATCATATTCCCAGCCACCACCAAACTCGTATTTAGTCACTTGTTATAATGTTAATAAATATTTATACGTATACAAGTCTCAGGGATTTTACTAACCGTTAGGAGGGATATAAAGGAGTTTCTGATTTAAACTTGGCAAGCTAGACAGGATCGATTGTCTTTGCAAGATTGCAGATAATAATCTTGGAATGAAAATGGATGTTATGATATTATCCTTGCATTATTGTTCTTACGGTATTCTGATGGGTTGGGTGATTTATTTTTGTCTTTGTGAAATAGTTGGATTAAAAAGTGTTAAGTGGATTACTAAACTCACCTTAAATTCTCTACTCTCTCTCCCTTCTGAAGTCTCTCATGTTTTTGAACATACTTCGTGATGTTACACCTAGATATACACAAGTCTATCGGTCCAGATGGGATCCATTCAAGGGTCCTGAGGGAGCTAGCAAAAGTGCTCGCCAAGCCACTTTCCATCACTTATCAGCAGTCTTGGTTAACCGGGGATGCCACATTTAACTGGAGGCTTGCAAATGTGACGCCCATCTACAGGAAGGGCAGGAAGAAGGACCCAGAGAAGTACAGACCTGTCAGTTTGACCTCAGTGTCAGGGAAGGTTATGGAGCAGATCATCCAGAGTGCCATCATGCAGCGCATGCAGGACAACCAGGTGATCAGGCCAGGTCAGCATGGTTTCAGGAAGGGCAGGTCCTGCTTTACTAACCTGATCTCCTTCTATGACCAGGTTACCCACTTAGTGGATGAGGGAAAGGCTGTGGATGTTGTCTTCTTTGACTCTAGCAAAGTCTTTGATGCTGCCTCCCACAGCGTTCTCCCAGAGAAGTTGGTGGCTCATGGCTTGGATGGGCAAAACACTGGGTAAAACAGTGGCCGAATGGCTGGTCACAAGTGGTGTTCTCCAGGTCTCAGTGCTAGGGCCAGTTTTGTTTAATATTTTTTTCAACTATCTGGACGAGGGGATCGAGTGCAGCCTCAGTAATTTTGCAGATGATACTAAGTTGGGTGGGAATCTTGATCTGCTTGAGAGTAGGCAGCCTCTACAGAGGGACCTGAACAGGCTGGAGCAATGGGCTGAGGTCAATTGCATGAGGTTCAATAAGGCCAAGTGCCGGGTCCTGCACCTGGGTCACAATAACCCCATGCAATGCTACAGACTTGGAGAAGAGTGGTTGGAGAGATGCCTGGAGGAGAAGGACCTGGGGGTGTTGATTGATAATCATCTGAATATGAGCCAGCAGTGTGTTCAGGTGGCCAAGAAGGCCAACAGCATCCTGGACTGTATCGGAAATAGTGTGGCCAGCAGGACCAGGGAAGTGATCCTTCCCCTGTACTCGGCACTGATGAGACCACACCTCGAATCCTGAATTCAGTTTTGGGCCACTCACTACAAGAAGGACATCGAGACTCTGGAGCATGTCCAGAGAAGGGCAACAAAGCTGGTGAAGGTTTTGGACCACAAGCTTTATGAGGAGTGGCTGAGGAAGCTGGGGTTGTTTAACCTGGAGAAAAGGAGACTGAGGGGAGACCTTATCACTCTCTACAACTACCTGAAAGGAGGTTGTAGTGAGGTGAGTGTTGGTCTCTTCTGCCAAGTAACAAGCGACAGGACAAGAGGAAATGGCCTCAAGATGTGCCAGGGGAGATTTAGGTTGGATATTAGGAGGAAGTTCTTCATTGAAAGGGTTATTAAGCACTGGAACAGGCTGCCTAGGGAAGTGATTCAGTCACCATCCCTGGAGGCGTTTAAAAGACAAGTATATGTTGTACTTGGGGACA